>CM029924.1:10843036-11443036 GCA_017639245.1 Myiopsitta monachus | reverse complement strand
AGGCTGACTGCAAATACTTTACACTACAAAAGGTCCTTTATTGTACCATCCAAGAGCTTTATTAATTTGAAGTAACCATGAAGTTTTAATGGAACTTCCCCAGAATCTACTGCTTGATTTGTTGGATAGGTCTCTGCTGGAAATATTTACTATACTAGCAACATCTCTGTAAAAGCTTACCATACAAAACATGATTTCTGACCTGCATGGGCTCTCTTCCTGTATGGAGACAACTTCCGTAGTTCTACGCTGATGCAAATGCTAAGTTCTGTCATTTCTACATGTGCATGTGTGGGAAGAGGGAGGGTATGTGTATTTTTAAATACAGCTAGCAAAACCTGTCATGCTTCCTAGACTCTAGATTTAGGACAGAAGGGTTTTTCAAAAGTGTTTCACTGGCAATATGAGTTCCAAGTCTTGTATGTATCTGCAGGCAAGTACATCTCTTGCAGAGGTGTATAACTTTGGATTTCTACCAGCTTCCCCTGCAGTTCAACACCAACTTATAGCAGAATTTATAGAGGAAAACAACAGAGATTCCATGAGTATTCCAATCCAAACCTCAATTAAGACTTTCAAAACAATAATTACTTGGTGCCAGTTATGGCAGTACTTTTTATATGAACATGTCTTATAAATCCAAGAAGGGCTAGCCAAAGACTGCAAATACTTGGCCTTTATTCATTTAACAGAATCTCTCTAAAAGCAGATATAATCCCAAACCCCCAGCAATTTTCTACATTTTTGATTGTTGCCCCTAACACTGTGAAAAAAAAAACAGAGCTTAAGTTTGCATTTCTATGCAAAAACAAGCTAGAAAGGTTTAAAAATAAGCATCGGTAAAATGCTTTTAATTGCCATCCTAGTGTTAATAAACTCTTAACAACTGAAACCCTCTTCCTTAAGGGTAAACAACAGGAGTTACTAGCACTTGCACTTTCTTAGTACAAAAAATTAAAATTCTGGAACAACCTCAAATGAAGGAACACTGCGGAACTGCGTCCCAAAAAAGAAAAAGCACAACAAAAACCATTCAGGTTTGCTCCCTCCTCTGTCAAAGCACACGCATTACAACAGTGTTTGCACAAACTTTGTTTTTTAAAAAAAAGCCAGTGAGGTAAATTTTCTTTTAAAGGAGGAAAAAAAATAAAAAAAAATGCAATGAAGTAATCTGATTATTGGCAAGCCAGCCTCAAAACCAGGCGCATCATATACAAAAGCACACAAATCTCAGGGAAAATATACAACACAATTTGAAATATTCCCAATGGAAAACTACATCAGCAGAGGAATTCATACTTCCCGTAACAAACCATGCCAAATCCAACTGAATAGCATTATTAAAAACAAGCATCCCCATTATTTAATTGTTGTAGAATAATTATTGGTGTCACCATATGCCTCCACATAAAGCATTCAGAAGGCTTCAACCATCCTCCACATTATCATGCAGACATGATGCAGAACCAAATGATAAAACCACAGTTGTCTGTTTTCCTGATGCAGAGCACGCTGCTGACTTTTAAAGGCATGATTTCAGTACAATTTTGATTTATAGAGTATTTTAGTATGTTAAGACAAGAGCAAAAAATGCCAAGTGACTGAAGTAAATAAAGCTAAAGGTAATTCCATAACTTCAGTTTTTACAGGCAGAGACCTGATATTATTATCTTTGAAGCTAATAATGCATGGGTTGGTTATTAAAGAAATTTTTTTTTTATTTTAACTGTGAATTTGGTGGAGAATGGATTACATTAAAACCATCTAGCCAAATTTTGCTGCAATAGACTTTTTGGATCAACTTTCCAAATTCCCTATGCTGTTTTTCTAGTATTTGTTAACGTCTTCATCCCAAGTTTGGCCCACCAACCTAAAAGCATGAGCTTAAATTGCCACATTCTACAAAATTAACAAACAAACAAAATCCTACCACAATTATGTTTTGTGTTCAGTGAGACTGGAAAGCCCCTGAAGATTAGTTGAGCTGGCATAACAAACTGAACCTGCCAGAACAATTCATCTGGTTTATATGCTGTTCCTAGCAGCCATATTTCCTGAGGAATGCTCAAAAGCAGGCGTATTCCAACTTGGATAAACTCTTCTGGCATCCTACTCCTGCAACTCTTTCATGAGTAAACAGCTCCCTTATCACAGGACAAGTTTCAGAATCAAGATAAACAACTGAAGTACAAGAATGTAGCCTCTCACCTGAGAAAAGCCCACGCTGGAGGACGCCTCTGTGTTGTTTAAGAGGATATGCACCCACAGGTTACAGGCACATGCATGTCCCAGGCACTTGTGATGAAGCAATCTCATGCAGACATCCTCATGCACAAGGATGAAGCAACTGGCATAGATAAGTCTTCTAGGGCTTACTGAAAGCTGTGGCTTGCCCCACTACATAGGGTGACTACCTGAATTAAACAGCAGGTTGAACGTACTGTGCACAGTTTTTTCTCCCATTTATAGTATCACTGACCTTCAGTGATAAAATGCAAACTCCACAAAATAGCATGATGGTATCTTGCACTACTTAAAGTACTCCATGTTGCTGTATTTACAGTACATTTCACCTAGTTTCATTACTCCTGTATTTCATATAAACAGAACAAAAGGAGAAACTGTTCTTATAGTCACAATCTTCCACACTGAACCACACGATTTTAAGTTACTGGTTCTAAAAGGAAAACAGTTTTGCATCCTATTTTCTTCAAAGTCCAACTTAATTCCTTGCAATCAGTACTACACAGATCGTTTAAATAAACTTCACCATACACCAAATACTGAATCTAACACAACTCTACTACGAATTCTCAGGCTTTATGTAATTACAAAACCCATTCAACAATTCATGTAAACTAGGAAAACAAAGATCTCAGACTTTCTTCATTTTGAAACTAAGGAGCTTGGAGAAATAATGTATCATTTCAATTCTGTTTTTCAAGATTAATTCATCCAAAGTGAGTCATTTCAAAGTACATTTATTCCTTAGGAGCTGTACACTTGGCACCAAAACTGCCCTCTTGTGGCACAGCAGAACCCTGCAGAGGCCACCCTCGGGTTTTTCAATGTAAGTTTTAAGATAAGACCGTATTACTCAGGGCTTACTTTGAAACTAAAATGGGAAAGGAAAGCTCGTAATAAGCTAAACTAGAACTGCTGGCATTGTTCAGAGTTTCCATTAGTGCCTGAACCCAGTTTCTCTATGTGGTTCTTTCATTTTCCGTTTTTTGAGTGTTAGTGTGAGACCATCTGGTCCCTCCCGTAAATCTAAGCATAATCAAATTCCTGGTGAAAGCTGTTCCGGGAACTTCAGCACATGTCCTGGGCTCAGCAGCAGCAGTCATTTTTCTCCTTCTTAGTGGCTGATGCAGTGCTGTGTTTTTGACTTTTGGCCTGGGAACAGTGCTGATAACACCGATGGTTTTAGCTGCTGCTTAGAATGTTTAGCCTGACCGAGGACTTTCTGAGCCTCATGCTCTGCCAGGGAGGAGGGGAAGCTGGGAGGAAGCAGAGACAGGACATCTGACCCAAACTGACCAAAGAGGTATTCCATACCACAGCACGTCATGCCCACTATATAAACTGGGGGCAGTTACCTGGAAGGGTGAGATCCCTGCTGGGTCCGGCTGGGTATCAGTCGGCAGGTGGTGAGCGGTTGCATTCTCTTCCCTTGTTATTTCCCTTATCATTGTTATTATTGGTGGCAGCAGCAGCGGTTTGTGTTATACCTCAGTTACTGGACAGTTCTTATCTCAACCCGTGGGAGTTACATTCTTCCGATTTTCCTCCCCATCCCTCCAGGAGTGGGGTGGAGGAGGAAAGAAGGGCTGGGGGGAGGGGATGAGCTAACAACAGCGTGGCACATTTACGGCTGGGCTTAAACCACAACAGGAATCTATGCTGTTTGAATCCTGTATTAGAGAATATATGTAAAAACAATTTCACTGGGAAATATCTGTGCACTTTGACATTTCCAACAATAGGCAACAACTTGCAAGGCTGCTTCACTCTCATCCCATAGATCACGGATTCTCAGAAATGTACCTCTGGACATAAGAGGAAAACTAAAAGACAACTGCTGTCACAGACAACTATGGAGCAGATTTATTTTCCCCTGAAACAAAGCTAGCCCACGACAAACTTTCCAGTTAACAGAAAAGTGATGGCGATGGCCACAGTTGCCTTATTTGAAAGCAGCATCTTTCACACAGGTTTTATTTTTGCTGCTTTTTAACTCTTAGTCTGCTAAAAATAACATTAATTTAGTGATTCATTTGCAAGTAAATCAAAAGGAAAAACCACTAACAGAGCCTTTCAACTGAGGCCAAACCTCACCAGGCACTAAAATCTTAATGCCTAGCCCTGGGAGGATGCAAGACTTTGGAATCTGCATCTTGCGTCTACAATAGAGCACAGTTAAGAGCACATTCTTTAACAGATCACTTTTGGTTGCATTTTCCCACCCGATGGCAATTCGGGCTGCTTGGGCAGCCCGCCAGATTATTCATGAGGATAGTCACTAACAGCTTGTTTCCGTCGTCCTGCTCCCATGAAAAGAGTCGGCTGTGAAAGGTGTTACTTTGTGTTTGAAAGACACAGTTCAAGTAGAGAACAATTGTTTGTAAGCACAGGAATACCATATCTCAGCTGCCAGTTAATTTGCAACAACCCAGAGCACGGTCATACTTCACGGATGCTTGCTCGTAACAAGCACTCAGTACGAGCTGGTGGGGGTATACACACAGCACTGCGCAGCGGGAGTGGATAGGCGAGTTTGAAAGTGTTAAATCTGAGAAAAAAAAAAACAAAAAACCCACCGCATTTTGGTCAGAAAAGAAAACATTCAAACAGTGTTTTTACCTCAGTGGAACAGTTAAAAAACAGGAAAAAACCCACATGACACTTTCACAAGCTATTATAAACCCAAAATTCCACTTGGAATAGTCATACAATAGAAAATAACAAAACACTTTAATTATTTGAGTATCTGAAACTTTATCTTTTCAGAGAGAAACCACTCATGTTTGGTTTATACAAAGGTATTTTCAAAGTTTACAGCTGAAATTTCAAGTTCCAAGAAAGTTTTTTGAGATACTTGTTATAAAAAGAATGTTTTTAAAGCAGTCATTCAACCCTTAGTGAAATTGCTGTTACTTCACTTGTGAGAGCACAGATAGAAACTTCAAAAATTAAATCCTTTTTGACAAGTGTCACTGATCTTTTACTCAGAACCCGGTCTGTATGTAACTGCGATGCAAGACGTCCTGTGAGGAGTCAGATATATGCACTGAGCCCACATTTTTGTAGCAGTCTGGGCCCCTCCAGATTACAGAACACTTCACACAATGGTCATGGAAACACACACATTGCTGACACTGAACATAAGTGCAGATTCCTTAGGACAAAGCCCTGCTGGCAGTGCTGCAAAGCTGCTCAGACAGTTCAGAAACCACACAGGATTATGGTGACAGTTTACCAACACAGCAAGACAACATAGCAGATGAGCAGGATTTGAGGTATTTTTTATCATTCTGCTCATGCAGCATTTCCAGTAAAGATTCTCAAAGGGAAGAAACCCAGGAGTCATTAAGCTGCATTCTTCCAGGTATTACAGTCCAACAGAATTTTTATCTTTTTTTTTTTTTTTGGTACAACCAGGCTTTTCGTCCCTTTTTAAACCAATCAATCACCATTTCCTCCCAGAGTTATCCCAGTTTGTGTCTATCTCTACATCCTTGTCTTGCTACTTAAAAGGAAAATTAACTATCAGACAGCCAGTAAAACAAAGCCAAAAAAGGCACAGGACAAACCCAGTTATCTGGTCAAGATCGCAACCTAGCAACACTGCAGTCCATACAGCTGCATGCAGTTCTCCACTGCCTGCAGAATATAAGAATAACATGTATGCACACACACCCATACAAGAGAAGCAGTATGGGCTGCAGAAGAAAAAAAATCAGCAAGTTTCCTTATTACCTTAGAATAGCTGTTAAGCCACACCTAAAAGGGGAAGGGAGAAGTCTCCAGTCAGTAGTATGCAGCCATGTGAGGCTTCCTCTTCAACCAGCCTTCCTCAGGAATATACTAACAAAAATTCCTCTCTCCATAATTTATCCCAAATCACTAACACAGTGATGCTTTAGGATGTCTGCAGCTCTCTTAGTCTCTGTCTTCTGACCCTGCAAGGAAATTCTCAATCTCTGTACCCACCCATCTTGACTCGGCAGATCTCTCCAGAGCACCAGCCTACCCATTCTGGCAGAGAACACCATTTCCCAACCCCTACAGGAAATAACTCCTCATAACCCGTGAGCACTTGAATGCTAAGAAGGTCTCCCGTTTACAATTTCACTTCAGTGTATGCATGTTTAAACAAATGGCACTGATTACACAGGTCACAAGTACCTTGGTTCTCCTGAACCCTTTCCCATCAGTTATAGTATCTACACCATCCCCAGTACCAATTGTGTAAAGAAGGCAAGTATTCAGCTACTATAGGCCCCTTAGTTGTTTGCATCTACTCTGAGCAATTACGACAACACGGTATACAGGATATCCTTATACAAGTCAACTTCAAAAAGGCAGCTGTGACATTTAAGATAAGCTTCTTTAGCAGGCAATCTAAGGAGAAGCCTGTACAAAAGAACCCTCACATTATTATTACTATGTACTAAGCAGTAGCCTACTTGAGTGGGTTGGTCTGCCTTTTTTCCAAACCTGCAAATAGCTGCATTCAACTGCTTTTCTTATAGTCAGAAGTTAATTTCTAGAGAAGCATTACCTAAACTTAAAGCTGGTTTTCATGCCCTGTAGAAACTGTTTCGAACACATTGGGGGGGGGGGGGGGGGCGTAGGAGATATCAACTTGAGAGCTAGAACCCTCTAAAGGACAAACTGAAACAGGACTGGAGAGGAATAAATACAAAGTCCTTCCTCTGACTGTTACACCTATTGACAAGAAAGTAGCCATCCTCATGATTATCCACTTTGAAAATTAAAAAAATAAGCTTCACTGTAAGAGTGACCCTAGTCTGAGTATCAAGTTAGTGAAAAGAATCTTCACCCCAATCAATGGTAAAGGCCCATGCTTTAAAAATGAAAGGAAAACAACAGAACAACATCTGCAAGCTATAAGTTTACTGTAAATCTTGGACTGACCTTTTAGTAGCTGGAACAGCATAAATTCCAGGAAAGACTTATGACAGAATTGCTCCACCATTTTCCAAAGCTTTTGAAAAAGAGACACAACTTGTTTTTTCCTAGCATCAAGAAAAATACCCATTACAGAAATACTTCCTCAAAGCCATTTGTCTCAATAAGTAGCATATTTATAATGTTGTTTTAAAAGATAGCAAGTGTTCGCCCCTCAGAAGATTTATTTATCCAGCATGAGATACAAAGAAACCCTACACTATACAGTATGCAACCTGCTTGAGCCTTTTGCCTGGGGAGGAGATGCTAGCTACATCATTACAAATGTATTTTAACATAAATGCACTTTGATACAAAGTGATTAATTAGAGGGAACAACTTCACTGTTCAATCTTCCAAGATGAGAAGCCTGCATCTTTCTTAAAGAATGGAAGCCACTATAAAAGCAATCTTTGGTAGAATGACAAAGATACATTATAATAATATTAATTTTTAATAACAATTTTCAACATATAGCCTTTAAAATTCCGGGGGGAGGGTGAGGGGGGTGGTTGTGCGTGGTGGTTTTTTTCCTAACAGCAGATGGAGTGTCAAGCCTTGCTTTCAAGACCTTTATGTGAGGCCATATCAGGAGCTTTTCAAAATGCATACATACATGAAGTTCTTTACTGTAAGGGTGGCGAGGCACTGGAATGGGTTGCCCAAGGAAGTTGTGAATGCTCCATCACTGGCGGTGTTCAAGGCCGGGTTTGACAGAGCCTTGGGTGACATGATTTAGTGGGAGGTGTCCCTGCTGATGGCAGGGGGGTTGGAACTAGATGGTCCTTTCCAACCCTAACTATTCTATGATTATTTCAACACACACCCTTCCTACTGTATCTCAAACTCTGCATTTTAACATCATCCTTGTTAATTTAACTTACTCATAACATATTGTGATGATGTAATTCTTGTACTTCTAAACAGTTTTCAAAAGTCTCTTTAATGCTTTAGCTTCTGGACAGCCACAGAGGATATATTTCCTCTTCTTATTCACCTAATTCAGTTAACAGCTATGTCAGAAGCAAAGAAAAAATACTAGGAACACACCCTGCTTTTCCTTTTTGTAATTTATAACCAACTAGGAATGGAAGAAAAAAAAAATTACACAGTTCTACATTAAAACCAGCTTGAAAATAGAAAATGAAATCAAGGTCTACTACTTAAAATTATCCGAAGCACACACACAAAACAAAAAAAAAGTATCATTTTTATCACATACCTATAAGAGACGTTTTATTTTAGCTCACTCCAGAAGTGAAGTGCAAGGGGGACCCACGTATTTCCTTCCACAGTGTAAGTTGCTTTGTGACCTCTAACCAGATCAACATTCATTTCTGGAAACACGCGTGACATGAAATATCCACTGAAGGATTTCATACATAAAATTCAGAAAAACCCAAAAGCAAAAGCTCTTCAATGGCTAAGCAGAGTATATTCCATAAATAGTATTTCATTTATGAAGACATAACGAAGCAGTTAAACTAATGCCAACTTTACTGATTGGACTTCCCCACAAAAACTAAGTTTTACCATTAGACAGAAATTGTTTTATCTATCCCACAAGTAGTTAAAAGCTTCCAGGAAATTTGGATTTTTATTACAATAATCCATCCCTACCTGGGATGTCCAGATACATTTTTCGTAGCTTTTGAAATAGAGCTCAACATAAAGAAGGTCACAAAACAACTGAGAAACAAGCACACTACCTTCAAATCAGGTGGAAACATTAGGGATTTCCTAAGACTACTCCTTCACTCTAATTCTTCACATGGGCACTTTTCACAGACCCTAGCACTCCCAATTCTTACCCTGCCTGGTAGAAAAGACACCGCAGTTTAGCATTTTCACTACAAACCTCAGTAGCCAAAATAAATGGAATGTCAAGTTAATTGGCATGGAAGCTGCTGAGCTGAATAAAACACAGAAAATAATACAGTAGAATTTTTAATATATTTGCAGAGGTCTCAACAATCGCCCAGATTTTAGTACTATTGCAGAATGAAGAAACCTTGCGACAGAATATTCAAGAACTTCATTAAATAAATTGAACATACAATATTGTTAAATTTATTTTGTGTTTTCATCTACATGTTTTACAAATGCCAAAATTCACCAAGAACAGCATTTTCAGCATGTTTCACTAATTCAGTTCCATCAAAAATCTTTAAACAGACCAAATAGCAGGTAGAAAACATGCTTCTTATCATTAATGAAATACCTTAAAGATAAGATGAAAGGAAACTCTCTTTAACCCACCTTAGTTATCAATACCATTTAATAGTTTATTTGCAGCTAGTTTAAGCCAATGCTTTCCAGCCCTTCATCATTACTAGATTTTACATCCTGTCCACCACTCACTCAAGAACTAATTTTCCCCAGCAGTGGTTGGTACATACAGCTCCACCGTTCACTTGAGCCTTACCTGCTCATCTCTGCAGTTTTCCAGGTACCTCATTACCCAGCTACCTCTACACTAACAGAACCTCACATTTAACCAGTGAAATGACAAGGATTTCAGGCACAATAGCTGACTGTTTCACCTGATCAATTGAAAAACCAAAACACCATGAGCTTCCTTATAAGCAATACTCACACAGCTAAAGTTGCAGAAAGAGGACATAGATTTAGGGGAAGGGGCTATTGTAACTCCCCCATAAACTTGAAACAATCCATTGTATCCTAGAGGACAGGGGGGCCCAAGACTGTTGGTTAATATTCAAGGATCACCTGCTGCAAGCTCAGGAGCGATACATCCCAACTAGAAGGAAGCGCTGCAGGAGGGCCAGGAGACCTCCTTGGATGGATAAGGAGCTGCTGAGTAAATTTCAAAGGGAAAAAGAGGTTTATAAAAGGTGGAAGCAAGGACAGGCAGCCTGGGAAGAATAGAGGGATGTTGTTCGGGAAGCTAGGGACCAGGTTAGGAAAGCTAAGGCCCACTTAGAATTAAACGGGGCTAGGGATGTTAAGGATAACAGGAAGGGATTCTATACGTACATTGTGAATAAAAGGTAGGCTAGGGACAACGTGGGCCCTCTCCAGAAGCTATCGGGAGAACTGGCTACCCTGGATTTGGAGAAGGCTGAGGTTCTTAATGACTTCTTTGCTTCAGCCTTCGCCGGAAAATGCACTGACCACACCACCCAAGTCTTGGAAGGCAGACGCAGGGACTGTGAGAATGAAGACCCTGGGCCCACTATAGGAGAGGATCTGGTTCGAGACCATCTTAGGAACCTGAACGAATACAAGTCCATGGGACCTGAGGAAATCAATCCGCGGGTCCTGAAGGAGCTGGCAAATGAAGTTGCTAAGCCACTGTCCATCATATTTGAAAAATCATAGCAGTCAGGTGAAGTTCCCAACAACTGGAAAAAGGGAAATATAACCCCCATTTTCAAGAAGGGGAAAATGGATGAGCCGGGGAACTACAGACCAGTCAGTCTCACCTCTGTGCCTGGCAACATCTTGGAGCAGATTCTCCTGGAAGGCATGAAAACCAACAAGGTGGTTGGTGACAGCCAGCATGGCTTCACTAAGGGGAAATCCTGCCTGACCAATCTGGTGGCCTTCTATGATGGGGATACAGAACTGATGGACAGGGGTAGAGCACTTGCTGTCATCTACCTGGACTTGTGCAAAGCGTTTGACACTGTCCCACACGACATCCTTGTCTCTAAATTGGAGAGACATCAATTTGATAGGTGGACCACTCGGTGGATAAAGAACTGTCAGGATGGCCACATGCAAAGAGTTGTGCTCAATGGCTCAATGTCCAGCTGGAGACCAGTAACGAGTGGTGTCCCTCAGGGATCACTGTTGGGACCGATCTTGTTCAACATCTTCATTGGTGACATAGACAGTGGGATTGAGTGCACCCTCAGCCAGTTTGCTGATGACACCAAGCTGTGTGGTTCAGTTGATACGTTGGAGGGAAGGAATGCCATCCAGAGGGACCATGACATGCTTGTGAGGTGGGCTGATGCCAACCTGATGAAGTTTAACCATGCCAAGTGCAAGGTCCTACACCTGGGTCGGAGCAATCCCAGGCACAGCTCCAGGTTGGGCAGAAAAGAGATTCAGAGCAGCCCTGCCAAGAAGGACTTGGGGGTGTGGGTCAATGAGAAAATGAACATGAGCCAGCAGTGTGTGCTTGCAGCCCAGAAAGCCAACTGTATCCTGGGCTACATCAAAAGGAGCGTGACCAGCAGGTCAAGGGAGGTGATCCTGCCCCTCTACTCTGCTCTCCTGAGACCTCACTTGGAGTATTGTGTGCAGTTCTGGTGTCCTCAACATCAAAAGGACATGAAACTGTTGGAACAAGTCCAGAGGAGAGCCACGAGGATGATGAGGGGACTGGAGCACCTCCCGTATGAAGATAGGCTGAGAAAGTTGGGGCTGTTAAGCCTGGAGAAGAGAAGGCTGCGTGGAGACCTCCTAGCAGCCTTCCAGTATCTGAAGGGGGCCTATAAGGATGGTGGGGAGGGACTCTTCATGAGGGACTGTAGTGATAGGACAAGGGCTGATGCATTCAAACTTAAACAGGGGAAGTTTAGATATGAGGAAGAAATTCTTTCCTGTAAGGGTGGTGAGGCACTGGAATGGCCTGCCCAGGGAAGTTGTGAATGCTCCATCACTGGCGGTGTTCAAGGCCAGGTTGGACATAGCCTTGGATGGCATGGTTTAGTGGGAGGTGTCCCTGCCCATGGCAGGGGGGTTGGAACTAGATGATCTTAAGGTCCTTTCCAACCCTAACTATTCTATGATTCTATGATTCTATGATTCTATCCAAACACTGCTTCTGACTGAAGGTCATAAAAGCAAATGCTGTTTTACTTTTGTGTCAGAGGACACTGTCATAGACCTTAGTAATTTCAATTATCCTTCCTCTATTCTCTTCTTTCAATATTTCCTTAGACAATTCAGTAGTCTCCAAAGGCATGGAAATGCAACTCTCAAGACTCTTTATCTGGAGACTGTCCACCTCTCCAAACAAGTCAACATTAAGAGGATAAAAAACGGCCAGTGACACAGAAGTGTATCTGTTACACTAATACTAACACCATGATGAAGTAAAGATTTATCACTTCATATTTCAACTGAAAGGACTAAATACACTGTTAAAGGAGCATACCAAAGCCTAACTTGATACCTGTCATCTGTTTATTAAAAGAATTTCATATAATGATTTCCCATGAGGCAAGTAAAAATAAGTCATTGATTTTTATTCTCCTTTTAAATATAAATGAGCTCAAACTGCAACTCACTACATAGCTAACTGGAAAAGCAAAAGGAAACAGGTCAGGCTATTTAAAAATTCAATACTGGGAGTAATAACATGCAAAGTGTTGAAGGAATAAATCATTGCACTAACAAACTAAAGCACAAAAGTAGCATTTAAAGAACAGCGTCAAGCTATGATTTGCAAGGAAGGAAATAAAAACATTTATTCAAGCCACTTGACAATATCATTGTCTTAACTGGAAAGCAAGCAACAACTTCATATTAAAAAAAAATGGCATGTTTGCAAAGTGTTTGCTTTAAATAAAAAATAAAAAGGATAATAAAAGGATCATGAGGTGGTAACAAAGATGAGGTATGTGATACCCATCCTTTAAGAAAAAGTTTTCACTATTTTGCAGCTATTTTTTATTAATTCAATTTTAAGTTATCCCAGGCAATTGAACATGGTTTTGAACCGCCATGTCTTCTGCGGAACAACTTTCTACATCTAGATTTTGTCAGTCTTATCTCACCATTCAAACAGCTAATGTTACAACTCCTGATCTTAAGAAAAATATAAAGAAAATATTAGCTTGACCAATCAGTGAATATTACATATAGTGAATCACACTCATTAGCATAGTTCTGTCTGCAGATGTGTTTAAACATTCTGCTGAAACAGATCTAAGAGATATACTTATTTGAGGTATTAGTATAAGCCTCATTTCTTTTCCTTTGATCCAAAGCAGGCATTGAACTGAAGCCCTAAAAGATTAACATGCAGAGCACACGTATAAAACACCTAAAAATTACCCTAAAAAGACACTTACTTAAAAAAATTACATTTGCCTTTTGCACTCTGATTTATACTGCTTCATAAACAAAGGAATTCTAGTTTTTCATTTCTCTCCATTACATTAATATCGATATCCTATGCTAATCAAAATGAGTCTTCTGCCTAGAAAAAGGACAGAGGAGTAACTGCAAAGAGCAAAGAACTGAGTAAACATGAAATTCAATGAAAGCCGCTGCTGAAGCATTTTTCCTGTTTGAAGATTACCGTGAAACTATGACATTTTGAAACAACTGCAGTTTGCAAAAAGCCAGTAACTACATTTTTTCAGATTAAATAACATAGAAAATTAACAGCAGCTCTTCTACTTAGTCATACTTGACAATCACAGTCTATGCAGAGCTTCTGTAAACAAAAAAAATCACCTGTATGCTGCAGAATCAACACGTATTTTCAAAATGCTCAGTACTACTGCTCTTAGTTCAGGATATTTGGCCTCTAGGAAGTAAATACAATATAATGAAAGTCCTCACTTGTCAAGGAATTGTACATAAAATCTAGTAGTACTCAAATGCTTCATTTCAGCAGTGTATCCAAATATCATTCCAGAAGCTTTGGTGGATTTGGTTGTATTTTCTATTAACCTAAAGATAAAACCTTTAAAGATACAGATAAGCAATAAGGAAAACAAGGATTTAAAAAGAAAACTTCAGGTAGAAAAGCACGTACCTACTACGTATTAGTAACACAGCTTTCATACATGTCTAGACAAGTCCATGACGCTTCCTGCCAAATACTATATGGCAGGCAATAAAAAAAGAAAAGGGTTGGGCATGTTACCAGATTTTTCTTAGATTTTAATGTCTTTAATTATAAATCTGTTTTTAAATTAAAAGTTCTGTTTCTAAGTATCTACCTCAAAGTAGACTTTATAAAACTATCTCATAATGCTGCAGGAAAAGACAATTAAATTAGAAATAAAATGAGGGTTTAGCCCCATCCTTTACTGTTATCCAAGCCAAAGTCATAAATAAATAAACACCACCAATCAAACCATTTTTTTAAAAAAAGCATATCTAGGAGGCAAAAACAAAAGAAATTAGATCTAACAGTAAATTAGAAAGTACAGTCATACTGGATAGAATTGGATGTGATATTAAGTAAATGTGACACCACATTATTCAAGCTGGCCTTTGCAGGGATGCAGCAGTGCAATACTGAAGCAGTACACTTAATCTATACCAATGAAAGGTAAATATTTGAGATGATGGCAAACTTTGATCAGTTGCGTGGTAAAAAAACCCTCATTTTATTTTAGTATAATCCCTCTGCAGCAAACAGGATGATGGGAAAACGCAAGGCATAGAACCTAGGAGGAAAAAAACCAAACCAAAACAAAAACTCATCCATGCACTTCACAGCATGCTCTTCTCTCTCACTAAAGCACTTGCTAAAGCCGTTTAGTATTGCCACACTTGCCTGGAAAAGGTACTTTCTTGTTTCCTTCATTATAAAATACAAGAACACCTTGCATGATACATTTGCCTGTAGATAGGTAATCCTTCTAGCTAGGTCCAGTAGCTAGAGTGTTTAACAGCTACTGATATATTGAAGAAGCACTAGTATTCAACAAAATGTGTAGTATTAATATCAAGACTCTGCTATCTCAAATATTTGAGATTCTCTCTATTCTGGTAGATAATGGGTGAAAAGTAAAACAAAATTAAAAGCGTTGAATAAATTATTTCCTCACCTGATGCAGTAGACTACTGCACACTTATAAAAGCAGTCTGAAATGTAATACATTATTAAAACTATTTATAAGGTTATAGTAATACCTACTCAATACAACTGTATTTATTTTTAATCTCTACATTTTAGACACATTTTCAGAAATATTAAAACCCTCAATGCAACATGCAGCTTCCTAAAACATACGCGCATGTTCACCTGTGCGAAGATTCAATGAAAGCAGAAGCTGACACTACTTTGGCAAAGAGGCTGAATGAATGACGGATAGATACATGTTAAAGAAGCTAGAATGCATACTGAACAAAACGTCAATGCTGGCAGCTCTGAAGAACCATTTCATATCCTTGTTTCTGAGCTACAACACAAGCAAGCCATATAACCCCAACCAGAACAAAAGAATGTTCCTTCATTTCCCAGCCAACTTTGATTTTCAGAAGTGTTCAACACTCAAAAAAACCATCTCAAGCTAATGGGAATTATGTGTTAAGTGTATGATATCCTTGCTTGCCCCCAGGTAGTCAAAATTCAGTTTTCCAACACGTGTATTTTGGAAGGCAAACAAGGATTCACAAACCAAGCTAAGTACTTTTTTGATGCAGCCTTTCCTTAAAAACAAACAAAACCCAGCACCTACCCTTATACACTCCTCCCTCCCACAAGGAACACACAGAGTATTCCTCTTCATTCATATACATCGCTGAATCAAACTGTGCATGGCATTTTCCTTATGCACAGTTCCAAACTTGCTTTTCCAGACAGAGGTCTGAAATTCAGGCAGCATGAATATACCCTTTTCCCACATTCTGAGAGCTAAACTACAAAGTATTTGTTTTGCTGTCTGCAATCATCAGCAGTCTCTGCATGAGTACAAATTTATCAGCATTCACTTCACTCTTTACTGAGTAATCTCTCATTTTAACTGTTACTGAAAAAGGACACTTAATTGTTTACACCACTTGAATGAAACAGAGCTGTTCTATTTACCCAGCAGGTCCAATATCCCCAGCTCAGTTCTGTTCACTCCCCAGGAGAACGCAATTTATTGAACAGGATGCCTGATCAAGCGCAGAACCAGAGAATAAAGGACAAGAAGAGAGATACAGAGAAACTCATACAAGCAATACTATTTACTGTTACTGTATATAGTTCTTTTTTTTCCCCCATTGCCCAAATGAACACTGTCTTATGAGAAATTAAAAAATAATAACAATAAACACCAACACAGACTGACCTGCATCGTGGGAGCTCTGGCCGCCTCATTTCCTGCCAGTGAGCCAGTAGAGGTCGCTCAAGACCATCCCTCGCTTTTGCAGAACAGCAGGATGGGACAGCTTCCCTGCCCTCCTCTTTCAACACAAAAGCCAGTCCTAGCATTTTTCTTCCACTTCTCAATTTCATATCTGCTTTTCCACCAGTACAACTTATCTCCAAGAAGTCTAATCCCCTCAAGGACAACTCCTGATTGAATTCTAGTAACCAGTCATAACCTACAGATTGCTGCAGATGATGCCTATCAAGATTTACCCAAACTAGAGCTTTACCCATTGCTCTAGAACTAGTCCAGGCTTCCTTCCCTGAAAGTTTCTCCATGACATTTTGCAGCACATAAAATCCTTTCATTTTGTCAGAGACTGTCCTCAAATTTGCTAGTGATGGTGTAAATGTCTTCACTCCTGGCCGGTGAAGTTCTCAGGTGGTTCCAACTACATAATTTTTTTTCCACCTCAGGAACTGCACACAACTCAAACTAGTTACACACAGCAACATCAAAGCGAAGTATCTCACAGGCCAGTCCATCACAGGTGGATTTCATACTAGTTCATATACTTACTTAAACACTAATTGAGACCCTTTATCTAAACATGGGTTCAGGAACCACAAAGGACATAATCTATACTGAAGATCTCAGGATTAAGAACATCACTACTCCTTACAGTAGTTAAGTGTTCCAGTATCTTTTGCTTGTACAGCGATAACCATCATGGAAAACAGAGCAACAAAGAAATGAAAACATAATTTGTGTTTACAACAGGCCATGAAATATATAAGCAGGTAATACAGTAAGCAGTGCTTTAACCCACCTAAACAGCCACTAAAAAGAAACAATCCTCAATACCCAGCTAGGAGTGGGGAAGACAGGAATTTCTGCAGGGCAGAAGAAACCTGTTGATTAAATTTATAAATAAGATTCTCAAACAATCTTCTTAGAGAATCAAAAGGACTGAACTCAACAATCCAGATAGCCTCTTTCCCTTTGGGCTTCTGTGATTAAATAATCATCAGTTGGGTACCATCTATAGCCCACACCAAGTAATCAGAGCCCCCGTATGGTTTTCAGTGACTTGGTACTGAACGTATGCAGAAACAAAGTTACAAAGGCAGATCTGAAATCAGGTGTCCTTTGCTCTTTTATATTTCCAATTACTTGAAACACATACCACTTGTATTTTCTAAGCACAGTAAAACCTAAATAAAAGAACTAAAGAATAACAGTTGCAAAGACCTACAGACTATTGCATGAACAATGGTGATTTCATAAAAAGTTTTATTGTTGGTCATCCACTGCAAACTAAGGAAGAGGCCAAGCTGGACCAAAAAAAAAATACTTCATAAATAAATAATGGGTTAACTTCATATATTTAAATGCTAATTTCCGCTTTTTTGCTCTTTATTTTAGGCTACAATTTGAATGCAGTATTACCTTTGAGATGTGCAGTATTATTGCAGCATCCTAAAATAACTTCTCTAGTAGCAGCACACTTTTTTAACATACTTTAATACAAGCCAGTTAGGTATCTAATACTGGAGTAATGGCTCCTTTGACATCAATACTCATCTCCATCTTTCAAAGCTGTAAGAAAGTAACAAAAGAACCATTCCAGACTTCCAAAGCTTTCCAACTTCCCTATGTCTTCTGGATGATCAGAAAAAGATAAAAAGCAAATGGAAACAAAAGCCTGCATTATAATGCATACATGCACTGTTTTTCCATCACTCACTATTTTTCTTGCATGTCACATCGCCTTCCCCAGAAAGTCTGACAATCACTTACCACTTCACATCGGCAACCAATTTCTCATTCAATTCCACATATGCTCAGCAATAAGCTTTCTACAGCGACTGGCAACATAAAGCCATTGACCAACAAACACATCCTTTAAAAACATCAGCAAACAAACAAAGAAGATGGAAAAGAGTAACATAAGCTCTCCCTGGCACTCAAAATCAGAAAACACAATACCCATGATACTTTTAGACATAGAGACTTTACCAAAACTACTAAATGGAGATCCAGAAAAATCAGTTTATACATTATTTATTTAATGTTTTATTTAGTGATTTTAGGATAAAAGGAAGAACTGCACAAATAGAGTTTTCCACTATGAAGAACACTTGAAGAATAAGAAGAACACAGAAAATCAGTCAGGAAGACGTGCATGTACATATATGGGAAGAACTAGAATGTAGCTTCATAGATGGCTTCCTAATATAAAATACAATCTTAAAAGTTAAAGCAGTAAAGGAAAAGAAAGATGTCAGAAAGATCCGTCAGTAAACTGACAGCATTCACATGTGCTGTCAGTGTGGGTTTCTTCCCCAAATAGGCAAACAACATAAAATGTAGAAAACTGAGAAATTTTTAGAGCCAAGAAAGCACCTTTGTTGCTTAACAGTCTCACAATAGCTTACTCCAATGTATGATTCTGTTCACTCACACACAACAAAGATGACTTAATTTTGCAAGAGGTGTAGAGAATAACCAGACAGAGGGTCCTTTTTAAAGGCCTGGACAAAGAACACAGCTTATTTAGTTGAGCAAAACAAAACTAAGAGATGTGATTTTGGATAAACAGCTCAAGCAAACAACCAAACAGAAAATAGTCCCCCTCAAACTACAACACAGCTGCTTAACTATAGAACAGCACTAAGATACAAAAACCATTACAAACCAGAGCTCATTGATTGGGAAAGCTTCTACCACAGAAGTGGAGTTCTGACAATTGTCAAATTTCCAGTATGTGGAAAGGGAAGAAAAGTGTACCTAGTTTTGATGTTAAGCTTGACCAGCTTATAAACCTTTATTTTATTATGTGATGTTTCAAGGTTGTAAGTAGTAAAAAAAAAAGTAACAAAGACATGGAAAATGGACATAGGACTCACTAATTTTAAGTCAAAGACTGCTCACATCCAATCTTATAGCTAATGTTTTAATTACTGCTGTACCAGAAATCACTTATGTAAGTGGAGTAAGCCTATATAAAATGTTTGATACTGTGTCCCACATGAGATTATTTAAAATTGAAATAATTTAAAAAATAATAAATAATACTTAAAGTAGAAATAAAACTTATAAGATTCATAAAGAAATTGACCAAAGAGGAAAAACTACAATAGGTTGTATTAATAGTGGAAATTATCACGAGAGAGGGGTTATCTGTAGCATTCCTCCTGACACTCTTCAATAAATTAGTAGCCACAGAGTAACAACGTGCTCATGAAATTTCTGAGGATGACACCAGACTGGAAATTACCACCAGTATAAGGAGGACTGGTTAGTTACATGGGAGAGCTCTCGGGTTTGTGAGCTGGAATGACAGAAAACTGTATAGTACAATGCATGAAATCTTGCGTTTAGGTACCAGTAACCTTTTCTGTAAGCCGAGAACTCATCACGTGGAAACAACATAGGATAAAGGAACAGAGCAGTGAGGTACAGAAAGCCTCATCTAAGGATGCTGATGTTAACATGAGCACAAGGATAGCTCTATATGTTCATGGAAATAAAACTGAGAAATTCCACTTGGCTCAGAAAGCTTCTGAACTGAAAATAGAGATGATAGAGCAGTGCTGTGGGGGAAGTACTACTGCTGAAAAGGATACTGTATCAGGTGAATCTCTGGTCTGAAGTAGCACACATGAATAGATTTACACAAAAAAAAAATTGCTACTGCTCCTCACAAACCTTTGCTTGGCTGAAGATAGTCAAGTTTATCCAATTACTCTGTAAAATACACTCTCCATTCTTTATTGCCCTTCCTGCAGCAATCCCAGCCCAAGCTAAAGAATGCTATTAGCGCAAGTTATGACAATGCGCTGCGCACAACTATAATTTAACAATCAGAAATTTAAAGTTTCGTAATTGCCTGACAAACAAGGCATGAGAATGGTCTTCCAAATAGAGCAGCTGGGAAAAGGCATCTAAGCTGTTCTAAAATTGCACTAGTAAGCTTCTCGAAAGGAAAGAAAATCACATAGATATATTCCTATGAAGAAAAGAAGTTTGTGTTGCTGTACCTGTGTAAAGGATCTGTTTACACCACATTTACAGACCCCTACAGTTATCTTAATGGAGATTTCCACTGTCCACCTATGGAACCAGAAGAACATTCTATTCCTTTCTTTCAACAGGCTGGCTACAGTTAAAGGGTGGATGTTATAAGCAGTATTCAGCTGCTCTCCAATGCCCTGCTGTTATCTCCTATTCACAAATTGAGGGCTAAAACTAACTGCCCAGACCAGCACTGTAAGGAATTTTCTATCTCTGCTAAAGTGGGACTGGCTACCATTTTTGGTCTTCGTAAGGGGAAAAAAACAAAACAACAAAAAACATTCTAGAATCATGAGAAATTTTATTTAATAAACATCCTACCATGTGAGGTTATTAATGATGTTTTCCTTCACCTGGCCCAGTACAGTTTTGAAGTTTGATCTTTACTAAAAGCCTCAAGTTCATCAAAGGTTTTGGAGTACGCTCTGCAGGCATTTCAAAAGTAGACATCTGCAAGACAGCTGTCAGCAGTTATAGGGGACTAGACCTGGGTTAACTGCTCCAATTCTGCACTGAAGCAATAAGATAGACTGTTTCCCAGTCCTTTTCTGTCAGTTTCACTGAACTTGCCATGCACTCAGATTTCCAAAGGAAAACGCGAAAACATCGTAAGTGACACACAACTCTATATCCAGAGTGCAACAGAGTTTTACTGATTTGATAAAACCTCTACTGTTACATCAGTGCTCACACCTGTAAAAGCCTTATATATGCAATGTTTGAAAGAAGTTCTTTTAATTACCCTATTTTACTGCAACTTGCTTGCATCTCACAGAATAAAAGAGCCTCAAATAGGCAGAACATCTCGAATTTTTATCTGTTCTCTGAATAAGATATGCGACATGAAAGATACGGTGGCCACTACCAGCTCAGGCAAGTCCACTCCATGTGTTCAGCCGTGCCTCTGTTAAGAAACACTGAAAAAGCTTTTCTCTTGCAAAACTTCCCAGTGCTGCACCCACAGCCACGAGCCATTGAAAATAAAACCCAAACCCAGCCATCCACCTTTAACCATGACCCGCGCTCAGCAACGCGTCGCTCCACCTGCCACAAACCGCACTTTACACACCAGGAAGAGCGAAGGGGGGAAAGGGGGGGGATAAACCAATGCACAAAAACTCCAGCAAACCGAAGAGCCGCCTTCAGGGAAACCTGTTGCTAGCCGCAGCGAGAGCGCAGCAGTCAGGGGATCCACACATCCCTCTGCGCCCCGCAGCCAACTTTCTCCATCCGCCGCCGAACCCACGCACCCACCGCGATGCCACTTTCCGTCGCGTTGCTCATTAATGAAACCGGCGGACGTGCCGGGTTGGGGGTCACAAGGGGGAACGGAAGCGACGCGGCACTTGAGGACGCCCCCGCGGGCGGGCCAGGGCCAGGGCCAGGGCCAGGGCCGGGGCCGCGCCGCCAGGGCCCCCCGCCATCGGCCGCCGGAGGCGGCGCGGGGCAGGGCAGTACTCACTCGATGAAGTAGCTGGCGCCCTCCTCCGAGAAGCCCTCCTCCCATCCGCGGGGCAGGTCTGCAAGGCAGCGGGGAGAGGGAGAAAGAAAGCGGGAGAGGAGGGGTGAGAACTTCGCCTGCTGCCCCGAGGTGCCCCGCTGACCGCGGGGAGGGAGGTGAGGAAGGCGAGCGGAGCAGGCCGTTAGCGGTGCAGCCCTCCCGGCACCCACCTGAGCGGATCATGTGGCCGGAGTTGACGGGCTCCCCGGTGCGAGGATGCAGCCAAGTGGTGGTGCGAGTCAGGTCGCTGGGAGGGAGAAGCGGAAAACATGCACCTGTTAGAGACTGCGTGCGGCCCCCGGCCGGGCGGGAGGGAGAAAGGCGAGCGGGAAGCGGCGGGAGCAGGGCCACCCCCCACCCCTTCCCCCGGTGCTCCCTTACTCGATGAAGAAGACTCTCCCGTCCTTGCAGACGCCGTAGGACCAGTGCTCAGGTAGAGTGTCCCGCCCCACCGTCGCCGCCATGTTCGCCGTGCGCGCAGCCAGCCAGCCGGCCGGGGAGGGGGTGCGGGCGGGCTGGCGGCCGGCGCTCGGCGCCCAGCGCCCGGCTCTGCTCGGCAGCGCCACCGCGGCCGCTGGAGGCGCGGCGCCCCGGCGCGGGTGAGGGGCGACACCTCCCGCCCCTCAGGAGGCCGGCGCCTGCCCCGGGGAGCCCGCAGAGGCGGGAGCTTGAGGTGGCGCCGGCGGCTTTGTCCGCCACTGCCCGGCACTCGACCGCCCGCCCAGGCCAAGTCCCGCCAAGGGCTGTTGGCCTCGTCCCCTCCCGCCCGCCCGGGAGGAACGCAGCGGCCCCGCGGACCCCACCCCGAGCCGCAGAACATCGAGTTGGACGCAGGGGCACGCCGGCTGGGAAGCGAGTAGCGTACCGCGCGGGAGAGAGCGGCTGCAGGGTCCGGCGGGGAAGGTGCACATCCTTAGGAGCGCTCTTCGCTGCACGAACAGGCCGGGTGAATCTCCTGCCCCAGCCCTAGCTGCTGTCCAGGAGGTGTCAAAAGGGAGGATAAGTACAGGGGTGTTAGTATTTGATTTCTACCGTGTCCCGGGATACACTTTCGCCAGTGGTGGAAGGTGAGGAGGGAAAGACTGCCTGGACTTTGAACCTCGGGTACAGGGGACAGTTGGTGTCAAGGTTAACAGATAGCGAAGAGTCAATAACAGGCAGTTGACAAGGTAGAGCTGTCGCTGGTATCCCAAGGGACCTGTGCCAATCCCTATATTCATCAATGACCCAGAAAAGGAGGAAATGGTAACATGAGAAAACCTGATAGGTGAATTTAAGTTACACATTACTCTCTCCCAGCTCAGACCTGTGGCATTAGGTCTCTACTGGTGCTTGTGCAGGGGGAAGCTACAGCTGCAAAAGGGACAGAGGTGGGTGGCTCAGGCAAAGCTGGGGTTACTTGAGAATATGCAGTAGGAAGAGTGGACGGGACAGGCACAGGGTGCTGTGGCTGGGCTGCCACACAGCAGAGCCTTAACACTTCTTCCTCTAGTCCTCTATGACAGCCAGTGGGCAATGGTGAGTCCCAGCCTGTGCCTTGGCTTAGCAGGAGTGGTAACTGCAGCAGAAGAAAGGGACTGTGAAAGCCAAGAGGGTCAGGGTGGGGAAGTCTGCGCCTGCTTCTTCCAATGAAAAAAAAAAAAAAAAGCCAGGAAATGGGATGTCTGCTAGCTTGGGATAGGAGGGGAGTGTTAAACAAAGGCAAGACAGGCTGCAAGGAGGGGTGGGAAAGGGCAGATGAGCTTGACTAGAGCACAATAGTAACAGAAAATAGAGAACAACTGAGGGCATGGCTGTGCAGGAGACTGAGAACCCATGCAGTCGGGAGGGCGTAAGGGGGGAGAGTGGTGCAGTCTAGTGAAAAAAATACACATGTGCTTTTCCTTCTTCTAAATAAGTGAAAGGCATCATCAGAAGAAATTAGGAGGCAAGAAAAACAGCAGCAATGGGAAGAGACAGGACTTCGGTATATTTCACAGGAGTTTCAGACAACATGCAGGCTGGCACTGTGTGGTGCTCCTTTTTTGGCCACTGTTGGAGAAGGTGACACTATACTACACTAAGACCGGTCGTTACTGTGGGACACATTACAGGCTAAATGTTCAAAAGAGGTTTGATTTCAATTGCACATAAGAAAGCATGGGATTGAAATCAAGAGTTTGGTGTGGGTTTTGTTAAAGTCCAGCAGAGTCTTACACCTGCAGATCTATTGCCAATTTCTGTGGACTAATTTCCCTGACATTACACTATCAAAAATTCTTCCAATATGATCATCTTCCAACAATTCACAGAATTTTTGTTTATGCACAATTAAAAAGCAGGATTGTCTTCTAGTCCTTTATCCTAGAGTCAAAATTTTTATAAAAACTTCTGAAATTAGAACTTTTGTGCTGCTTTTCTTTAAAACCCCAACAATTTTTGAGTCATTCTGGTAATGTTGTGATTAGATGTGCGTTATCACAGAACCTGCAATAAGGTCAGTTCTCATGCAATTATGGAGTGAATCAAATACAAGTTCCTTAGCATCATTGCGCATTTACATCTGTGCAGAAGAGATAAGACAAACTATCTCATAGCAAAGATGCTATGAAGCAAGTCTTTCATGCTCTGTCGGCTGCATGACCTCATTGAAGTTAGCTTATAACTCCACTACCCTTTGACCACTAGACCACTGTGGCAAGATAGGGTTCTCCACTTATAGTGAATAGTAGCTTAATTGTTGTGTTGTGGATTTCAGCTCCTAAAAGCATCCATACCAGGTCAAACTAAATGTTTATTTCTGTCTCAGATCTCAATAAGAGCAGGTGCTAGGAAAGAGCACAACAGCCAGACAATCATTTGCCACTCCCCAGCTTCTTCATTAACTCTAGTATCTACATCTGGTGCTTGCCTTCAGAAGCTGTGAGCTAAGAAAGCTCTTGAACAAGATGTTTCCATACGTAATCCCTAATGGATCTCTTCAGTGAACCTGTCCAGACTAGAACCCATATAACTTCTATCATCCAAAACAGCCACTAGCAAAGTGTCCCTAATACTCATCTTACCTGAATCACCTACCTTCTGTTTGTTTTGAACTGGGCTGCTATTTCATTGATTCTACTCAATTCTTGCAGTGAAAGAGAGTGGTCATCTAGTGCAAACCTCCTGCAGGGTCAGCATTCACTTTAGACCAGGTGGCCCAGGTCTTTGTCCAGATAAGGATCTGAAAACCTCCAAGGCTGGAAATTCCACAGCCTCTCTTAGCAATTCATTCCTATGTTCTTGCGGTGAAAATACTTTCATTACATCAAGTTAGAAGCTCTCTGTTTTAATTTATCACCCTTGTTGTATGACCACGTCTTGAGTTGATATATCATGGTGCCTGCAGCATTACACGTTATCACATACACATGTTAATTTCAGATAAATGCATTATTCAAAAAGCATGTTTTATTACAGTAATTTGCAGAATTCTATTCTAAAATTAAGACCAAGATGAAAACTTACTTTAAATTCATTGAAGTTCACAAGCTGACTTGTGTTGGTCTCATTCAGAGGTAGGTCTGTGATTTAAAGCCCCGGTGGAAGACTGCCTCCAGGCATCAGTCATTAGTAAGATTACCAGATTCTTCTGGTTCTGGTCTGTGTGTTGTCGTTCCCCCCCCACCCCCCCCCCCCCCCCACCCCCCCACCCCCCCACCCCCCAGCTAGTGTTCAAGCTCTGGTTCTAGTCCGCTGTGGCTTATCTCAGCTACTTCTATTTTCTATTAGATAGTATTCATTGCTTTCTAGAGACACTATCTGGAAAAAGCTATTTGGGGTTAAAGTAAGAGTTTCAGGCCACAATATCAGGAATTCAGCTAAAGAAAGTGAAATATGCTATTCAACATGATTAAAAGTCTAATAAAACAAGGAGAGTTGAGGCTCCCTTTGCTGATAACTGGGTAGTTCGAGGAGACATGCTGAGGTGTCTGAATACTGCAAGTGTGAACCCACATTTGGCAGCTTTATGTGAATGTATTACTAGTGTTACTTGTTCTGCCTGCATTCACTGGGAGCAGTGTTTTGGATGACTTCATTAAGTTTCTTCTGCCTTGGGAGAACAGTGATATATATTAAAGTATACCAAAATCTGTATCTACACTTTGCTATTTCCAGAATAAACTCAAACAACTAATATGAACATCCTTTCTACCTCATCTCTTTTTTTTTCTCTTCAGCCTTTACAACACAGCTTCACCCTGTCAGTGCTAACATCCAATTCTTCTCATTTTTTTTCCCCTTTTTACCACACACATCACCACCCCCTGTCCCATTCAGATCCACGTGTTTCCCTGTACTTTTTCAACCTTTCATATGCTATAAGTTTTCAACAAAACCTAGAATAGGAATCTGGAAATTAGATGCTATATAAGAATCTGCAACAAAAAAAAAAAAAAGAAACCCTGATGTATAATTTCCATCAGTCACAATTAGATCCCATATTCAGGAGGTTACAGAATCACAGCTGGATTTCAGGCTGCTGTGTACTCTAATGATCTAATTCCTATTTTTCAGAGAATTGAATATAATTGAATTTGATGGTATTTCAGGTCAAAAGCTGCTGCTGTTTCAGGAAACTGAAGTGAGACATAAAGCATAGAAAAGCATATATATATATTAGTTATGACTTTTTCATCATGGCCTGTACATTTTTTAAAGGACAAGCACAAGCTATAAAACATGCAAGGCCAGACAGAGGCAGAGGCCTTGAGAAGCAATGAATCTGAATTATTAAATCCCAGTTAAGAAAGCTCATAATCCATAACACAAAATATGTGATATGCCTTTTGGCCTAATTTACCAACTCTGCTCAGAACAGCTGAGAATTAAAATATCAAAAGGCTTCACAGTGAGACAGTTTAATTTGCAAGACAATTTCAGAGCAATTTGCCCAATTCTTTTTCTGGTTACACTCAAAATATAGGTTGTGCAACTGAATTGTTCTTCAAGATTGTGCAGAGAGATTCCCATCTAGCAGTAGCAAGGGCTTAAGAGACCAGAATCAAGACAGAAGAATATGTTAATCAGGCAATAAGGGAGATATGAAAGTTTCTCCAAAAGTGCTAATATTTTTTCAGATGAAAAATTTGGGGGGGAGGAACTTAACAAAGGAATAACTATGGTGTATTTGTTCAAATTAGGGAAAACAGCTTTCACTGTTGAACTTTCAAACAGCATGGGAAAAAGCCATCTCAAGAGGATGGTATTAATAATTCCACAAGTAGCACAATAATAGATTCCTTTGTCCCTGGGTCACTCAAGGAGACATGCTGAGGTCCCCAATTGCTGCAAGTGTGAACCCTCAAAAATGGTAGACTTCAGCCACATATCTGGGTAGCTTCTCTTTGAAAGGAATTGTAAAGAACAGAAGACAATATATGTAATGCATTACCTAATGTCAGTATTTCAGTGCAGAATGAAAATATTAGTGACATCAAGGGAACACTTCAGTAACCTTAAAAAACAAAAAATGGTCATGCACAGCTAGAGCCAGTGTCATGCTGTAGGATGAAGGAACACTTGCAGAAAGTGATCCAATATACAGAAAGACTGTTTTTTTCCAGTCTGAGGTCCAAAAATTGTTTACAAAAAGAAGAGGGCAAATTAAAAATACTCAAGTCAAAGAAAGCTAAATATTACCTTACTGAGTAGGGAAAGCAAACAACATAACAGAAAGATGATTACTGTATTCTTTCAAAATGAAAATATAGTTGATGATGGGGTTTAATACATACCCATCAATTTTATTCCATATTCACCCATTTCAGGAGGAGTAGATATCGGCTTGATTTATGCTAAGATAAAGTTGAAGATAGATACCACATAGAAATTTTCCTAAATATAAGTAGCACTGAAACAGGAAGTAAGTAGAAATGCCATGGTATCTTTTCATCGCCAATTTCTAAAGGCTAGTCCACACAAAAGTTCTGTTGGAGAGATTCTAAATGTACTTATTTTATGTCAGATGAGGAGCTATGAACAGATGATCTCACAAGATCCCTTTTCACCTAGGTTTTTTTAAGAATAGAAACTGATTCAAAATGTTAAAGTTTTGAGGAATAGGTGGGCATCAAAAATTATCATCCCCTGCTATCTACTAAGTAGCACCAGTATCAAGTGGCTATCTAGCTTACAGAAAGAATATTTGGCATACATTTTAATTAAAAGTTCTCTGATATTTACAAGAGGAAGGACAATCCCTCTTGTAGTTAAGAAGGATAAGCAACTTGCAGAATGGTACTACTGATGACATGACTAAACACAGAGCACATGCTCGTTTCTGATCTGGAATATTTTCAGTTGAACCCCACAACCCACAGAAGTCTGGAGAGCTAGACACAAGGAAAGGTAAGACTCACGAGATGGGTGCAAAAGTTAGGCAAACCATATCTTCAAGATATCACCCACTTCCAGCATAAATGCTTTCCAGGGCAGGATTAATAAATATTGCTTGCAATGCCAAATAAGTCTTGAATAGAACAGGAAAGGTATTCTCACCAATAGATTGTATTCTATCTTTTTATAATCATTGACATTAAATGAAACATCTTTTGCATTCTGTGCACAGGGCAGTTTATGCCATGGGGAAAGTAAGTGATGGCAAATTTTAGCCAAAGTAAGATTTTTAGACCCTGTTTTCTTTGCAATAGATTGAGATGTTTCCCTAAATTTCCATGGGAATAGTGTCAGGCAATAGAATTCTATGAGTACCAGAAGATAAATATAGCTCATAAAGTAATAAGGATTAAATAATAGTAAATCTATTGCGAGGAAATTCCAAATACAGAAAAAGGTATTATTCATTATCCTGGCCACTGGAAAGAATATGAACAAGTTCAAACTGTATCCACAATTCCTCCGAGGAAGATACGGAGCATGGCAGATATTGTACAAGAATAGTTTCCAGGCGCACTATAACTTTATGCAGTATGATCTGACTGATGACTGCACACATGGATCAGCCAAGACTGTTATACTGTTGAGCAAGACAGATGCGAAAATGACACTGAGAAGGCAACACTCGTGCTGTATAACAAATGCAAACTTCTCCTTCCAGAACCTGCTGAACTCTCGCAGGAGTAAGAAAAATGGTAATTATCTTTAGTTAAAAGGTTTTCTTTTCCAAATCACTGTCAGTACTTAGAAATATTTTCATGCTGAAAGTATCTTTTGTAGAATCCACAAGGTAGCTTCAAAACAGTTCTATTTTTCTTACAGACCTCCTTCATTTTGTAAGATATCCTACTGATTTTACCTTTTAGGTACTAATATCTGAATATATCCAATTACCTTTCTCACCTGCATATCCTATTGCCCAAAAGATTTCTATTTCAGGAATGTTCCCTGAAATGCACAAAGATGCATGCAAAAGCAAAAATAAATGAATGTGTTTCCTAATGACTTATGTCAATTTACAATTTTCTGTCACACCAGCTTCTATGATTGCTATATTTAACACAATCCTGTCACAGCTTCTCCTCATTTTCTCTCGTTTGCATTTCACCAAGTCCCAACAATTTACATACCTTACATCCTTGCACTAAGGTGTATTGGTAATCGATAATTAAATAACAAATAATCATAATTTTGTCACAACACAGTGCCTTAGCATTCTAAACACAAGTAGCAATAGTTAAATGTCTGCACAGTGTTCAAGATATTTGTAGAAGGGAGAAACACAGAAGAACAATTACATGCCAAGTCACATACAGGATCATTTCCAGAAATTTAACCAAGATTTTTATAATAAACAATTAAGAGTCTTTTTCTTATTTTTTTGGCAAAGAACGCTGTAGGCCTGGCAGTACTGAGAAACCCTCAGTTCTTCAACATTAATGTACATGTGACTATCAACATTAGGTTTGTTTTAAAGCAGACAAGTGGTATTCCTTGTTTATGAACACAAATAGGGTCACTGTCATCCCATGGGCATCTGAGTGTGAAGAGGAGAACCTTTTTTAAGAAATGAGACAAATGGAAAGATGGACATCTCTGACCTGTAACACTAAAAGCTTTGAAATTTTAAATCAAACTGTTGGATTCTCTGCGGTTTCCTCAATGATTATGCACTCTACTAACATGAGATACCTCACTTCTCTATTCCCATCAAAGCTTTTTTCCCCAGCTTTTAGTCTCCTGTTCTGTATAATAGACCATGACTGGCATTATCCTTTTCCGGCAGCTCTGTTATCATATTTGCCTTTTTTTTTTTCCCTCCAACTGCATACCTCACTCGTGGCAAGCAGAATGTCACATATTCCCAGTAATCCTCATTACATTCTAAAGAATTCACTACCTAGGCTCCTCCTGAATTTTTTTCCTTGTTTGCTTTGCAAGACGCCAAACTTCACCCTGGAATCCCTTTAATAACTATACCCACACAAAACTCCAGACGAGATTCAATTTTAGCATCTTCTGCCATGTCTTTCCAGAGGTATTATTTTCCAAGCAGGCTTATAACTCACCAAGGTCTCAGCCCTCTTCTTAAATAATCTTTTGCCAGTCAGAACAATCACTTCCACCATGGTATCCAAGACCATCTTTCAAACACCTCTTTGCAGGAGAACCTAAGATTTTGGTTATCTGCTTGTCTCCAGAAGGAGGTAACTGAGGGTTAACCAGTTTCTTTGATTTTTTCTGGTAATATTAAGCGTACATACCTTATGGCAGGTTTTCCAGTATCCTACTTCTTTCCAGTTCCTTCCTGCTTCCTCTTACAATCCTAGCAAGTATGTCCTCTTGCCAGTCCTCCACTCTGGTTTTGCCTTTTCATATGCTGGACTCAGGTCCTTCCACGGTTTTCCAGTGTCCTGCTACATATCTGTATCCCATTCACTCCTGGCTTTGACGGTTTGCAACAGCAATCAGTCAGTTACTAAAGGCAATGTGATAAAGCATCCGTCTGTGAGCATGACAGAGCCAGTAGCTATAGTAACAGAAAGGCATACGTTAAACAAAATCGGAAACAAAAAAAAAATCCACGAGGTATCGCTCATCTTTTCCCCATCCCCAAATGTTGCAGGGTTCCATAAATATCCGCCTGCATACCTTTACCTGATTGTATCTTCCCCCTAGCCCAAAACTGGGTGAGATAGAAATAAAACTTTATTTTGCCTGATTTAAGGAGGAAAATAAATAAATAATCACACACAACAAATCTGCGACCCAGCTCGTTGATGCACACACCTGGAGAGCAATTTCTAATAATCAAAAATACCATAGGTAACTTTCAGAACATAGAGCCCTCTGCAAACTCTTGAGAAGAACTCTTGACTCTGGACTGAGTTAAGGTATTGAAGAGAAGATGCCTTTTCTAACCTTCATGTATTCTTCATTCCTGTGTAGGTGGACTTCCACAGAGAAGACCAAAATAGGCTCAGTGCCTCAGCTTACTTTGCCACTAAAAAGGTCAGCAGGGTACAACACATAGTTCAGTAATTTAATGCCAATATGTGTGTCACAGCTTTTCATTCCTGCTTTTTAAAATACACATGTTGAAATAGATAAGCAATACAGACTCAATTTATACAAAAAAGATGTCGAGTGAACTTAATCATTTTAAAGACTTTTTTAAAAATGAAACCTTCTTCATTTGTTGCTGTAGTACCTTTCAAAAAAATATTCTTTCTTATTTGAGACTTCCTTTTGTAGGGCTATTCCATCCATCTTTTCAATATATACATATTTGTTACTATCCATAACAGAGCCCACCTGAAATAGACTTCCTTTTAATCAGTGAAGTAAGTAACCACACAATGAAAGAGAATTATGTATTTCAGCAAGTTATATCCTGATATTAATCAAACTGCAATAATGTTATACCTGATCCAGTTTTATACATTGTCATCTCTCCATTGTTACTGATTAATGGTTTGAACTCTCTAAGGTTGATATCAAACACTGTTGGTACAAACAACTTCTATTATTTAGATACCTAATATATGTGACTCTACAAATTATGAATTATATCCCACTTCTTAATTACAGACTTCTCTGAAATCTAATTTGAATAGTAGCTAAGCAGATTAAATACAAAGAAAGAACAAAAGCAAGGCAATTTGCAAAATGATAAGTTGATAGGTTTTTCTCAGCACTGTATCGTTTTTCCACAGACTTTGTGAAGTATCATCCTTCATCTTTCTCAATAACTTATTAGATCACTGTAATCTGGATTTACAAATTGATTCATTCAGTTTCAATGTCAATCATAACATGAAAACTTAATAAAAAAACCTGCTAATTGTTCTTCAGAGGCTTAACAGTAATTACTCCCCTATCATCTCAGGCTTTCACACATTCTGTTTTTTCAGACATAACAACTGTACGATTCTTTTGGGCACTGCATACTTCTCAAATCACTATTTCATTCACTGAGATGCTGATGGCTGCCTTAACAACATATCACATAGGGGTTACACTTGATAAAATGGGAACTGTATTTTGTCAACAACAATTATGTGGGTGTTTTGCTCATTTCCTGCTATAGCTGTCCCATGGCAACAGTATAAAAGTAGTACTCATCTTTCAAGTACATAAATGACTCCTTAGATGACATGTTTCTGGCTCAGGTTTGACAAAGGCATGGTGAAATCAAAGACTTTTTTGAGGAACTATCCCAAGTACTTCCATCAGATGCAAATCTGTAGGGAATGTGCTAATTCCTCAGTGGAGGGCACAGCTTTGCTAGAGTAGTAGCAGTGGTGGCCTGAGGCTTTTCCAGAGGTTGATAGCAAGCTAGATTTTTCACTTCACTACACTTCTCTACACTTGCTGATGGATTTCCCAAGAAATGCCTCAACCAAAGGTCGTTACTCCTATTAACCCTGTTTTAGGGTTGTTGCTGCTAAAGCAAATCAGATTAAATCACATTTAAAATTCTGCTTTTTATCAGTATTACACCCTTTGGAGTAATATTGATGGTATTGATGATGATATTGTCATGTAAAATCTGGAAAATAATTAGTTTGGTAGATGGGAAATGAGCTTTAGCATTTTCAGTTGTAGCTGAGCTGAGAATATTTACTTTTTAAAGATTATTTTGTTGCTTGTGATCAAGATGATCAGGTACTGCACATGCAGTTCATAAAGCAGCTACAAGTTGAGTTAGGATATTGCAGGCTTCCACCCTGGGGTCTATGAACGTGTAAGTTACAATGTAGTAAGACCTGATGGCAGGATCAAGTGCAGCTACAACTCTGGCCATTCAAATATTAGCTTCATGGAGATAAGTAGCAAAAATTATACTGTTATTTACTTAGTATGCACACCCCACCTAAACTTGTTTCATTTAAGATGATGCTAATGTAACACGAGACATCTGTAGATTAACAAAGTGGATCAGGTTCTGGATGGATTTTTAGAAAAAAACATATGATAACCCACCATATGTCCCTGGAAACAGCCTTTCTTCTTGTTCAGGATTCTAGAGAGATTTTAAGAACAAAATGTAGCACTAGCCAAGTGTGAGATATGGAGTTACATGTAAAATATATGTACTTAAGATATGTCTATAATAGAATTCAGTGCACAACCATTTTGCACTAGGGGAAAGAAACACAACTCAAAGTGAGGTGACATACAACAACAAGCTGTATATTGGTATCTCAACAAAGCCCAGTGTGCTGGAATATCAAGACTGAATCTTATGCTATCCACTTATCAATTGTCTTTTGTATTGTCACATGGATGTAAAGGAAACTATGAATGTTTGCTATCAGCATCTGATTAACCACTGAATTCTAACCATAGTTTGGAACAAAGAACAAGTTTATTTGATGCCAACCTATTGTCTGTAGCTGTGCAACAGCACAGTTGCCGTTAGAGGAGGATGAATTTTAATTCTAATAAGATGTGGGGATGAAATGTTAACTTAAGCCAAATGAATATTCATATAGGAAAGTGAAAATAGGTGTCAAGGACTTGCTGCACTTAAGTCCTTTGTTACCTGAAAACTGAGCACCATTCGACAAAACAACACAGTTTCTGATGATTACTTTCCCCACATAATTTATTCATCTATTCCAGAGCAGTGTTTCAAGGCTTAATGAGTATTTGTAAAGCTCTGGCTGAAATGCGCTCCTTAAATGCAAAATATTATACCATTTACAATGAATGAAGTAGTGTAGGTTACTGATTCAAAAAAGCCCCTAAAGCTCATCAACATGTGCATTTGAAGGGTGTATTACTTCACCAGGTAAGAAAGCCTCCTGTTAATGCCCTGTCCAAGTTGAAAGGCTAAGTGTGCTTCCTGCCCGCTGAATCCTCTTTAAAGTGCAGACAGAAAAGGAAAAGGCATGTAACTTTGTCTCTTCTCTTATTTTCACCCCATTTCACCCTTATTTTCCCCATATGGGGCAATCCTACACCACATCTCGGAGAACTTCTCAGAGAATATACAACTTGAAGTAGCAATAGTGCTCCCTTTGGAAATAGCTCTTCTTCGTTTCTAGAAAATTATATATCCTGTGAGTTCAGGCACTTTTATCACCATCACTAACATCACGAAGAGAGCACTGGAACACCAGGAGAGTTGAGCTCTTTCAGCCCATCTCTACCACCTTGGGACACTACTGAAGTCAACTGTTGTTCCTTACATGACCATATTTCTCCTTGGAAGATTAGCTTTCTGAAATACAGGTTTCTGAAATGGACTTCTACCAGCAGAAGTGGCAAACAAGCTGATCTCATGTTTCCATGTGCTATCTGCTTGACAGTGTGATTCTCTTGCCCACTGTTGCAGCACCATTGCATCTGTTAAAGATGCTGTATGCCTTTTTAAGTGGTTAAATTTCTATATGAAAAAAATGAGATTCCCCAAAATGGTCATTTTCTTAAACTCTTTTCTTCATTATTTTTACGCTGTGACAGTTGCATTGTCTCTAATGATAAAAAACAATATAACACTAGCCATGGTGAAGAATAGATCCATTAATTCTAAAGTGGCTCTTGCTTTTCTCACGCATGGTTTCTGCTGCATTTTGGGACACAAGAGAAGGCACAGTTTCTTTTGTATGCATCAATGCCAATATGCCAACAAAATCTAAAGCTGTCAGTGGTTCATGGACAGAGGATACAAATTATTATTACATTCCTTCTATTAAATAGCCAGCTTTGAATTTAAATGTCATTTTTCCTCGCTAGCCAGGCATTGTAACTAGTTTGGCTAAAATGTAATCTAATACCCGGAAGTCAGCCTGCATTCTGTTGGGAAGGAAAAGTAAGAAATAGCAAAAATATTGCCCAGGAGAAACATGGCTGGAATTCAAGATTATACCAATTTCCTTAGCAGTACTATATATGCAGATAGTATTTTTAGAAACTAGCATCTATCAGAAGGAGGCATTACGTTAATTAAAACGTGTTGTAGCCTAAGATTACAGTTTATTAATTCCTGTTTGTAAGAAGGTCACATCTAATGATTTCCTCTTGGAGTTACTGGTTTTTACGCTTGGACCATTAAAGATTTGGATTCTTATTCTACTTGTGAAGTTATTTGGATCCTTGCAAACATAAGTGCCAATTCCCTGATCTTTCAGTGTTCTTTTTAAATTATTGCCCCAGTGGGAGTCTCTTTTTCTCAAGAGAAAACAGCTGCAGATACAACATCAGGAACTGTAATTAATTTTGCATTAGTCCAGAATAAAAGCCATGCATCGAGATACCAGTATATTTCAACATTCCAAATACCCAGGCTAAATTACTGTATCAGCCCAATACTGTTCTCAATTGCATTATTGCTGCTTTACCACAGCTGTGACAAATATACAATTCTTTATGAATAGTTCATATTGAATCATACTGTAAATGCATATTAAAGCATGTATGACATTTCGCAGAAAATCGCATATTCAAAGAATTCTACATGAATAAGATGTGAATTAAATAATAACCAACACCTTTCCCTTTAATTCCTTGACGGGTGGGAACCTCATGACTACTGTTGAGAAAATGTATTAAAATCTCATCTTCTCAAATATTTTGGAAGCATGCAGAAACTCTGTGGCGAAAATCTGAGTGTTAGAGATGGATACACAGAGACACAAAGACCTGTGACCAATTTATCTGTTTAAAGAAAAGGCAGTGTTTTGTCATGAATTTGTTCAGAATGCCTATGTCTAATAATACTGTTAGCAGTAGCACATAGCACACAGCACATTCCAGCCTTCTAAGTAACATTAATAAGTCTCAAACCCTTCTAAGTAATATTAATTAATCACATTACTGACCTGAGTTCACAGGGATCGAACCAAAGGGAGTTAACCAATTAAACACAAGTTGTCAGTGCTGGGGATAAAAAAATAAGCTCAAGTTTCCCTGAAGTTCTTTTCATCCTGTCTTAAAACAAGTCGATGTGTTATTTATCTCATCTGCTATATAGCCAGCAGGATTAGTCTGTCCAAATTTACTGTTACGACAACCAAAGTTACATCCAATCCCGGAGATGCTGAAGTCATGTTTAACTGTACATAGATTCAACCTTTGAGGTCAATGAGGATGTTTGCCCTGACAGCACAAGGTAGATTTAGATTAGATATTAGGAAGAAGTTCCTTACTGTGAGGGTGGTGAGACACTGGCACAGGTTGCCCAGGGACACTGTGGCTGCCCCATCCCTGGCAGTGTTCAAGGCCAGGTTGGACGGGGCTTTGAGCAACCTGGTCTAGTGGAAGGTGTCCCTGCCCATGGCAGGTGGTTGGAACCGTATGAGCTTTAAGGTCACTTCCAACCCAAATCATTCGAAGATTCTATGCATAGAGATGCCTATAGCATCAGGGTCTTGCTGTCTCAATTGTCTTGTAACACATAAAAGGACTCTATGACTTATTTCCATTTTCCTAAAAGAAAATAGGTACTATGCATCTTCCGAAACATTTGGCAATGGCTGGCAGAGCTATGAAGTGTATGGGGGAGGAATTTTGGAACTTCACACCTTTTTCGCACACCATAAAGATTACTCAGATTCCTCTGTGTATTTTGGGCACCCTTAGAACCTATCCTGGTTGAAAACACCTTGTGTTACCAGCATGTGCTGTGGTTCTGTGCCCAGGGTTCGTTCTTGGGGATGCTTTAAAGAATCAGCCTCCTCAAATTCAGACACAAGCTTACCCGTTCCTAGTGATCAGTGCAATAAGTGTTAGTGCAGCAAGTACATGTCTCACAGGGGTGACTTGTGAGTACATAGTGAAAAAACGAGGAAAATGCTTTCAGAGAGTTAAGGGGAGTAGAACAAGAAACGCAGCTCCTCCCTAACACAAGAGGGGCTCAAGCAGATTTGCAACATTATTTGAATTTTGCTAGTTTTACATGTCCTGAGTTTGTTCTGGCATTTGAAAATCCTCTTGTTTTGACATTTGCCTAAGCAGGAGTGTCATTCCTATCACCTGCTTTTGAGCTCCTGCAGGGAAGTCTCTCAGTGAAAGTAGCTGTAATCTAAAGAGGCAGCAAATCAATGTCACGAAACTGTTGATCAACTTCTTGCTTTCCCATTCCCTGAAGCAATGAGCTTTGAAAGGCTTCTTCAAGGAGCAAGAAAAATCAGATGCCTACTAAAGGTCACGGTCAACGTTTTCTAGAAAATTGCAAGCTTAAGCATCTACTAAAGCTTTGTTCACATAAAGAAATAGCAACGTAACTAAATTTGTTTAGCGACTTCTTTGGTGAAGTGTTATCCTCCTGTGGGGGCATGTCAGATTATTTAAGACAGTCTGAAAAAGAACAGGTGTTTTGTTTTTATACAAGGGGCAAAGGCACACTACTGAGGGGGATCTGGTTACGACAGCAATGCAATCTACAGCTGAGGCAAGCTAAGGGCATAGTTACAGCTTTTTACCAGTCCCTCTGTGTCAATGTGCCCATGCCAGCAGCATAGCAATGGGGAAAAGATTTGGGGAGCTAAGCAGCATCTCCAGTTTACCAGCAAGTGAAAGAAAAATGCTGTTCTTTCCCCAGGCCCCTTGTGTGGCATTTCTCAGGCCTTGCAGGTGACCTGAGGCACCCAAACATTTTTCTCTCTTTCCACCTGTGACAATTTCAGTGACCTAAATTCTCTCCTCCCTTATCCCCTTCCTTCCCACAACTGACCTGAAGTAAATCCTGCCTTCGGACTTGACCCATACCTTGAAGCAGCTTAAAAAAAAGTGGAGTTGCAAAATGGTACAATTGTCTGCAGATGAGGCTCAGTCTATTCTACAAAGCTTTGATGATACAGTGTGTCAGCTAATAATATGAAAAAAATAAAATCCACACATCTTATATGGCTGCGTTGGCAAAAGTATAGAATACTTTGTTGGTTTACTTTATGGCTTTCAGGAAAATGGAGAAGTAAACACAGCAGAAAAACTTCCCTCTGACACATGCTGCATCTTCAGTATGGCCGTCTGCAATCCTGACTGCACCAGGACTGACAAACCAGTACTACAGTAGGCTGGATGCAGTGATCCAAGAGATCCTATATTTCAAAGTAAAAAAGAAAACAAAAGCACTGAAGACCTGGGAAAAATAAAAAAGCTGAGCCTCAGGAAGAGCAGCAGAAAGCAGCTGGTTACACATTAGCCAGCCCGTGCTCCTACGTGGCTTCTGTGGCTGGCTTGCTGAAGCTTGCAGAGGGAAGCACATGATCCAGCAGGACCAGGGCAGTCACTGCCACGTAATGTCTCCTTTGCCATAGAGAATAACAAAATATTAAAAGTAAGAAAAACTGAAAAATATATATGAAAAAACCCCAACCCTTCTCTATCCCAACTCCATTTCCTAACACACAGCAATCTTGGAAAAAGAGGGAGAGGGGAGATAATATTTCCAGGGATGGCAATGTATCCACAATTCCTAGCAGCAGGGAGACCGAATCAGCTATTAATTACGGTACTATCAGGACTGGAGATCTGAATGGTAACCAAGGTGCTACTGACAGTGTGTCACGAAAAGGAGTGCTAAGAGCTCATTCCTACTTCGAAGAGTATATGCCTTTAAAAAAGACAAGCTAGACAAAAAGCGAGAAAAGAGATGGTAAGTTACTTACCCTAAAGGGCAGGTTACCATTCAAGAGTGTAAGGCCAGTGCCCTGTCTACTAGCTAACTCTTTTGCCTTACTCCCCTTCCTTCTACCTCCAATTCTTCAAAACCATTCAGTGGAACTCCAGTTGGAATCTGGTGGTTGTCAGGACCCAAGGGTAGATGCAGAAGAATGCAGAACTTCAGAACCAAGGAGCAATATGTGGATTGTTCTGCAAAGGGTGCAACATCCACCCAACCTTTTCATGAAGGGGGATTGGATTCCCAGGAAAGAGTTGCACCACATTTGCTGAGCTCTAACTGTATTCCATATGCCTGGAGGTGGAAGAGGGAAGAGAACAATGGATTCATTCTGAGAAGCAACAGTTTCCCACATCCTAAAAACCTGCTGGGAGATTTTGGAAATTCTGCAAAGTGGGGAGAGGTTTCCCAGTGCGAAACAAGCCGTATTTCTGCTGTTTCCACTGCAAAGACAGCCCAGCTCCTTGTTAGCCTTCTGCACCTTAGTGTATCATTTCTGCTGGACAATATTTGGACTCTCAAATTGAAAAGAATTAAACGCAACTTTTAAAGCTGCCACCTGCAATTGCTAGTATCTCTGAAATGGGATAGCACTATTCAATACTGCTCCTAGATGGACAGGAGAGACACCTGAGTGATTTGTGAAGTTTGTGCTTTACTGAAGTTGCTTTGTGAGACACTTTGATTTACATTTGGTGGCATTTTTCCCCTAAGTTTCATTGACATAAATGTTTTGTGTAACCCTGCCAAAACACCGAGCACAACAGAAAATTAACATGCAAGGCAAATGGCAAAGGACCAGTTCAAATCCACTTGGAATTTCCTTAGGAATCAAAAGCCAATTGGAGTAAACATTTGCCAGCTCAACAATTTGAAATGTCCTACACACATCTCTCTAATAGCCTCTGTAATAATTAACAGAGCACGATACATAGGAAAGGTGCCAGCACATCACAAATATGAGGCTGTTGAAGGGATTAAGCATAATCCTGTCTCACCCAATGAATAAAGAAAATAAGAAATGGAACTGTGTTGCGTTGAATAGCACCGAGTCAAAGATACACTTATGATGGGCTTTTGTGGGGTTTTGCTCAACAGAGCTTCGCTGAGAAGGTCATGCATGAATTCTGAAAAAAATGGCATTATTACTGAGGAATGCCAGGCAAAGCAGGAAATAATCTGTAATTAATTTGTGAGGAACTTTCATTTGGCAAACACAGCCTGCCAAATAAAGACAGAACAGTGGCTTTCTTATTAAGCTGATAAAATCGAGCAAAAGTGAAGAAAACCCATAGTTACAAAGCATTAGAACAATGGATTTTTACTAGGAGATGTAATAGAAATCCACAGGGAATCCTGGCAACACTCGTCAGGATATTTTTGTCCTGAATTCAAGGGTATTTCAGACAGAAATGCAAAGAAAGAATCTTAACCTTTTCTGCTCTTGTGGACTTTGACTCAGTATTTGATCTCAGACCCTGTAAAACGCAAGTCAATTCAAACTTCTTCATTAATGCTAACAATTCAAAGTACCAGCAGTTGTTTTTTCTTACCATTATTATTGTCTTTGTAATCCCATTTTCAACTGCCACCTCCATCTCCCACCAGCTTGTACAGGCATTATGGGATATTTTTGTCATCTGTAAAATGCTGGAAGAACTTGAGATAATGGGCACTTCATAAACGTAACATGTTATTTTAGTGAAACTGGGACAAAAGGCTAGTTTCAAACATAATTGGCTACAATGGAAAAACTGGAGCATCCGTAGAAAACTGGGACATGGTACATGTGAGGTGTTAATATTTATCCTAATGTAGCAGATTCGGCTCTGTTCACAGGCGCTCACCCCTATATTTAGGAGTGTGAGCAAAAGAGCGCTGAAAGAATTTCATCTTTATTTGAAAATGCTTCCTGGGAGCAGGAAGCCAATCAACAAATCAGTGTGTTTGTTTTTCACGTCTACAAGCCAAAGTTTAAATCCCACTTAAGCCCAAAAGGAAACAAGTTGGGCAATTTCAGCATAATCCCATCAGAAATGTATTCTCTTCACATGAACGCAGCTCAGCACAGTAGCAGCTCTGTGCAGGAGAAGCTTCACACTGAAATATAACCAGCTACAGGCTAAGAAGGAGAGCCTTTATTGGCAGCCTTTATAATAATATTCTATATAAATTAATAAATAATCTTAGCATATTGACATCCTGTAAAGGAAATGTGGAAAACTTGCCTAGGAGCTGCCTGCATTAATCTTCATCCTATCCTGTGCTGGCATTTTTCCCAGTTTCCTATGCCCTAAGTTCACAATATCTGTTTTTAAAGGAACACACTGACCCTTATAGAGTGGGGCCCAGAAAGCCTGATTTACAACTAGCTCAAATTCATGCATCCTCTTTCCCTGTAACAAGCACGTTTTGAAGTGCAGCTTCTAACAAGCCAATGGAAAATGGTCTTTATGTGAAAAAACTTGGCGTGCAAATCAGATGGGTAAAGAACGGGGATTTAATTGCACCACTTATAGAGAGAGAAAACATACAGTAGCAGCATGCAATGAAGCTAAAGTTTACAGTGCAGCCTCACTAATGTGTATCAACACTGGCTGACAGCTTTTTATCATGGGCTTTAAGCAGCTATACCCAATTGCTAGTGTCCTAGTTCAAGTCACAAGACTGTTTTCAACCGCGCTCTGCAAACTCCTTGCCATGACCACCAGTAATTTTGCCTTTTTGAAGCAGATTTGATACAGATAGGAGAGTCCTAGCACACCATTTGACTGAGAGAGGCTGAGGTGAGGTCAGAGGCAGGCAGCTGAGAGCTGCTGTGCATACGTACTCATAAAAGAGTTCCTGGCAAAATAAAACACTGCATGCTGTGAGACAAGTGGTTCAAGGCTTTCTGTACAACAGAACCTCTTCACTCATCCGGGAAACTGTCACAGCGAAACACTTCTAGTGTACATGCAGTTCTACTGGAAAAAGAGAGCTCGTGTTTTCATCAGACAAACACCCTCCCTCTCAATGAAATGGGCTCTCTAAGTAACAGCTCAAGTTGCCAGTGTACCTGTTCCACATGTGGACCTCTACCATTACTTTAGGAGACCATACAAGTGCATCACTCTTCACCACACAACACAAACACTCCATCAAATTTCATTATATGGCCCACTGTAGGAGAGGATCTGGTTCGAGACCATCTTAGGAACCTGAACATGCACAAGTCCATGGGACCTGATGAAATCCATCCCCGCGGGTCCTGAAGGAGCTGGCGAATGAAGTTGCTAAGCCACTGCCCACCATATTTGAAAAATCATAGCAGTCAGGTGAAGTTCCCAACAACTGGAAAAAGGGAAATATAACCCCCATTTTCAAGAAGGGGAAAATGGATGAGCCGGGGAACTACAGACCAGTCAGTCTCACCTCTGTGCCTGGTAACATCTTGGAGCGGAGTCTCCTGGAAGGCATGCTGAGGCACATGAAAAACAACAAGGTGGTTGGTGACAGCCAGCATGAGCTTCACGAAGGGGAAATCCTGCCTGACCAATCTGGTGGCCTTCTATGATGGGGCTACGGAACAGATAGACAGGGGTAGAGCAGTTGATGTCATCTACCTGGACTTGTGCAAAGCGTTCGACACTGTCCCACACGACATCCTTGTCTCTAAATTGGAGAGACATCAATTTGACGGGTGGACCACTTTGTAGATAAAGAACTGGCTGGATGGTCGCATGCAAAGTGTTGTGCTCAATGGCTCAATGTCCAGCTGGAGACCAGTAACGAGTGGTGTTCCTCAGGGATCGGTGTTGGGACCGGTCTTGTTCAACATCTTTGTCGGTGACATGGACAGTGGGATTGAGTGTGCCCTCAGCAAGTTTGCAGATGACACCAAGGTGTGTGGTTCGGTTGATACACTGGAGGGAAGGAATGCCATCCAGAGGGACCTTGACATGCTTGTGAGGTGGGCTGATGCCAACCTGATGAAGTTTAACCATGCCAAGTGCAAGGTCCTACACCTGGGTCAGAGCAATCCCAGTCACAGCTACAGGTTGGGCAGGGAAGAGATTCAGAGCAGCCCTGCAGAGAAGGACTTGGGGGTGTGGGTCAATGAGAAAATGAACATGAGCCAGCAGTGTGTGCTTGCAGCCCAGAAAGCCAACTGTATCCTGGGCTGCATCAAAAGGAGTGTGACCAGCAGATCGAGGGCGGTGATCCTGCCCCTCTACTCTGCTCTCCTGAGACCTCACTTGGAGTATTGTGTGCAGTTCTGGTGTCTTCAACATCAAAAGGACATGAAACTGCTGGAACAAGTCCAGAGGAGGGCCACGAAGATGATGAGGGGACTGGAGCACCTCCCGTATGAAGATAGGCTGAGAAAGTTGGGGCTGTTGAGCCTGGAGAAGAGAAGGCTGTGTGGGGACCTCATAGCAGCCTTCCAGTATCTGAAGGGGGCCTATAGGGATGCTGGGGAGGGACTCTTCATGAGGGACTGTAGTGATAGGACAAGGGGTAATGGGTTCAAACTTAAACAGGGGAAGTTTAGATTGGATATGAGGAAGAAATTCTTTGCTGTAAGGGTGGTGAGGCACTGGAATGGGTTGCCCAGGGAAGTTGTGAATGCTCCATCACTGGCGGTGTTGGACATAGCCTTGGGTGGCATGGTTTAGTGGGAGGTGTCCCTGCCCATGGCAGGGGGTTTGGAACTGGATGATCTTAAGGTCCTTTCCAACCCTAACTATTCTATGATTCTATATAGGTCTGATTCGTCTGCACCTATGAGAAGTGAGAGTCCTGGCACCTGGATTTGGAAAGAGACTGCTCTGGATAGCTGTCATGATGCTGCCGAGTAGGAAGTCTGTAGCTCTCTCTCTGGTGAAGTCTTCCCCCAGTGCAGTGCTGAGTTTTCTACCAGCATGTACACCCCTTGCAAACCTTAGTGCACCACACTAGCAGGATCAGAGTGTCACTGCCTCCTCCAGTGAATGTTGTGGAAGGCAGGCAGGCAGGCAGGCTTCATCTCCTTGAAACTCCTTGCAAAGGGAACAGGGCTTGCTGAGGTGTCCTGTTCAGATGATGTCATCATCACGTTCTCTAAATTAAGAGACTCTGTCACCAAGTAAGAGGAAAAGGTAATATGAAGTCTGGTTTTGGTGTATGTGTATAAAACTAGAGGGACAATCAATGGAGTAAGCCGACCTATGATTATCCCAGAATGTCTCTCCAAGATCTTGCTTTCTACTTAACAGCAACAGTGCGTATTCATTTCGCGTTATCAGGCACCTACTGGGATGAATACACAGTTTCTATACTAATCACCTCCAAGGTTAACAAAAGATGCTGCCTCTCTTCTTGCTTATCCAAGTTAAGTTACTGAAATTAAGTCAGTTTACCTGCTGGCCTAAATAAGATGCATTCAGTGTATTCTCTAATGATCCCTGATAGTAGCCCCTAGGAAAATCTTAAACAGCAGGAGAAAAGATAGCACTTTCTAAAGCTTTTCTAAGCAGAGTTATCCTGTTGACAGTTACCCTTATAGCTCCTTTCTTATACACTATTCAGATTACATACTGTGCTAATGGAGACCCAACACTAGCAGACATTATAGATCAACTTTTGTACACTTTTAGCACAGGTTCTGTGGTTTGAGTCCTGTAAATCTGAAAGAAGAGTTTATCCCTCACTGGTACTGCAGGGATGCGAGGACAATGCGAAATGACCACGTAAATTAAATACAATGTGCCTTTTATGTACTGGAGATCAAGAATATCTTTGTTTCTAACATTGTGAAGTTTTTCCTCTGATGCATGAACATAATTCCTACGGATATCTGTGATGTCCTCAATGCCCCTATTCCCATTATCCTGGCACACTGCTCTCAATGACAGGGGACACAGAGGACAAAGACAACAGTAAGAGAGACATTATCAATGCAGGTAAAACTTCCCACAAGAGTAAGCCTTAAAATAGGTATGTCAGATGAATGGAAACAAAACCCATTTGCCTGAGGTTGCCTTTATTACTCAACTAAAAAGACATCTAGGAAAAAAAATTCTTGCACCACCTTGGCAAGACATATGGCCTGTATTCACTCCTGAACACACTCATTCACAGCTTTACCTCATTTATATACAAACACCATGGTCTGGTCTAGCCAAAGTTTCACCCCCTACATGCTGATGTAATTTGCAGCTTCAGTTTATCAGTTGCACATAGGAAAGTCAAGATAGCACAGCTAGGCTGCTCACTCCTGACTGCTCTCCTTGCTCCTTTTCCCACTCTGCCTGGGCTTGCTGCATGAAGGACAAGCTGCTAAAACAGGTTCAGCACACTGTGGTGGACCATTTTGTGTTACATAAGGGCCTTTGCCAGCAAAGCCAAACTGTCTGCTTCATGCCTCTGGTGTTCTCATGAAATGAAGGGGTCACAGCCCAGCACACATCACTGTCTTTGGGTATTGTGTTGAGACAGGGTATACAACAGTATTGCCAACCCCACATATTCAAACTTGGGGTAGTCCCAAAACCCAACAATAATAGCTTAGAAATCTTGTCATTAACAATAATAATAATCTAGGATTCTTTATTTTCTTGGCTTTCTGATTTCCAAGCCCCGGATTCCCATGCTTGAGACCCTAACCACCCTCATGAGAGCTGGAAGCATCCTCCTTCTCTGACAAAAGAAATCTGGCAGCCCAGCCTCATCCACATGACTCCAGGGTGCTAAGAAAAGAAAGGTGGGAGGGGGGAGAAGGGTATGAAATACATGATAAAGCATGAAAACTAACAATGTCCAATTCAGGATTAAATTCCACAAAGCTGACAGCCAAAATTATTCTATTTCTAAGAACGTGTCTAACACAGCAGAAAGCAAAGTTTAATAAAAACCTTCAAGTCTACATTTTACTCGCAGACAAAAAAGACAAATTCTGGCTGGGTGAAAGGCCAGGCAGAGACCTTTACTTTACCTGTCAGTTGTCGTTTTTCAGAACATCTTTGTTTGTTACTGCAGCACTGAAATTACAGTGTGTGAGAATGGGGAGCAAGGGCAAAGAGAAGCACGTACAGAAGGAAGGTCATGAAAGAGCTGCCAAACACACACAAAGTAGTTCCAGGGTTTATTTCATTTTACCCTCATCCCAACCACAGCAGTAAATACAAAAACCACAGGAAGGATATCTTATGATTGAACAGTGGCCTGGGGACATTTGAGTTCAGTTCCCAAATATTCCATAAACTTTCAGACTCTGTTGTCATCTTCCAAATACACAAAGGAAAATATTGTTTCCTTTCTTGCACTCTTGTTCTGTCCTTTTTCTTCGTATTGAGCATCTGCCTCTTAATTTATATGAGCTACTTAGCAAAAGGAAGTTCTGATTTCAGCAGGGGCCTGTAGCTGTTGTAATAGCAAATAACTGGCACGAAAACTGAACCAAAGCCCACCTCAAACCTTTGCAAAAGTTTGGATCTGGATCTGCTTTTAGGAGCAAGAACATTCCTGCTGTAAATGGACTTCTGCACCTGAGGCAGACGTCTCACGGTTCTTATTCTACCAACCTCTTGCTTTTTTACTGAAGTATTTAAGAATACAGTAAGGAATAAATCGCACTGCCTGAAATTCTACCTTCCCTCCCCTCAGGTCCTATGCCTTTTATTCTGAAATGGGCAAATGGCAAAAGCAACAATGAGAGGGTGATTATTAATCTTTGATCCTGAGTCATTTTCTCTTACAGAGCCCTATTCTTCATCTCAGGAAGTGCGATACAAGAACACTCCCACAGCCTGATTAAAGGTCCAGGTATGGGGTCATACAATGCACAAAGAGAGCTGCAGAGTTTCAGAAAGCAATGTGTACTTAATGTCTGACTAAACGCAAGTACAATAGAGAATGAAAGAATTCCCAGTGATTGCCATAACTGGGAAACTGCCACAGAACTGCTTGAGGTAACTGTGGTTGCCTTTTAGGAAAGGAACAACCAAATCTGTTTTCCAGAGTGTTAGCCTGGGTGATTACAAAACAGAATTCGCTGAGAATGCCAAATCGTTGGAAAATGGCAGCGTGCCCTTCTCCACAGAAAACGGCAAAATGGACCCAGGTTTCACTGGCTCACCCGAAAGCTAAGGAATTAGAATTGGAAACCTGAGGGAGGTAGCTAACAACTGGGATTTCAGGTTTGTCAGCAGAGTTGCCTAGGAGAAGGGTCAGAGGTTACACCTGGAGATTTAGAAGATAATGACAACATCCAAATAGGCATCAAACCCCTCTGGTCCTTCAGAAAACAAACCACCATTAAATCCAGTTTTGGCGAGAACAGCTTGGCTTAAGATGCAGAATTCAGTACCTCCGAGGGAAGATGCTCAGTCCAGCTCTTCCTTTATTTCTTTTTACCCTAACTGAAAACCAGATGAAATACTAAAAATAATTATATCAAAATGTGACTTTCGAAACGACTCCACAAACAAACCAGCTGTTACTGCAGCCACACGCAGTCCCTGCTGACTTGAAAGTAGCAACCCGCCTGCAAGCTCTTACAACCGCCCCTGTAAAACTGACTTTTATGACAATGACTTCTCTACAAGGAATTTGCAGCTCTCTGAAAGGCATTGAAATTGCAGACGACAACAAAATTGTCTCTCTCTGCGTGCAGGCAGCGCAGGGAAAGCAGCGGTCTCTCTCGCGGCCAGCCTGCTTTGGGAATGGCATCCGAGTCCCGCTGCCCGCATTGGGCAGGAGCCTCTCTTTTCAGCAACACAAAGGAGGACGTGTGAGCATGAAATCCACTTTGAGCACTGTTCGCTCCACATAGCTGAGTCTAAAGACTGCTTTGGCTTGGCCACCATGAGAAGCTGCATTTTGGTGTGCGAACTGTCAGGAAATACCTTTTATTTCCCTCTCCCTGTACCATTCATAGGATCTTTACGTTCTAAATCACCTCAGGAATCCAGCCTAAGAACTTGATTCCCGCTGCCAGTAGTTTACAGTTTCCAAAAATGGAAACAGCTGTAAATATTATAGGAAATCAATGGTTTTACTGCTCATCTACAAGTCCCTCAAGATTTCTGCATCCTTGGTCAGGTACAAAGAAACAACTTCCTTCTATAAACTCGTACTTTACACTCACACATTAGCAAATTTTTAAGGTGATAATCAGGAAAGAACTGGAAAAACATGATGACAAACTCAGCATTTCATGTGCATTTCAATAGACCTAACAAGGATTCAAGATGTATCAAGAACTTGGCTCAGTTTATCAGATGATGAGAAAACTTTACTAATCTAAACATAAAGCCTCACTCACCTATTATATAGATATTTTTTTAACCTCTTAAATCTTGATTGGATGCAATACAAAGGAGTTTGCAATCACTTAATAGCAGAACCTATTCAAACAGTATGCACTTTCAATTTAAATCTCAGCTTAGTCAGAGGCATTCTGAGGAGTCCTGAAGTAAGAATATTAGCTATTAGATATTATAGGGGCTGTAGTGCTGACAACTGTGTACGAGTAGGAAGAAATTTTGTAAAAAGAGAATTTGTGACCTTGTTTCTGCATGTACCTGCGGGGAAAAGCTCAACTAAATCCCAGACAATCTCTGCTTGGGACAACTCATTAAAAGATGTAGATCTATAAAGCTCTGGAAATACTTGGTCTCATCTTTCTGCATATTAGACCTATATTTCACATTCAAAATTGACTCACGGCCATAAGCAGCCAGTACAGTTCATGTCTTGCGTGACTCACAGACCTGAAGTCAAATACGCTGTTGTACCAATGGGGTGTCAAGGACGGTTGTCAGTATGCTAGAAAAAGGCAGAACCATCACTCATAATTGATTACATTTTGTGTAATCACTACTTAAAACAAGAGCAGAATTTAAGGCAGTAAAAGCTACCACAGATTAAGCACAAGTATTTTGGTATGGCAGCTAAGCATTATGTTATTCTTAAACTTTTCTACTGTTTAGTTTCTAAAAAAGCTGCTGCATCCATCAACTGCACTGGAAAATTCAGTTGGATGAATGGGTCTAAATTTAGGATGCAGAACAGTGCAGCTGCGATAACATTTCGGAAGTGGAAGGCATAGTAGATACATGACATATTTAGATAGGACAACTAATTTTAGTCAAAATGAAGCTGGTTTTGGCTACATTAGCAAGTTCACTGACTTGGCCAATTAGTTCAGATACATTTTATTCCAGCTTTCATTCTAACCTAGGAGATACTGCGTTCTCTGACCCCTTCTCCCTGTTTGCCTTCTGACTAACAGCTGAAGCAGGAGAAAAGTAATCACGAACTTGTCACACAGTATTTCTGCTACCCCTTCCTAAGCATTCAGTAGCACATATTTGGAGATAGGCCAGTGACCTGTCTAGTCCACTATCCCCTGACATAGTACAGCCATGCACTCCTATAATTTTCTTTTCTCTCACCCAACTGCTTTTGTTGGTCCCTCCAAATGGATCAAATTATCTGCAGATCTATTTCTGCTAAGTTCAGCGTTTCATGGCACAAAGAGATAATGCAGTTTACGAAATCTCTTCCACTTATTTCAGGCTTAAAATATTCTTCCATGATTGGATCATTTGTCATCATTTCTTCTTTTTTTTTTTTTCCTAGCAGCTTCTCCCCTTTACGTTGTTTCCTCCTTTAATCACAGCTTGTCTTCAGAGTAATCCATCATGCTTTCTTTGGCCGAAGCCTGGCTTCTGTTGGACCTCATTTTGACACACACTTGCCTTGTCATTTTCAGATAGGAGGTTTTCTGTCACATGGAAAGAGATCATTGACAGCACCGAGAGAAGAGGCAGTTTTAAAATCCGAGTCCAGGCTCTCAAGTCGGACACTGTCAGGCACATGCTAAACCTTACAGATTGCTCCAAATAAATGCCTTTCTTATTTTATTTTATTTTATTTTATTTTATTTTATTTTATTTTATTTGGAGAAATCGGTTTCAAGTACTGCTGTGCTCCGGTCTTCAGCCAGGAAAGGGTAGGGAGCAGCAAATCTACTGGCACAGTCCGAACTGTTTAGAAGCGGGATTTGGGCATCTGCAGTGAGCGGTGGTTTTGAGCTTCTTCAAGAGCACACAACTCAGCAGGTTGAATTACATGCTTAAAAATGAAGCCAACGCTGGGTGCTAATGAGCCCAATCAAGCTTACAACTCATCCACAGAGAACTCCCAGTCTGTGACTCTACAGAGCTTAGACTCAGCCCTGAAAAGCCTGGAGCAACCTCACCTTTCAGTGCCCCCAGTGGAAGCTGTTTCCTGCCGATCTGAAGAACTGGCTGTACCATACACAAATATGCACGTACCACCAAGTTACACTCTTCGGGGACACAACACTGATTTCAGCGGCATTACAGTGGCAAATATGGGAGCAAACGTCTTTAGATCATCAGTAGTGTGATGAAATTTGTATAAACTTGAAATTTCACAGATTCCACAGTCGTACCAATTCTGTCTCTAAGAAACTTTAACCTCAATCCCTGAAATTAGGCACCATTCATTATTTTTATCCGTTAATCCTGCTGAGCTCCCTGAAGATTTGTTGTACTGTATTTGAATTCCTCTTGCAGTACCTCAGGGTACATTTTCATGGAAAAATTAAGCTACCGGAGGCAGACTCTCCTAGCTTATTACACCAACACTGCTCTCTTGTGGCAGACAAAGTGAAACATTAATCTCCAGCGCTGTACCCATCACAACTCAGTCACAATGCAATATGCTTGGCAAAGGGTATGTACAAAGCAAATCACCAATAAAAATGGATTCTCATATTTTTGATAGATAAACTTCACAAAAAGCAACAACAGATCATTAAATTTGCCTTTTTGGATATAAAATATTCAAGTGCTCGCCCTCATGCCCATATCAATGCAAAGATTTTGCACAGAAAGCACTGTTACTACAATTCCCTTTTCCAGTCTGTTTTACTGAGCTACATTTATCAGTTCAAACCTAACAACCATCCTGTGCATTTTCAAATGGCTTTCAGAAATGGTCCTGGGTTCAGCTTCAACCATGACAGAAATTCAAATCTTGCTCCTCAAAATGTACCACCGCTGTCCCTGTCTTTTAAACCCGGACAGTTATCTGATGATTTCAACTCACCGTTTATTTCTAAGTCAGCTACTTTCTAATTGCTTTTCTTCACAATCAGTACAAATTATTGTTTCCCAGGCATGATTCATATTAGCAAGCTAATGGAGATAATAAACAGCTTCAAGCATTAATTTACTTGAAGAGTGACAATGAGGACACAAACTCCATGAGCAGGAGGACTCTGTGGCTAAGTCGCTAGGAAGTACGCGCTTACAAATGAGAGAGGGTTTCCCAGGTTGTAGTTCGTAGTGATACAGATCTCTAAAATGCCTAAGTCACCCGCTGTTTCTATGGATTTTTATCTTCGTGGGCTCTGAGAACACCACTGATACCCTACTGGAAAATCCCTTCCCTGGAGAAACATCAACCAGCAGATTTGCTACTTTTTTTCTTTGCATATTAAAAATGCCACCCAAAATTAATGGGAATTAAAGGAAAAGAACAAATGTGCACAGCATGCACAACCACCATTAAAAGGGCAAATCTCCCTTGACCATGCATGCGCAAGCATACACAGCATAAAAATCTGACACATTCATACAGATTTAATTATGAGACATATAAACCAGATATATAACGTTAGTGACTCTTTATCACAACAGACTCATAGCACTAAAATAACCAATAATTAAGGGCCACCAGCCCTTAATTACAATCCAGAGTGAAGGGAAAAAAAGTCAGCTAAACATATTGACTCCAGTGAGATAACTCATTGGATCAGTAACTTTTGGGAGAGGGGTTTTAATGTAATCTAATACATTCATGTACCGATCAGAATTGAGTAGATGGGATCACTAGTGAAAGCAGGTGTTGGATTTTTACCAAGTAACGGCTCGAGCATCCCACCCTGCACCTTTTCCTTCCTGGGTGCAGGATTTGATTTGCAGAACCAAAGCTGCTTTACATCTGTTTGTGGAAAAGAGCTCTCGACATGCAAATCTCCCACTCTGGCCAAGGGTTATTCTGTCACCCCAGTCTCAGACTCACAGACTGCCCCTCTGAATTTCCACACATTTACAATCACACCCTCTCTGCAGAAAGGATTTGCATATGCCGCACCTTTCACAAGCACCTTTGTTGAGCTGTTTCCCCAGGGCAGCCCCCGGGAACTGAACCTTTCTCTCCACTCAGCTTTCTCAGAAAGTCAGGGTCGCAATGCCAATGCCCATTTACCCCACCTGTAACCTTTACTCTGTATCTATAACACTGGACAAACAGCACCCCTCAGCCAAGGCCAAGAACTGCAGCTGGAGCCCCTAGCCCTCAACAGCTATCAACAGGGGACTGGAGAGCGAGGGAGCCCACTGGCCAAACACACGCCATAAGCCCCCACATGGAAGGACCAGCAGCACTATCACTGCTCTGAAGCTCCAGCAGAGAGACCCAGAGTTGAAGGGCAATGTCTCGTGGAAACCCTGCCCCTGCTCAAGCATGCGCAGCTTTTTAAACTCACTGCATAAAGATGCGCATCTTTAAAAGAGGTCTCGGGATAAGACTGATTTGCTTTGCCAGTGACAAACTGCCATGTGACAGAGCACAAGCATCCAATATTTCACTCAATTGTCATGTTTTGATTGCGTCTGTCACACACTGGTAGATCTTTAGGTTGAGCAATATGATGAGCTTTTTGATTTCCTTTCTTACAGCTTCATCCTGTATGCCTCTACAGGAATGAACTTGTCAACTCAGATGCAAAATGGATGAATGGCTTTTAATCACTTTGATAACGTTAACATTATTGCTTTGACAGGATAGCAGCAGATACAGTTTGCTGATTCAGCTACTTGTATAACGATCTAATGGGCTTTTCTAACTAATGCCATGCTCTAAAAATATACACTGGACTAATAGATGAGCCTCTGCTATACTGAAAAACAGGCTCATTAAGACAATTCCTCTGAAAAGTGGCATTTTTATGACAAGATGCTGAGCATTTAATTACCCTGTATCCTGACAGAGCTGAAAGAAATTAATTAAAGAGAAAAAAACTGTGCAGCAATGTAGCAGATCTTGAAGTAGAAAGAGATGCCAATAGTCAGTAGCGTAAAGGGGAATCTGAGAACTGCAAGGCTGTTTCCCCAAAGGAATCCGTCTGTTGATAGGCTACAGACTGCCCTCCATTTACCCAGAACAGAAGGCCAGTTCCTGAGAGGAGGCTTGTCATTACAGAGCAATTAATTTCCCCCGCCGTAGTCTGTGCCAGGAGAGTATCGACTGCTCTTACAGGACAGGGAAGTCAGAGGTTTGGGAGGGAGAAGAGTCTTTAGTGATATTTGAGGTAAAGGACTTGTTTTCACTGCACCTTTAGCTTGGATTATCCACCCTTAAGCTCATTCCTTTTTCTTCAAGTGAGTACGTAATGAGAGTCAGGAACCCTGCACAGGCTGCACCAAGCAGCAGGGCACTTTGCATGGAGTTTTTAACAGCCCTGGCATACACAACTGTTGCACAGGAAGCTGCTCCAAGTGACTCCAAGTGCAGCCCTGCAGCCAGCTGCGTTGGCGTAACCAGCGTGACAGCGCTGTAACGTACACACAGATGGCATTAGCTCACCCATGCTGCTGGCCGTGCCATCAAACAGGAAAACAAACCTTGTGCTATCAATCACTTTCGCTCCTGGGGCAGAGATTTGTTCCTAGCTTTGCTCCACTCCTTGATATAGCTGTTTGTGATCAAACAGATCAAAGATTTCCAATTTAAAAACAAAGCAAAACCACGCAAAAGAGCCTTCAGCTTGGTTTATGATCATTATTTTTTGTCTTCGCAAGCCATATTGACTCGCACTCCAGTTTACCACCCTGCTGCATGAGGAACCTTGCCAACACAACAGAAAAGGGAGTGGAAGAGTAGGAAGAAGGGCCTGAGGAGGAGACTGCTAAATCCTGCTTAAGCAGGACAGGTGTCAAAGGAGAAATCCACAGCCTGCGTTTTCCCCACTACAGCAGTAAGCAAGCCTCAAGGCACATTTCCTTACAAACAGCTAACACTTAATCAGGCTAAAGACTTCTGCATGTGAATGCAGGCAACATTAGAGGCCAGGCTTTGAACTGAACTTCAAAGTGGTGTGGTGATGAAGACAGCCCACAGTGATCGTGAGTGGAGCAGATGGAGCTTTTCCCCGGTGAAGAATAGCTTCACTGGACACTGACAATTCATCAGCCGTTCAATACAGCCTGGCTTAGATCTTGCTATATAGCAAGTTTCAGCTTTGACAGAACCAAGAGCCATGGCCTGCATGCCATGCATGGTTTGCCAGAGCAAATTCTCCAGCGCACAGTCCTTTCTAGCAGCTCTCTTCCCATTTAGATCACAGACACGTGTAGGTGACACAGTAGGGAGAAGAGTCTCACAGAATATATGGCAATCTCAGCACCCAGAAAGCCCGTGCCAGTTTGTCTAACAATAGAACCGGGCTGATTTTTCAAACCCTTTTCAGCGTTTGATCGCTGTTCAGAGTCAGCTGTGTATGCCTGTCTACAAACCACAGTGACAAAGCGCAACAGTTTCAGTGCCAGGACTGTCACATTTAGCAGCCAAGTGGCATGACTAAAAGAGCACACATCCTCCAGAGTTACAGGTTCCCTCTATCAAAAGCAGCGAAGCATTTCTTACTCTTTGCATTTCATTCTACGTGTGTCAGTAAAAACTGGAGGTTTTTCCATTGTTGGCACAAAAGCAGAGCCACGCAGACCTTTCTATTCCAATTCTTTGCAGAATTTTCATTGTTTTAAATAACACAGTTGCAACAAACATACAGACATCCAAGCAACCCCGTCCTAGCTCTAACCAACATCAGAATCCAAGACACAGTGTTAGAGAGTACACGGAGGTACTGGTGTTGATAGGAGATGCATGGTGCAACAGGACACTGCAAATACTTCAACAAGGGCACAGATACGCTTCCTGCCATCCTGCCAGATGTACCTGATCCACACTCCCTGCTTCAGAGGCACATCTTGCCACCAAGGAACTCTAAAACAGCCAATGAGGCATGGGGGCACGCGTCTGTGACTGACACCCTCTGGGGAAACCTGCGAGGAACGTGTAGTGGCTGCATGGGTGAACATGCTGGCTGGAAACACTGGAAAGCAATGATCTAGATGGTCCCCCTAGTGCTTCCTTGCCTTTGACTGTCATTGGAAGTCAGCATGAGAGCATCTCTGCTTGCTCTTATCCTATTGTCAGTGGAGCGAAGTAGTCCCACATCTGCTGCACATTACTGCCTGCATGGGAAAGGTGACCCTGTTTGTTAGGAAAGGGACTGCAGCAGTTCCCTCTTTGGGAGAGCCACTCTTCACCAGCACAGTCACCACCTCTGTCCAGGATGCACAACATTTTTATTACTGCAATTAACAAGAAGCAGCAGCTGTTTAAACAATATATAGTGACAAGTGCTAATACTTTGACAAAACATATCCAACTACTAAATGTTCAGCACATCTCTACCCTCTGCTGCAGAGGATAATAGAAGGACTGAAAACAGCCGAGTGGACATAAAGATCTCACAAATGCCTTATTAATAAGTGTGTCGGATCTAATGATCTGTGAAACTGAAATGGGATTATTTGGATTATCTCATTAAACAAGAATAATAGCAATAGTAACTGGGTAGTAATCTGGAGTGGGCCAATCCAAGGACAAACTAAATAACAGGGTGACAAAAACCTCTTAATTAATATTCTGCATTTCTGTGCCTGTACTTCTATACCCTGAATTTATGAAGAAATCGAGAATCAAAGAGCTAACAAACCAGCCTGATTTTAACAGCCAGAAATTAAGCTGCTGGCTACCCACACCTGCATGGCTCATTCAGTCTGAAAACTAAACAAGGATTAAATGGGACTATTTTGGCAGAGCTGGTCTTGAGGAAACAAAAATTTGTAGCCAAAATGTAAAATTGTTTTCAAAGGCTCAGCAACCGATAAGCAACTCCAGGCAAACCTGCAAAGTAGGGGCAGGGGCAGAACAGAAACAATCCCTAATCTCAGCCCTTCCTTTTAACAGCTGGCCATCACAGCCTCCCAACAGAACTGCCTTTCCTCAAAGCGTGGAAGCAATTCCTGAACTGGTTCAGTGCATCATTTAAGAGGAAGCACCAGGTGAATTTTACCTTTTAGACCTCATTTATATGTAAGAACAGGACACCTCTGCAACCTCCCAGGGATGGATGGTCATGGGGGATTAAACATGACAGATCTAGCCTGAGCAGCACTTAGGTCAAAAGGTCCTTGGTACTGAAGCCCAAAGTAATTACTGCTGTGCAAAGTCTGTGGCTCCTGTTGCCTTCCCTAAGTACTCCTTACTTAACAGGAAAAGCAGGCAATATAATACTCAGTGCAGTAGTAAAAGGTTTTGTTAGGGGAATAGATAAATGAATCTAAGAAGTTAAGACAAACAGCTCCAAGGCCTGGCACTTGACACAGCACTGTCCTCTCCTGGGTTTCCTAAAGCAGCATGATCTAGCTGCACTTAATGCACCAGGGTTATTGAGGCCACACCACAGCCCAACAACAAACCACAAGCTGCATTTATCAAGGGAACTTAAAGTCAAAAATGTCTATCTTACCCATCAAGACACACAAAGTTTATTCTTGTTGAGGCTTCTCTTCCACATACTGAATTATTAGCATTAGCAAAGAAGGAAAGAAAAGGAAGCTACTTTGAAGAAAAGTGTCTTTGTTATTAAGACCAGAAACTGCAGCCCTAACACACTCACAATTCCCCATAGAATGCAGCACAAATTGGATCTTGCTTTTGTAGCAAGCTTGAACCATAAAAGAGCTACGGTTTTAAAAATTAATTTGAAAGATGACAATGGCTTCGTAGATATTTGAAAGACAAGAGGAGGGGAAAAATGAAAGCAAAACCAATGACTGCTCAATTACCCTGAAGAGTAAATAGGCAGAGCTACCTCTGACACATGAAAAGCACTCAGAGTAATTCAAGACTGTGGGAGGAAACATTTGAACCATCATAAAAAGGGAAAAACCACTCTACTGAGAAAACCCCAAACTGCTTTGGGGTCCCTCTGGGAGAAACTATAACACTGCTACCTATAAATCTAATTATCTTAACTTTCTGGGCTCTGACTTGCCCCTCACAGGGCTTCTCAGGCTGTGGCCTGTATGCCACACACAGCATGCTACAGCAATGTCTCTGGGCCACACAGCTCCTTTCTCTTGCTTTTTTATCACAGACCTATGTGGATCACATAGCAGAGAGGGGAAGAGTTTCTCAGAAAAGGCATTAGTAGCAGTAGCCTCTTGCTACTGGGACCACAAGAACCCATCTCACGCGGTTGCCCAGATTTGCTGGGTTGATGACACCAACCGAGCACGGACTGAAAGGCTGCTGATAGGTGAAGCATGTCAGCATGGAGAGAGCTGCATGACCCATGCGCCCACTCACTTCTGTGCTGCCTTGAGCCAGCTGTCACACAAGGCTGAACTCTGCAGTCAGCATGACAGTAAAGAGCATTTAACAGATAGCTGTGCAGTGAAAGGGGTCCTCTTCTGTTTCAACTCTTTCATTACCTCTTCCCTTACATTAGATCTAGTGTCTGCAATAGTAATTGTACACTGGATTGCACTTTCAGCAGTAGCAGGCTCATACACCAACATTCTCAAATAGTAAACCACATCCTATGAAGCTTATCAGAGAACTTTGCATCCTAGTCACAGGATGATGGCAAATAGAGGTGTCAAAGATGCCAGTGGAGGGGCAGGAAGAGGACCAGTTAAGAGAAAACAGGCCTGCACCTGATGGTCAGGGAACACATCCGAAGTGCAGAGATATGGAGACAATCTTCTTAATACTATCTGCACCCCTAGAACAAGTTGAAGCCTACATCAATATGTATGAGCTTTGGCTCTTCTCAAGCCATGGAACTCCATGGAAAGTTCCTATCACTGGGAACCAGCCTGGATGCAGATAGCTGGAAAGCAGCCCATTTCCTGCTTGGAAAACTGAGGCAAAAAGCTAGGTGGAAAAATCTGTTTCTCTTCCTCCTCTATAGACAGAGATGCCTGCAATTCATTGTGTCCTGCATCAAAATGGATAGCAGCGTCTTGTTTGAAAGCAGAACAAACTTCCTGGCAATGAGAAGTAAATGCCTGCAGCTTGAATAGGTGAAAGATTTCTGTTTAAGCTGGCTCTTAACTTGTATCTTGGACTCTACCAAGTGAAACTGCACTTAAACAAGACACTGTGTGCATGAATGATGCCAAGGGTCAGTGTATGCCCATTAAACAGTGCAGTCATCAGATGGATCACCTCTTGCACGCCCTGGGGAGTGGTAATACGGATCCAGATACTACTACTTCTGACAAAGATTTTTAGCCTGGGAATGAGGTGTCTTTAGCAGGTCACCAGGTTATGCTGGCTTAGAAGGGAAGTGTTGGTAGGACAGCACTCAGACTACCCCAGCTATCTTGCACTGATCAGAGAAAGTTCCAAATAACACACATCAGAACTCCAGGCACTTTGACATTACTCTCAATGAGTCTCTGCACTTTAATAAGTGCAGGAGTACTCAGGAACTAGGAAGCAGGAAAAAAAAGAAAAAGCCACTGCTTGAAATACCCAGTACAAATGGGCAGAGACTGCCTCTTTTTTTTGTGGACATAAATACATGGAGCCATGCTAATACTGCAGACCTCCAGGACAGCAGTACTCCTAACACTTCTTCACAGTAGCCATATCTTCCCACCAACAACACACAGAAAGAGGGAATTTCCTACAATCTTCCAGCTCACGTGAGAAGAAATATTAAGACTAAAAATACACTGATGGCCAGCTCTTTTACACATTGCAGGTGCTTGTTCAGACTCTAACAGGCCTTATTTTCTTTCACTGCTACATCTTTTTTGCACAAATACATATATTTAAGGGTGCATGGAGGAAGGCTTATTACTCAGGGTATTCTGACTAAAGTTCTGCATTTAAGACCAGCTGACACACATGCAACATGTTCCAGTCTTTCTTTAAAGCAAAAAATCATGCAAATTTGCAAGAGCCCAGGAGGTGGAGCTTTGTTCAGCCCAGAGTATCTCTCATGAAAGTTCCAATACAGACAGTTTTAACTACTCCAGCCATATACCTAAGGTCTGTGCAAACACCTCCTTAATCAGTACTTCGGCACATCTGCTTTTTGTCGGTGTTGACTCTCACATGACTCTCATCGCCCACCACCACTGCAGCTTTCTGAAAATGCTGCTTAGCTTTTTGAGCTTCACAGAGTGAGCCTCTGCAAAAAGCTCAGACTGGAATTCAATACTGCGCTGTTATCACAAGTACCACTGGGTAAACCTCAGCTTCATCATCCCAAATGCCATTTCTCTTGACCTTCACTGCAGAGTAAGTGATGTGGGCAAAATACTCCAGTTTAACATGGCTGTTGATCACATGGCACGCTAGACTGAAAAACAAAAATACAAGAGTATATGTGACAATGAAAGCAATAATCTCAACCTAAACTGCAGGCAACATAAACAGTACTAAACTGCAGTATGCCATGGGATTATCCATCATTGTGATGAACTGAAGCCAAAGCCTGTGTTTTGTTAAACCATATCTATCATCAGTATCTGCAGTATGACATTTTCAATTACAGTTGCTTTTGGACAAGCTTTTCAGTTTTGTTGGAGAGACAAATGTAATTGCTCTTTAATACCAAACAATAGTGCAGCAGGACATGATCGCTTTGCTTAAGCAATCTGCTTAATTAAACTGCTCAGATTCTACCCTACTAGTTTGATCTTCAGATTAGACCAGAAATAAGGCTGACAGGCATCCTTATCTGAAATAGAATTTCTTATTAAACCAGTTTGTGACCCTCAATTTTACTACACAGTTGCAGAAACTACTGATGTTTGCTAAGAGGGGAGAAACAGTTTCCAGAAATTACTGAAACATAAGCTTCACTTAGGCTATAAAGAGGATCCTGTATATTAGGCAGCTAAATCAAGGGGATTATTGTTCAGTATTTTACCACAGCTTGTAAGTCAAGAAGTTTCGAACCTGAGAAGAGAGCATCTCAACCGTACAACATGGCCAAACTCCTAACTTTTCCTATCCTCCTTTGCTATATCCAAAGTCGCCATACACAGAAAGACAAGATAACACAGACAAAAGACTACATCACAATCTGCTCTGAGCTGGTAGGAGTATAGAGTTATGCACCCCACAAGCACAAGCAGGTAGACAAAGCTCCGAGACAAAGACTGGCTCCACTGCCCTGGCACGCTACTGAGGGAGTAAGAAAGGCCCAGATCACTCCCCACCCTGGACAGGAAGAGGCTGGGGAACTGTCCCCTCCACACTCAACCTTGCACATACATCAGTGCAAAAAAGGCATTATCATAACTGCTCACTGCTGTCCACTGAGTCACACTATGATATCCTCTGCCAGGAGTAAGCGCTGCGGTCTGAGTGCCTCTGCAAACTGCCATTGTGCTTAGCAGAGCACCACTCCCCACGCAGCCCGTTTACATATAAACTCCATTTTGTTTAAAGTGTAACTGTATTACAGGCTCACAGGTACGACACCGGGCTGCGATTTAGGACATCAAAGCCCAATATTGTATCTCCAAATACCCCAGGCAAGCTATTCCACTGCTTTATGCCTCTGCTGCCAAAGAAAGTGTGGGGGACAGTCTGTTTTCACACTACGCAGAGATTTATGGGTCAAAACCACTATGTAAGAGCTAGACATCAGTGAAAGTGTTCCTGCAGCATCAAAGTTGCAACGCTCACATTTGGTGAATTCCAGAAAACTAAGCACGTCCTCCAGCACCTGTCTGTTCCTAGGTCATTACACAACGCTTGGAATTGGAGGCCACTGAAACACTGAGTCACCTCCCTGCACATTACAGGAATTATATTTGTTATTGAGGGCTTTATTTGTTAATCATATATGTTTCTGAGATCCTAGCTTGATTGAAACTAGCTAAACACTATTTTAACGTATTGTTCTTGTATCGCTTTCCAGATACAGTGTCGCTCAATCACAGAATACTAAAGAGAATCCAGACCTGATTCTACTGCTGAAGAAAGTTATCTGGAAGAACTACTGAAAGGAAGTCTAAGAAGGTACCTGTAAGCATGAGTTTGAGCTGTAAATAGAATACCCAATACAAGAGACAGGGATTGCTTTATCAGCAGTTTCTGAAAATGGATGCGTTTATAGTGCTAGCTTTGCCAAGACTAGCAGAACTGAGCAAGGTGGCACGGGCTTTGTTTTAAGGGTAAAGGAGGATGTTATGGCATTTCATTAAAACCAAAATCAAACCACAACAAAAAAACCCAACCAAACAAAAAATCCAACCAAAGCAAAAAACCAAAACAAACTCAACCAACCAAAAACAAAAGGAAAAAAAAACCTCATAAGGAAGCAATTTTTTTTACAGCCTGTATTACACAACAGCTTTTGCGGTGTCCCAGTGTCCACTAAGATAGATTATACTGAGAGATGTTTCAACCCCCTTTCTTGCAAATCTCAAATGCCTTCACCATCAGAACTGATGCTTTGAGATCTGTATGGTTCCCAAGTTCATTTAATCTGGTTAATTTTTAATGGCTGTCACTGGTTATTTCACCCAGTCAGTCAACAGCTGCTACAGTTAAAAAACACCAGCCACCCTCTTCCCACTCTGGCATAACACAGGGCTCAGGTTCTATGGAAATTATTCATCTGCATCATAAAGAACTTGAAGGAGCTGTAAAAGAGATTGATCCCTGACAGCTCCACTAAACTTGAAAGCCTCTTCCAGGCTCTGAAGAAGGAGAATTCTGACCTGAAAAGGGGTCTTGAATGAGCAGCCTCAAAGGGAATAAAATATTAGCTTGTAAAACCAGCACTCACTAGAAAACTCAGGTGATCTTTTATGTAGGTACACCTCTTGCCTCAGGCACAGCCAACATAATTACTCACCACACAGTATCTCAAGCAGCCAGTATTTCTTCTCTAGTGACCAAGCCCTGTAGGACAACGCTACTGTTTATCATCATATCCAATACATATTGCTGTGCCATTAACATTAACCTTTTATATTGATCCAGCTCCAGTTTCTGCATATGTGCTGGTTAATGTCTTTAATAAATCCTGTGGCAACAGGAAAGAACTCGCACCAGTCAGCAACACTGTTCGTTACAAAGGTTATAGATCTCTACCCAGAAGTAAAATTTATCCTAAAAACAGGAGAAAGGTGGAAAGAGGGAAGCCTTCATTTATCCAACTGCAACTATACCCAGAAACCCTTGGAGGGGGGGGGGGCGGGGCAAAAAAAGGACATTCAGAGAAATCCCATTTGTACAGAGAACATTGTTGAACTATTTCCTGTTGCCAAGATATGCGCTGGCAGAGGGAGGTTACCAGGGCAAGACGACATTGTCATGCAAATGATGCAGAGTTATTGAAGGGACTGCCCGGCAACAGCGCACATTTTTTCACTAGCTAGATCCCAGCATTGAAAAGAAAACAAAACAACTGCATGAACATGAAGCAGTGTCAGTGTAAGGCAGAAACACCAGCTACTCCGGAGCTTTGAGAGTACCAAACCTGCCTTTGGTGAATTCAGCAGGCCCTTCCTGCTCTTTATTCAAATGGAACAGGGAAAGAAACCGGCCCTTGAGCACCACAAAACACGTGCAGTGCGTTTTAACTACATTGTCTTTCATGATCTGTAAGTGACACTGAAAACAGTGGAAGAAAGTGACACACAAACCTTCGCTCAGGAAATCAGAGTGCATGCTGCATTCACATTTTGTTTATTTGGGATTAATGCGCATGCAATGATTTTTGAATTGAAAACTGTAAAAAGCTTACTGTCTGAAAACACACTTTAGAAGCTGTTTTCCAGAAGCAGCAGAACAACATACACTTGCAGCCATACATTTATAAATCCAAACGATTTCTTGCCTTTCCTGATGGTTACTACTATAGCTTGGTTTACTGTTTCTTTGCTGGATAGAAAAATCCATTGTTTGCAGCAATGGTACTGACTGAACAGCAGAATAAGCAGTTTCTTTATTTGAAATAAAATATTAGAAGTTTCTTTCCTTTTTTCCATAGAAGTACTTGTAAACAAGAACTGTCAATTAAAAAAATTCAGATGGTTGGTTTGTCTCCATGAGGAAACCAGTCACAGAAGCAGCTCGCTCTGGAATATGGGGGGAAATCACTTAGATTTGTACTTGCTAGGAGAGCAAAAAATACTGAAGACAACACTGGAAAATTCAGAAAAAGCTGCTGGGAATGAGGCAGAAACAAGAACTCAGCTTCTGAAGGTTAAGTCAAAACAAAAGAAACTGTAAAGATGAGACACTGTGACAGGAAAATGCAAGAGGGCAGCGGACCTCAAAGCCTGCAGAACACCCCAGACTGCTAGGGAGAAGGAAACCAGGGTAATGCCTGGAGATAACCATGGGACAGAGCCATCTTGCGCTGGCTCATCAAGAGAACTAATTTTGGGTATCTATTTGCAGATCTACATTTATTCTCGCTATCACATCTCTCCAGCCAAAGGAAGTTACCGAAAGCAGCAGCAAAGACTCCACTATCCCAGACGCATACTGTACTGTACCTGGGCAGCCGGATCACATGTCCTGAGCTGCCTGGGGCAGTCCTGGTGCGCAGCTAACATGATTCAAGACTCGAGAGAGACTCCTGAAAGATTTTCACTCTTACCCAGGTAAAATCCTGTACCACAACCCAAACAGTAAACTTAGCTGACAGGACAAGCTCCTCCTGGTCCTACACTGCTCTCTTCAGACACACACAGCTCCATATCTCGTTGTTGCTCAGCATCATGCCTTGTAGGGGTTTACTCCCAAGGGAGGATTTACCCCTGCTAGTGCCTTGGCTCCCCTGCTGCTCCAACACCTGGCCAGGCTCCCACTGCCCTGTGCCACATCAGCTGCTGAGCAGACAACCTGTGTGCCCTGGTGGAAGTGAGTTCAGCTGATGGCGCACCTCTTCTGGCAATCAAAGGGGTAAGGGACTGACAATCCTGATGAGAATGGACAGCCTACTTAAGCTAGTCTATAAGATTAACAGGAGTTACAGAATTGTTATCAACGTAAGTAGTAGAAATTTATGTGTATAACACTACAATCACACTACCATTACTGATCTTCAACAAGAAGCTGCAAAACTCTACAGGCAGTAAATATGATGTACACCTCATTCTCTATCCTCAGGAGTACCTTCAACACCTGGATCTGATTTTACTGCAAGCCCAGGAACTCTCCCTGTGTAATTTTCATTCCTGACAGGATGCCAAAAGACAACTATTTACATGCTATTTCCCCTCCCCTCCACTCCTGCAAGGCAGACCTCATCACTTATCAATCCCTGCCCTTCCCTCTTCTGGCTAGGCCAGCAGAGCAGCACCACTGGATGGGTGAAATGCCACACAGCACAGCCTGCTTTCAGCCCCTCCAGCAAACCAGCACCAGAAAACACACAGTACAGAATATGTCCAGATGGAAACACCCCAGTAGCATGAAATACAAGAACTGTATAAGCTTCAACATACCTGTGCTCAAAACCATTGTTATCAGTTGGCACAACACATAGAGCAGCACGACAATTCTAAATGTATCATCTGCTCACCTGCTTGGACCACCAGCTTTAACACTTGATCTCTAGGTGGCACTATTTGCAGCACGTAACACTTCACGTTTCCAAGTGCCATCTGCTGGCACTTTCATTATTTGCATACAGCTATTTCGGAACTAGTAAAAGTGTCCAGGTGCTTTTCAGCTGCCAGTACCTTCTGACACCAAAGAATCGCAGCAACCTTTATTTTTTTAATACATCATGAAAATGGTTTATTACATCTGCATTATCATTGTGACAGCCTGCCAAGTCATCATCAGAAGCTTTCAGAAACGAAAGCAAGCCCTTTGACAGCAGATGAAGGCTGTAATTCAACCTGAAAGATGGACCAGACAGTAGCATTTGACAGTTCAACTGGAATGCAGTGATTTTCTTTTAAAACACAACTTACCACAGGTCTATATTTAGCTTCATAATCAGGGCACAAGAATCCTGTCTTTCTGCAAAACTAAACCCAGAAGTTACCAGCTTCCACTAGTTATGATCTAGAGGTAACTACTACACTTCACAAAAATGGTAGGGCTTATTTAAATTTACTTAATACAGCAAAATTTCAGTAACACACCAAGCCTTAGTAGTAACAATGACCATACAATAGCTACTGCACTTTGGATTTAGGGAAAACTACCTCAGTGAAGATGTAAATCTCAGGAGACCTAAACTGCTGTCTCTATGTACCCAAATCTCAAAGATTCCTCTTAAAAAAAACTTACAAACGACAGGAAGTTACTGTCAGGAACTGGCTGAGATCTGCTTAAGCCTTCTGCTCAAGAGACCTACATTACCTGCAATGAATTAATCAACCTCTCCAATTTTGTTTCCCTACCTCCCCCCAACCTCTGTATTTTCTAGATTTCCAATTCTTCCTGCTGTCACTGTTATCTTTCCCAGCTCTTCCTGCAGGACACACAGAGGTAGAGACCCCCATGAATAAAATACATTTGCTGTGAATGACTAGCTCACTTTACCAACTTGAAGCTATTAGATAAAAAAGCCCAAATCAAACAACAGTTTAAGCATGGACACAAACTGGACAGCTGGCCTAGAGCAGCAACAAGCACTACCTGATTTGATAGGGTAGGATAACAATATGGAAACCATGGCCACATGCTGAATTCACCCTGACCACTTCCCATTCACAGGCAGCTTCCTGAAAAAAACAGGTTTCTAAGACAACAACCACTCAGAGACAACACAAACTTGGTTAATGAAAATTTATTCTTTCAGTAGGTCACAGCCAACTCTTACGCGACAAGAGCAGAAGCTGTTGATGATTCACTAAAAAGAGAGAAGAAAGTGAAATATTAATTGTAGAGGCACTTTTTCAAACTAGGTGTCAAAAAAAGCACTTCAGTTCAAACCTTTAAGTACAGTCCCAAGCCCTTCCTTTTAAAATACAAATACTATGATAAAAGCACAAAATCCACATATTCAAAAACCTGGCTAGCTGCACTCGAGTCTTTTCAGAAAAAAAGCAGCTCATCCTAACATCTATGGGACTTCTCTTATGCTGGCTTAATTTTCCTAGAGGAAAACCTACAAGTTACATTTGTTTCTGCCACATCTACTACGCCATATCTCAGTAAATTCTGAAAGTAACACAAACCACATAAGTATCTGAGAATAAAGCCTGCAGTTTGTACAAAGTGTTATAAAAACTATCTAGTAGTGACTTAACTTGTTGTGATAATTATTTTGCTAAGAGTTGTGATGGTCATTTTACCCAGCAATAAGTTTTATAAAATTATCAGTTAATGTTTATCAAAAGGATGCTGGGGAGGGACTCTTCATTAGGGACTGTAGTGATGGGACAAGGGGTAATGGGTTAAAACTTATACAGGGGAAGTTTAGGTTGGATATAAGGAGGAAGTTTTTTACTGTACGGGTGGGGAGGCATTGGAATGAGTTGCCCAAGGAAGCTGTGAATTCTCCATCCCTGGCAGTGCTTAAGGCCAGGATGGACAGAGCCTTGGGTGACACGGATTAGTGTGAGGTGTCCCTGCCCATGGCAGGGGGTTGGAACTTGATGGATGATCTTAAGGTCCTTTCTAACCCTAACTATTCTATGATTCTAAAATACCTATTCTTTGCTGCCTGGTTTACCTATATGCTTGATCGTAATGTGCTTTTCACCCTTTGAGTAACAGCCCCAGCTTATTACTTAAAAAACCTACAGGACTTCAGTGAAATAGTAACTTAAGAGAAGACTTACTACTTCCAATTGGGTGGCAGCACTCTCTTAGTTTTGTAGTAGCGTGCCAACCTATGGATTCTGCTTTCAATCAGAATGAGGCGGAACTTGGCATCTTTATCCTTGAAAAGAAAGTTATGTTACAACCAAGCACTACTTTGACTTCTCAGTGATGTACAATTCAAATGAGTTTTAATAAAGTAAAAAGATCCACAGCTACTGCAACAAACTCCACATTCCTATTTCTAAAGTCTGATGAATCCAGTATAGTAAGAACAGGATCAAAACCAAATGGGGTTAACCAATTATTTTAAGATCCTTTGCACAGATTTAGACCACTCTCCTTTACTTAAATGCCTCCCCAAAGTTTACTCAAAGGGAGTGGCTAAGAGGAAGTATACCAAGAATCTTTGCTTTGTTGGGTTGTAAATAAACTATTGTGTTATTTGAAAACAAACATATTGAATAACCAAGTTAAATTAGCACTCACCTTTCTGTTTCTCTCAAGATGTTTGCGAACAGCAACAGCTTTCTTGATCAAGTGGTAAAGATCCTCTGGAAGGTCTGGGGCCAGTCCCTTTGATTTAAGGATTCTCAAAATTTTGTTCCCAGTAACAAAGCGAACCTGGGCAACACCATGGGAATCCCTCAAGATCACACCTGAAACAAACATTTACATCTCACACCAGAACAGAAACTTTACACAAATCTTGTGAAACCAACCTCACAGTTACAAGATATCCAAAGAAGGTCTTGTCTAAAAACCTTTCTTGTGGAAACTGCACAAATTGCAGACAATGAGCAAGCAAAGGTAAACTTACGGAAGCTGAAACAATATCAGATAGCACTTAACAGGCAACTAACCTACCGATCACATTTAGGCTGGCAACATATTTAGTGCTACAATACTGAACTCATTAAATGCAACTCATTAAAGCTAGGTATTCGATCACCATTTCCCTATGGTTAACAAAAGATGTCACAGACATCTCTGTTGTAAAAAATGTACTCTAGCATAGGGATTATTAATATTCTCAGGATTACAACTGGAAAAAAAGAAAAAAAACAACAAAAACCATACACACAGCACATAATTACACTGCAAAGCTCATGATCATATAAGGTTGCATTGTACATGCACTTAAGCAGAGCTCTAGCGGGACCCAAACTAACAGAACTTGTCTATAATGTAGCTACAGCATCTGGCTCTGTAAACTCCTAAAGGTAGGGCTGCCAATATTTGAGATGGGATGTCAAGTTTTTCTCCAAGGAACTGGGCAGACTAAACTTCCCTATAACATGCGAGTGATTCATAAACCTTACCGATCTGCGAGGGAGTCAGGCCTTTTTTGGCCAGCTTGTAGATCTGTTCCTTTACATCATCAGAAGTAAGTTTCAGCCACTGAAGAAAATTGGGGGAAAAAATTAAATAAATTAATAAACACTGCTTAACACAGAGACATGGCCTAGCTAGACAAAAGCTTTTAATAAATGGTAGAAATAGATGCTTCGTAATGCTTGAAAAAACAATCAAGAATTGAAATTATATTTCTAACTATACAGAAACTTTTTTTACATATTATAAACCTAAAGTGCTAGTGAAATATGGTGGGGGAAAGCAGAGTTGAAGGAAAAAAGTCTCTATTTAAAAGATCCCATATAGCCTCCAACCAGGGAAGAATAAAGACAAATTTAGAAAGACAAAAATATCACCACTACTGGCAAGGAACTTGTTAATTGGGCTTCTGACAGAAACACAAAGTGGACAATCATTTTGCATTTCTTAGTACAGCACCTACAGAAGCAGTGGAAGTCTGATTTCAAGTACACAAATTAATTGATAAATGGAACAAATGGATTTACTCAGACAAAACTGTGCACTTCCTGTTACTTCTACATTAAACTGTGCTGACAAAGCCATTGCTTCCATGATTATAAATGGGAAAACGACACCAACAAGGTAATCCGTGTTCTTTCAATGAGCTACGAAAACCTCTTTTTGGTTTTAATACTGTCACAGTATGAAATCGAAAAGCACAGGAAAAAAATATATTTGGAAGTGCTCTCCAGATTACAATTCAAAACAGAATGCAAATAAAACTAAGCAAAAACTCCACAGCATTTCAGCATCCTAATAATTACTAAACTTTTTAACCATCAGGGGTACTTTAAGCAGCTTAACATTGTCATACTTTAATCTCTTTGTTTTCTTATTTTGTGCTTTAATTTCATGCTTTTCAGTACATGCTTTTTCATATACACCACAAATTGATCTTTCTGCCAACAAACAGATCCTCCTAGTCTTGCAAAGCAAGAGAGATTACTAAGCAGCTACCTATTTGGCTGACAGGCAAACATTTGAAGGGAAAATACCCTGGATGCACTAAGAACAAGCTGAAATTAAGTTAATGCTCTGCCCAGAAAATTACTGTCAGAAACAGCTTAGAAAAAAAGTAGTTTTATTCCACAACGGCAAATGCCAAACTCACGTGTGAAGAGAATAATCTCTCTGAATGAGAGACATACAGACTAAAAAGAACTGAAGTAGTACTTACATGACGGGAGGTACAAAGAAGAAAAGGGATTTATTTTTTTTTCCCAACAAATCACTTGTCCAGAGAACAATACGTTTTTTCCTCAATATCCTAAAGACCACACGCTAATGGAGCATTTCATCAGACCACAATGTAAAGACGGTGACACAAAACATTACAGTGCTCTTTTTTTTAACTCCTGTTTCCGGGGCACCGCTGGACGGGGCTACGGGCACCGGACGCTGCACCGAACGCCCCAGGGCAGCCGGCCGGGCCCGCCGAAACGCGCACCGGCCGGGAAGTTACTTACCGTCGGCACGCTCCGCCTGTAGGGCAAGGCTGACTGGGACAAGCCCTTTCTGTGGGGAAGAAGCAGATCACACGCTAAGCACAGCCGGCCAAGCTACGCTGCCACCCGACCCCACCGCAAGGCAGCATAATGCAAGCATTTCCGGCAAGGCCGTACCCAGCCTGCACAGCCGAGGCCTGCGGCCTCCCTTCTCGCCTACAGACGTAGCCACCCACAGCACGAGCCACGCCGGGGCAGCATCAGGAATTAAGAGCCCAGGCACCACAAGCATGACCCTGCCTGGGGCCGGCAAATGGAAGCCGCAACTCGGCGCCCGCCTGAGCCTTTTCCCTGCCTGCCGCCATATCTGCACAGCCGCCAGCCTCCTCATCCACCCCCATTAACGCAGCACTGCTCCCACAGCAGCCTGCTTCCACATAGACACGCTCCCAAGACCCCCTTTAGCTCCCGCAATGGTTCCATCGTGCCCCATAGCACAGCCAGAACGCCTGCAGCAGCCGCTTACCCGGGAGCATGCATACGACCCATGATGGCGCCGGCACAAGAGACGGAGCGACGCGCGGCAGCAGCTCTTCCTCACCCACTTCCGCGGGAAAGGGCGTGCCCGCGCCTGGCCCCGCCCCGCCCGACAGCCAATCAGCGGTGCTGAGGCCGCGCAGCACTCCACGCCGCAAGAAGTCCCGGCGCGCACCGCGCGCGGCTGGCGGCGTCAGGGGGGGCCGCGGCGGGCAGTGAAGAGCAGCGGGAGCGGTTTGAACTCAGAACAGCGTTTAATGTATTTACAGGACAGATGCAGAGTCACATTTAACCCGCTTAGTACGGGCACGACAGAGGGCAATACTGTACATCTTTATTAACGAGCTCGTTTAATTAAAGTATTTGGTTCTTACAGATATATAGACAAAGGGAGGCAAACAATTTGGTGTCACTCGCTTCCCCTAGCTGTAGCACTACCTCAGTCACAGCGTCCGAGTAAGGAGCACAAGGGAGGGGAAGCAGCGGTGAGCCCTCACAGAGCCCTCGCGTTAAGGCAGGCGACGGGGATTTCTACACAGCCCGAGTTGTAAAAATAAAGAACTTTTATCAAAGATCGCACATGCTTCCAGAGACAGGTAGCTGTAGGTCGTAAAAAGGCAGTAATAAAGTTTCAGTGCAAAGTTCTAGGTTAATAGAGAAAAGGAAGAGGTCTTAGCACAAGCTGTTGCTCTGAAATACCAAAACAATTGTATTGACAATTACACTTCTGGCTGGAGGTTATGCGTGGCATAAAAGGTTATTTTCTTTTCATTAAACAACATACAAAAAGCTTAAAAACTACATTTTCAAGCTACTTACTGTAAATTGAACCCCAACTGAATACTTTCCGCTTTCAATTTTTTCTTTTAGGTGTCATGATAAAGTCTTATTGCAACAATCACTTTTTTCTTAATTGAGAATAGTGCAAAGAGGCGCAAGCTTGGTGCTGTTCCTCTACATGTGAGGAGAGGCCAAGACAAAGTAAAATCCATGACCATAAAAAGCTTCAGCCAGTGACTACTTTGAAAAGAGAGGGAAAGGCACAAGATGAGTTAAGCTATGAAGATTAAATCAGAAGTCAGGACACGTGCTAATAATAATACAGTACTATATATTTTTTTCAGTCCAGACAACTGTTAAAACTGCAAATCATTTTTTAAATGATTTTAGTTTACCTGTATTTTGTGCTGTAAGACACTGTGCTTTAATAGCAAACTGCAAAAAAGGCAGTATGTATTGCTTTCATTTTATTTCACAATGGAACGTTTCACAAAAACAGTAGTCTACTTTCCTGTGTTTAAGTGACTTGTGATTCTAGTGATGGAATGGAGTAAGTCTCAAAAGCATCAAGTGAGCAGGAAATGTATCTAGTTAGTTATATAGGTTATTATTTACAGGCTATATACTAAATGAAAAATATGCAGAAGATGCCTAATAAAACTGGGTTTTGTTAGCGCCCATTAGTATCAACCCAGTTTCTAACATTCAAGATATTCTTAGCATTTTCATTTAATAATTCCTACGAAATTGGACCGTGAATATTTTAGGCACCAGGAGATTCAAGTTTACTTCTCTCTTCTGTATTGAAGGGAGACTGGTCAGTAGCAGGGAATGGAAAACCAGATAATGAAACACATTTTTAGTGTTGGGTATACAGGTGGCTTTCCCCATATTATCTCTCTGTTCATAGTTGCATATTTTACTCTAAAAATCCCCTCAGTCATAGTCAGTGGCGGCAGTCTGTCTTGCTTCAAGATTTAGTACTAAAGTGTGTATCATTATAGCTTGGTTTAGACAGAATATGATCACCCTAAATATTGAGTTAGGTGAATAAAAAGGCTACACCTTTAAGTGCAGAAACACCTAATAAAGTAACCAGTGGTATCATTAACAAGATTTAGTAAGTGACGTTTGTACTCCACTCTCACAATATATTTCAAACCTAATGTCCTGTGGTATGAAGTATTTTTAGAGGAATTAATTCTTGCTGGGAGGAGTAACAGTATTGCCGTGAAATGTTAAAAAAAAGCGACCAAGTTCCGCTTCGTTAATGCAACTCATTTCTGGCCTGCAATTCATCCAGTAGTTGTGCTTTTTTTACTAGAGGCCATCTTTACCTGGAAATGCAGGTGCAAAAACCGCTTTGGATTTAGTGTTTGTATCTGTTCCACATTTGATTACTGCACTAATTAAACGTTCTAGAATTTCAGACATTCCAGAACACTGAGCAGCTGGGCACATTTCCTACAGCACCATATTCAGCCAGTCTTCGTCCAATTTTTGGAGATCATGGGTAGAAGACAGGGTAGAATTCTGCACTAACTATGAAGGTCAGTATAAGTGATGTTATTTCTAAGTAGAACATCTTAGGAAAAGACTTCCAGCAGGACCTGCAAGGTATCAAATATGAGAACGTCTCCCCTTTTGAAGGAGCTCAAAGTTAACTCATACATATTTAAATACCAGAAATGAGGTAAAGGCAAGCATTTGAATTATAAGGCACCATTATTTACATCTTCCATTATTGGCACACACTCCGATAAATCTTAGATAAGTATGAATCTGGGATTAAATGCAATACTAAGCAATTTTTCCAGCCCTTCAACCATCATTTCTACATGTGTGTGAAGCCAAAAATTTTTACCCATTGCTGCTTCTGTGATGTCTAGTTATTAGTGGGAATGTAATCCTAAAATAATGCTATTTCTTTGATGTGCTCCAGCATCACACTATGGATGACGACACAGGTAACAAAAATGAAAACCAAAAATGCACTATACCCACAGGCCTAATGGCGAAATTACCATTTAACCAACAAGCATGTTCAAAATGCTCATCTCGCTTTCATGGATGGTTAAAAAAACCTCTTCCTCTACCTGCAACTCAAACATTTACAACAATGCTTTGATAACACTGCATGAGCATAAACCAGGTTTTCTAGATATCCTCCAAATTAGGCTACATGAAACGTTGGTCCAACGTAACTGTTAAAATGCAGTCTCCTGTTTTAAGATGTACAAGTTATCTTCAAGTAGGAAGATGCACAAAGCACAAGTGAATACAATTGTTCTGGTCTTACTCAGGTGCAGATATGCATTCACAGATAGGGTACAGCAGTTAGTCGATACCAGTTAACAGTCTCCTTGCTCAAGTTGAAGTCCTTTAGTGAGAGTGTAATTCCACCCAAGAAAAAGTTCTCGCGTAATGATTCTGCACTGAGAACACTTAGCTGCAGTTCTCTCTGTTTCAAAGTCTCCATGCTATATCCATTGTACACAAGCTAGAAGGTAAGAAGTCAAGAAATTTTTGGTTATCCAAATGAAGTCACACAGACTGCCCTTTCTTCTGACAGCCTAGCCACTGATAGATGTCTTAACTGCACATTATGACATTATAACAGTACACCTGTTTCTCAGAGGATGGGTTGAAGTACATCCACATATTTCTTTGTGCTCCTGATGTTATATGTTTAAAAGGACCAGTGTTTTTAGATGGAAGTACTGTTTACATGCCAAGACTTCCAAATTCATTCTTCTCCATCTTATGGATCAGTGAATCCAGGGTAGGGAAATCTTTAGTTTTAAGACTTCTTTCCTTCCCCCCATCACTCCTCAGAGTCACTGATAAATTTCTGCTTACTTGTAACAGTACATTTACCTACTCAGTTGCTTTGGGGGTATTTTTGTTTGTTTTTTAAACAGGACACAAAGTTTTTCAAACAAGATCCTTCTCCATTTATATATCTTTGCAGGTTTTTTTAGACAGTGTTTTGATTAATGCTTGGAATAAGAGACAACAGCAAACCACAGATAGTTACTACATAAAATTTAACTTGCCATTTCATTAAAAGTTGGATTTCTTGTCTTCCGGGAGATTTTAGTTTTGCGTTTGGATGTTTTGTGTGTATCAGGAAGCAAGTAAGTTTTCACATAGGGATTTGGATCTGCACCATCTTCTGTAACCTGAAATCAAAATCAAAACCAAAGACAAATTAAAAAAACTTCATGCATATCTACCTGAATATTTATTTTCATATCCAGGCATTACAGTTCTCAGCAGTAAGCTCAGTATCTCCACTTACTAGGTCTTTAATGTGCATCACCATGATAAATAGAGTGCTATTTCTATATGATATGGATAGCTTCACTTCTCCTCCCACTTTGCCTGAGGTAGGACTTGATGGACTTGCATCTGAAAGAAAATATATGATTATTTTCTCTGTAAAATTTTCACATTTTCACCAGTACTACACTGACTACATGTGGGGAAAAATAAAAGCCTTAGACCAAGATCAATTTCCAATTTTATTTCTACGTCCCTATTAAGAGGGCAAGGCCATACATTTTAAAGATTTCTGCATTCTCTTGTAAAAACCAACTTGGAAGTTAAGAGTCAAAACTTGAATAACTGTATGCAGGCAGTTTTGGAAAGACAGAGATGCAAAGTTTTCAATGAGGGAAAACTACAGTTTAAAAAAAAAAAAAGGAAAGAAAAAAACACATTGTGAGGGTGTCATACTATAGCAATTCAACTTATAAACACCATCCAAAAACATTACCTACCTGTAGGTCTGGCTATTCCATCTATTCCTTCCACTTTGTCATCACGAAGTAATGGATGGAAAAAAGTATAAACAAGATCACACTAAATTTGGATGAAGAATAAACGTTACATATTAGTGCAGTGTTAACAAGCATCAAATTCTGAAAACTTGCATTAGATTTGCTTAAGTTACTTGAACTCACTTCTGCCACCTCTGAAGAACTGCTCATCAGACTTTGTATATAGCTGTTGAGCTCCACTTTCCTTTTAGCTGCTACATCTTTTATATGTGTTCTTCCCAGAACCATCTTATTAGGAAAGCTACAACAAAGAACAAGACAGAGTTCTCAGTTAATTTATCTGAAGTGCAGTTAGATTTATTGTCATTTCCATCAGGAAGTGCTGACATTCTTATTATGTCAATCATGAGTAGAAAAACAGCATGCTACTAGGTAACGACAGTATAGAAAGGCAAGAAAACATTTATAGGTCACTGTTGTAAGTGGTATGTCACACAGCCTAAACACAGAGTTGCTCCTCTGGCTCTCCTCCCTTAAAACTCAGACAACAGCTTTCCCCCTTAACTGCCAACTTTTAGGTCTTATTTTCCCTTCTGCAGTGTTGTCTTAATTTCAAGCTATTTCTTCATCCACCCAGCTGGGAACACTTTTGTTGCTTTTATCAGTGATGAGTGAGTTAGGAACATACCCTGGTAACTTCCAAAGAGGAAAGAGAATGCCAAGTTTGTTGTGAAGCTCCTGGAACTCATCAAATGTTCGGAAGACAAATGTTGGCTCGACTTGCCCTTCTCTCAGAACCCTCACTACATAGATCTGTCCAAAACACGAAAAAAAACCCAAAAGATGAAAGTTGTAACAATATTATACAACTGACTTAATATAATTTTCTTAACAATTAATTATTTCTACTATGATAATCCTTCTCATGCACACATGTGCCAGTAACAGCATTTGCATTTTCTAGCAGAGTTTAAATAGCCCTACTGTAATGCACAGTAATATCACATGATCTTCCTGTAAGTCAGATCCACATCTTACAGGGGGATAAAAGCAGTTAAGGCTGCCCACATTCTCCCTTTTAAGCCTCATTGCAAGTTCATACCATCTAGGAGGTGAACAAAGTTCCAACACACCAGTGTAGGATTACATTTACAAATGTATCTGTGGGGCCAGAACTACCACAGAACTTTTCAGGCGTGGATCTGAGAGGAAACCAATGCCTAGTTTTGGTTTTTTTGTTGTTGTTTTTTTTTCAATCTTATTCTCTCAAGATTCAAAAGAATTACACTTTCGAAGTGACGGTTTGATGAGCAGATGCAAGGGTACTGCATTAAACAAAAGGTATTTAAAAAATACTGGGGGTACAGTTCCAGGATGAAGTTATTCACATTATGATGAAAGGGAAATGAAGGCCGAAGAACTGCACAGAAAATTCAATACAGTGGCCTCATTTGGAAAAAAAAAAAAAAAAGTACAACTGGAAGAGGTTTGAAAACCTAGACAGAAGGAGACTACATCACCTTAAGAGTTTTCTGGAAGAGGTTGTTTTGGCTTAGATCAGAAGTACTCAAATACGTTTATAATATAGTGAATCGGAACAAAGCTCTTTTTCCCTTCTAGTGTCACTCAGCTTTGTTCAACCTTTCCTAGCTGGTGTCTTTCCAGATTAAGACATTTACAGCAAATACAACTTGGAAAGAGATGTATATTTGCATATATCAATATAGGTCACTTTTTAAACATGTTGAGGAAAATGTAACTTAAGCTGACTATTCTAGGTCAAACAGCAGAAGTAAAATAACAATAATAAAATAAAATCACTAAACAACCAAAACCTGAAGATGGCAGCACACCTGCATAGGAATACAAATATTAATACGAGTCTTAAAGTGTAACCCAGGTCTGTCAAAATCCTGAGGGCAAACTGTACTGCTTACTGCTTCTACTGTAGGTGCATTAATACGGGAAATTATGCTTTTACTTAGAAGGAGCAAATACAACTTTAATGGAAGGTCAGAACAAAACTAGGGAGTGTTTGACTCAATGACACCTATTCAGGAAGGAGACATTTTACCAAAGGTAGCTACACAGCCCATAAAGATGACTCAAATCCCCATTTTTTAAAGTCAACCGACACTACTTCTGTTCTTTCTGCTTCCTTCAAGATCCTTTCTAAGAAGCTGTCTTCATTTTGAAGAATATTACTGGATGCTAAAAATACCAGTCTGTACACTAGCTCTCCTGCAGCTGCTTTACCTTGGCCAGCAGCTAAGCACCCACACTGCTGCTTGCTCACTCCCACCCCCTCACCAGTGGGGCAGGGGAGAGAATAAGAGCAAAAGCAAGATGACCCATGGGTTGAGATAAAGACAGCCTTTGTGAGCGAGGTGATGCAAAGACAATCTCTCACCACCTCCCACAAACAGATCCATGCCCAGCCAGTCCCCAGGCAACAGCCACCTTGTAAGACAACACCATCCCATTCCTTGCTTTCTTCCTCTACCCCCAGTTTTATTGCTGAGCATGACCCCATGCTACGCAGTGTCTCTTCAGCCAGTTTGGGTCAGCTGTTCCTCCTGTGCCCCTTCCTAACTCCTTGTCCATCCACAACCTACTCATTGCAGGGAAGGGAGGGGCAAAGTGGAAGCAAAAGAGAAAGCCTTGACACTGCAGAAGTACTGTTGAGTAACACCCAAACCAATCATGTGTTAACTACATAGTTTTAGTTAAACATCCAAACCACAGCACTGTGTGGGCCTCTATGAAGAAAGGCAACTCCATCCCAGTGAGAGCCAATACAAACTCTGTTCTCCTCCAGGAAGCAAACAAGCCAGCCCATTCCCAGGAAGATCTGGATTCTGATTATGGGTTTTGTTTTTACTTTCAAGTAATCCACAGTCTTGTGTGTCAACATTGCTGTAGGTTGCTAGGCTCCACTATAGTCAACACAGTCAGACTTCAGACAACTCTTCAGCTCATCCTGAATCTAACATTAGTGCTTAAATGAATGTTTCTATAGCTGTATTTATTAAATCTGTCAAGAAAGGGAACCTAGCTGTCTACCTCAAAGCCAGCTACTTAAGGCTAAACAAGGCAAATCTCCCCTGTACTAATTCTCTGTGATTAAATACTGAAGTTATGGAAGAAGGAGAATATATCTGCTTGGAAGAAAAGGCACAGTATCTTCACTGGGTGGAAACAGATTCCACATACTTACATAGTGTTTATCTGGGTTATATCTCTTCTGATACGTAAACACAGACACCTGTTTGATTCGGCCATCTTGTTTAAGAGAATATGTTTTAGCAGAAAAGGAGAGGATGGGTTCATCATTAGAAGGTAGACCTGAGAAACGCAGCTGAGCCAAATTGTGAATGAAGAAATTAAACTTTGTGGCAACACTTCCCAGACTGGATTCAATCAACCTAGAAAGGAAAAAATAACGTCAAAATACACAAAAGTAGTTCTATCAATGAATAAGACTTAAGAAAAATAGAAATCAATCTCTTATTGACAGCAAAACAGTTTTGAAATTAATTGTGATCAGTGGGCTGTATAAACAGCATCCTATCAACATTTAATAGAAGATTCAGTATCCAAGAAGTTAAGGGTTTCCAGACTTGGTAGAAAGTCTGGAGCACTGCATCCAGCTCTGAACTCCTCAGTATAAGGAGGACCTGGACCTGTTGGAGTAGGTCCCAAGGAAGGACACAAAAATTATCAAAGGGCTGGAAGACCTCTCCTATGAGGAAAGGCTGAAAGAGATGGGGTTGGTCAGCCTGGAGAAGAGACCTTATTGTGGCTTTCCAGTACTTAAAAGTATAATAAGATGGGGACAGCAGAGGCGGTTGCAATAGGACAATGGGTAATGGTTTTAAATTGAAAGAGAGTAGATTCAGAATGGATATAAAGAAAGAAGTTTCTTTTTTTTTTATGATGAGGGTGGTGAAACACTGCAATAGGTTGCCCAGAGAGACTGTAGATGCCCCATCCCTATAAACAATTCAAGGTCAGGCTGGATAGAGCAATCTGCTTTGGCTGAACATGTCCCTTCTCATTGCAGGAGGGTTGGACTAGCTGATCCCTTCCAGCCCAAACTGTTCTACAATTCTAAATCACATGCATACTACTGCAGTTTCCCCTTATATTGAAAATGAAGTACAGTAACACATAGCAACAACTCTGTTACACTATATATACACATCCACTTGCTACACTAGAGCATCATCCTTTCCTCCCTAGTGTGCAAAAGCACTTCTTGAAAGAGAACTTTATAATACAAAGTTCTCATCATACACACTGCTGTTAAGCTATTTTGCAGGTATTGGAAATGCAAGTCTCAAACAGCCAGACAGAATTATCTATTCTCAGTATTTCAAACAATTTTATTGCACAAAGTTACTCTTGAAAGGCAATGTGTTTTAGCACAAGCATTACTCTTGCATAAAACTGATCTTATTTATGTAGTTCACTGGTAAACTGTTATTTTCTGATTGTACAGTGTAACTATTCAACTTCTGCAGACATGTTTCTGAACATCCTTTGTACATTTTTGCCATTGCTGAAAGCTTCTGTTAAGAGGACGATGCTGGGATATAGTTTAGCTTTTACTTATCCAGTACCTCGTAAAGAAAATGGTAGCTTCTGCATCTGTTGTTTGGGGCTGGAGAGCATCCTGGACATACTTTAAGTCCTGAACCCCACTTAGTTCTGGTAACCCAGAAGAAAGCATCTGTAAGAAATTAAAAGTTACAATTTTAATGCTGTAAAACCAGCATGATTTTACACTGAAATGATTCAAACTTAAAACATTCAAATTCATTTTGAGCTGCATTAAATTGCTAAATGCTAACAGTGAGAGCCAACAATTACTTACGATCAGCAGTTAATCCCTATTTTTACTCAATAAAAAGCAGTTAAAACCACTGCAGTGTAATTTATGGTATTATCTTAGCTTTAAATTTTCAGAAAACAGGTAGCTAGTAAAAAAGCACATAAAAAATTTCAAATATAGCCATCATAAACAGTACACCTGATGTTCCTGGTTTTTAAAAGCATGCATTAAGAGTTTCTGCAGCATAAAAAGCACAGCATTTAATGCATCCAACATGACAGATCTATCAAGTTCCAACTAAATTTGAAAAATGATTACCAATGAAAGGAGGTTAAGGAAGAGGCTTGCATGTTTTCTTATCAAGTTGTAAGCTTGACAACAGAGATCCACAAATAACTGAAAGCGAATAGTGGGTTTTTCACCACCATTAATAACATAAGCCATATCTGATGTTAGCACAAAAGGAGCTCGATCCCTGCTCAAAAAGCACAGAATTCAGAAGTTAATTGTAAGATCTATTCACCTCGTCATGTACTTCCTCCTGCCCTCCATCCCCACCACAAGATAATGACATTAAATAATCAATTACTGCCATTTTTGGGGTTTCAGCTCCATAGTGCCATCCCAGATTCCCAGCACATTCACATGGCACTGGAGCTACAGCAGATCTCATGGAGCAACACTTGGAGGACACACCAGAACAAATGTAGTAACTCTATTATCACCCAACAAACACGTAACTCCCCTATGCTGGATATAGATTATCTTCCCCTACACAGAAGATAGTGAATAACAAACTTGCTGTTCACTTTTTCCTATAATGTTGACATTCACTACTGTTTTTATAAGCCAGAGCCTCTTCTTATTTGTTTCACACTCAAGATACTCAGGTGATATAAAGGTCCTGGCACTCAAGTTTTTGTTGGGTTCAAGTCTACCTAACAAGCATAAAATACATAATTGCATGGAGTGCAGCTAAAAAAGGTGAAACTACACTCATGTTTCATCCAGTACTCCTGGAAAAGTATGACACCAAGATTTGTGTTAGATGTGCTTTCACTTAAAATAGTTCTGGAGATCAGCATATGGAAGATGGAGCCTTTTTAAAATTAATTCTATACAAGTAAATTTGAAAGCATTCTAGAAACTCTGGTTAAATTTGGAAGATGCTGGCTTCATAACGAGACCAGTAGATAACAGGAATTTAAAAGTGAATGCTTAGAATTACAATAATTATAAAAATATACTAAAAATCACTTCATGCTCTACATGCTTAGCTACAGAAAATACCTTTTAAAGCTACCAAACATCTGTGCATGACCCAAAAATTTTCCAAAGTCTATGTGAAACATATGGCCTGTGTTTCGGAGCATTATGTTATCATTGTGGCGGTCACAAATTCCCAATACATAAGTAGCTACACAGCATCCTGCACAAGAGTAAATGAAGTTTTCTGAAGCCTGTGAGGGAGATAAAAAAAACCTGATATCAAATATTAGCAGGAAGAAGCATCCACGCATTCAACATTCAATCTTGACAAGTGTAAAGTCCAAGTCAGACAAGATAGACCATAAAATCTACTTTTTTCCCCAAACAGTGTTTTTCAGATAGCATTGCAAAATACTTCAGATATGACATTTTCCAGCAAAACCAGGAATTTTGGTTTTTAATTAAATGAAAAAGTAAAGAGGAATTGAAGACAAATCACGAAAAAGAAATAAGTATGTTAGCAGAGAGAGAAAAGGGTACAAGACATTTTTCCAATGTGTTATAAGACCACTGTAGCCAAAAGAAAACTTTTTGGGTTTTGAATCCCATGTGGTCCTATGAGAAGAGGTCACTGCTTCTAAATCACAGTTAAGGGAGCCACATTCTTCCCCAATCTTAAATCTGAAGTACACTTTTCCTATTTGCAATAAAAACTCCTGATGTGAATCCTGAGAATCCATCTGGCTCCTTTTTAGTTATAAAAGGGATTTTCATTTACTCTTTTTCCAAGTATAGAAAAAAAAAAAAAGTTTTCTAAAGATGTAAAACAAAAACTTAAATGGAAGATCTGGAAAAAGAATTCTTTCATAATATGGTATTTATCCTTTTTTAAAGATCTTCCAAAAAGAACAATAGTGAAAAAGCTTACCTTTTCATATTCCTCCTCTGTAGGATTATACTTTCGCAGCCATTCTGCCAGAGGCTTATCTTTAAAAGAACCTGTCACTCCATATTCCACTTGAATTTTTCTGAGTGTGTCTGAAGCAGGAACAAGCTCTACCATGCCTATGCAGAAATATAACAAAGTGTATTTAACCATCTCCTTCAGTTATACTGCATTTTCATTATCGAGTAGAAACTTTCTTGACAATGATGGATTTTATAATCTTGGACTACCTTTTTTCAAAACCCAATTAGGTATAAAGTTACTGCTATTAGTGTACTAAGCATTTCTACAGGCAACATGGCAAAGCGTAGCATGAAACACATGTAGCAATCCCAGTTAGGCTTTATTACAATTAGTTAAAGTTGCTAGAATATACGTATAATTTACACCTGGAACAGTTACTTTCTACTATATAAACTAGTATTTATCTTTAAGCAGTAACTGCAAATTATTTTGATGTCAACATTTCTTATACACTGACACTTAAGTAATATAGTAACTTTAACTCCTGTCGAATGGTGAAACAGGCCAGACTGCTGCTCCAGAAATATGGCCGTGGGTTTTACACATGGCCTTATTTTACAGATACCATTTACTAAAAATATTTGTAGAGCTAAGTCATAAAAGGAAAAAATTGATTAACAGAATTTTACCTATCTTGGCTAGAGCTACTGAAGGCAAATCTGTAATATATACACAAGTTTGTTTTTCACTTTAATGCTTTCAAGTACTTTAGGAATACTAATACTAGCAGCAACAAAAAAAACCCCAGACAACATGCTATGCAATCAAGACATTGTTCAAGTAGGAAGAAAAGCCATCTGTTTCTCTAAAAAGCAAGTCTTACATAAATAGAAGCTTTTTGCTTAGGTTTGCCAACTTCAGTTTCCAACTTTTTCATGTACTGAAGAATTTTCATCATTCTGTTCTAGTATCTGACTGAAGAAATATTTAGTTATTGTTTATCTTTCTAAAGATCTTGTAGTTCCTTGTGGTAGCTCTAGAGAATTAGTGAAAACTAGCAAAAAGCATGTTTGAGGTGCAGGGTGGTATTTATACTCAAGAGTTCTGTGACCTCGCTTCAAGCCTAAAAGGCAGCCCTCATACTGCCAAGGAACTTTTACGAGCATATGACACTAATTCTGGCAAATAGCGTGTGTGTGGTTGAGGGGCAGTTTAAATTTTTCTTCTTTTTGCATGTTTCAGTACAAGAATGGTACTTCCAGACTCAACTGCAGCAGATTCCAAAGACTTTAGAACTTCAGTTTTGACTTGAATACTTTCTTTCATCATAACTAATCATAACAAACTTTCAGAATCAGGATTCCTATGGCACCATTATTTTGTGCTGTGGTATGGGCATCGAGAGAAACCCTTACTTTTATCATTATGTTTACTTGTTTGCACCACTATTCACTGACAACAGCATGCATAATCATCTCAGGATTCAGTAACAGACACACTTAAATGCAACTCAGCCGTCAGGAAATTCAGAACAATTTAACTTGCTATACTCTCAAATATTGAAGTTCCTTGCATGGAAGGCCTTTGTTCTTCCACTGTTTCTTGGGCCTGACTCTGCACAGAAATTTTTCACATCAGCATGACAAGAAATTGAAGTGGAGGAGCAAAGATTACAGACAGCATCTGGTTTTGCACCTCGGTCTTTTCCAGTTGACAGGCACTTGAAGATAACCATCCGAAGATCCAGTCCCTCCTGCAGCCAGATCTTATCCATAATTTTAATCATTTGTAAAGCCAACATGTCTTGCCTCAGATCTTCTCCAACCTTAAATGGAAAAATAAAAGTTAGAGACATGTTATCAGCAAAACAAAACTTAAGATTTTGTTTTACACTTCTAGGAAACATATGACGCATTACGCTACTTAATTCCTCATAGCTACGCACTCAGAAATAAGCTACATTTAAGCTTTCACATGTGGTAGACTTGCTCTCATATTTTATCTGTTCAGATGTTGGTTTCTAGGTACACAGGAGCAACCTCACAAAATAACTAAACTATGCCAAAGTTAACTGATACCAATGAAACAGTGCTTATCATTCAGCTTTTCTTCTCCAGTACACATGCAAGGCTTACCTTAAACATCACATTGATTTCTTCTCCCAGAGGGTCTGCATTTATCAATGCAACTTTCAGTGGTACTGCATTGGAGCTGAAGAAAGAACATGCCTACAAGTAGATATAGTGTTAATATTCTGAAAGACTATTCCTGCTAGCCCAGAAAACAAGACATTCTGACAACAAGCAGGTTTGACGCACAATGAGTCTGTTCAGACTTTTAACACTGATTGTGGTGCATATGTGCTCCATTTGAATAAAGAGCCCTTTGGCTGTTATTCATTGAATTCTTGTACAAAATCCAGTAGTGCAGCACAGTGATGTTTTATACATTTTGAAGGGAAGAGTGAATAAAAGATGAATAAATATTTTTCAGCAGCTTTTTTTTTTTTTTAAAGGCAGAAGATATAAAATCTGGGTATTTGCACATTTCACAGTATTTTCTCATTTATCTGCTTTCAAATACATACTTATGATTTAATAGTTACAGTAGAGAAAGAAAGCAAGACAAACTGTCTTTCCACACAGGATTAACTCCAGTGTTCGGAGACCTTTAGGTTCTAAGTCATGCCTGATGATAATCAAGACTCTGGTTAAGCACATATTGTCGAACCATGCAGAGCTCTGGAAAAACAATTTAACTGCTTCTGCTATATTATTATTATTTTCTAGACTTTTACAATAAAATAAATCTACTGCCTATCTCCCTGGAATCAGTGCATCTCTTGAACACAACCAGTAACTGGTAGTTTCACCTGTTTCACAATATCTACTTACTGAGTTATATAGCCTTGCTCTACTTTCTTTTTTGATTACTACTGCAAACAGGACTTCGTCACACACTTGTCGTGTTTAAATAGTTCCTTGCTTTACTATAACCAGGATTACTGGTCTTGAGACAGGGTCTAAAGATAAAATGGTTTTAGATATATTTTTTAATACAAGGACCTACATTGGTCTTGAACAGGTATTTGTATCATTTTTATCTTTGCTCAGCTAATTTCATTCCCCCTCTGTCATAAAGAGCTTTCAAGCACCTCAGCTGAGTTTTTCCTATTTGTAAAAGCTATATATGCAATAGTTACAAAAAGCTTTTGGAACTCTGAATGCACTGTACCTTAATATTTAACTCTTTTGCCACAAGACTGGGATTGAGAGGCAAACGACATTTGTTCTTCAAGAAAAATAACTGCACACGTTCCATGCCATTTTGCAAGGCAGCCTGCAGACAAAAAAAAACCCATAATATTGCAGCTGACATTTTCTTAACTGGAGCATCTACAGAGAACTTCTGGACAAAGTTATCCTGAAGCAAATGTTTTAACTTGTCAATGTCAAAGGAACACTAAATATTCTGACTGCTGTTTTAGCTATTAAGAATAAATACACCTAGCAGTGCAACCACACAAGTTTACGGTTTTGGTTTATTTGTTTTGTTTTTGACCAAACCAAATGATAACACCCCACTCAAGCAAACTGTAAGTTGATATGACTAGCATATAAACAGATATTCCATTCTTTTGCATAACAGGGTCATTCTTCAGCAGCAATAGGCTTAAATCCATTCCCAGTTTACTGTACAAAGAAACCATCCTACTTTCTTGCCCTATCACCTCACCCCATCTCATGTTTCAAATTACAACAGATTTAACGAGAACCATCAACTTCATTAAGCCATTAACTTGTTAAAACAAAGAACAATAGATTCATAGATCTATCAATATATTATACACAACATTTTATTGAACTTAGACTAGAAAGGCAACTGAGTGGATTGTTTTGAGGGTACAGTCAGTCTAATTTTCCTTAAGAATGTTAAAAATAAATACACACCTGCCGGGCAGATCCACTTGTTTGCTTTACTCTTTCTGCTACCATTCCAAAAAGCTGCACTAGCCTGGTCTGCTTCTCCAACTCTTCCCTCAGTCTTTTTCCACAGACTGAAAGAAAAGCTCCAAGAATTTGTTCATACCTCACACCAAACTTCGTATCATACAGTGTATCCTTAAGAAGCCTGGAAAAAAAAAAATAGAATAAAAAAAATTCCTAAGGAAAATACTGCAAACATAATATATGCAATACTAAGAGATTAAAATAGTTTAATCAACCAGTACTATATATGTCTAAAGTTACTCATATACAGGGTATACAAAGCAAGAAGTTTGTGCCTGACAGACAGAGTCTGGTTTTTTATTAAAAAGAAAAAAAGGAAAAACGCAACAAAAACAACCACCCTAAAAAACCCCAACAACAACAAAAGCAAGCAAACAAAAATACCCAAAACACAACCACCCCAGGCTCTACATTTTGTATACTCTGCATTCCTAGCATTCAATATTATGAATGTTGGGATTGAGGAAGAATATTTTCTTTCCACTTGAAAATATTAACCTCATATTAAATACGTTAAGTGAACAATGGAACAAAGAATATCTCACCAGTATAGGTAGTGTGCTATTCGAATGCTTCCCAGTGCCCGGGCCAAAAGAAATCTGACAAGAGCACTGTCAAGGTAGGTTTCATACTTCAATGCCTAAATACAAAGAAAATGAAATTCCTCTGATGTGGAATTAATTCTAGACGAATAAAATTTTGACTAATGATCAAACAGAATCACCCCAGATCCATAGGGTAGTTAAAGCAATTATTTATTAAAATTGTTTTCCCTACTAGGCATTAAGGTCATTAAGCACAGAAGAATGCAATTGCACTTCTGCTACCAGTGATCATCAATTCCTTTCAGTTTTCAAAAGCAAAAAAATTCACTTTAGCGTAGGCAGAAGATCTTACCTGTACAAACTGAGGCAGGAAATCTGTTAACTCATCATCACTTAATGTCTCTATCCAATTCACAGCTGTGTTTCGTACTTCCTGATCAGCAAACCTCAAAAGTCACCACAAATCCACATTAAGTTTATTTTGTTCATGTAGATTTTTTTATTTTAGATCAGCTAGATACAAAATATTCAATATAAGGTCTTTAACAGCTCAGTAAAGGACCTGCAAGTTTGAGGCCCTTCATTACCTAAGATGCAAAAACACGCACGTGTTTAGGACAAGAATACTAGTATCTCAAAACTCCACTCTTGGCTGTATAGCTTGCTGTCCTGTCACAAATTAGATTTCAGAATCCTAACCACTACTGCTATTCTTTCACTACATGACTTGGGTAAGCCTACATGTATAAAGTAAGCACGTTTTTGAAATATTTTAAGAAAATTTAGTTTTTGCTGTAAGAAATTTAGCAGTATTTCCACACAAACACTATTAAGAATCTTCTGAAGTCATTTAATGTACAACACACACATTCAGAATTTATTTCCATTGCTTTTCTTACTTTGAATCAAGTAGTTCCAGTGCAGCTAAAGGTGATAAAGGAGGCCACTGCTGAAGTAGTGAATATATTTCTGGAAGGCTTGCCCAGTCCCAGTGAGGGGCACTAACCAGGATTTTTGGTAGACTATTCGTATGACTGTGACAGTAATGTCTCTTCTCCCACAGAAACTCTTTATCTTCTTTTGATAGTCTGCAGACAGAAGCAGTTCACTTTATAATGCACATTACAGACCATTACCTGTATAACCCCAACCATACTTCTAATTGTATATATTTTAACACACAAAATGGAATGGAATTAGAATGGCCTTTTCCTCCACAAAGTCAAAACAAGAAGCAAAATAAAGCCTCAAACATTAAGGAAACAGTTGTTCAAAGTTATAATTTGGACAGGACAAAAATATGTTTTAGTATTAATGTGAAATAAACCAAAATGTTCATGCTGCTACCTGTAACTGAAAAAATGCCAAGCAGGAACAGACAGCCAGAAGGGTAGCAATCTTGCAATAGAGAATAAAGGAGCATGAACAGCAGGTCGAGGGAGATGATCCTGCCCCTCTACTCTGCTCTCCTGAGACCTCACTTGGAGTACTGTATGCAGTTCTGGTGTCCTTAGCATGAAAAGGACATGGAACTGTTGGAACAAGTCCAAAGGAGGGCCACAAGGATCATCAGCGGACTGGAGCACCTCCTGTATGAAGATAGGCTGAGAAAGTTGGGGCTATTCAGCCTGGAGAAGAGAAGGCTGCATAGAGACCTCATAGCAGCCTTCCAATATCTCAAGGGGCCCTATAGGGATGCTGGGGAGGGATTTTTCATTAGGGACTGTAGTGAGAGGTCAAGGGGTAACGGGTTCAAACTTAAACAGGGCAAGTTTAGGCTGGATATGAGGAAGAAATTCTTTCCTGTACAGATGGTGAGGCACTGGAATGGGTTGCCCAGGGAAGTTGTGAATGCTCCATCGCTGGCAGTGCTCAAGGCCGGGCTGGACAGAGCCTTTGGTGGCATGGTTTATTGGGAGGCATCCCTGCCCATGCCAGGGGGTTTGAAACTAATTGATCTTAAGGTCCTTTCCAACCCTAACTATCCTATGATTCTATGATTATGACACCAGCCATGGAAAGCACAAGTCAATTCATTGTCAGCACCATTATTTCCCTAAGTTTAATTCAATCTCTTGTTTAAGTCTCTAAGGTCTTCAAAATATATTAGAATTGTATTAAATTGCCACATACAGACAGACCATAGGTAGGAAGAGATTAACATACCCAATAGTGTTATCCTTGGAGAGGATGGCAAGGAGACGTTGTCTCAATGGTTTTTCTAATGTTTCTATGGACTGATGCACAGTAGTCTTTGCAGCCTGAGGAATTTTATATTCAATATCAAAAGCATGGGATGGGAAATCAATCTAAAAAAAAAAAAAAAAAAAAGATACAATGCAAATCCCTAAGAACAGTACAGAAAGCTTCCCCTTCCAGCAACCTTGGACGTTCAGGCATCTGAACTTGCGTTCTACATGCGTAACAGTTTTCAGATACTGCTTCTTGAATATTTTTTCTATCTTAATTCTTGGACATAACTACGGTCCTTAACCATATGTCAACCGTGTTTCTGCACAATCCAGTAAGCTGGAGTACTTCTTAGAAATCAGGCGAGGATGCTTAGAGTGAAGACTAATCACAGAAACTGTGTTTGGGGGCTGCTAAACCATGACTAACAAGATGCCTTCTCTTTGGAGAGAAATTTGGACTCTGAATTTAAAATAAGAGGTGCTTATGTTCTGTACGGAAACTGGAATTGCTATTGTTTGGGTCTAGACAACTCCCATGTCAGCATACACTTCTATAGATTGCTTTTCAATGACAGTCTCTCCCAGTACTGATTGCACATGCGAGGAAGGCATCACCAGTTTCTCTTATTTCAAGATCGTGATTCAAAAACTGACTTAAAGCAACTTTCCATTCTTTGCCCTTAATGCTTAGTTATCACTATTCTATACTGGCTTAGCAATATTTACACTCTCCTCAAAACTTTAACTGATTTATTACCACTTATGTAGGAGTTAGAAGTCACAATATTCAAACAAAACATCATCAGATGAAGTCAGAATTATATATAACCTGCAATACTATTCTTTCCGTATTTCCTTTCTTACTGGCCATCCCTGACGCATGATGGGGATGTGAGGTCCAGAGTTGCAAGAGCTTTGTCCCACAAGTTAACAACCTGAGAAAAAAAAGCATGTACAGGTATTAGTGTCACAATCTGTGTACTTCAACAAAATATTAAGTTATTAAAATACTACCTGGAGAAGATCAATGGTCACTATGATGAAACATTTCCAAAGTATCAGTGTGGTATAGGAGGACAATTCAAACTGAATATGTTTTTTACAGCAGAGATAAGAATTTATCCTTTGACAACTACTGATGTTCAAAAAAGAACACAGGAAATCAAACTGCAGCCAATACAGTTTGGAGCTTAAAAAAAGGCACTATGATTGTCAAGTGTCAAATTAATTTATTTCTTTTCACCAGATGTTTTCTGTTATTTCATGTCCTTTATAGCACTGCATACAATTTTTAGGCAGAGAAAGCAAAGGAAAAAGTTCAATGCTGACCTAGTTAAATTAAGTGCTCCCTATTTCTTAAGGGAGAAAAGGAATACTCTTGCCTCTGAGGAATAAAGTGAATACAGACATACATTCTTACCTTCTCAGAAAAAAGGCACAAGCAGATGAATATTATAGACATCATCGCTTGCCTGGGCTTTCCACAATACCAGATTCTGCAAGCGCCTATCAGATGCTGTTTGTATTTCCCAGTTTATTCCCAATATTAATACTGTTTCAAATTGTAGTAAGGCACAACCAAGGATACTTCATAAATCAGCTAAACAATGAATGTTAGGTACAGAAAATTTCTATCAGTCTTCAAAAATCAAAATGCGGTCTCAAAGACTGACCAAAGGCCAAGCCTTAAGTATATTTTGAAAGATGTTTTAGGGTTTATGATTTTCAAAGAAAGAGCAGTCCTTTACATGTACACATTGATTAACTGGGAGCCTATGATACCAATAAAAATTACTAAATCATGCCACTAAAGCATAACTGAACAGCTTGTTCATTTTAATAACTCTCCATTTTAATATAGATGCCACAGCCTTCTGTCTTATCTAAAAATAAAGATATTGTAAGTCACTCCAAACACACTTAACCTGAAGTGATTTTAACTTGACAGTTGATACTTCTGAAGCACATACATGACCTTTTATTCTACCTATATTTTAGTTAGCTGCAGGTTTGAGCTCCTGACTGCTACTGCTGCTGTTCTCAACTGTAACTGGAGTATTTGGCTACTATCTTTTACTAGGTCTAGATTTTATTCATGTAGACTGCAAATGGATTAGACCACTAGGATTTCAACAGCCAGCCTATGCAGGACATCCAGTAAATGCTGGCGTAAGACATTCTATTGCAGCACTCTGCATAAACAGAAAATACAGTTTTCTCCCCAAACTAACTACTGCAAGAACACCATGCACCATGAAGACAAGACAAATTCGCAATTCAAAACAAAAGCTATCTTTATAATCAAATGCTGTTAAATGTGGTATTTAGATAAGAGACAAACACAACATTTGAACAGAAGTCTGAAATAAGCATAATTTAGGAAAAGAAATTCAAGTTTCAGCAGAGACTGAAAGCAGCTGCAGGCCATCTTTGGAATGCAGGAAATCCTAAGTGCTCAAGCTGCTGGAATCATCACCATACAAAATAGGAAGTGGAACAAATAAAGTTCTATCTCGAACCAGTGGACACAAGCCACACAGAATAGACATAAGCAATACACAGAAATAACTGCCCAGGAAAGACTTGGTTGTCTTTCTGCAACCTTGGTTGACAGTTAGATAATTTAAGCTGGGTTGGACAGAGCCTTGGGTGGCATGGTTTAGTGTGAGGTGTCCCTGCCCATGGGAGGGGGTTTGGAACTAGATGATCTTAAGGTCCTTTCCAACCCTAACTATTCTATGATTCTGTGATTTTTTACCTGCCGTCAGGATTCTGGTCTGTTCTGTATTGCACTAGGCACTATTCCTGCTAAATCCAAAGCTTGCTGCAAACACTTTCTTTTGCAAGTGGAACAGGCTTCCCAAGTAAGTGGTGGAATCACCATCCTGGGAAGTGTTCAAAAACCATGTAGATGAGGCCTTTAGTGACATGGTTTAGTGGTGGACTTGGCAGTCCTGGGGTAACAGTTGGATTTGATGATCTTAAAAGATCTTTTCCAATCTAGTTGATTCTATAATTCAAAGTTTCATTCCCTATCACCTGTGGCTCATGAACTGACTGAGAACTGGCAGGTCATGCTTTATCTGCTGAAATACATGAATACTGACTGAAGTGCCTCTAGCCAATATCGGGTATTAGAACTCAAGAAATGCCACCTACCAAGACCATACTCTTTCAATTGAAAGCAGGCTATCAATTCAGAAGGCAGTGACACGTGCAGATATGTTTAACTTAATATAACTTACAGGGCAACACCTGAATGTCAGTGGATTCCTCAAAGCGTAACTTGAGTTGTACTTACTCAATTGCTGCATACTTACAAGAAGTTAGTACTCACATGACCTCTTTTGGTCCACATTACTATGAATATTTCTTGCAAATAAAATTGCTTTTATCTAAACAATAATCAGCTTTACCCAGCAGGTAAGGTTTTCCAGCCAGGCAGATGGAAATACTACAACAAAGGATTGTGTTTTGTACCCTATTTAATTGAAGGTATTATTTCCATAGCAATATAGCTTAGTAAGTCTTACTTTTAACATAGTCTACTACATTCAGTGGCAGATTAGCAGTTTCTCTAATTATGGAAGTGCAGTAAGCTTTATACAGAGTAAATCATATCAATCTTACCCATGTTTTAGATACTTACCGCCTAAAATCAAAAAGAGGTAAAGAAACCTGACCCAAAATTTCTGGACCCTTTCTTTGCTTATTTGCATCAGGAGAACTCCCACTACTTTGATTTAGGATTCCAAACAAAGTCAGACATAGGACTGATTCCAAAGGCAACTGTGAAATTTGGATGGGGAAAATTATTCTGTAAAATGAAAGTTATTAAAAATAAGTCAGAGGAAAAATACAGTAAGTTACAGGCTTATATGTATAATCCTTTCATGTGTCTTGCTTTCAAAACGTTCATTAACATTGAAATACAAGTGTTGAATTTCCATGCAGTCATATTCTGCTCCACTTATCTCCCACATCAATAGTTTGAAAAACCTGCTAAATTACACTTCTGTAGCCAGATTTTGAGAAACTCCTTTTAATCTTTGTCTATTAAATTACATTCCTCACACAGAACTGCACTGTCCAGCATAACCAGTCTTCCCACTCTACTCACTAGGAGGACAGAGTTCCATGTTAGCCACCTCTTAACTTCTCAGATTTAAAGGATCAGCTGACAAGAATTTCCCATCCAAATGGGACAATCTACTCAGAACTCCTGAAAGCTAAATTCAATTGGTACAAAACCAGCACCCATCAAAGAAAGCAGCTGAGGAGTATACACCTCAATTAGCAACTTAAACTCGGGTCTTTGCTTACACTGTTTCTATTGCTTAAAATGTTCTGTAAGTTGGATTCTTCTATAACACATCAAAATATCATTTTAAAAGTTATCATGATGTATTACTAAGCCAGTTACACTATAAAACACTGCTTATAACTTGCTTACAATAAATGTAATCTAACACATTTTCCATTGTAATACAGTGGTATTTGCCAGCAAAAGATCTGAAAATTAATCCCTTGCATCATTCGAAAAAAAAATAAAAAATAAAATCAGAAGTTCAAGTACTCTCTGAAGTCAGGTATTCTAGAACCCGGAACCCCCATTCCTGGTCTGAAATCATCTGTACTATAAACTTTAAGGGTATTCCTTCGGGTCTATCTCTGACCTTCAACAGTTAGGAAAACAGATATAGGGCAATGTAGAGCTCATCTGATGCTCCACTTATGACAGACTGCCTGAGAACTATTAAGCAGTAAAGAGTAAGCCGTGCACAGATATGAAAAAAAATGATGTTTATCCCTCTCAGTTATCAGATATCACCTGCCATTCTCTCCCTATTTCTTCTCTGCATGCCCTGGCTTCTGCCTTTCTATCCTCCCTCCTGCCCCATAAAGAGAAGGAAGTTTAGTAGCTCAAACCAGACATTCCCATGTGCTACAGACAGATACTCTTAAGAACTTATATATCTGCTTTCCTTATAGAAATAATCCTAAATTAGAGTTTTAAATTCAGATGCCAAGTTGTTACTATTTATTTGGAATAAAAAGTGATTCAATATTAATTCAGTAAAAGTGAGTTCCTTTCCCTCCCCATTCACATAATTTGAGCACTGCTTATAAGAAAGTTCTATTGGTCTTTTTTTAAGCAGCACAAACTGTTCCCATTACAAGTTATGTTATGACCTCTCCAACTCCTCATAAGTGCATATTACAAACACACTAGCAGAGGGCACTTGTCCAACATTTCCATTCCCCACTTTTAAAATGAATAATGAAATACCATTAGAAAATTATTTCTGATTTTGAGCAGTATGTGTCACACACTTTTAACACTTCAAATGGAATAGGAAGCAAGAGTTGCTTGAATGACTAGGTACTAGCTAAACTGAAATATTTTAGTGAGTTTTAATGTCCTGAAGTCACTTACAGTTCATCCCATTTAATCAAGTAGAAGAAGTTCTTGTATGTGCCAACTTTCTTGGACTGAACAGGTTTAAACAGGTCTTTTCCATTATGGGTCAGAGAACAAATCAAGTAGTATTTTTCATAACTGGACAAGGAAAAGAAAGTGAATTAAACAAAAAATAATCTGTAAAGAATGAACTTTACAATTAATAAATTACTCACTTTGATACCCAACCAGAAGAAATTCCATGAGCAGCAAATATTGTGAACTGGAGGTGTTCTGTGGCAGTCCATGCCTCCTTGGTACTCTTACCAACTTTTGGAGAAGTTGCTGCAGAACTGCTACATGAATTCATGTGGAGTTGCAGAAGGGCCTCAACTGCTCTTGTTAACTGGTCTATACTCACTTTCAGAGGGTTTTCAGGCTGCAGTGAACCTAAATAATAATTTATCTTTAATGCGTATATTCCTGAACAGCCACATGAAAGCAGTTTTTAAATAAAATTGAAAAACTTCACTCACTGGACGAGCTCTTGCTAGTGTCATCGCCACACTTTAAGGATACCTGCACAGTGAAGTTAAAGCAAATGTCAATACCAAGGAACACATAAGAATTTTCTATTTGTCTTATATATGGTATACAGAAATCACAAAACATCTGAATTAGACCCATACTTGGGTTTATGCAACATCCTTTTACTCAAAGCTCCTCAAGAGTTACCTGACACTATCACAATTTCCATATCATGCTGCAATTATTCACCAAGTTCAAAAACTCATGCTTTTTCAAGTCACAACTATTTTGATATTCTTTATCAACTTTTAAAAGACACAGTACATTAGAATACTGTTCAGAATACCCTGACTAGAGCCAAAACTTGGCCAAGGCTGTTACAGATGAATGCAGATTTATTACTTATTTCTACTACCTGGTAATTAAAGTCTGAACAAATGTTCTGTTTGTGGCATTTGTTAACGTATCTTCTGTAGGCAGGCTTACTATAAGTTTACTGAATAAAAAATGTTAAACAACTGACAAAACTGAACAGTAAGTACTGTTACTTTGTGCTATCTACTGTGTTCGCTTCTTGGTCTGCTAGAATTGAAGTCTAAACATGACACAGTATTACCGCAATGCCTATTCTCAACAAGGACACTGTCAAAGCCAACAGGTGACAAACAAACCACAAGAACTTACTCCCTTCTAACAAGGAAGGGTTTCAGGCCAAATTCAGCTTCCAATAAAACTAAAACTTTAAATGAAAACAAAGTTGTGATTTAAAAACAAAACCCAGTGAAATTCCTAATACTTCAGAGAAAGTCTAAGCAGCTTGCCAGAATTGCTACTGAAGAAATAAAGTTCTCCTTACACTTTTGGTCTCTTAATTGCCAACTTTAAGTTTTAACTACCAAAACTTCACATCCTTATAAAAAACATGCAAAAACTTAGAGGGGAAAAAAATTATAGAAATCACATCATTTTCCCCTTTCAGAAAGGTTGCCATATCTTTCCACCATACTTGTCAACTAGTCCAAGTACTTTTGGATGGCAAAATACAAAACTGTTGGAACAGCACTATATGTTTGATTTTTGACTTGACAATGTATTGCTTGCTTTTACTTTTTGCCCACTTCTCCCAACCATAAAACAACTACTAAGAAAAGCAAACAATATAAGGCTTAGGTGCAACTGGCTCCAATCTTTATAGCAGTTTCATTTCTGAATGCAATCTCTACGTGCCTTCATGAACATTACTGTTTAAGCCAATGTTCATCACACGAGAATTGCAGAGTTTTACTGACAAAGTACCACCTTTTTCAAATTCTACTGGGATAGCATTATCTTTGGAATTTCTTTTTACACTGTAATTAGTTTGACAGCTTTCTTCTATCAAAAAACAAACACTGAAGAAATACCTAACATTATTTCACCAAGTTTTCTTCATACAACTTCTGAACTTCCCTGCAAGAATTTTAGTTCTTGGAACAACTGTACCTGGTCTGTGCATTTTGTGAGACTTCTGTTCAGTATTACAAATACATCAAAGAACTGATGAAGCCCAAAGTGAATAGAACAGCACATGAACCACCACTCTAATAAGGTGGCAGGACAACAAAAACAGCATTACAAGGTGTCCTGGGTTCAGCAGCAGCAGTCATTTTTCTCCTTCTTAGTAGCTCGTGCAGTGCTGTGGTTTTGACTTTCGGTCGGGGAACAGCGCTGATAACACCAATGTTTTTAGTTACTGCTTAGTAATGTTTACTCTGACCAAGGACTTTCTGAGTCTCATGCTCTGCCAGGGAAGAGGGGAAGTCGGGAGGAAGCAGAGACAGGACACCTGACCCAAACTGACCAAAGAGGTATTCCATACCACAGCACGTCATGCCCAGTATATAAACTGGGGGCAGTTACACAGAAGGGTGAGATTACTGCTCGGTCTGGGTATCGGCTGGCGGGTGGGGAGTGGTTCTATTCTCTTGTTATTTCCCTGGTCATTATTATTATTGGTGGTAGCAGCAGTGATTTGTGTTATACCTTAGTTACTGGACTGTTCTTATCTCAACTCGTGCGAGTTATATTCTTTCGATTCTCCTCCCCATCCCTCTGGGAGCAGGGTGGGGAGGAAAGGGGTGGGGAGTGAGCGAGTGTCTGTGTGGTTCTGAGTTACCAGCTCACGACACAAGGTTACTTCTTATTTGCATACTTCTCCACTAATGACTGTTTTGACATCATGCCTTGAGACCAATTGTGCTCAAGGCAGTTTTATCAGCAAAATTGTGCTATTTGAGAGATTTTATTTTTGTCCATATACTCAGGAATGCAGGAGCATGAACTGTTAAGAGTTTTAAGATGCTGTTGCTATTCACATAAATACTGCACAGAAGGCATATTATGTGAATTCCTCCTCTAAGCATAACTACATTGATTTTAGCAGGCATGAGCTAGCTACCAGTTTCCCTCAGTCAGATTAAGTAGCATCTGCTGCAATACAAATCTGTAGTTACAGAATGAGTATTTTAAAATAGTTTTAAAAAAGTCACTATTTGGAACAGGACAGGATTCTGTAAGCAAGCAGTTAATGCATTAACAGCAAAAAGATGTTAAAATAAAATGGAAGATATCAGATAAAATAAAAAGCAAAAACCAACAAACCAAAACATAACCCTGACTGGGCTGTTGCTGGTATTTTCAGCTACGAAAGATTACGAAGTAATATTTATCAATGTTAAGAAGCATACCTCAGAATATAATTTATAGTGTCAAAGTTTACCTCAGCATTTTTAGTCCTTGGAAGATTAACAGCCCTTCTTAGCTTCTTTACTGATTCCGTTATTGCCGGAGTCTCTACACAATCCAATGTAGAACAGATTTTTCTGACAGTCTTAATTACATGATCTACTGCCTTATGCTGGTTCTAGTAAGAGAGAGATTCATCTGATCACGATCATGAAACCCAGTACTGGTTAAGTTTTTATATTTTTTTAATCGAATGTATTGCCAAGAAAATTTCAATATGAGATGCATATCTCAATTACGTTAAACTGTGGTGAAAGAATTAAACAAAAAATTCAGTATTGAGAACTTTCCTATAGCACAGTTATCAATGCCAAAAACATATTAGTATGGATTATAGTATAGGGTCCTGGGAAACACCGAGGTTTCCACCTGTTTTTCTATTAAGCTGTTGGCAGACAAGTATTATTGAATGAGATATTAAGCTCAAATTCCCTCATGGCACAATTAAGTGTAGATTAAAAAAAGGATATTCAATTAGAGTGAGGAAGGAATGCTAAAGCAGCAGCATTTCAACTTCAGCCCTCTCAAAACAAGCATACAGGTTTATATTACACTTACACTACAGTATAGCTTCCATAATGGAACTTCATCTTTTTCATTTCACTTTAATATACTTCTGGAAAAATGTCTGTTGCAACTTTTGCCTTACATATTATTTAAATGGTTCTTCCATATGCAGCAAATGCAAAATGTAAATGCAAATGCAAAATCATGGAGAAGGAAAGGAAGGGGGGTTGCGCACTTCACAGGAATCTTTTTTGTGTGCGCTTTAGTATAAGCAAAGTCCTAATCCAACTTTAAAGAACACATAGAAAATTAAAACATATGCTTCAAAATAACTGTTTACTTTTTAAAGGCATTATGTATATGTTTCTTTCACAATTACTTATAGTCACTTACAACTAAGAGGGATTAGTGTAACATGCCCTCAAAATCTAAACTGATTCCTGGCCTACACCCTCCCCGTCCCCCCAGATGTATTTTCATGACCTTCCTACAAATGGATAACAAAGAAGTCATTTGAATCATAAAGTTTTTGGATTGGGAATTATGTGGCAACAATTAACTTTGTCCTGGTAAGAAAATGACCATATAAGTCAGAAGACACTATAAATATTTAAGCCATACTTTCAAAGCTAATACATTAAACATAACAGCTGTTTTGACATATGAAAAGCAAAATTTCCACTGCTATTTTCCTCACAGGTTCTCAAATTAATCTGAATAAAATTCAAAGGCTATGTACAAGTTATATATGGATTACTTTATCCCATTTCACTGATTAGCAAGCTTCAGCTACTGAATATGTATAGGAATTCACTTCAGTAAATTAAATTTAAAACACAGTAACTGATGATATTTGAACCTGACCATCATCACCTACAAGCTACATCTCCCATCCTTAAAAAGATGGTAGAAAGAGTAGAACATAAGCCTGAATTGAGATGTTTTGCATTCCTCACCTCAGCCTGTGAAATCACAGTTAAGACAAGCAAGCTGAAGCAGCTGCAAGAGCAAAGCAACAAAACCACCACCATATTAAGGAGCAGTAACATCCCACTCTTCTACAAAAAGACTGTATTCAAAATTACCCTTGAGAACAGGGTGAATCACCATCAAGGTAATTAAATAACATCAAGGGAATATGTAAATAGTGGACATCAGCTTGTTCAGGCCTGCATTCCTTTGAGAGGCAAACAAACATAGTGGAAATGAAAAGTATTGTAATTAAGTCATCAATTTCAAGACTGTTCTTACAGAAACAGTTTAAGGAACATAGTTAGCAAATGTTTGAGAATTTACACCTCCAAGTTACATTACTATGAGTTAAACTAAGCTCCTCCTTTTAGAAATAAGCATCTTCAGCTTGCCTTTGCATTTGGGAAATCACTCCAAATTACTCCACATGCACAATGTTTTAAGCTACCTATCATACACTGAAACAGACAATGATTTTGACAGCATATTTTAAAATAATCCAATCGTGCAGAATAAGAAATTATCGCAGTTTGTGTAAAACTTACTTGTATGCTCCAAACATGCTTCAGTTACTCCAATTCTACACAGCAATTAATGCTCACCTGTGTAGATTTGTATCTGCTACCAATATATCATTTATGGCTGACAACTGACACAGTCAGAATTCACACCTTTTTCCCTATTCCCACAAATTAATCTCTTTCGAGATTTTTGAGGAAAAATGTTATTTTGCACCCCAGGACTTGGAAGATACATTTCTAATTCTGATGACTAGGTAATAATTAATTTCCAAGGAAAGCTAGGAAGAAAAGAAGAAAGCAATCTAAAAATCCATGATGACAAACTTACATTTGACAGCTTGTTCAGATCTTGGTTTCCCCAAGAATACCTGCAAGTTTTTTTCCCAACTATCTCATTAACAAACTTTCTCATGCTACTTTTTGTTCAGCAGTAACTTGCAATGACCTTACCTCATTTTTAAGAGCTATGTTAACTTGCTTGTGATATACATCAAAAAGCTCTTCAATAGAAGACCTACAAAAAATAGTAGTTATTGATCACAAGTACAAGAGCATAACATAACCTTGGTCAGAAATTCAGCAGTGGGCTTTGTTACTAAAACAACCACAAAATATTACCTTATAACAGGCTCTCTGAAAGGCTTTTCTACTTTGTAGAGGTGTTTGGTTAGATGAATGGGTGTTCTGTCATCATCATCCTGCAATAAAACATAAAAAACATGAGAACTGGATTTATTACCTATAATTTCTAATACTGTTTTATAAGTTTCATTATTAATACCCATGGAGTAAAAGGAGAAGATAGTGACGTCTTTAAAGGGAAAAAGAAATAACTAATTAACAGCCTATGAAGCATGCACATATTGGGACAGGGGGAAAAGGGAAGATACAGCAAACAAGTGCTTAACTATGCAGAAATGAAATATTTCTCCCTCTGTCTACGGCGTGATACGTATCTAATTAAATGCAAAAACTGTTCTCAACTTTTATTTAACCCAAAATTTGTTGCTTGTCTTTTCAGACCTATAGTTTACTCCAAATAGTTGCATGTGTTTTCCAGCTATAGTGTTTCCTAATAAGAAATATCATCTCTATTTATATAATTTGCCTTGTGAAAATTTATTAGGTATTTCAACTTCTCTTAGTGTAAGAGGATACAATTCCCAACACCGAGCAGATATACTAATTTGTAAAAACAAAAAGGTTAAGTCTTGGATCCATCAGCTCTCATACGAAATCCCAGTTTCCTGAAGACTTACATTGCTGCTGCAGTTTAGGAGGTACTTACTGTTCGTGCAAGATCGCTGCATATTACACTATGGGTCAAGAGCTGCAGTTTGATTTCTGTATCCCACTTCCGACAGTTCTGAATATATTCATGACTTCCTATGCAGTGCTTACTGTTAAACAAAAGAAAGCTCTAAGTTACGTCACAAGGATGCAGTGTTTCCCCCCAGAAAAACAAACCCCACAACCCTCACATGGAATATCTGAGGCAACCTGTGGGCTCAAAATAAGGCAATCGTGAATTAACCTCCACACCATACATCTTCATCTGATTTTTACTTCCGAAGAAGTTTTAGTATACTATTACAGATACCTGTACTTTGGCTAAAGCTCTTAACTACTGTGGCTAACATGGAAACCAAGTATTCTAACCCAAAAAACCTAAAGGGGATTTGTAAACCATTAGCATGGGAGAGGGAGGGACGGGGAGAAGGGGAAAAAAAAACAATACAAAAACCAACCAATCAAAACAAAAACCAAGCAAATACCCCACCAAAACCAACAAAACAAAAAAAACAAGTAACACAAATTACTAGGAATCAGAAGTTATCAGCAGATTTTTTTCATGGTTGCTGGAATCTGAAGAGCAGCTGAAAACTACAATGTTCATCTACAGAAATGCTCTAGAAATCTGCATCTGAAAAAGCTTGTTCAACACAACAGATGGCAGATTAGAACATATTTCTAGGAAGGTGCTGAGAACTCACTTTGCTGCATTCCAGAGCAACTCTAGAGATTTCTGGTCTTTGTGCAAAGTGTGACTCTCCCATGCTTTTAAGATTTCTGCTTTCACACATTTAATCATTAAAGACATACTTTCCAGTAACTGTGCCATGAAAAGGCATGAAGTTAAATATTAATGAAGAAGAGTTTGCTTACTTCTGTAAAACTTCTTCTTGGCCACAGACTTTCAGGATATAGCTGCCAATATCCACTTCATTCAAATCATCATGCACCCAGCAAAGCGCCTGCATTATTATAAGCTCAACAGGGGAACTCACTGTTTAAAGAAATTACATCTAAAAGTTAAATATAAATCAAGTAATACTAACAATTATTCACTCACAAATTGTAGTTATTTAATGAAATTTATTTTTGTACTCATAGGGAAGACTCTTATGCTTTTATAGTCTCTTGAATTTCATAGTCTGAGGTCTTCATTTTTGGTTTTTTTTTTTTGTTGTTTTTTTTTTCTCACAAAGGCAATTATAAAAGCTGCCTGTAGTTTAACAGATCAATAAATCCTTTCTAAATTAGGATACAGCGTAGTCACTTGACCAAAAGCACAAAAACAGTCTGCAGTCTGTTTTCCAGGAGTTTTTAGATAAGGACAGCCTTTGCTACTTAGTTTAAAAATCAGTATCTGAAGAATTGGAGATGGAACTTCTCTATTTGCTCTGCTTTTGAGGAAGTGATCATTCAGAGGCAAATCCTACTGAAAGCCCTTTTTTCTTTCCATTTGTCAAGGCCAGTTTCCAGATTGTACAGATCAGATCTCAGAAAGCATCACCAAGCCTTTGCAAAAAGCAATTCTACCAGCACCTTCAAGCTCCAACTGCTTTTTTAAAAACAGTTCTTCTCTTCCATCCAGCAACTACAGAGTGAAAGAAATAATCCCAGTCAAACCCAAAATTGATTCTCCCACAGCCACCAGCTGTCACTGATGAAAAATACAGATATATTTAACACCATAAATACTTTAAATACAAAATGCTCCCTACTCCTCCCTACCTAGTTTCTTATCTTCCTAAATCATTATAAACCATGTCAGTAAGTACCTCAAAATTCCATAAAAACCCACTGTAGAACAGCATTTTTTTTATTAGTACCTTCAGACTGTTTTGCTTTTTTCCTTCTCTAGGGACCTTACTAATTTTCCCAAATCTTCTTCAGAGAGAAATGTTACTACTGTGGTGGATACAGAGAGGCAATGCCACAACAGCTTTTTCCACAAGATAACACAAGTGCTTTGTTTCAGTAACAGATGACTAATTATTACAAGCATAAAGGTATTTCATATCATACGAAGAACAAGTATGTGGAATTCAAGAACGAGCAATGAAAAGAGGTATATATTCAGAAACACTTTTCAACTCATTATTAAGGCTTTTTAACTTAATGTAGAGTGAAGCTCCTGTACTACCTTCAGCAGATAATACGGTGGTGATTAGAGAAAAAAGATGCAGCAACAGTTTATAGACCAGCGTTACAAGCTGCATAAACAAAGGTCTGCCAGTCCTGCAACACCTAATGGAATAATGCAAAGATAATGCTAACTGCTTCTTCCCTGCCCTCCGTCTTACTGGAGGACATTAATTTCTTACTGACTCACTACAATTATTCAGGTAGACTTGCACTTCCATAAGAAGCCTAATAAACAAGCGCAAAATAAAAAAAAAATACATATGTCTGCCCAAGATAAACTCTGAAGTTAATCCATTTTCCTCCTGGACCCTTTCTACACACTGAGTTGTCAGAACACTGGCAGGCTTCAGTTCCTTCTGTGCAGGACTGAAAAACTATACTAAAGTAGTTCTAGCATTAGGACAGTAAGGTATGCAACAACTTGATCAAGTACAGAAGGAATTAAAGGAAGAGAATAACTTTAAATACATCTATTACTAGTCACATAGGAACTACAGATACCCATCTTTCACAGGCTATGGAAGGCAAGTAGTTTTAAGTGTGATTAGTGTCAGCATCAGGTAAATGAAGAGAGCAGAAAGCACAAAGAATAAGATACGTGGGGCTAAAATGCAAAATTAATTCCAAGATATTCACAAAACTTCTAGGAATAAGTGGCTGAAGCCAGAACAGTTTAGGTGTGCTACCAAAGCCCTTGTAGGAAAGGATTAAGCCTGTAATATTAAGAAAGTATAAACCCCAAGGATGAAGGGCAGAAACCCTTCCTAGGCTACACTTATATTCCACCTAATTTCTTAACAAAAGAGTATAAAATCACAGCAGAATAACTGTAAGGTCTAGTAAATTAATACAGAATGAAAGCACTTATGTATTGAGAACTTGTTTTCGAATGAAGCAGCTAGTTCCAGTGAGTAATAGAGCAACTTTTCTTTTGAGAACAAGCAAGTCTAAAACATCTACACTGTTAGAGAACCGAATAATAAAAACCCATCACAGCACAGATCCTCTACCAGGTGTCACAGTCTGAAAATGGGAACCCCCACAAGGGCTAAGATACTACAGATTAGAGAAGCTAAAATTAAGTTGCTCCTGAGGCAATTTATCATCAGTTATTTTATCACCATGAACTGCCAGAATTGGACAACATCCAGAGTTACAGTCTTTAGTGCAAACATGCTGTGCAGTCTTGATTGCACAGAAAACACAAATTTATGTACAAGGCAAAAGTAACAGTTTCACCCCAAGCTAACTAATACTCCTGGTTAAGCATAAAACTGGCCTGGCTAGCTGTGGCACAGTGACAGCATTATTTTAGTGTTTGTGTTCATAGGCATGTATTGAATTCAAATAATAGATAATTTCCATGTTGATTCTTATGTCCCAACAGCAATTTGTCTGAATTTAGATAGCCTGCAGGAGTTTACTTAAACACGTTAGTATGTTGAAAAAAAAAAAATTAAATTTAAGAATCTGTGTCCTGGTGGTGTTGTCCCCTCAATAACCGTAATGTAGGTCAAACTCCTGAAAAATTGTTTTAACATTCCCAGCTGTGGATAGAACGGTGCTTCTGGTTTGCTTGCCCTTCCTTTTTCAAAAAAGGTTTTACTTTGTCAGCTTCTAAATATTTTCTGAGGGAGGCAGTGACTCAGAACAGATTCCTTCGTCAGTTACCTTTTCCATGTTCCCCATGAGTAACCCATAAACCTGAGACCCAGGGATTACAACTGAAAGCCACTGGCCAGGACGGAGTGTGCATTTAACCCACCTAAGTCTCACAAGCAAACTCCAATTTAAAAAGTAGAAACATACCATCACATGTGAAAGTTACTGGCTGCTGGAATTCTTCAATTTCTATAGAAACCTTGATACTGGCACTCTCCCCACTTATATTTCTTTGCAGCATGATTGGACTCAGCACAAAGCCTGGATTTGTTTGCCGATTAGCATATGGAAACTTGGTCCTCAATCTGAAAGTACAGAAGGCTTATGAAACACTGCAATGGATAAGTCTAAGACTAAAGCAAAATAACATAGTAACAACCACAAACCAGAACAGTAAAAACTACCTTTTGCTCTTTACCTAAATTGGATGTACAAAACACCATTTAATTTTCCTACTGTCAATAGAACATTGCCCACAGTAATTATACACATAGTAGTTATGCAGGAAAAAAAAAAATAGCTTATAATTAAGCACATTTTCCACAGAGCATTTAATAGGTCAATGCTTACAGGACATATACAGCTTCTGTAGAAGCCAAGACCTAAGACAGTTTTTAAAAAGCTAACCCATGGAATTTGTTGAAAAATAGTTTTTAGAAAGAGTAATTTCCTTTATGTGCAAGACACCATAAAACTTTTTACATGCCTCAGTTTTTGGAAGTCTAATTAATCTGGACATGGATACTATGCAGAAAACAGTTGTCCCAAGTCATGGAAGTTCCATTTTAAGCACAGGGTCTTGAAAGAAAAGGCAACAGCTAGATTTAATTAGAAACTGTTGCAACAAGCCTCTTCTATTTAAGATTTCTCTTAATGTTTTTCATCAGTAAGTTTCATATGAATTCTCATTGGTTTTAAAGAGTTTGTTTTTCTTTTTATAAACATTCCTGGTTTTAGAAGTAGCTGCTATCCTTCAAAGATCTCTATTTTCCCCATTATTTCTTGGATTTTGATCTTGAGAGACAAAAAGGCAAGGCTCCTAGTTTGTGTTCTAAAGGAAGCAAGCAAAACAAAACAAAAAAACAGAACTCATTTAATTGTGGCAGTAAGCAAAAATAAAGAAGGAGCATTCCAGGTTATCAAGTCCCACCTTCTCTGGTATGACCTTAAGAAACTTCATCACCTGATCAAAGCAGGAACAAGTCTGAAGGTTTTATTTGTCACAGAATTCCAGCCATGGAAGCAATTAAAATAAGAGCACGTAAGGGCTGGAAAGCCATTGCACGACAGGATTTAGTGAGGTGTATCAACTAAGAAAAAAAAAAAAAAAAACAAAAACCAAAAAACCCAACAGAACTCCAAATTCTTTCGAAAGAAATTGCATTAAAAAGATAGTAGAGGTAGATACAGAAAAATAGTTTGAGGATAAAAAGGTATTATAAAAACAAGGGAAAAAAACAGGAAAAATCGAAGGACCAAAAGAATAAAGAGAAAATATGATAATCCAAAAATCTTGGTACTAAAAATCTTTATAGTTCTGTCACATTCTTAGGGGGAAGGGAGGAGTTGGGGAACAAAACCAGCCCAAACACAAAGCAAAAGCAACAACAACAACAACACACAAAAAAAAAAACCCCAACCAAACATCACAACAAAAAACCAAACAAGACAAAACCAGGAAAAACTGTGATAAGGGAAAAAAAAAACAGAAATCCACACATACTGAAATCCACCCCATCAAGCAAAAAAAGTAGGACTGGCCCTGTCAACCTAGCTTAAAATTAATTATTCAGCTTTTTTTTTTACTTTTTCTCCTTCCAAAAGCTGATTTGTGCTTAGAAATTTCTTACTTTGTAACTGCTTGAGAAAAAGCTGACAGTTCTTGATTCTGCCCTTCAATTTCTTGGAGAAGCACGTTTTCTGTCACCTTGCCAGTGGTCCCATTGTCTTTCTGCAACTCAAAGATAATACAGTACTTAAATAGCTGCAAACATATTCCTATAGCCAGCAAAGCCATGTGTTGATGAAAGATTCTCATGAATCTGAGGTTTACTATTAGTTTTATGTTAAGTCCTATAAGGAGAAAAATGCACGTAGCAACTAAATTGAAAAGCATTAAGGTTCACTGGACTCTTTTACAGAAGGTAATTTATCTGACAGCATCATTATCAGTTAAGATGAAGTTGCAAGCAGTTCCTGAGCTCTCAGCAGTGACCTGTTGCATTAGAATTTGGCTCGATTTTGCTGAACCAAAGGAGGAAGACAAATGTTTTTCTTCCACATCTATGATTCAGCCTTCAGTATAGTTCCAGAAAGAACCATTACACAAGTTCTGCCCATGACTACCTTTTCCTACAAAGCAGGAAAAGAAAAATTGTACACTGGAAGGAAACAGCATTCAGAACATTAAATGTGGAACTAATCTCGTGGTATGAAATGACTGCTGTTTCAATCCCTTATGCCATGTGCACCCACCAGCTCACAAATACATAAACCACGATCTGTGAAATATTCAATCTAAAAAATAATTGCTAAAAGAGAACTGCAGTTTCAAACAACAAAATCCAATAAACTTTAAAAAAAGCCCAACAACAAAAACATAATCAAACACAAACTAAAAACTGCAGCAGCCTTTAATCCATATCAGTTTCTGATGCAACTCACAATCCAGCCATACAAATGCTAGTGTGAGCAAAAAGCAGAGAGCAACTGGAAGAACCAGTGGTGCTGAAGTGTAACCCAACAGCCTGTAGTCTAATCACCACCACTAGCCTGAAGCACTCATGAAACTCCAGCCAGATACTCCCTGGAGTAAATTGATCATTAAGACCTTGCTCATGTCCAACCCAGGGTCATTGCACACAGAGGATAAAGCCTTCTGACCAATTACATTTTACATCCACAGCTTTTACAATGCTTACAGAAACCAGGGAGGTGGGGGGGGGGGGAGAAGCAGACTATAGTTCTGAAAATCATCACAATTTATTCTTATTTGAAATACTGATTAACTGCTTAACTAGTATGTGGGTCATTTATCATTAGTTGACAAAGTTAGCTGAGCATCTAATTTCATTCAGCATATCACATATTGTAGTTCAACAGCACTCAGAAAAGGCAGGTTGAATCTGTAACACACTAGGGACTGACAAGTCTTTTCCTTTTAGCACTTTTTTTTTTTTTGCTCATATTAAATTGTTTAAATAGTATAGCCTAAACTTGGAAAGGCTAATATGCATAACCCATAATTGCTATTTGAACTGCATTTAAACCTAGTTATTTCAGCTAAAATATTGGTTTCACGAACACTGAGAATTCAAAAGGATAAATGCTATGTAATTGGGGATTAGTCACGCTATGGGAAGTGATTAAAGCAGGAGGCCATCAAGCCACCAAACCTGGAATAAGATTCAGAAGCATGGATAATATTTTAAATTTGAAAATGTTTTTCTATTATAATATCTCAGACAACTTCCATCACATTAAAATGCATCTGGGCAACTGTGGGAGACCTGTCGACAAACCTGTGCAATCTAGCATTTGTATTATTTAAGCAGTTACACAATAACAAAAGAATCATATAAGGAAAAGGAAAGTTAACGTATCAAGTGAAAGGTAAATACCTTTGATGAAGGTGCAACAAACTGCTGGCGAGTGCTCAAGACCAACCGCAATCATTTGAAATCAAGAAGCTGACTATACAAAGTTTTCTCTATTTAGGAGCTCCTTTTTAACTAAGCTAAGTAATGCTACAAAAAAGTACCCAAAGCATTTTGCAACACTGACCAGAGTATGAAAGCACCACATGAGCAGATTACCAAGTCACACCAGTGATGCAGCACTGCAACTCTTTACCATTATGTGACACTTCTGAAATATTTACAGCAAAATTTTCAGGTTACTCTGCTGTTAATTTCAAAGAAGTTTAGGGACCTACATGGCAACTGTGCACATGGAAGCTTAGCCATGGCAAACAATAAATTCTAAAGTAATGAGGAAAGAAAAGAAAAAGGTTTATTTTGTTACCCACAGTTGACCTCAGGGTCACATTTGGCTAAGAAACAAAATAACAAGGTTATTACAGATATGTACTGCTGGAAATTATCTCCTCATGGAAAATTACGAACATTATATATCTCCTTGCTTTTTTAGCTGAATTTCAATAATAATTTTTGATCACTTTTTGGAAGACAGTTTCAGGATAAACTAAGTAATCTATTTAAAGATCGATTTGACTCAGATGATTCGACGTTTGAGCAACAACCAGAATTTGAATTTCTTTAACTTGCAGATGAGCAAATCTAAAAGGTGCAAAAGCTACCAAACAGGAAATAACTTGTAAGAAAAGGCTTCAGGTCAAACCAGACAAGCAGTTCATATCAGTGCAAACTGCAGAACCAGAAGTGTTCCATAAATACCACTACTCTTAAGAAACAAAACAAGAACCAACCAAAATCCAAAAACCAACCAATAAAAAACAAAAGAAAAAACAACCCACCAAATAAACCCCAGTAAATTACCAAAAAGGTTAAGTTAAATCCCATGAGCTTATAAAGCCACAAGACACTTCAGCTCTATGGAGAGGAAAGGTAGAGAAGGCAACACCTAAAATAGGACAAAATTATGATTTTGTCTCTGCTTTCAGAAATGAGTGATAAACACTCAAGTATTTAAAGGGGAATACTGAATGTACAGTTACTTCAACAAATGTTGAAGCAAAACTCAAAGCAATCTATGATTCAAGGGATTAAATATAACAGAATCAAACTATATCACTAGAAACTTTTACTAATAGTTTTGTTTAAAAGGGCAGTGAGACTTGAGTTACTCAGGGGGCTGGGGGGGGGGAGAAAAGGAGAAATGACCCAGACTAGTTAAGATGCAAGACCTGAGGATATTCTTTGAAGGAAATATATACCTAGAGGTAAATGGGGATAAAATACAAAAGAACTGCCAAAAATATAAGCTACATAACCCAGCTTCTTATACCAGGGGGAAAATTATTTAAACTAGAAAACAAAGAGTAGCACAGGATGGGCAAAAGATAAAGCAAACTCCACAGGCTATGTTGAAAGGATATCCATTTAAGAGACTCTGCTTCAAATCTATTTATTATCTTCTTTAATAACTCAGCATGAGCAGCAAAAACAATCTTGCTGATGACTTAGTCTTGTACTGTCAGCTAACTTTATAATACAGGTTAGAAGTGGAGTATTATGCCAAAACTAGTTAACCACAGACCGAGGAACACAAGTGGAAACTAAGTCTTGAACGTTCAATTGGGCATTCACTGCAGGAATTTGCTATAAACTAAGAAATGGTTCGAAAAGACAATGGCTTAAGAAAACCAGATCTCTTAACTGACTACAGGATTGATATGTGCTGTTGGGATGCCACTGTGAGTAAAGCAAATGCAATAAAGGTGTATCAAGCGGGATGCCCCTACCTGTAACAACCAAGTAACCAGCACTGGAAAACTGACAAACACATCACTACATAACGCAACAAACTGAAGAAGCAAACTGCTGCAAAGCCCAAATTTACATGCCTTTCCAAATACTAGGAAATAACTCGAGTTCATATGTCAGAGCTCAACAGTAACTGGAAAAGAAATAAAATGAAGTTAGACTCAATATCGTCATACATGTATGTGAAAAATGCAGTCCCTAAGAAACAGAGGTAAAGGGTTGGTTTTGGACCTTCTCCGCCCTCCTTCGATTAAACTTTTGCCAGAATACTGTCAACTAGCCCAGAAAAAACAGGAAATCCTTCAAATGTGGGGCCAAAAATTTCACTTCAATGGAAATTTAGACAGCCCTTTAAGCCAAAGTCTAGTAAATATTCCTTTTTCTGAGAATAAAGGAAAAAACTTCCCCCATTGGGGGGGGGGGGGGGATTAAGTAGCAGTTTAGAAACTATCCTTGACTGGGGTAACAGTTGGGTTTTTCAAATGGCATGTCCTAAGTCTGTTAAAAACACCTAGGAAGACAACAGCTAAGATTCAAAATACATAGTCCAAAGTCTTAGAGGCAAACAAATTTTTTACTTACCCCTCCTCCCCCAACCAATTTCTACAAGTATAGTTTTTTTTGCCACTATCACCCTTGCCAGAATGGCAAGACTTCTTCTTCAGTCTTTGTACTCTTTCTACCAAAAATAAAAATACAAAACTATTCATAATCACTTTCTAGTGAGGTGACTAATATTTTAAAAACATAATGTCTTCTTTTATGATGCAATTATCATAGAAAGAATTTAAAAACATAGGAAAAATTAAATCATCTACAGTCACTTATTGGACTGTAGGGTAGGAAGCACTTACGGAGGCATAATTAACCAGGTGAGGCTGCTATTGGTCATCTACTTTAGCCTTGATACAGACTGCATATACTCAATTTCCAAAAGATGAGTCTCATAACTAAAGCCTCTGTTGACATTTTTGTATAGAAAGTTTGACGGAAGTGATCCTGACCCCAGAGCCAAAATCACCCTTTTGTCCTGCCCCAGAGAAGGTACCCTTTTGCCTTTGTGCCCAACCACAAAGACAGTTTTCCTTCTTCCAGAACAGAAGTACAGGGCTTCTGACTTAACAGGCATCCCACCTTCCAGGACAGTATAACCAAAAGATTAGACTACAATCTCTCTACATTTCTACACGGAAGGAGAGTTTTCTACCTACAAAAGAGAATTACAGTGGTCTTGTGAAATACTGCAAATGATACTGAGAGAGCAGAAAAGTTTTGACTATACCACCTTTCTATTCTAACTGTTGGGTTTTTTTTGTTGTTTTCTTAAAAGCTGACAGGCTCAAATGCAATGCAAAGATTTTTTTTTTCCAAAATCTGAGATAAAGGCTGCTCAAGATAAAGCTTTCAGTGTCTAACTTGCCACCTACTTTGTAGTATTAGCTGCTCATTGCATTAAATTTTTATTAATATGATTTAAATATTTAATTGTCCTAAAGATTATTTCCCTTTCTTTTTGTGTAGTATTGAAAAGCAGCAATTTCCTTAGTATCTGCGGAAAGATTACACAAGGGCAGAGGTATTTTCAGGTTTCATTCAGTACCAACATACAATTTCCTGAATATCACTAATACATGCATATGCCAGTAGCACCATATTATCTGGACACTGCTCAAGCCAAGTAATATTTAACAAACAAATCCAGACCTTGAAGTGTCTTTAAATACTATGATTATTCTTTACTACTACACTGGAATTTAAAAATGCTGATTTACATACCTGTGATGTTTGGCCCTGAAACTTTGCAAGCTGAGTTGTTCGCACATTTAAGGACTGGCTCCTTGTAACTGTTGCTCCAGAAGATTTACCATTAACTTTTCGTTCCAGGTGACAAGTAACTAACAGCTTTTCTTCTAAGAGCACAGCATCCCACGGATCTTCAGCAGTCATACTTGAAGCCTTCTCTCCATCATTCTCTGCCTTATTTGAAGTCTCCACACTATCCACTTTTGGTTTACTTAGGGGATCCAAATCTAACCAGTCAAATTTACTCACGTCCCCGCAGTTTTCCGAGGCTGGTAGGTTAGATACTGCAGAATTTATAGCAGTCATTTCTAGGTCCTGTGCCTGACTTGACATTTTTCAAGAATTCTGAGGTGCTCGCAATTTTGTCAAATACTTGTGCCATTTCTGGTGTAACTACCGGAGGATATACAGGTAGGCTTCCCCGTGGATGGAAAGGCGTAGTAGCTGCCAATGGGTATGAAATGTATTGCGACTGTCTTGGAAGACCAAGGTAAACAGGTTCTCTAGAGCGACAGGGGGACATACTTGGATGGAATCCATTATGAAATACACCAGTTTGTTTTGCGTAAGAAGCTGAGGGGTAAATAGGAGGTAAAGTGCATGTCACAGGTGCTGGTATCCCAGGCATCCACTGTCTTCTCTGACCTGCAGGCCCAAGATAAAATGGCGAAGACACAGATGGGCTCAAAATAGGAGTTACTGGTAACGCAGGTACTTTACTAGATTCAAAGCTGTCATCCAGCAGCAGTTTCTCTAGTTCAGCATGAGTAAGTTTTTCTATGTCAATGGTACTTAGTTTATCTACCATGCCCTTGGCATCAGACTCTGGAAACACCATGAGATCATGGTCCTGTTTGTTATGAGTCTGTGCTTTTTGTCGAGTGCTGCTTAAGGAATGAAAAGTTTGTCTATCACCAGCTACACCTCTTTCTTTCTGCATCTTAGCTAACGCATCAGCTTCCATCTGCAATGCCTCCTCTTTGTCCACATCTTTTGACCTTGAGGCTGCCAAAGGTGGTGATGAGCACTGTTTAAATCCATTGTTACTGGATATCTGGGCCATACCGCAAGAGCAGATGTCCATTTAAAGAAGAACACTTCCTTGTACTGGTTGTCTACCCTTAGCTTTGGAATAGATTTAGCAGACCTGGAAAAGAAATGAAACATGAGAAATGCATAAAAGTCAGATGTGGAAAACTGTAAGTCATACATCACCAACTGACAAGGTTGCACATGTCCTTTAGAAATTCAGGACAGAAAATTTTAGAGACCAACTGTTTTCCAGGGGGAAGGATAATATGTCAAACTTAAAAGGAGAAGCCACAAAATTAATTTCACAGTCTTTGAACTATGCAAGACCCGTTTCTTTTTTTCTTACAACCACTTACCAGTAGGTAAACACTCGGTTTCCTTTTGCAGCACTAAACTGGAGACACAGAAAAGCTAGTCAGGTACCTAACTGTCTTCAAATTTGGGCAATTCTGCACACCTAGCCAGGTTCAATCTCAGAAGCAGAAATCTTTCTAAAGCATTTATAAAGCACATTATTAAGAGGACTTCCAGTTTACTTCAATATATCATAAAACCAGTACACCTATCAAACTGCTGTACCATGATTACGATGGTCATAATGATGCTGCAGGACCCCCCTTCCTTTTGGAACACTTGATTGTACTTTACCCTCCTAATAGAAGTAATCCTCATGGAATTGTATTCCTTGGAGAAGGAAAATAAGCAATTTAAATACAGTTGTGCATTAAGTAATCCCTTTAACAGCCCCTTAAACGAAGTGTCATTCACTACTAGGTAAGGGAAGAAACTGACAGGTAACTTTGGTAAAGGCCACCACCAAGAAAATGACATCTTGCATTCTCTAATTCCAGTCTTGTGTTCAGTATACTATTATACAACTTCTTGTATTCACCACAATATCTATGCCTTTTATTAAAATAATCTTACAAGAGATTTCCACAAGAGCTATGTTATTTTTCGATATTATTTCTACTTTATTCTACAGTTTTCACACACAGGTTACAGCTGAGCCCACGAGATGACTTCCAGCAACAGCTAGTATGCATACCAAGTAGCAAGATAAAAATCATGAATAATGAGTTTCTGCTAGGAGGGTTATATAAACAGCAATCCTCATTAAACACAGTTTCACTGAACTAGATGAGCCCTTTACATGTAAATCATCATAGGTTTAAGTAATGCAGCAATCTACAAGAGTTCTCTGCAGCAAATAACGTAGATAATTCAAAAGTCTGTCTTTCTTACTATTCAACCCATTAGCAGCGATTTATTTTCTGGTTCCATCCCCCATCCACCCACTTGAATCAGACCACAGATATATGCTTTAAATGAACCAACTGTACTTCTATGGACTCACAGTGAGTGAGATTTCTAACAGATTTCTAACACATTCTTTAAATTCCTTAAGACTCTGGCTAAGCTTCTGTTTTACCTACTTCACTTCAGTGGCTTATACTGTGAAGGACATACTATAAAAGGTTCTACACATTTCAGCTAAGTCTGAAAATACAAATTCAGGTGAAACCCTTCATAAAGCAAGATTAAACCAGAACCAATGTTACAGGTACCAGATTAAATTTAAATGAAAGAGGGTGTCTTCAGAAAGACTGAAAGAGTGACAGACTAACCAAGTTATAAAACCCTGAAAACCACTCAACTAAAGTCCTAAGAAATAAAGCCTTAAGGAAGAGCTTAAGGATGTATTACTAGTATGTTTCCATTCTGTGAGATAATTACATTCAACATGGATGAGGTCTACAGAAAAGATGGGGACACCAGACCCTTTTCCATGCAACATACTAAGCTGCAGAGTTTGACATTCACTGAAGTTGCAACTATTGTCGTTAGGAAGAAGTCCTGTCCTATCTACTGCTTACTTGCACAGCTGAGTGTTGAACCTGATCAGAGGATTTAAAAAAATTAAAAAATTCAAAAAATAAAACAACAACAACAAAAGCAAACCAGAAAACAAACAAACAAAAAACCACTAAAACCCAAACCCAACACTTTTTTGCTGAGTTCTTTTATAGACGGTGCATTACCCTCATCCCATTTACAGCACAGTTGTGGCCTTCATTGGCATTCAGTTACTTGCCATCTTGTTAGCAGGACAGTCATTCTCAATCTTCTCCTAAAGATTTTGTCGATGGTCTGAGCTTACCAGCCACAGATAACATCCTAATGGGAAGCCTGATATACTTTACACCAACTGCTCAGACTGCCTAGATATTCAAGAAGGCTTTAATCTCCTTATTACGGCTGGTTACAATTACTATGTCAAATTTTCAGATGCAAGAACACCCTGACTTAGGAAGTCCTCTTAATAATTACTACTCGGCTTTTCCAAGCAGCAGCAGAAGCATAAAGTGCAGTTTTCACAGCCCTGCTGTTGCTTAATGATTCTAAACAGCAGGATTTTTTCCTGCATTTTATTCAAAAAACTTAAATAGCATCATATTTTCTGAGACTACTCGGAACTGTTTGGGATACAACTCTGAAGATTATCAACACATTCTGGTACTGCTTGATAATTACAGAAGCAAGTGATTCTTTTTGAAGAAAAAATTTCAAGATTACATGGCCTTCAAAGTAACTACATATAACAGCAGCTCTTGCTCCTTAAAAAAGCAGGAAGCCTTATTTTTCTGCTGAAATTGACAGCTTTGATCTCCGTACTCGCCAAGCAGTCTCCTACTCACAATAAGTCACTGTTCCACAGTCACAACTGCAGATAAATGCGCATTCCTTAACACTCAAACATGGTGCACAGCTACTGCAGCACTTCCATTTGTAACATACAGACAATCCCAATCACTCAAGAATTGCCTATTTTACAGTTTCACATTAGTACGGCATTTTTGTCAGTGTCCAACTGCACACTTGCACTGGCAAACCCTGTGACTTCCAGTATTTGAAACAGAAGAAAATTATCAGCAGTTATCTGAAAAGTTGAATTTTATTTTTGCAAGACAGTCTCACACACTCGATCCCTGCATTTAAGTCCTGCACCTGGAAAACTTCTAGAACTATATCAGTGTATAAATTTGTTAAGTTTGATAAACAGTGCAGCTTTCCAACAGTTTGAAGTTAAAAATTAAAAATTCTGAAAAAATTACAATAGTTTTAGCAAAACTTTATCCTGCATGCCAGTTTTAAGCAGTAAATTCGTGATAAAACATAAGAAAAGCTCCTTAGGCATAATCATGACTAAAACAAAGACATCTTCTTTTAAATGCTAACTACACTGCCTCACAGTTAACACTTTCACACAAGTTTAGCTTCACTTTGAACTTCTGACTCTGTAGCCATCTAAGTTCAAAGGCTGGGCAGAATTTTAACTTTTCCAACATTTACAAAGAGAAAGGCAAACTCCACTTGAACCATTTATCAGCAGGGAACTCCTCTCCAACACTTGGAAGAAAATGTTTCAATGCAAATCCCAGAAACAAGAAAACCAGATACCTGAACCATTTCTGATCATACCTTAGAAATTCATCAGAAGTTTCTCACAACTGGAGTTCATTCAAAGACCTAGAAACAATCCTCAGAGAGTCAGGATTGTTCTTATCTCAACTGCTGCATGCTATTTTAAGTAACAGTAATAATCAGTTTTCAGCTGTCAATCTGTTCACCTTCAAGAGCACAACTCAGAACTCTCCAAACACTTAAAGAATGCATCAAACACACTTCTTCCCTAAATTTAAAATTAAATTGACACATTCATACTTTGTATAAATCCAGCATATTTACACTTCCCTAGCAGTAACTCATCAACACTGCCTTCTTCATTTAAAAGCAGGTCTAAAAATATCAACCACCTGATTTAATTTATCTACTGCCTTGACAAAAAATAATCTGTCTCTCTCAGTGAGACTTAGTTGCCTTTAAGCAATATTTTCTTTAAGTATTTGACCAGATGCAATCAGACATCAGCCTGCACACCTTCTCTGGCTCCAGTCTAGCAGTTTTCTTAAAAGCAACACTTCCTTGGTGGTAATTTCTGAATAAATGTGATTAGAGTCTAAAGTCAATTTGCTCAGTCAAGTACCTGTGTATTGCCAAGTAATTTTGTTTCAGCATTATTCATTACTTCAAAAGAATAAAATGTTGTTTAAAAATGCAGCAACAAAACTTTATTAATATCAAGAACAAAGAAACAGAATAGATGCCTGAACACCTCCTTCAGATCAAACCCTTTATATGCAATGGAAATAAAGTTCAAACCAGATTTTCACTTGCAGAGGCTTACATAAAAAAATAAGTATATTTACACATGCACTAATTTAGCAAATTGAGCCATGAAGAAATTTTTTTCTAATGAGAAATTTATAGGGTTTTGGTGAAAAACTTCAGGAGAATCAATACAGGATATTACGTCTCCACCAGGACAATGACTCCCAAAATCTAAATCAGTTTTCTATCTTAATGAACAAGGGATGACTTTATTAGAGATAAGTCCTCTTACCTTAAGCAGAATTAATCTCACCATCTGCTCACATACACTTGAACATTCTTCCCTACTTAAGAGGAGTTGCACAATAATTTTCTACTAAAAAAAAAAACCAAAACAACCCAAGACTTTCAACATTCTATTTATAATTTGTTCTAGAGCTAAACAAGCACAGAACATATTATTTGGTAATTCATTCTTAAGAAATACTCCCTAGTTATCACAAATCGGTGCACATAAATTCCCTAGAGCCCAAGCACTAACAACAGAAGCAATGATAACAAGTCAGACCACTTCCTGCATTCCTTACAAAGTAAAGCCCTGACATATAGTAGCCAGAGCTGCCTCAAAGCAAGTGTAATTTTCACAATAACTTCATGGTTATTTTGACATTAATAAATAAATAAATATTTGAGGATATTAGAGGTGTTTGCATAACATTGAATGATAGTAACTTAATAATTAAAAGACCCTGCCGGCATACCAGAGACAGTAGCAGTTTTGTAGGATACCAAGGAAAACTTTGCAAAATAAGATAACAGTAATATACCATGGAAAGTACTAATCATCTGGAAAGGAATTCATAGCAAGACATTTGCTACAGCACGAAAACTCGTTAGCAAGAAAAAACACAGAACTTTTGATGTTCTAAAACCCTCTCTGCCAGATGCATTCAGATGGTAGCAATCTGAGAAACAATTGAATAGATACTTCAAGAAGTCATGTGATAAGACCATTATTTTTTTAAGACACTGTTAGGTTTAAATTGGAAGTTTTTCAAAAACATGTACATAAGTAGTCCTGAAAGACTAGCGTTTTAGGTATATAGTTCTATTACACTATCTTTCCATTAAAAACTCAGTAGATTCTTTAATCCAGTCACTTCAGCGAAATTAGGAAGTGCCCCCTTATAGGTGAGATTAACAAAGTTAACCCGCAGATTGAATTATTTCATTTTGGGTCATATCTACATAATCTTCAAAGCCAATTTCATTAGCTTAAGTACAGTACAGGTGCAATCCTTAATTGGGCACAATCAAATCATTCAGCTAGTAAATACTTAAGCAGATGTATCAAAAGTAGGAACTGCATCTCAACTTCGATTTTGAAATTTCATTTACATCTAAAAAGTACATTTTGATCATAAGACCTCTGAACTTGACAGCTAGGTAAGAACAGGGTGCTTCCAGTACTAGAACAGGAAGCATTCAGGAATGCTTCAAGGTCTTTCAATACAGGCAACAAATACAGCGAAAAATCCAGTCCCAGCTGTTTCAGTGCTTCTGGAACCCTTTATCAACTCTTTTACATAACTATTTTTTTCATCCAGGACACTGTGCAGCAGACTGTTATTAGATATGGCATATCTTGTAAGTGTAGAATCTTATTTTTTTTGCTCAGTGTGCCAAGAAAGACAAAGGGTGGAAGCATCTGTCATGATGTTCCAAATTTTTGTGTAGGCAGCTACAGCTACCTACAGATCATATGTTTTCCATTGCCATCAAGTACTCTTCCCCTCCTTGAATTAGTGGTTTGCACCATTAGCCTCTGCAAGCCACTCCACTAGTAGATGTGGATACAAAGTTATTTGGTACAGTATGTTTGCAAGCTTCTTCAGCATATTTGTGCTGTCATGCTCCTCCCTCTCAAATTTTGAATCCAACCATGATTTCATTTAAGTTTGCTGAAGAGGCAGGAGTCTTAAAGATAATGAAATTCTGTAAGTTCAATAAAAACAAGCAACCCAACGTTGTCAAAAACCCACAAGAAAGCAGTAGAATGAGTTTATGTTACCAGACAACATTAATTTATTATCAGGATAATCTTTATAAATGCTTGAATCATGACAAGAAGTCCTTAAAGCCAATCAGCTGAAGACACAAATCAACAGGAAACTTGACAGCAGTTGCATCAGCTGTAAAACAACTCATCAATTTTTGCATCTCCATTTCTCCCCATTTTGTTCTCAGCTCTCTAACAGCATATCTGCAATTCTGGTCCTGCCCAGTATTTTCTGGATGAAGATACCAGAAGAAGCAATAATGAAACTGATGGCATCCCAGGCTGTTTCACTCTGATGCACTTGGCCAAGATAGTTTTCTTTTCCATGCCTTACAGCCAAACCTATTTCCAGCAGTGTTTGACAAAGGCTAAAAATTTTAGCTCTGTTGCAATGTTTCTACTTACAGGATAATGCTTTCATATCCTAGAATCATGGAATCAACTGGGTTGGAAAACACCTTTACCACTCCTTCTGTTGCAAAAGTTTGCTTTTAAAAACTTTTAGTAGTTCTCTTGCTTTTGAGCCACCTCTAAAGTTGTGCCTTTCTCCAGCATTCACATTTTTTGCTCCCAATCCTCTGTTCAAAGGGTACTTCAAAACACTCATGCAATACAAAATATTCCACACAGAATCAACATTAGGTAGTGGTTTAGGGTTTCAGTTTGGTTGGGGTTTCCCGGTGGTGGTGGTTTTTTGGTTTTTTTTTTTTCTTCTTTTTGTTTTTAAGGAATGCCATTGCCCCAAATATTTTGATTCCCCAGCTGAGTAATTTGCATTGCAATCCATGATTTGGCAAATAATTTTACTCTGTAATATCACTTTCATGGAACAATTAAAACTGAAAGGGGCCTCAAGGGGGGCTCTAGTTCCACTACCTGCTCAAAGCAGTGTCAGCTATGAGAAGGTGATATGGGTGCTCAGGGCTTTAAACAGACAGTAACACTGCAGATGTTTCAGTCATTCACATAGCACAGGCCTGATCATAGTAGAAGATGCTCCAGGTAATCTGTCATCCATCTATACTACTACTTCCACTAATCCCAATACTAGTAGTACTAAGCAGAAGGTAGACAACATTTTAAACTACATATTCAGTTCAATTAAAAAAAAAAGAAAATATAGACAGCATCTAAAGTATGGAGAGAACAGAGAAAAGAGCAAAGAAACATTTGTGTTATCTGCTTTAATTATCCAAATAGAGATGCCCAAGCACCTTCCATACAGTTTTATAACATTCTACAACATAAACAGAGGACCATGGTAAAACCCCAAATTTTCTCAAGTTCTACGCCTGAAATTAGCCCTGCAAATATCCTCCTAACATTGCAAAGCATTCAAAATGCATCAGAATGCAGGAAGTTCATGATGCAATGTAGAGTGCTATTAACACAGGGAGATGAAAACAACCCTCCCCCACAAAGATCCTATTCTACTCCCTGTGCAGCAGTGCACAGTATATACCTTCAACAAAACATAAATCAAAACCACTAGAGGCAAAGGGAGAGAAAACCATTTCACCACAGCTCTATCCCAGATTTAACACTGTATCACTGTATTAGTATCAACCTACCAGTCTAATCAAATGCAATCCTGCTGCAGTAGCCAAATTATTTCTACCACTTGCTTCAGCATATGAGCTTCCCCTCAGACAGGAAACTCGCAATGTTTTAGTTATAATCAGCAGAGGCTTATTCACAAACCTAATATTTATGAAAGGATTACGCTGAACTGTTGATTGACAGGACAAATGCACTACTTACATGTACCTTTTTCCTTTACACATCAGAAAATACTAAATGTTTATTGGACCTATTGAATCAGTGATTACTTTGTTGTTTTGGTGGGTTTTTTGGGGGTTGTTTTTTTTTTTTTTTAAGCACTACACTGGTAGAGAACTGAACAGAATGGCTGACTCAGTCAGACCAAAGGTTCCATCACATTCTTAACTTGCCTCAGAGGGTGGCTTCAGAAATACAAATGGAAAAAAGCTAAACCAAGGCAAGCATGTAATGGTACTTCCCCAAAATACTCTTCTAGTCTCCACTAATTTGCCACTCAAGTACTTCCTGAATCCTGAGGTAACTTCTCTAATGTTAAAGACCCATGATGGATTTTTTCCCTCCAGGAATTTGCCCAGCTGCATGAACTCATGTAAGCCTTGTAACTCGCCACCCTCTGCTTTTCTGCTGTGACTACAATCTAAACAGACCACCTTATGAGCTATCAGTGACCCATCCTCCATGTGTTCTCCTGTAACTAGTAACATCAACTATAATATTGAAACCTGCATGCTACAAAATCTATATGGACCAAATTATTTCTCCTAGGTCAGCATGCAGTAACCAACCTCTGAAGAGAAAGATCTGAACTAGTAGCATACTCTCAACACAAATACCATGAGGTCCTCATACACTACATGCTGCAAGTTTCCCATTACGGTTGTTTTTGTAAGTGATGTTTTGTTTACAGCTGTAATGCCACACACCTAAAAACTACAACTTACATGAAATACGTCAACACATCTTTCTCTACTTCAATTTCTTCAATTAAAGTACTGTGAAGTGACCACCATTTGGAACAAACAAAACTTACTCTAAGTAAATAACTTCATGATGTATTTCTTCTAAGGTATAGATCAAAGTAACATTTCTCATACCTTTTTTTTAATGTGAGCTTTGAGGAATAATATTTTATTCTAAATCTTATCTAGATTAATTGAAGTTTATCATTACTGGCACACTTTGAAACATTTCCTCCTTTGCTTACTTGTTCAGCTTGGAAACAACTCCCGCATTCTTCCGCAAGAACTGACATCACAGCAATCTTCTCATGTACAAAGGGGCTGGATGAATGCTGTATTAGATGACGGATGTTACTGACCACTGCTGATAAAAAACTCTGGTTCTGTTAAGTAATTACACATCCACATCTTCTACTTAAAATAGAAGAATATGTTTACAGTTACACTTCCACAAAGCAAACAAGTTACATTGTGCCATACTCCCTCATTTTTAAGTTTGTTGTACTATTCTAAAAATAAGTAAGTAAACACCACAGTAATTTCTGCACCAGCTGCAGACACTAGTAGGCAGTACTTCAAAAATAAAAAAATTGGAAGATCATTATCTGAACATCATTAAGGTTGACCTTAAAACACATACTGTATTTTATGAATTCTAGCTGTTATACTTACGCTTATAGCGTCCTACTTATCAATGTTTATTTCAATTTTTAAAGCTTCCATAAGATTGCCTTAAGATTGTTCATGAATTTACATATAAGCAACGCACAATCCTGTTCTAATAAATTTCAGTCCTAGCATTCATTTCTCTGGAAAACCCCATACTGGTCTGGTTTTGGCCCCACATGAAAGCCTGAAACAACAACAAAACAAAACCCAAAACATCACTTCAGCATTTTTATTTTGTAAGCAATGTTTGAATTAAAGTTTCTTCACCTAGATCACAGATATAATAGCAGCACTGGATAAGAAACAGCAGTTTCAAGTTAACTGAGTTTGAGAAGAAACAAACAGAAGAACAAAAATTCAGAAAAGATTTTTTTTTACTTGACATTCTGAGATGAATCATTTTCTATTTAAGGCATTCAATTTCCTTTGTTGCTATGTAGAGAATTACTCAAAAATGATAAAAATAACTAAGTCATTAATTTATATGCACCGATAATCTGTATTGACGAACCTTTGAGTTCTTAATGATGACAATAATACTCCCGAACGAAAGAGGAACCTCAAATATATAAATCAGGATTACTATTGTATTGTAATTAAACAGGACAAATCTATTTTATTAAATCAATCAAAATTTCAAGTCTTTCTTGACACCTATGTATTTTTTACCAAAAAGAATCTTTATGTAAAAAATTGTTCAAATACTACACCACATTTAAGAAGGTGGGACTAAATAATTTATTACTTGTTTTGTTTTGTAGCCCTCCCCCCTCAACAAAAGGCCATTTAACTTCAAGTATTTGTTATTTCTCCCTGTGCTTTCTCCCACTGTTGTTATCTTTTATGCAACTTCCTTTCACTGTCCATTTATTATTACCAATTTTGCTTCAACTTTTTGTTTGTGTTTGTTTTTTTTTCTTCAACTGAAAGCTAGTGGGCATTATAGTCACTCCTCCCGTCATCCCCCCAGTGTGGTGAGCCAAGTTTAAACAACTTCTCTTCCTCACAGATGCATAAGAGTTTTTTCCAGGCCTGCTCTCAGTCTTGGGGGAATGAGGGACGCAACTGCTATGAAAGCTAACAAAACGAACTGACAAAATACTTTTGTCTGCCAGATTTCATTACCCCTGCCTTACTTCTGCTTCCCCTTTGAGTCTTCATAAATCATCCATCATCACCACTCTTGTACAGTTTGTATTCTAAGTAGGTATTGCACAACATGTTTTACAAACATCACACTTTTCTTGAATTTTCAGTTCCCTTCTCAAACAGATTTGCATTAAATATGTAAAGCTGTAATATGAAATCTCTGCATCTCTCTCCTATCCCAAATCAGTTCAACTGTCTATGCTCTAGGACCATATTTGTAGTAACACAAAGACAGGGGAGAGCATCAGTCTTCCTGCTCTTTGAGTGCCTCTTACTACCATATTCTTTCCCCAAGCACACTATAGCTGTTAGTAGGAGGTTACTTGTGCTAACAAAGATGCAGGCATATCTTTATTTTATTGCACTGACGCAGAATAGTAAACTTGATCAAGTTATGAACAGTAAGCCAGCTTCCTTGTACTACTAAAATCTGAAAAGCTCCCAGAGGAAGCTGCAGAGCTGTTGAAGGATCAGCTTTGTCAACAGCCGGCTTCTCTGGAACCACTATAACACATCGACCCGTAGTTAGCTAAACCGTTCAAAAAGCCAGCAAGAAATTGAAAAAAAGGAAATGTAAACCTAGTGGATCACTGCAGCGACAGCCAAGGTCCCTCCGCTGCAAGGCGAGCACTCGGGCTCCCAAAAACCTTCCCAAAGCGCCTCCTGCTCAGCACCAGGTAACAAGTACTGGCCAGCCTCGGAGACTTCACCCTCGGGGATACAAAACACGTCTGATACCCGGAATGCTACGAAGCCGGGCAGCTCCTTAGGACGTCCCGGAGTCACCGCTCTAAGTAAGGCGGGCAGCCGATGAACTACTAGGAGCGGGCAGCGCCGCCGCCGCCGCCTCACCAGAGCCCGCACAGGGGCGAAGTGACGGGGATAGGCTGTGCGGGCAGCTCTGACGCCGGCCCCTGCCCACCCGCCACCGCGCGAGCCCCAGGCCCCGCCGCTCACAGGTGCCGGCCCGGTAGCGCAAGGGACACCAGCTGGGCCCAGAGGGGCGCCGAGGCCGGGCCAGCAGCGGGCAGCACCCAGAGGCACAGGGTCGCGGTGGGGCAACCCCTGAGGGAGAAGAGCGAAGGGGAGTAGGGTGAGAGGGTGGGGAGCAAGCGGGCACCAGCAGAGAAGGACAGGACCGTGGCGCGGGAGCAGAGCCTCGACCCCGTCCCAGGGACGGGACTCCCCGAGCCTACCTCGCAGCGCCGCCGCCCCTCAGGACCAGCCATTTCCCTTCGTGCCTCCTGCTTGCCTCCCGCCACCGGGAGCGCGCCAGGCTGCAGACAGCCCCCTCCCGCCCCTCAACCGCCGCCGCCGTGCGCTCACTTCCGGCCCGTGGCGCTGCCGCGGGGCGGGCTGCGGCCCTCAGGAGAGGGGCGGAGCGGGGCGCGACACGGCACGACGCCGGACCCTGCCCCGGGCGTTTGCCTCCCTCCGCTTTACCTGTGCCCGCCATCGCTTCCTTGCGGCTAGCGGAGTACGTTGCAGAGCCTGGCCGGCAACCACGGTACCCCCGCCGAGGCAGGGGGCCAGGAACGGCCGCGCGGGCCGGCTGTAGCAGTCGCTGCTGTGTCGCCCGGGCCCCTTTAGCCACGACAGCGCGGGCTGGGTGGCCCTGAGGTGACTCTCCGTCATTTCCTCCCCTTATCGCCCCATCTCCCTAAGAATGCTTGGCGTGACTGGAAACTTGCACAACGCACCGAAAATGTCCGTCCGGGAGGCTGGGGCCGAGCTGCGGACACAATTGAACTTCCCCGCCAGCGCCGGCCGCGGAGGAAGGGTGCTGCCCCTGCCCGCTAGAGCGGAAAGGCATCGGGGGAAAAGGCCGAGAAACGATGCCTGGGAAACAGGGGTGTCCCGGAGCACACGGGGTTCGGTTCCAGAAAGAAATACTTCAGTCACTTGCCAGTTGACTAATCCAGTGGTTTGGAACATGTTCCCTTGAACAGAATTTTGCTTAATTTAAGAAACGACTTCACCAGCCCCAGCAAATTCCTGTTGTCAACTCCTGACATACCAACACGTTTCAAAAAGACAATATTTTGGTTTGACCTTCACAATAGCTTCAAAAGAACATAATGCTTTGAATATGCTCAACAGTATTGCTTGTGGGATTTTATACAAAGTTGAGACAATAGGCCCTTCATAAGATCAAATTAAAAGTTGTAATGGGTGTTTAAAAGTAACAATACCATCTTGAATGTACATGCAAATGAGCTTCAGAGATAATAACTTAATATTCCATCCATTAAGGGGCTACCACTTAAAATAATCAAAGAATTCAGTTTATGTCTATTGGTGTTTTACTCAGCATTTGGAGCACACCAAAGTTCCACAGAATACAAAACGCTTAATGAAGCATAGAAAACACATGGAAAAGTGTCAGTTTAGAAGCAATACAAATGAATTAATAAAAAAAACCTCATAAATACATTGCTGGCAGTGACATTTTCTGTGTGATTGTATAGAAACACACCCCACCCCCCCACCCCCCCATTTTAGCATCTAAGAATTTTGTGACAGATAAATCTTGACCTAGCACCTTTTAGGTCAATGAAAACTCTTGCAGGTGACTTCAACAAGAGCAAAATGGAGACAGAAGGCTGACACAAAATGTGTTTCTGTGGAAGTACCACAGGTGTGATTCTTTAACTACAGAGATTTAAGAAGTTACTAGACTTCTTACTACCCTTGTGATCTAAGACATCAAGATTTTTTTCAGGCTGTCAGCTATTAAGAGGAGAAATCAATCCTTTCTAATGCCATTCCAGTACTGACAATCAATAAGTCAATTCTGTTTCAGTTTTGAACACAGGATAGTGCATCAGTAGAAGACATATACTTTGCTCTCAAGGTCCATGTTTTTTTCCAGACTGTCCAAATGCACCTTCTTTTTGGATTGCCCTTCAGATTTTTTGTCCTGGCAGCCAAATCTGCTGGCCACCTCTTCTATTGGGCTCCTGTAGTGATCCTGGTCAGGACAGCACTGTATGTGGAGGAGTTAGCAACCCACATAATAACTAGGTGTAGGCCTGTGCTGTGCTGCTCACACAGGCTTCAGACGGCCTTCAGACTCTTCTTGTGCCCTGCATATCTCTTTGCTGAAGGATAAACATTGCAGCTCATTGTAACAGGAGACTGCAGGCAGCTCCCACCTGGTTCTAGTGATAACACCACCTTCACATCCTGGCCTTCATCTAGAAGTGTAGCAAGAGGTTCCTATGTGAGCATTCTTTCTGTTTGGCAGTAGAAATGATGGACAGAATTGTCTTCTTGTAAGAAAATCCTATAATGACAGACATGGGAAACCCTGTTATACAGATGGGGTCTCCAGAGTGTGCTGTGTCTGCTCAGTGATGTACAGCTGAGGTTGACTAGCATCTACAGGGGAGATTATCTATGCTATCCTCTCATATCTTCATAGTGCTGGCAGTTTAAATGATACCTTGCAGAGGTAGAGTGCCTTTCTTACTGGGTTCCTAATGGACCAGCACCTCCTGGTGCAAAATAATTCCTAGGTGTTTGTCCCTCTTGTACACAACTCACATTAAAGTGCTCTGGATTATGCCTCTGACTCCCTGGCCACAGGGCTTAGTCCTGGGACAACCATTTGTCTATGTTTCATCCATCACTAACCAAAGGAGCATTAATCTGCTTAGCCTAAATAAAAGGCAGCTACAACATCCAACAATTTCAACAAGATCATGACTCTGACTCTGACTGATCAACCTCCATCATGTTACACAGTATATGACAGCATGGCCAGGTCAAATATGAATCACAAAAGCTGAGATAGGAAAAATTATTTGGTTCATTCTATGTACTGCTGCAGAACTTTAGACTATTTTCAAGCCTGCCTACCAGTACCACAATAATGGTAAGAAACTTCTGTGCCTTTCCTTAGGAATTATTTCCTTCTTGTCAGAAAATATTCCTGCTATTCTGCATTTATTTTAATAATTTAAGCCTATCTTTTTAAGCAGTATGTCAGTTTTGCAAAATGTTCTGAAGGTACTTCATGTTACATAGTTACCACTTTGCTTTTATCACACTGAATACTGTATTCCTTCCTTTGCTTTCACCCCTGGTACTGAAAAGCAGCTCCAACATCAGTACTTCTGCCTCTGCTTTCATTGTTTTTCAGCTACATTCACATGACATATATGCCAATTATCGTACTCCAGAAGCAGTACCAGCCAGTTTTAGAAACAGCACTTGTATATCAGATGCCATGTAGCATTCTCCATAGCTGGGCAGGCAAAATAGTTCTGCTTCAAGAGAAAGAATGCTTGACATTAGAGGCCCAGCTTCTAGGTAAAATGAAACTATCCCCTGGATAGCTGACTCAATAAAGGGAACAATGATATAGTCTGCAGACTTGCTTGTGAATAGATAATTTCAAGTTACACATTCCCACATGAAAACATGACATCAGTTTTAAAGTATTTCTTACACAGGAAGTTACTAATAGGCCCATGCAAATACAAAGCACAAGGTGTGTGCCTCAGCAGTCTCCCTGCCTTGCTACTACATAGGTTGTCTGTGATACATTGACCGAATTCTTTTAGGAGACACTAGGTAAAGCTGTATCTTGTTAAAAAAACAAAACAAAACAAGAAAACGTGTATTGCAGATAGACAAGCAGTAAAAATCCATACAATCTTATTAAGGAATATTTTGTTAAAATTCAAATAGCATACTACAGCCAAAATAAACATGAGAGAACCTGGACAAATATTTGAAGAAAGCAAGTGCTGTGCTCCCTACCCCGATACTCAAACTTCAAAAGACTTCCCACACAACATATGCAAAAATCAAATCAACTCATGTAACTAGCTATACTGACACTGGTATTAACTGGGAATATGACAGAATATGACAAACTGCAGCTGGCAGATGCCTTTTAAAACAATACTTAGGATAAAAGGAAGCATGGTGTATACATAGCTCAAAAGGATGGCTACATGTAACAAAGCATAACAAATGTGTTTTGGTGAAGATAATGTGGGAAGTAAACCCAAACAAGCCTATAAAATAAAATAAAATATCACTTTAAACCCAAAATTGCCTTATTTTCTTCTCACCTTACATTATGTAAGCCCTTCAAATTTAACCGATGCATGCCTTAATTTAACTACTGGATTTGCCACTTGCCTTTAGCTAACTGGAAGGAATAAACTCGATGCCTATTGTTAGAGTATCCTTTTTGTGAATGGGGAATTGTTAGTAGAAGCACAGGGATTATTAAACAACAACTGTTTCCTCTGACAATAGGAAGATGGAGCACATTGTACCAAGGACAAAACTCTCTTTGCAGCTACCATGACGTGTACCAGAACATGGTACTTACTCTGCAGCACATCTGTTCCATGGAAATTCCCAAACATTTGTTCATCAGGGTGAGGATTGCAACACAAGGTTCATCCCCCATCCCTCTGATACACTATCCCTGGCACAGATCACATATGGGAGTCTAGCTGCCTTGTGGAGTCATCTGGGGGAACAGCATGGCCGGGACTCATAGTTTGGCGGGGTGGGCAATGCTGCATTTTGGCCAGGTGCAAGTATCTTGGAGCAGCCCACCTCAGCACCACAGCCCCAGCACAATCCAAAGGAACCCCATGCAGTTGTTATAACTGTGAGCTACGCTCACTGCTGTGGCTATTCTTGTGTGTGTGGTCTTCAAAAGCCTCATGGCCTGTGACTTACATTTATGGAGCAGCTTAGAAACTCATATTTGAAAGAAAAAGCCTTCATTTTAATTATAAAGTACACTAAATCAGACTATGCAGGAAAGGAAAATTATGCATCTACATTTACAACTTCAGTATTAGGCTGCTTTTCAGGATAGCTACAAGATTCAGTGATGCTTGAATTAAAGGCTAAACAGTTTAAATTTATCTTATGTACACATAAAGAAATCATGTTAAATCTACTTAGAAACTATTAGCTTAAGCAGAGTAAATACTATGAAAGTCTACCAATCCTTGGCTTATCAAGACAGGTAGTTCTAATGTCCTTAAGGTGACTCCTGTTATTTAAAGGCATCAAGTTTTAAGACCTAATTCTGGAAATTTGGTGATTTGTACAAAAATTTCAGCTATAGTTTTTTAGTCTCCATAAACTTTTTTTTCTCTGAAAACCAGCAGAGGGAGACAGGTTCTTTTTTACTCCTAAAGAAAGCAAAAAAAAATGGTGTTACTTCCTCAAAAATATACCTTCTGAAAATCCAGTATAATTTCCTAGATTAGTCCCTCAATGTATTTTCTTGGTAAATTTGAGCTTTATTATTACTCCTCACTTTTCTTGTTCTGAGTGTTTATTCAAGCTTAAATGTCTCTTGCTTAATCTGCAGATGTTTATTAAACAGTAGGTTGCTATTAATATTTCCTTGTGGATTTCTTTCAGGAAGAAAGAGGATATTGGTGTTAGTAATATATGAAAGGGAAAAATAGGCCATGGCTATGTTTTTTTGTATCACTGTTATGAAACATTCTGCGTGTATTTTCAGCATTTGTAAGGTCTGCATAGGGCTCTCAAAATTGATAGTCATTTCAGCTGACTATATGTATGAGTTACATATTTAAGGCTCAAACATAAGAAGAAAATTCTGCTCTACGATCAGAAAATGCTGCCAACAGTTTCAAGTATAAGTAAAATCTTTTCTTGAGTCAATTTCTTAGAACTCAGAACATGTTTCAGTACACGGGAATTCAGGCACTAAAAGCCAAAACACTACTACAGGTCTTGTCACAGAAAGTTGGGTATGTCCCACACAATTTAGGCAACATTCTCTATAAAATATCATGACAGAGCATACATTTGAAATTCATAAAGGATTTTTCATATTTAGCCCCATTTTTTCCAAATCAATTATGTCCAGAAGAGCAATAGAACAGGGAACTCAAAACCAGAAAAATCTAACAATTCACTACTTGTTTTGCTGTAAATACTTTGTGATAACTTTTACATTTTTTTTCATATAACTTCCTTTCACAGATGGTTTATATGATCAGAGAAGAAATTATAAGAAGTGATTTTTTGATAGGATATGTTTCCTGTGATATGTACAATTTCTATCATTTGAATGCCTTAAATAAAATGAAGCTTCTGAATATTCCTAAAATGAAGTGGAAGAGTTTCTCAGAAAACACATGCAGAAACTGCATCAATGCTGAAATATACTCAGGAGGTACCATGCGATAGTTGTTAGTTTATGGTTTGCTTTGGTAAGGGCTATTAATGGAAGAATGATGCCAGAAAATCCTGAGGGAGAAACTGTGGGCAACAGCATGCGTACCTGGAAATAGCAATCATTCCTTGGGTAAAGGTAATGAGGTAATTGGGAAGACTTCTGGTATTTAAAATCCCAATCACAGCAAGTCATGCTTAATCAGACATCCAAAGGCAGAGGATGATAAAACTTCATACTGACTATTCATTTGGGTTATCCCTATCAAAGAACTAAAATAAACAAAAAAAAAACCCAGCACTACCAGCAGGAATCTTAAAGCAAAAGACTTCCAAGTGATCTTTTTGGCAGCCTGCTAAGAAAGAGGCTACAGGGTCTTCTTCCAGCTGCCCAGATTTTCTGACGCTCCATATAAGATCCAAGCACTTACCAACAAGATCTGGTATCCAAGTCTAATTCTGTAATGGCTCTGGCCCTTAATCCTTGTATTTTGGTATACAGTTTTTTGTAGTTTTCATAGGGGAAGTTAAACACACAATGTGTTTCCTGGAGGACATTTGTAAAACTGGTTTTCAGGTTAAAGGTCAGTGATTCAAATTCAACAGATTTTATCTAATGGGTGTACTGGGAAGCAGCAGAATTAATTTAAAATGCTGAAATCCTTGCCCAGACACCTTCATATAATAAAAACAGTAAATAAGCATCTTCTACTTAGGAATGATAATAAAGTGCTAGCACATTATTCAAAGGGATTTATTGCCTTTGCTGTTTAGATTCATGAGTAGAAAGCCACCCATGCTTGAGGGATGAAACCACATCTTGTTTTAATGAAAATGTCCAGCAAAGGGCCACAAGGATGATCAGGGGTCTGGAGCATCTCTCTTATCAGGAGTGATTGCCGAAGCTGGGCCTGTTCAGTCTAGACAAGGAAAGACTGAAAGGGGATTTCATTAATGCATATAAATATCTCAAAGGTGAGTGCCAGGAGGATGGTGCCAAACTCTTTTCAGTGGTGCCCAGTGACAGGACAAGGAGCAGTGGCCATAAACTAAAACACAATGAGTTTCATCTCAACATGAGGAAGAACTTCTTTGTGCTGAGGGTGGCAGAGCACTGGAACTGGCTGCCCAGAGAGGCTGTGGAGTCTCCCTCTCTGGAGACATTCAAAACCCACCTGGATGGACTCTTGTGTAACCTGCTCTAGATGGTCCAGCCCTGGGCAGCGGTTTGGACTAGATCATCTCCAGAGATCACTTCCAACTCTAATGATTCTGGAATCCTGTGATCTCTGAGTTTGGTGGAAAACTTTTCAGATGGGATTACAATAGTCAGCTCCAAGCAGAAAGAATCAAACAGCATTAACACGTCACAAATCACTTAACTTGACGCAGAGCTTGTGTGCATGGGAGGATAAAAAAGTAGCGTGTGTTCATGTATGTACTGCTCAGGTAGAAAATCCAAGGAGGAGGACAGCTAATCTGCACAACACACAGTTCTGGCCTCATTATGAACCCTGTTTTTGTACGTGCTCCTCATCCATCAGAATAATTCTACCAAATGTATCAGGAATTCTGTCAGGACCAAGCTTATGCACCCAACTGTGGGGGTGCAGAGCACAGCGGGAACATGACTTCTTATCTTCCAATGTGTCAGAGAAACGACCTGTCAGCAAACCTTAGTATCCACAGTCATTCTTCTGAAATGAAGCAGTAACATATCAGGCCACATAGAAATATAACACCCATCCTATTGAAGGGCAGAGCTCAGGCAGTATTGAAGCATTTACAGGCACAGTATTACTGTTAAGAAAATTACTTATTTTCCAAATATAAATCTTTATATAGTGATGGTCATTTGCTTGTAAAATATATTCAAGAGTAGCTGAAGGATATGGAAGAGGATACTGATAAAAGAATGGAACTTAAGTATAGCATCATTGGCTAATTGTGTCCATGACACCATACTTGATTCACCACATAGCAGCAACTATTTAAGTTTATGCATGTATGTAGTGAAAGTATAGAGTGGTCTAGTGATTCCTTGAAACTGCCTAATGGGAAAAAAAATAGCTCCCTCATTTTTAGTAAATCCCAAGCCTTTCAAAATAAAAAAAAAAAAAAAGGAAAAAAAATTAAACTGCAAATATGTCACCTGCAAATATTACTTCCGTTAGAGTACTGCACAGTCTTTTGGAAGAGCAGAAATTCATCATCCAAGTCAAGAATTCACAGTAGCATTAAGCATGACCTTTGTTTTGTATTTAAATCAATGGAAATTTTGCTCTGGTTTCACTGAAAGCATAGCCTAAAAAGAACAAAATTGTCTTTGATTCGTCCCACTAAAACCAATGGATGAATGCACCAGCAATATTTTGGCATCCCCCGAAGGCACCAGGCTGAATCCTTGACCTGTGAGAGACTATGTATTAAAATACCAAACTAATGAAAAGCTAGGTCCTCCAGCTATTTAATAAAGCAGACAGCTACAGGTTGGGCAGAGAAGAGGTTGAGAGCAGCCCTGCCAAGAAGGACTTGGGGGTGCTGGTCTATGAGAAAATGAACGTGAGCTGGCAGTGTGCGCTTGCAGCCCAGAAAGCCAACTGTATCCTGGGCTACATCAAAAGGAGCGTGACCAGCAGGTCAAGGGAGGTGATCCCTGCCCCTCTACTCTGCTCTCCTGAGACCTCACTTGGAGTACTGTGTACAGTTCTGGTGTCCTCAACATCAAAAGGACATGGAACTGTTGGAACAAGTCCAGAGCAGGGCCACGAGGATGATGAGGGGACTGGAGCACCTCCCATATGAAGATAGGGCTGAGAAAGTTGGGTCTGTTCATCCTGGAGAAGAGAAGGCTGCATGGAGATCTCATAGCAGTCTTCCAATATCTCAAGGGGGGCTATAGGGATGCTGGGGAGGGACTGACTCTTCATGAGGGACTGTAGTGAGAGGACATGGGATAACGGGTTCAAACTTAAACAGGGGAAGTTTAGATTGGATATGAGGAAGAAATTCTTTACTGCAAGGGTGGTGAGGCACTGGAATGGGTTGCCCAGGGAAGTTGTGAATGCTCCATCGCTGATGGTGTTCAAGGCCAGGTTGAACATAGCCCTGGGTGGCATGGTTTAGTGCGACGTGTCCCTGCCCCTGGCAGGGGGTTTGGAACTAGATGATCTTAAGGTCCTTTCCAACCCTAACTATTCTATGATTCTATGATTCTATTGTTCATACTCTGTTAGTAAGGTCATCCTGTCCTTCTTCGTCTCATATTATGAAAAACAAGTTCAACTCTAAGCTAGTTTTTAGATTATAAAGTAAAATGCTCATCTCCTATCTAATATTAAAAATCTTTGAAAATCCACAAGGTTTAAGTCACAAAATCCAGAATTATTCTAAACCCAAGTGGTCTTTATGAGATTTAAACCTGAATACAGATTAACATGCTAGTCTTATAAAACTGGCCTACCATGCAGCAAATGATTAAAGAACTTGATTGAAGTCTTTTACTGTCCATTAGTGTTACAAAAGTCAGAGTATTTTCATGCAAGACATCAATTCTTGCTCAAAATTTGAGTCTTATGAGGGATTCTATGCAGTCATTACTGTGAAGTTTTGCCTTCACCAGATGGTAAAGCCTTAAGACGATGTTTGAATATCTAAAAAACAGTTTCGTCAAGTCACTTCAGTTGGCAAAATTGCTCCAAACCTCAGAAAGTAGTAATGATTTAAAAATAACACGGAAAATAGTATTTGTTTCCATCTCGGCAAGTATAGCCATTCCACTCAACACAGTAACTGTGATTCATTGAGTAGGCTGGGGAATGAAAACTTTTCAGGAGGATTTGCCAGGGCTCCATATGTCCCTCTGCATAAGAAGTTTTCGGGTGAGGCTCAGAAGTGCCAGAAAAGGACAAACGAAAAGGATGAAAAGGCCTTCCATTCCCCTGGTAAGGAGGTAAATGAACCTGCACCCCTTCTCAGATTAAATTATATATCTGCAGCCTGAGGCTCAGGGAAAGAGTTTGATAACACTTCTACAACAGACACAGTTTGTTTAGGCAAACCAGTTTGTTTTGGCTTCTGTTCACCAACCTAAAAACTGGACGTTATCTAACTGCGGTTTTGTGAAACAAGGAATAATTGTAGAGTGTTTCCAGATAGGCTGATGAAAACTTTTACATCATGCATTACATTTTTGTTGGTGGAGGGTATAGAATATGGAAGGATATGGGAGCGAGGCCAGAAGATGTGACAACATAATCACATAAAATCCAGAAGAATTGTTGTTGTCTTGATCTATTTTATAGGTCAGTCTGTCTCTCAGACATTTCCATCTCCACTGTAAACACAACAATTACAGCAAATACTGTAAAAAAGGCAGTATAAGCTCCCTTTAATACAATGTCAACACTAGAAAAGTAAGCAGAATGTAGCTAACTAGCTCTAGGAAGCTCTTAGGTGTTGGTTTAAAGAGCAGTTTCTCCACTTCTAAGTTGTATCAACAGATTTGCTATCAAAGCTGTTCGTTTTTATTTTCAGTATCGCAGTTGCTCCACAGCATGGAATAACTTCTTTGCTTCAAAATCTATGAAACCCTTGGCTTAATATTTACCAATTTCACAGAATAAGTGTGAATGCTAACCTCCATAATATATTTCATGTTAAAACTGCCTGTAAGCGGAAACAGTGTCTAAGTAATTATAGCATGATGGCTATTTATTCATACAATTGACTTGATGTTACTCTTCCAGAACAATTTTAAAGGTACTACTTTTATGTTCATATCACTATTTCATTCCTGCTTCTGCAAATACATGTTCTTAAAAATGAGTGCTAGTTGCAGGAGTATGTAGCAACCTTTTCTTTCTCCACAAGTCTCTCTGTACCCTTTGCTTCAAACTGCCCTTCCACCACTTCCCTCCCTGTGACATAAGTCATTCAGGTTAGTCACATAACTTTTGATCCAAATTGGACACATTAGGTAAAATTACCAGTTAGATACCAAAGCAAAGGTCTGTAGAGAGTCAATCTTTAGAAATAAAGCTCAAGCTATATAACCAAATATTATACTGATCTGTGAGTTTGGCTACTCCAGGATACGTAATTTCTTTTGAGAGAGCTTGCATTATGATTTATTTCTATTCCTCTGGAGTACGCAGAAGCTTGCATCCTGGGCTCAGCAGTAGCAGTCATTTTTCTCCTTCTCAGTAGCTGGTGCAGTGCTGTGTTTTTGACTTTTGGCCTGGGAACAGCGCTGATAACACCGATGGTTTTAGCTACTGCTTAGTAATGTTTAGTCCAACCAAGGACTTTCTGAATCTCATGGTCTGCCAGGGAGGAGGGGAAGCCAGGAGGAAGCAGAGGCAGGACACCTGACCCAAACTGACCAAAGAGGTATTCCATACCACAGCACGTCATGCCCACTATATAAACTGGGGGCAGCTACCCGGAAGGGTTAGATCACTGGTCGAGCTGGGTATTGGTCAGCGGGTGGTGAGTGGTTGTATTCTCTTCCCTTGTTGCTTCCCTTGTCATTATTATTATTGGTGGTAGCAGCAGTGGTTTGTGCTATACCTTAGTTACTGGACTGTTCTTATCTCAACCCATGGGAGTTACACTCTTCTGATTCTCCTCCCCATCCCTCTGGGAGTGGGGGGAAGAAGGGGCAGAGTGAGCTAACGACTGTGTGGCTGATTTATGGCTGGGCTTAAACCAAGACAGCTTGTATTTCCATTTTCTAGACACACAGCTCAGCAGAGGCAAGAATATGACATACAGTGCTCTTTCAAATATTCTCAGCCTTATGTTTATTAATACTTTTTGAGGTGAGAAAAAATATTTGCAGTATTAAACAGATGAATTGACAAAGAATAAAAATCAATGGTTGATAATGCACAAAGAGTACAGAAAGAGTGAAACAACTTATTTATTACTTATTACTTTTATGTTCAACTAAGGTTTATGTAGGTCAATACAAAACATGCAAATTACCCCCTGGCACATCTTTTGTAGAAACCTCTTTTAAAAAATTTATAAAAGAAAGGAAAAGTTGAAAAGACTTTCTTTTCTGTAAGAAAGTCACCCCTTGCCACAGATTATTTACACATCTTGCTCATACTATTACTACTGAAGAGAAAGTGTTTCATCTCTAAGACAAAATGTTTCCTGATGGCCAGGGTCCAAAAAAACGCAGGATGTAGCAGAACTTGCAACCATATCCTCCCATTCTTCTAACATTCAAATTTCCTCATCAAATTTTTCAGGAACAAGATAATATTGGGGTCCAACAAGGACACCAACAACACTTTTTGCTAAATACTGTTCCTTTTCCTAGTGCAATAAAATACGCGCGCATCCAGTCCAATGTTCCAAGGCACACATAAATGCATTTTTTGTGTTTTATTTTCAACTTCCAAAACTGTAAATGTTGTCAGAATTATTCTACACTTGTCCACAAACACACATTTAATTTCAGCTTAACCAGTTGAAACAGTGGACAAAAGGGTACGTCATGCTGTGGAGAGTCTAGAAAGGTTGGGGAAATGGCTTCTGGAACAGAAATGCTCTTGCTAGCCTTTCACTGGAAAATTTAGTTGTCAACATGTTCCCCATGGAAGAGTGGCAGGAAAAAAATGAATAAACTTCAGACAGGCAGGGTACTGGGGAGTGAGCCACCTCCTCAAATATCTCTGCGGAGCACAAAAATGAAAGGCCATAAATTCTGGTTTAAATCCTCCACTTTCGTATCTCCTGAAAATACTTTATGCACATGTTCACCTGCATGGGTACTCACGCCTGTGCATGCTCATGCTCACTTGTACACTCACCAGTGTGTATGTACACTGATGCATCTCTATATTAACTCACATGCCTCCCACATATCCATTTACTCATATGCACTGACTCCTGCTGTGTCTCATGCCCATGCTCAGATGTACTCACATTCACCTGGTCATACAACTGCACTGCTTTGCACTCATATGTGCTTCCGCTTTTTCTTGCTAGAACAACTAATCATTAATTCTTTGGCCATACATTTTGTATTTTCAACACCACTTCTGCTAATGGCACTGATTATTATTTTGCCTGCAAGTAAAGATGAATTCTCACCAGGAACAAAGCACCATAATTAAAAAACTTAAAGGAAAAAGAAGACATTTGGTTCATACAATTCATGACAACACAAGGTAATAACACTTTTCATCCACAGAGCCTAAAGAGCAGAACTGTATTTTTCACAACATGCACAGGAAAGTGAAAAGCATGCTCTGAACTTTAATCTCTTAAAGATACATCAGATCCTACCTCATCTTTCTCCACAAAGCAATTAAAAAGCTCATAATTGAACTCTGATTTGCAATACAGTCCAAAAAGAGGGGGATACATTCACAGAGCAGAAGACAGTTTAGAAATTGCAGCATGCAATATCAATGAAAGACAGGTAACAATGTTCAGCAATCAAAACCACCTGTTTTGATTGCTTTTTCCTTGCTATGAGAAAAATGACCATTTCTATTTACTTCAGCATGCCAGTTATTACATTACAGGAGTAAGCTTGCATGTCATATTTACAATACAGGTGTAGAAAGGACTTATGAAGTAAAATGCTATTTTATGCTACCATTTTCATAGCAATACCATTATTCCTAATATTTGCTATACTTACTATTTTGACCACCACTGAGCATTAGCACGTTTTCGAAGAACTTTCTTATTAGACAGCTACAATCTGAGCAGTAAGAGAGCTAGTCCAGAGCTTGCCATTTTGGATAGAAAAAAAAACAAACAACCCAACAAAAACCAACAAACAAAACAAAACCGCAAAACCAACCAAAGAGAAAACCAACCAAGACCACCTTTTCTTCAAGGCAAATCAGTTTACATTACTAACACATCTGCTGCTTTATCACCCAACTACTGAATATCATGAGATACTCTGCAGATCTAAAGTAAAAGGTCAATTTTTGATTTTATTACTCGAAGTAATTCCCTGTCATCAGCAAACATCATTTTGTACCCCCTTTGGGACCATTTATGTTAACACCAAAGCACAGAGGACTGATACACATTCTTGGAAAACATCATTGCTGACTTAACCCATTAGTCAAAGGTTTATACAAAAATAATAATAAACCAACCAAAAAACCTAACCCCGTGTTGACTCCTCCTTTTTTCCACCACAGTAATTGAGCGATAATCACACATATAATTATGACAGAAGTAAATATAATTTTAAAAGAAACGATTGTTTTAGAACTACTACCCCAGTCTTTTAAATATCTGGTAGTTACTTAGCCTTTGCCTAATGTTCAGATGCTACTCATCTGCTTTTGAAGACAGTGGCATTGTATAAACTGCAGATTACTGAAAAAAATTTAATAAAATACTGATTTACCGGAGAAATCAAATAAAAACTGCATCAGAAATAAAGTGCTACATCTTCCTTTAACAAGACATTTATGGTACTTCTTGTTGCACATGAGATTTGTGTGATATACATGCACTGTACAGCCCTTACCACAAGCTCTTTTTCTTTAAATATTTCCATTAGTGGAAGTGAGAAACTAAAAAAGTGCTGCAAGTGATACGCTTTTTGCTGCAACCACAGTACCCTACCTTTTATTTCTTGTTTTTCTTGCTCTTCCTTATTATCACATTTCCAAGACACCCTCTCTTCAGTTGAGAGCACCAAAATAGCTTGTAACAACTTAGATGTCTTACCTCCTTCTTAAGCAAGATAGCATTCCTCTTCTGTCTTCTCTCTTCGCAACTTTTCCATGTTGCTTCAAGTCTGAAATTATCCTCATGACCTGTACCAGTATTCATGTTTTTCTACACCTTCAAAACAGTGAAACCTGTTCTTTCTGTTTTGTTTTAGGCTTTCTTCTTCAATTTATTCTTCCCTTCTGATTATGTCTTGCCTCAGTTCTAACACATCTCTGTCTTTGATTCTAAAGCACCCTCCACCTTTACCAGACTTTGATAAATGCACGTAAATGTCCTCTACAGAACAAAAACTGTCTACTTTTTTTAATCAGTGTAGAACTGCAATTTTCCAGGAAGCCTCCCGTCTCTGATCTCTAACCTAGAGTCCAAAGTCAATGGCTTGCTCATTCATAAAAATATATACTACAAAATCTTACAGAAATGTAAATGAATACTCAAAAGGCAGCAGGCACAGACCTAAACATATGATTAAATATTTTGCTACACCAAGGCATAAATATTTGTTTCCAAAAAAAGTATTTGGCTGATAAATTTCTGTTTAAGAGTTGCTGGATTTAAAAGATGAAGCTAAATTAAGGATGTTTACCTTTATAAAACATGTCCAGTTGAAATAGAACCCTCATTCATCAGACTAAGATTTATTTTTTTTTCTAAGGTGGCCACCTTATTAAAATTCAGTGAATAAAATTATATATTATGGAAACATATATTTCCAGCCTTTTCTAAGTTCACAGTTTATTTTATTTTTTCTTTCACTTACAATACACAGAAAGAGAAAGAAAAATTCTTATCATTTAAAAATAAGAAAATCAGCCTGAAAATTAATACATCAGTCTGAAATCTGCAACAGAAAGCCAGCTAGGTACATGCCCAAGAAAGGATAGGCACAAGATGAGGGATAATATTGGACAGCTTTAGAGTTACAGACTTTCATAGACAAAGAGCTCTGGTGTTCTGTGTTTGAGCTGTTCAGCACCTAACAGGAAAGGGACCTGGAGTTTCTACTACTGCAATACAAATAGTTGCAGTTACACTGATAACTCACCTCTATTACAGAATTTGTGTTTTGGTCAACACTAGAATAGAACACAATAGATTTTTTTCCCCCTACCTCTCCAAATTACGTAGTGCAACAGAATTCTCCTTAAGAGTTGCAATAAATAGGTTCTTGTGATATATCATTGAATAGGTGACTAACACCAAAACAAGAATAAGAAGACTCTGATAACTAACCAGAACAATCATCTGTATTTTTTTTCGTGTTCCAATAAATCACATGACTTGACGAGATGTGGATCCACCAAGGAACCAAGCTGCAGACACTCCCAGTCACACACAGGCACACATCCCAGCCCGTGGCTGTGGACATGCTGCCAGATGTGCCCCAGATCATGGAAGGGGCACTGGCACAGACACAGAAAGCTGGGGATCCACCCCACCCAGAGGTTCTCTGCCCTTCAGTTAAAGCAGGTTCCAGTCTGAAATGAAATAGAATCATAGTATTTGGAGAGAGAAAACTAAGTAGCATAACTAACTAGGCTATGGTATTTACCAGCTTGTGATTGAGAGAGGGTGGAAACAACCTTAAAATAATCAGATAAATGATCAAAATCTTCTCTACTACAAGCAGCAGTTCTTACAACAGCATGGAACCTACAAGAAGAAGAAGAAAAAGCTATCAATCTTTCAGATGTTGGTTATTTGTTTCTAAAACTACAAAATCTTGCTGCTTGTTTTTTCTACTAAGGGGTGAGGTGTCTCAAATTTAGCATGGAATAGCTGCCACGCTGTAAGAGCATGTCATTGTTTGATTCATAGCAACTTATTACTGAATTCATTCTTTTGGGTTACGAAACAATGGGTTAAAAATATTCCAGTCCTCTCAGCCTTGAAGTGACTGCAATTTTCAGCTCTGAACCGTAATATTTAGATTAGTTCTATACAAAGTCTTTTGTTCTAAAATTTTCGTTCTGATTTCCTAGAAAGGCTTGTACTAGCCAGAAGTAATATACAGTGCTACTGCAATTCTACATGAAATATGTATCTTGCCTCAGTAAATTCATCTTACAAGGAATAAATCAGACTGTCTATGTATGAGTTAGCAATAAGATACTGGTAAACTTGGAGGCAAATGTTCTTCCCTATATAAAAGACAGACTACACAATTTAAAAAACTGCTAAAATTACAGCATAATTCCTCTACTCCCTTTTTAGTCAGGATACTTATACTACGGCTTAAGTGTAAGGAAGTAATTTCACTGTAATTTTGTTGAGAGAAAACCTAACCCTGTTACAACAGAAGACAACACCCATCAAATACGTAATACTGGTACAGAATAGTCTTCTGCAAGCCAGGATATGGCCATAGCTGATAAGATCATGGAAGCAATAATTACACTTGGAGAAAGGGTTTCTGACTGCTTAGATATATTAAAAAAAAAAAAAAAAGAAAGTAGTATTAATCTGGAAGGACATTAGTTGTACTTGTTCAAACTGGGGAAAGATTCTAGGCAGAGGTCTGCCAGAGGAAGAAAACTTATGGGCCATACACTAAGCTAAGTATAAACTCACATAACTCCTCTGAAACCTCCTCCTCAAGGAGTCATAAGCCACAGCAGAGTCTCACCAGTGCATTAATGGCATTCTTGCCTTCCACTTTCATATGAAGTCAACAGCACGCTCATACCAGCTAAATTAGGCACTTAACCTAATGAGACTTAACTTTACAATCCCTATTGTATTTTCATTTCAGGTCTGTGGTTATGTCTGTTAACTCACTGCTGTTGGGAAACACAGCAAATGACTATAGCAGCCTCAGCTGTGTGGCCAGCAGGTACTTGTACACATTACAGGAAACCACACATTGTACTAGTTAAGCATGAATTTTGCAATAGCAGCATTGCCATGACCATAGAAACATTGCAAATAAACTCTGTTGTCATTTCTAGGTGATTTTTTTGTAAGTCAAATGACACAAGTTATAATACAGCTTCTGTCACTACTGCCACTTCTGATGGACAGAACTGTGACGGTGAGGGGAAGTACTTCAGCACCAGCCTTGAAGTTATCAGTTTACTCTGTGGTTTAAACACAAACTAATGCTAATAAGTTAGCCTCTCTACTCACTTTTACTCTAAGAAAATGTTTGCTGCTGACAATGGCAAAAGTAGCATCTGTCACTGTGTTTCCTAGAGCAGAGAGACAGAATAGATTCAGGAGCCAGATTTTAGGACTACTTCTTCAGAGACATTTGACTACCTAACTGTTTGTTCTACTGATGGGAATTTTAATACCAGTAACCTTCCACAAAGTAAAAATAACAGCAAAAAGTATCAAGGGCACTCTGATATACAGGAGTCCTCTTGAAATCCCACCCATTTTTACTACCATACTGGAACAATGTGACAAAAGAGTGGCCAAAGACAAGCCTTTCTACTGCTCTGCCATGCTATGTCCAGCATTAAGAACAGTCCAGCATTAAGAAACAGATTCTGATTTCTCAATTTCAGATTAAGGTAACTGCTTCTGTTGCAATACTGAAATCCTTAGCAGTTTTCAAACCTTGCAACTTATTGCGTATTGAAACTGGAGTAACGTTTTTACCACTGTATATTCTAGATCAGCTGTTAAAGAGCTTGACATTGTGCCACATGGGGGAAAACAACACTGGATACCCCATACTATCATCAAGTATCATACTATCATCAAGGGCACCACCCCACACAGCTCTTTTTCTCTTGAGGCCAATGCTTATTTAAAATCCATCTCTCCCCTGTGCTCTCCTTCACTGTAGCTGGTAGAGGCAGGGGAAAAAAAAACCAAACTGCCTATCTTTCGAATACCCAGCAGCAAATTCATCTGTCTTGCAAGCACCTGGTCAACTAGAGAACACAGAACAGTATGGCAGAACAGCATGAGGTAGGCTATAACCTTGAAGTAAGCTGCAAAAGGTGAGGATGGTCATGACCCTAGAAGGCCAACTAAGTCAGTTACGGCCAAACACCACCCAGAGCACTAGAAGTTTTCTTTCCTGCCTTGTCACGTAACCACCATCCTGACAACGTGTAGGTGAGGATGCTGGGTCACTGCCACACAGCAGAGCTCCATCTCCCTGCCTACAGTGAGTCATGCTTGGTGCAGCCTCAGACGTGTCAAAAGGCCCAGTCCCAGCTGGCTCTCCTAGTGTAACAGCATGGCTTACCCTGATAAAATGCAGAGCTGCCAGCTTACAGGTTCTTTTTGAACATATTTGTGGCATGTTTTAAACTGAATGTTAAGTATCATTCTATGTTGGTTTCAACTGTTGCTGCAAGTTTTTCCCGTAAGTTGTTTGTGATTACTGACATGCACATATGAATTTACATTTAATAAATTCCAGTACTTCCAGCTCCCCAAAATGATAGTCTACACACAAGTAAAGAATACTGACCACAAAACTCTGCTTCTCAAGTGAAAGATAGTGTATGAAAATTATTTTATAGCATTGAAAAGTATCTCAAGGGAGGGAAAGCTCCAAGCAACATCAGCTCTATTACTTTAATAGCTTTCTATTACCACAGATGTCATTAGGCAGTTTACATTCCCATTTTACACATACACAACCCAGAAGCTACAGTTTCAACTACCACTTTGGACTCCAATTTTCATTATAATTAAGCCTTCAAAACTTCACAACAGTTTTGAGTATCTTGCCTAGACTGTGCAAATCCCTCAATAAATTATTTTTTCCTATCATTTGTATAAATGATTGCCAGAGCTTCTTAAGGTTAACTTGTAGCTACTTATCTTATAAATCAGAGTAACAGAAATACAATGAACATGATAAGCTTTTCATGAATTTATGTGTCAATGTATTTTTGTTTAAATACAACAGGCTCACAATATTGAAACGTTAACAGGTTTTACAACTGAAATCTATGTTTATTCCAGAAATAGCTATTTTATAGGAACTGTAGTGTATTTGCTATTAAGAGCTAGTGTTTAGCTACCCAATAAACTTCTGAATAATCACTGACCACTTTCAGTGCTGAACCTAAGTCCAAAACACACAGATCTTCGTTCAGAAACATCGGTACTGCACTTTGAAACAAGGTGGCACTGGAAATTCACAAATCAACCCCTGAACTGACAACAAGCATAAACAAGTGCACGGGTTGAGAACAATTTCCTGAATTGTTTAATCTGCATAAAGATCAAGATATTTCTCTCCTCCTCCCCCCCTCCCCCACTTTTCTTTATTTTCCTCTCCTCTAAGAGGAAGGGGAAACCAAGTCTGAACTCAGTAAGGTTCAAATGAGTGGAAAAGAAGGCCCAGCCCTGGAAAAGGATTCCTGAAAGGAGGAGCTGCCTGTGTGCGTGAGGCGGGGGCTGTTCGTAGACAGCACTGCGCCCCAGCCTGGCCCCTCCGCGGCAACCACAGGCCGCGGCTCCCCTCAGGATCAACGGCCGGTAACCGGAGCGCGCGTTATAAAGCGGCCCAGCGCAACACGGAGGCAAGGCTCGGGCAGACTCAACAGCGCAGGCCACGGCTCCCCGGGCTGCGCCGGCAGCCGGAGGGGTCCCTCAGCGCCCGGCCCAGGTGCGCGCCCGCGTCCCCACCTCCCCCGTGACGCCACAGGCGCGCGGCCGGGGCCCGCCTCCCCGGCGACCGCCACGTACCTCCTCGGCGCGGGCGGCCGTGCGGCTTGTAGCGCAATCTCGCCTCGGCGTCCGGCGCTGCCCAATCAGAGCTCTCCGCGACGCCTGGCCGGGGTCTGGCCCGGCCAATCCACTCGCACAGAAGGGCGGGACCTGTCTCTATGGCAACCGGAGCCGGGGCCGCCAGAGCGCCGTGGGGGTGTCGCGCCGTACGGTAGCGCCCCGAGCCGTACCGTGCCGTGCCGTGCCGTACCGCGCCACCGAGCCCCTCAGATCCCCAAGGGCACGCCCGGGGAACGCCTCTTTTCATCCCCGCGCACAGGAGACGCCTCGTCCTTAAGAAGCAGCGGCTCTTCTCCCGCCGCAGGGGATCTTAAGGTAGATTCGCCGGTCCCGAGGCGGCGGTAGCCCCCATCGTTGGCGGAGGGGGCGGTGAGGAGCGCCCCGCCGGCGCGGAGCGGGGCGGAGGCCTCGCGGCGGGGCAGGTTCTGTCAGGGGGAGCAGTTGACCGCCGCGACGTGTGTGGGGGTGGGACGCGCTGTGCCTCGCGGGGTTTAACCGTCCTCCCTCCTGTCAGGTTTGAGAACGCAGGATAACGGTAACACGGTGGGGTGGGGGAGTTGGCGAGAGCAGCCGAGCGGGCCGAGGGGCTCCCTCGGGTGTGTGAGGTGGAGGAAGACGGGCATTTGGAATTGGGCAGGGAGCGTCCTGCCCCCGCCAGAAAGCTCTCCGGGTTTCCCTCCCTCTTTCCCTCCCTCTTTCCCTCCCTCCGGCCTTTACGCTCGGGTACCGCCCGCCAGATCTATGGCTTTCCAGGAAGTAACACTTCAGCAGCCCTCTGATGGGTGCGCAGGCGGTTAGTTTTGGGGCACCTAAGGCAGAAATTAATGCGTACCTGGCAGCTGCAGCTGCAGCAGAATCTTGATTGGCTGGTAATTTTACAACCGCAACGAAAAGTTCGGCTGCTTTGTCCAGGAGAGTAGACTGGTTCCACTAGAAAGGGTATATAGCTTTTCTGCATTATGCTTGCTATAGTACTCCTGGAGGAGCTAGGTAAAATAATGTCAAGATAGCCACTGTACTCAAAAATACTCTGAAGGAGGAAAAGGTTGAAATATGGTTGTAGAGAGGTAACTTTTTGTTGAAATGAACATGGCTGTGGTTTTCAAAAGTGTTCTTGTTTGGCAACACTTTTTTAGCGAGTATAGGAGAAAAAGCCTCTGTTGTTGGACTTGTAAGTTCTTGCTATGAAGTATTAATGTACAGCATTTTTAAAATTAGACCATCACAGTAACAATAAAGCACCAGTACACTATGGTATCTGGTTCAGCCTGGAGGCTTGCTTTGTCATCTTGTTTTCTCCCACTCTAAAGAAAAGTCCTGTAGTTGACTCAGTATTGATGCAGTTCTGCCCTGAATTCTGAGGTGACTGTCCCTCTTAGTTGAACAGAGTCGCATTCTAAAAACTGGATAGGAGGTGAAAAGCCACTCAAAAATTCTATGAAACCAGGTTTTATTGCAGCGTTTGTGGGCCTCTGCTTAAGACTTGCGAAAGTTTTATGGGAGAAGCTCCCATTCCTGCAAGCACTTAAGATTCACTTATATCTGCCACTGTCATTTGCTACACAGTGATCTTGTGCTGTCACAAGGCAATATTCACTATGGGCTGCAAATCATTAATGTAATTACATGCAGTACGTCCTAACTATAATTATGAATTTTCCCCTTTACTCACGACTGTAATCTTTTGGATGGTGTCAGCATTTTATTTTAGAATAAGAAAGATAATTCTATTTAAATAAGTAATAAGTCTATCATTAAACAAATTGTGTGGTAGTAGAACAATGTGAATCTCGTTTACTTCTACAAAGATAATTAACTTAAGAAAAGGGCAAACCAAAATTATAAATTAATATTGCCCGTTGAATATGCTTAAAACTTCTATTATCTGTTGGAGGCAAAGGCATCTAATCTATGCACCTGATGTAAATTTGTTTGTGACTTGATGCTTTACAGCTTAAGATACCATTATTTGGCATCTGAAATTATATTCAGAAAACCCCATCAAGAAACTAAAAACTAAGCAACAACAACAACAAAAAGAATTATGTTTTAGTAAGAGTAAGGAAACGTTTCCACTGTGGAAACTGTAGTTGGCTGTGTAGTAATGGTAGTACTGCTGAACGTAAACTTTCAGTTTATGTAAGCCAAGTTAAAAGTTTTCTGTCAAAAGCAGCCCCCAAATGATGCATATAAAACTGAAATTGTAATTGTGAAAGGGAAGAACAATAGTGTTCCGAGACAATAAAAAATGTAAAATACTATTATATTGACTCAAATGTCAGAGGTTGGAAATATTGACTCATAGTGATATCGTGACTAATATGCTTTACAAAAGAAAGATAAAAATCCTTTACTGTTAAGTTAAAAGCCAATAGCAGCGTTGCTTTGATTTGAACTTGTGCAACAAAGGTGTTTATCTAGTGAGGTATTGTGCTCTTGTCTTTTTGATTGCTCAGTAAGCAGAAAAGATCTCTCTGAAGTTCCTGTTAGATACACAGTAGACACAAGCCTTCTAGATATGGATATGCTTATATGTAGCTAAAAGCATGGCCAGATGTTTAAAACATATCTAATTAAATCAGAGGCAAAATTCATATTAATTTGAACAGGTTTTGCTCTTATGTACTATGCATATTTGGCAGTTGGAAGAATGAAGGAATTCCATTTTATTAGAGCTGGTTTAAGTGTATTCAGTTGTAAATGTTATACTTTATCATAGTTAATTCAAGAAATATATAAACCCTTTTAATGATTATATTTCTCATGCTTTATGTTCTTTATAAAACAGGTGTGAGATGCTTACGCATATTTGATTCCTAAGGAAGTAGGAATCAATGGGAAGTAGCACATTATAGAAATAAATCTCATTAGACAGCTATAATTAAATGCCTAAATATTTTTAAATCAGTCTCCATATTATTCAGTCTAGTTTTATTATTGTTAGCTATTTTGTATTTTCTTTCCAGAGGGGAAAAAAAGTCCCTTAAGTCCTATGGGCATTCAAGGTTTACTTTAGCATCATTTTTTGTTGTTAACTAAAGAAAAATACATATTAGTAGAATAATTGAAATATTTTTTGAGATTAGAGTTTGAACAAATACTTTGTTTGCATGTAGTAGCATACTTGAAACAAGGTTGCATTTTATGCCAGCACTGACAAAATTGTTGTTTGTATTTATACAGAATTAATCTCTGAGATTCCAGATGTGCTGGTGTATTTTGTTCTGTATGGAAACCAAACTTATAGTTGTTGTGGTTCCTGTACTATACAGGAAGATATGTTTGTGTGGTATATTTTTTTTCTTTTAAATTTGAAGTTGATAAGAATTTTATCAAGTACATATTGAATTCAATACAAGTTTTTGTTCGAGTATTGCCATCCTAAATTATTTTTTTTAGACTTTATTAGAGTTGATAAAATTATGTAAATCCCTTTTAAAACCAAAACTAGTATTTCAATATTCTTCAGTTAGTAAGATAGCTTTGTAGACACTGATACTTATTTTTCTGAAATTATGATAGGTTAAGTTCCTTGGAGGCAGGTAGTATTACAAATGTGTATGTGTATTTGTGTGTGTGCACACGTTTTTAAATCATGAACTGTTAACATTGCAACAACAAGAAAAGACCATTTTATAGAATCATAGAGTAGTTAGGGTTGGAAAAGACCTCAAGATCATCTAGTTCCAACCCCCGTGCCATGGGCAGGGACACCTCCCACTAAACCATGCCACCCAAGGTTCTGTCCAACCCGGCCTTGAACGCCACCAGCGATGGAGCATTCACAACTTCCCTGGGCCACCCATTCCAGTGCCTCACCACTCTTGCAGTAAAGAATTTCTTCCTCGTATCCAATCTAAACTTCCCGTTTAAGTTTGAACCTGTTACCCCTTGTCCTACCACTACAGTCCCTAATGAAAAATCCCTCCCCATTTTCTATTCAAACTTCACTTATGATAGAGCTAAGCACATGCAGCAGCAGCCATACATTTTGCTTCTATGCCATCTTTATTTCAGGACATAGAATTGCATTGTAGGTAGTATTTGCTTCTTTCCCAGAAGAGCATTCACAGTTTGTGTTACTATATAGTATCCCCCAGCATTTGGATGACTCATTTAATAAAACAGCTGAAGTGTATTTTTTTTAAAGAGTCCATCAGCAAATGTTTACTACGTGCAGTTGAGGCATGCTGTCTTTCCTAAGAAACTGAAAGAAGAATTTATTCTACCAGGCAACTTCTAACTGTAAAAATAAGCCCAGTGAAGAGGATGAGAAGAAAGGATTCTGTTGGCTTTATGTACTTGAATACTGATGTTTTATATAAACCTGTATTTACGTACAGTATTAAAATGCTTCTTGAAAAAAATAAGGAATGTCTCCACATATGGAGAGCTGAGTGGGATGTACCCTAAAAAAGATAAGGACAGTATGTCCAGGTTGAAAACTATTGGATATGGCTAGAAAAAATGGCTAATTTTGACAGGAGAGGCATAATGATAAGAATAACAAGGATAATGAAAACTGTTGCTGCTTGCGTGGGTGGGACATTTGCTAAAAGAGGAGAGGAGGAGAAATTATTATGCTGCATATTAACTTCTAAAAGGATGAATTCTTATTTGGGAAGAAAAGTATGCAGGAGTTTCTGTATTTTGAAAGATAAATTGTAAAGGGAAAACTTGCACATTGTAGCCATTTCCCTTTTTGTGTCATTTTCTGCTCATGTCTTCAATGGGAAATCTGTACGTACAAGAATAGTGACCTACTGAAAAAAATCTTGACTACAAGACAGAGGTTTACTTTAGCAGCTTGAGCTGAAACAGGGTTTTGTACTTGCTTCTTGAAATTGTTGCCACATTTTAACCATGCTAATACCAGATTAACTCATTAGACTAATACTATAAAGAAGATGCATAAACTATAGATTCATTGACTTCCATCATTGGTTAAGGTATGATAGCTAACAGTGTCTGTGCAGCAGGTCCTCTTGAAAGAATGGAGAGGAATGAACACAGGTATTTCAGATGTTTCCAAACAGAAAATATGGCAGAAGAATAATCTGTTTCTGTCCTATTTAAAACATTTTATGTATTTTTTTATATTTTACAAGCTAATAAATGTATATCTTCGCAAAAAAAATTCAAAGAAATAGAATGCATTAAACATTCTCTGCTTAAACTGATATATGGATAGGTATACCACAGTTTCAGAGGTGAAAAACAGATTCAAGATGCTAGATGGCTAGCTCAAAATGCTAAAGGAGTACCTTACATTGTTAAGGTATAGTATCTGTGATGTTCTCATTCTAGTGCTGAGGATAGAATATTTTCAGAAAGGTGAATATTAGTAGATACAATCTATCTCTTTTCTGTTTGTTCTAATTCAGCACTGGATATGAAGATTGTTAACTTCTCCAATGTACAGCATTAAAATAGGAAGTCACAGTACGATCATGACAATAGAGAGTATTGCTATCACCCTGCATGTCTGCATTGTATCTTACACAGGTTTAATTATGTGTGAGATTTTATGAACAGGTAGGCTTATTTGTATATTCTGTAAGTCTGGATTTATGTTTACATTGCCCATCATGGTACACATGGGCTTGCAAGTGCAAACAGGCAGACATTTACAATGTTGTGCTATTTTGCTTCATAATCATCTGCTGACATTCTACATGTGCAGACACTCCACACTATGCACTAATATCACTATATGTTTTTGCTTATCTGTTTTAGAAAATTTGATATTGGGTGTTACTTCTTTCAAGACATCTGTGCTTTTGCTAGGGGTGACATGAGTACCAAAATTCTGGTGTCTGAGCAATAGGTGTTAAGTTTATGAAAAGTAACTTTTCAGGTTAATATTATAAACACCTGGCAGTTGTGTAAAAGAAGTGTGCTAATGCTGTGTTTAACTGCTTGTGTTAATGTTGATAGAACAAACTTTAGAAGCTGTATTTTGTACTTGTCTTGCAAAGCCCGTAGCTCTAATTCAGATGTCCAATCCTTTTACACTGGAGTTGATAGGAATTTGTGATTAATTTTAGTGGGATTAAGATCAAGGTTGCTGGCAGACAGACTGCTTATTTTATTTTCCAATTGTCTTTTTCTGTTCATGCAAGTACATTGGTGGCTATGTTTTCTGCTGTTTCATTCTTTGGGTTTTCACTCTGTTAAAATATATAATCAGGTTTTGTTTTTTGTTTTCCCTGAAAGTTTAGGGTACTGGCTTTGTTTCTAAGCTACAGTATTTGTCAGTTCTAGTGCACTACATTTTTGATCAGTTCTGTTTACATATTACAAGTAGAAATGATTGTATATCCCTCTAGGAAAGATGAGATTGTTTCCTGTAACAAGCCGATTAGAGTTGTGCTACCTTTTCATCGACCTGGCTTACATATCTTTCACTAAAATTACTTAATTTCCACATAACAGTTGTACATTAGCTCTCTCTGTCTCTCTTTAAGAAAGTAGTTAGTCAGCTGGAAAGATCCAGAACAATTTACATGTCTATTAAACTATGTAGCAGTAACAGTAGTAATAATAGGCTCAAGTGATGCACCCATGGCAGGGTACAAGGTTGCACACTGTGCATTGTGTACTACTGATGACAGTGATAAAATTGATATTGCTTCTCATTTTCAAAACAACATCCCGGGATCAGACCCTAGACTCACCCTAAAATGCCTGGAAAGGAATGAGAATTCAGGAATGGATTTCTCAGAAGTCAGGAACTCTTGAAGGTTGCTGGTAACAGGCTGAGTGTGGAATGAACTCTTAATGGTAAAGTGTTTAGTGGAACAAAACCTGGAAATGCAGTTTTCCTGTCATCCTGCCTCTTGTCACTTTTTCCTCTAGTTGGTGAATTTGAGAATCATGCTGAGTTTTTGTTTTTGGTTTTTTTTTTTTTTTTGCAGCTGATTAATGCTAGAATTTGCAATGGGCCTCGTTTCTCTTCTAATACATGTCAAAGTAAAATGTACTTAGTGACTCCATTGTGACCGTCACCTTCTAAAGGCTGATGTATGTCTTGGTTACCTGCCTTTATTGAAGACATTCTGATTAATAGTCTTGGACTAATAGGTACCTAAATACAGTAATTCAGTCTTCACTAGGTAATTATTTTTCATTCTAATAAATATATTTCCAATTTACTTGTTATAGCACAGGTTGTGTAAACACTTGGGTTCATCAAAATACTACAGGAAATCCTGTGTTAAGCATAGTAGTCTGCAAAGTCAGCTGCAATGATAGAGATATATTTTGCTTATCCATTTTGGTCTTCTCTGCTTTTTACTCTTCCTGATACTTGTGGATTTTTTTTGTCTATTTTATCTGAAAGGCTGCAATAAATATGCCCTATGCACAACCTGAAAAAAACTGCCTGATGGGCAGTAGATTGCCTTCTTTTCAGAGCAGCTTACAGATGTGAAGAACATATTGTGATACCATCCAGTCTTTCCTATTATGTATGACAGTGCATAATTACAAAGGATGGTATTTCCAAGGGAACCCAAATTGCCCATGAGCACAAACCACATTGAAAGTTGGCAGATCCAATAGCACTTAGTTTGATTAGGGCTTTTGATGGATGAACTCTGCTCACTACTGCAGAGGTAGTTTAAGATGATGTAGCTCCAGTTGCTCACCCCAAATCTGCTGGAGGTTAGTACTTCCTCATCTGAGATTCGGCACACTAACTTGGTTGCTTATATCTCAGTTTTTTCAGTTCAGCATGGACATTTTATGTATCAGGTTTCCTGAACAGCAAGAGAAAAAGCCTGAAAAATGCTGTCTCATTTTTGTCAAAAAACTGGCAATCCCTATTTCATAATTATTAACGTTACTAGAAGGTGTAGGTCAGCAGCTTTAAAAATATTATGTCTTTAAAATGGATCAAAGACCAGGCGTCATTGTTGAAAGTGTTGGGTTTAGTACTTGCTGTAGGCAAAGAATGAATCAGTGCCATAACTATGGCTAGCACTTGAGTTTCTGGCTTCTCTGCCATGGTTCACCTCACCACATGACCTGTTAGTCTTACATGAAAAGAGCATGCTCAAATAGTAGCCACATATGATTTTTAAAAGCGGTGTTTACATACCTTATGTAACTATAGTGGCTTATGATAATATTAGGTTACTTTTATTACTATAATTTTATATATATGAAAATATCTTGGTCAGAAAAATACTTATCCATATATCAGGGGCCAAGGTTTTAGCACTCTCAAAAGCTACTGATTCTTTAAATGAAAATTTCAAACATACATAACATTTAAAAAAATATTTCTAAAAATACTAAAAGAACAGTTATTATACTCATATACTTTATAAGTCTTTTAGTTTTATTAGTTTTGTTTCATAGTCATTGCCTAGACTTCCTGCATAGTTACGACTTTTCGTGTACCAATTTACTAGACTGCCCCATTCATACTCTGCAAGAATTTCAGCAAGGTGGATTTTTGTTTTATCTGTAAATTTTTTTTTACTGTGAGGCTGTGTGTTTAGAGAACTTATTGTCCAGGCTGTTCATCCAGAGTCTTTCAAAGTAGATGTTGAGGTTCGGTTATCTCCTACTTATTTGTTAAATACTCTTAGTTGACAGGTACTGAATTAAGTGCTTGCCATACTTTTACTTTCTTCCCTGTTTCTTTCATCTGAAAAGGAAGGAACAGTGGCTTCCTCATAACTGTATCTCAGTCTGCTTTGGACATGAACTATCACCTTGCAAATATTATCAGTCCTACCTAGAATTTATAAACCTTTCTTGTTAAAAAGACATGTTTTGATAAAATCTGTAACAAAGCCTAGGCCCCCAAGGTTCTTTTACTTCAAATTGGATATTGAAGGAGTAGAAAAGATTTATAGAAGACTAACAAGCATTATCAAAGTTCTGAAAAAAGGCTTCAGTAACAGGAATCAGTAGGTAAGCTAGCACTCTTTAGGCTAGAAGAGTGAGGAGAGGTGTATGATCGCTGTTGGAGAGCTTTAATATGGAGATGGTAATTGAGCATAAATTGTTTACATCTCTTCCAATACAAGAATTATGGGGTCACTGAATGAGGTAAATGAGCAGAGGTCAATCACAAAACGTGTTACCTGTGGAACTACTTGCCGAACTCATAATGTCATACGTAGACTGTTACAGAAACACTATTTTCTATTTCTGTCCAACCTGCTGTATAGGTTAAGGTATTTCTGCTTTCCATTTATTTTATTCAAGCTTACATGGTGATCTAGCTGTGTTTGTGTGCTGACAGGTATCTCAAAATGCCAGGCAGCAGCATTTAGAGAATGACTCTAACACCGGACATGGCAATCTACTTTTGGGGAAATAAAAGGACAAAATTAGGTGATGTTGTTCGTACCAGACAGAAAAAATAGAGTGACAATCATAGAATCATAGAACGGTTTGGATTGGAAGGGACCTCACCTAGTCCAACCCCCCTGTAATGAGCAGGGACATCTTCAACTAGTCCAGGTTGCCTAGAACCACATCCAGCCTTGTCGTGGTTTAAGCCGTAAATCACTCAGTTTGCTCACTCACTCACTCCTCTTTCTCCCCCCCCCACTCCAAGAGGGAGGGGAATGGGGAGAAGAATCGAAAGAATGTAACTCCCACGGGTTGAGGTAAGAGCAGTCCAGTAACTAAGGTATAACACAGATCACTACTGCTACCACTAATAATAATAATGACCAGGGAAATACAAGGGAAGAGGATACAACTGCTCACCACTCGATGACCGAGCCATGAACCAGCTCTTCCAAGTTCCTGCCCCAGTTTTAACATCCTGGGCATGATGTGCTGTGGTATGGAATACCTCTTTGGTCAGTTTGGGTCAGGTGTCCTGTTTCTGCTTCCTCCCGGCTTTCCCTCCTCCCTGGCAGAGCATGAGGCTCAGAAAGTCCTTGGTCAAACCAAACATTCTAAGCCGTAACTAAAAACATCAGTGTTATCAGTGCTGTTCCCAGGCCGAAAGTCAAAAGCATAGTGTGCTGCACCAGCTATTGAGAAGAAGAAAAATGACTGCTACTGCTGAACCCATGACAAGCCTGGCCTTGAATGTCTCCAGGGATGGTGCATTTACCACCTCTCTGGGCAACCAGTAGGGTGATGGTATCTGCCAGCTAAAAGAACTGGTAGCCTTCATAACATATAACGTTATCTATGCCACTGATACATAAAATGAGCTATCCTGCTAACAGATACAGATTCAACTGATAGCTCTTGTTCAGGACTTCCTAGCAGCATTGTTGATCTGCCCTAGTAACCTAGCCTGGCCCTAAGGTCCAGTGGTAATTTGGTTTGTAGAAGTGGTATTGAGTGAACCCTCATCATGTTTGCTGATGACATGGAACTGTGTGGTGCAGTTGACACACTGGAGGGAAGGGATGCCGTCCAGAGGGATCTTGATACACTTGAGGAGTGGGCCCACATGAATCTCATTAAGATCACCAAGGCCAAATGCAAAGTCTTGCATGTGGATAACTGTTAACTCTTCGTGCCCCACGTTGGGTGCCAGAAAAACCTGTCATTGTTTAAGCCAACCCAGTAACTCAGAACCACACAGCCGCTTGCTCACTCCTCTCTCTTTCTTCCCCCCTGCTTCTGGAGGGATGGGGAGGAGAATCGAAAGAATGTAACTCCCATGGCTTGAGATAAGAGCAGTCCAGTGACTTAAGGTATAACACAAACCACTACTGCTACCACCAATAATAATAATGATAAGGCAAATAACAAGGGAAAAGAATACAAACTGCTCAGCACCCACCGATACCCAGCCTGACCCGAGCAGTGATCTGGCCCTTCTGGGGAACTCCCTCCAGTTTATATACTGAGCATGACGTGAATGCTATGGACTAAAGAGTGGATACTGTCCTGGGTTTGTTGTGGTGCTTTTGGTACCACAAATACAGGCTGGGTGGAGACTGGATTGAGAGCAATTGATGGACAAGAAGCTCAACGTGATCTGGCAGTGCGCACTTATAGCCCAGAAAGCCAGCCATATCCTGTGCTGAGTCAAAAGGAGTGTGGCCAGCAGGTCAAGGGAGGTGATTCTCCCCCTCTGCTCTGCTCTCCTGAGACTCCACCTGCAGTACTGCATTCAGCTCTGGAGTCCTCAGTACAATAAAGACATGACCTGCTTGAGCGGGTGCAGAGGAGGGCCACAGAAATGATCAGAAGGATGGAGCACCTCTCCTATGAGGAAAGATTGAGAGTGCTGGGGTTGTTCAGCCTGGAGAAGACTCTGGGAGACCTTTTTGCAGCCTTTCAGTTCTTAAAAGGAGCCTATAAGAAAGATAGAGGAGACTTTTTAGCAGGGCCTTTTGCAATAGGACAAAGGGTAATGGTTTTAAGCTAAGAGAGGGGAGATTCAGACTGGATGTCAGAAAAAAAATACTCCTGGCATCTACATCAAGATTAGGAGACTTGAAAAGCTAGTGTTTGTTAGTTATTCTAATTTCCTGTGATTAAAATCTGTTGAAATTGCATACCTAGGCACGTTTTGTACAACAGTATTCTGTAATTACAAACTTCTGAAGTATTGGAACTTGAGCATTTAAAAAGTGATAACTTCTTCATTCGTCAGCTCTATGAAGTCGGTGCAGTCCAACAGCTTGTGTAGAAATTAATTCACTAGTTCCAGCAAATCACTCTGCTTTTGCCCTTTTGTTTTGTTTTGTTTGTGTGTAAGCTTGTTCTAAAGGAATGACCTAGGCAAAGCTAATCGGGCTTGCTGTTGTGGAATTGACAGTAGTGCTGACATCGAATCTAATATGCTTTAATGGCAGTAACAATAGCTCCTGCTATCCCATCTGGTAATGATCAGATGTTAGTAATTTTTTAAATGAAAGTAACAGGTATTTATACGCTGTAAATGGGCAGAATCCATTTAGGCTCTTTTTGCTGAAGATGTAATTAAGAAAAAGAGTTTCAGAGAATTCCTGAGGCTTTGACATATAAGATAAAAGATGGATAGGTGGATATATTTTTATCTCCAGTTATTCCATCATCCCCAACAAAAGAAAGACTATTCTGTACATCTTGTATGCGTATCCTATTCTTTTCTTAGTGTTTTATTTTATGTAAGTTGTATGAATAACAGGTGTCAACAATGCTTAATCTTGCAAGACTAGTTAAAGCAGTTGTACAGAAATTCTTGTAGCAGGCATGCTTTAGATTTCACAGCACATTTCTTAATACTGTATCTTTTTCTCTGACATATGTTAGCTAATTTTAGACAGTGTTTGACTGGCAACTTTTACTTTCCAGGAGGTGATTTATATTGATAGTGTAACACTGGAGTTTGCTTATGCTCTTCATAGAATATTTACAGACTATAGACTGTCACAGGCTGAATTGTCCCAAGAGCCTGACTGCTGTCAGATGCTGGATTACCATTATTACTTTTTTAACTGGATTTCCTGCTCTCACGCTGTTTAAATATTTAGTCTTACCATTTTCTACATGAATTGAGCTATTTTCAACCAAATTTGATAACGGGAGAGAAGACAGAGATCAAGAAGATTCAAAGCACTCTGTGCTCATCAACTTATGTGTCAGTTAGCCCATATAAATCTCCAAAGAAAGTCTAGGGGAGACTGGCTTAATAAAGCCCCAGACACAATTTCAGGTAGCGTGAACTATTTTCTTCGGAATCTCTCAACTAGGAATATGGATATAATAGGGATTGTAAAATACTTTTCCTGCTATTAAATTTTGGAGGGGTCCTTGCTCCAAATTAGACAAAGTATTCCATTGTTGAAACAAAAACTACTGGCATTTCTACATGAAGATCTGATTTAGTGTCCATGATTATCTTTAGGAGTTTGGCAATAACTTCAGCAAAGACACCATCAGAGTAGGAATATTATTATTATACAAGACATGGCCATCCTAAAGTGACTTAAACATCATACATCCTAAAGTGACTTGAACGCGATACGAGCCGACTTGAACGCGATACGAGCCGACTTGAACGCGATACGAGCCGACTTGAACGCGATACGAGCCGACTTGAACGCGATACGAGCCGACTTGAACGCGATACGAGCCGACTTGAACGCGATACGAGCCGACTTGAACGCGATACGAGCCGACTTGAACGCGATATGAGCCGACTTAAACGCGATACAAAGTGACTTAAAAAAAGTCACTTTTTAACTAAAAAAGTGTATGAATACTGGGTGTTCCTACTTGTTCTGCAGAGCCATTGATAGTACCTCAATATGTTAAAAACCTCTCACTGGTTGCAATACAGCTTAGGTTTGCTATATAGCTGCAAGATAATGTGCTTGTGGAAAAATAGCCTTCAAAAATTAACGCTGTATTTAATTCTTTGATTTTTAGTGTTCCTGGAGAGCAGTAGAACTCTCTGTTTTCTGTGAGAAGTGGGTTATTACAGGTATCTATGTAGGAACATAAATTCTAAACAGTACAGTATGATAACTTCATTTGTTAATTTTTGTGACTTGGTCTCATTTCAGATGAAGTGGCTATCTCTTCTGCCCCAACAGTGTATTTTGCTGATGACGTGTCTTCTAATGGCACTGGATGCTGTACCTATAGACATAGATAAGACAAAGGTCAAAGGAGAAGGCCATGTAGAAGGAGAGAAGGTAGAAAATCCAGTAAGTGTAATGAAATTTATCTGGTTAAGTATTTTTTTCTTATTGTTAGTAATCTGGCTATAGCAAACTCCCTGAAATTTAAGTGTTCTTCACTGGAGTTACTTGCAGGAAGCAAACTAATACTAGCCAGTATTGTCATACAGTCTGCCATCTACTATGATGGGGTTCCATTTAAATTTGTTCTTTTTTTATTTTTTTCTTTTCCCCATGAGCTGCTAAAGGTGCGATGGCATATGAAAGGAATTCCCCAGCTAACAATAGGAAGAACTGCTTATTGCTCCACAGAGACTTCTTTCAAGCAATTGAGTGGTGGCTTAGGAATTTCCACTTAGTGATTCCAGTTTCATTGTTTTAAATAGAACAGTAATGAATGAATTGCACTATTTAAAAACCAAACAAAATACTGTATTAGCATGACAGATACTTGTGTGTTACATGGGTTCCTAAATACTTTTCTCCTCTTCCTTGTCAGTTACTGAAACAAATGAATTGTAAATATAAGCTGTTATAGGACAGTGATGCAAATCAGGAAAAAAGAAGGTATGTGAGAAAGTATAATGCCTGAGTTACTGAGATTTAAGTTTCAGTTTAGTTGTTGCATTTAAACAAAATGAAATGTTTGGTGGTATATTTTTTTCCTTGATTTTACTTTTTTAAAAAAAAAAATTTTTTTTTTTTGAAGGATACAGGACTTTATTATGATGAATATCTCAGGCAAGTAATAGATGTCTTGGAAACAGATAAGCATTTCAGGGAGAAACTCCAGACTGCTGACATAGAGGAAATAAAGGTAGGTACAATTAAAAAGAAAAAAAAAAGACAAGGTTAGTTAAATACATAAGCAAGAGCCACGTATGTTGTATTCTTTCTTACTTTTCTTTTTTCATACTCCTCTCAATTTTTGTGAGCTTAAATTTCCTCTCAGTTTAATTTATTTAGGTATTTAACCTTTACTAGAATTTTTTTTTAGTCGGGGCATCCCACAGCATAAAAACCCTCTAACAATGTATACTTGAATGCATAGTTCCTGCCTTCTGCCTGTCTACTAAAACGCCTGTTTCAGAATTCATGCAGGTAGGTGAGCCTTTGTGTACATGAAAACAGCTGCAAGCATAGCTCTTACTTGCAGTTTCCTGCTGAATAATTTGGAACACTGTTTTGAACACAGAGGTATATCTGCCTTCTCAGACTGAGATAGTATGTATATAGGAAGAAAATAGATCTCTGTCTTTCTCCGCTGCTGTCCTTTCTTTTGTGCAAATCCACATAAGTACTCTCTCCGAAATGTCACCACATTCTTGTCTTTTCTGCTTTAGTTCCTGGCTCTAGGTGGTGGCTGTTCTGCATTCCCCTTTATGAACTAGAAATTCAGCAAGGGACGGATAGGAAACAGTATGAAGTGATAGACTTTAAAGAAGGAGATCCCGCCTGTTGCACTTCTTCTAAGCCCTCATGTTGCCATTGGCAGCTTTTGGCTCCTGTCCTACATCTAATGTAACCCTTGAAAGTTACTATCAATTTCCAAATCCTGATAAATATTCTTGCAATACATATTGGTAGCTGTTGCTGTGCTTGTACCTTCTCTCAAGTCTTACAGCCATCATCAAGTGGACGAAGAACACAGCACTGTGTGTGCATCTCACAGTTCTTTTGAACTAATTTAAGAGCATTTGATCTAGAAATTTGTCACTTAGACATTATTAGGTATTGCTGCTTCAAGTTCATGCTTTTACTCCTTGAAGGAGCAAAACTAGAAATTCTCTTTTAGGAAAGTTTTTAGGATTTCTCTCCATTTCTGTAACCATAGGCTTAAAAAAATTTGAGTATACACTTTGAAAAAAGTATGAGATTCTTACAGCTTGGTATACGGTATTGCCAAAGACTGCCACTAGTCTGCTGTCTTGAAGCTCACGTCTAATGGGAATCATAAAGGCTACTTTCTTCTAGTTTTTTTACATAACTTTTGTTTTTTGACAGAGTGGAAAACTAAGCAGAGAGCTTGATTTAGTAAGCCACCATGTGAGAACACGGCTGGATGAACTAAAAAGACAAGAGGTGGCAAGACTAAGAATGTTAATTAAAGCTAAAATGGATTCTGTTCAAGGTAAGAATACAAAATGTAACTAGGTAAGTTAACAGGTGGGATTGTGTTGGAAAGGTGCCCAAAGTCCATCAGTTATCATTGTTGACAACAAAGCATTGTAAGCTGAAAGTGAGTGTCCTTTCTGAGCTGGTCTAGTGCCAGTGAAGGGACATCTTTATAGGAAACTGGGGAGAAGAGCCATCTGTGTTTTATAAATAACTAAACTTGATTCCGGCAGTGGATTTTTCAGATACTTATAATCCTTTTTCAGTCTCTATTTTTGTAGTGCATCAGTTTATAAATTACTCACTGAGAACTAGTAACATAGTGGGACTATGTTTAAGAATACAACATGACATAGCATTTCATGTCTTTACAGGGTAGAAAATGAATTATTTGGGTTTTTTGGTTTGTTTTTTTTTTTACAGTCAGTTAGCATGAAAGTTTTCCTTTTTCTCTTTTTCTTTCCTTTTTCTCTTCCCTTTCCACCACGTAGTTACTGTACAGAATTATTACAAGCGTTAAACCTTTCAATGTAGAAGATTATTTTTTCTTATTTTGGGGTCAGTTTTAAGCTTTTAAATTAACAAAAACATTTGGAGTGAAAAATCTTTTTCATAGGATTTTCCTAATTGCTAATGGAATCATACAAACTCAGGCAATTTTTAAAATTAATAAAGAATACAAGTTTCTAATTAGTATGATTGCTGTGTGTTTGTGTGGTAAGTGGTGTTATCCCTTTTTATTTTTTATTACTGAAGAATTCCTAAAGGCTGCATTTAGAACTAATTCTGTAAATTTCTAATTAGTGATTTCTTTTTGAAGAGAATTAGTTGCTCATAAACAAAGATCCTAATGATGGACTGCATGATCTTGCTTCCACAGTGTTTTTTTTAATCCACAAAGAAGCTCTAATAAAAAGGGCTTAACTTGTCTATGCAGATTAGTTTATCATTAGAAACATTTGCAGGTTGAGGGGCATCCCACTGAGTTGAATCGGATATCTCTCAATTTAAAATACTCCATGAATAAAGATCTATCTTCTAGGCTAAGCCAAATTCAGAGGTGGCAAGTAGACTGACAAAGTATGCATGTATAAATATATGTTTATGCAGATGTTACTAGGGTCAGGAAAACATCAAATTAATTTGGGAAAAAAAGCTATTTGCAGTGTAGTACCTTTCCAATGAAGTGTTCAGGTGCTACCACAGTATAATTAATGAATTATAATATAGAGTTGGCTGAGGGCATCAGATCACCTTACTGTCCTTTTCTTTGTTTTAATAGTTCTAGTCCAGAGAGTACAGTCCACTGGTAGCTAGGCAGTGCACACCCGTTGTAGACCCTCCACATGAGTCAATGAATTGCCTCACATACCTGCCAGACCCCACGTTCGTTCGTCTTCCTCAGGCAGCTCTTGAGCTGCCAAGAGCCTGGTCTCATGCTCCTCTTGCAGGCAAGCAGTTCATTGACATCACGGTGACACTCACAGCAATCCAGTGGACAACAGCTAAGGATACCTGATTGTGTTCATAGTAATTTGTGTATTTTGAATTTTTTAATAGTTTAATGGACTGATTGCTTCTAGCCTTTTCTACTTAAATAAGAGAAAGTAACAGTGTGTGCTTTTGAAAAATAGTTGCCTCCAACAGATCAGTTCTGTTACACATGAGTGTAAGATCTTATATTTGGGAAAGAGCAAGAACAGATTATTGCAGTTCAAAATATTCAGATGACTGCTAAGATGTGAAAACATTGGAAGTAGGACAGTGTTTTGTAAAGTTGATAATCAGCCCTGCCAGTGAGTACTTCACATTGCATACAGCAAGTATGGTCAGATTATCAATAACAGCTGCATCTGTACACCTGGGCAACATCTTGGAACATGTATAAAAAAACATTTTGTAGTAATAGCAGGCAAAGTTGTTTGATTTCCTTTTATTTGTTCTGTTAATCTTTTCTCTGTAACGCCACTTAACCACGTCACATCTTGGTCATCTAAAACGAAGTGAGAAAAAAAGCATACAAACCCCCCTGTTCTCTTCCCTGTCAGATGGATAAGGTCTTATAAAAAAACAAAAAGATTTGAGATTATATTCTGCATATATTCTGTCCTGAGCCAGATGTTTTTTTAAACATTTTCACCAAGATCCTACTAGATTGATCTGTACAGGACAGAAGAATGTTAGGGGTTGAGTCTCAAATAATACAGTAATGTGGCAAGTAAATACTGCCAAGTAGAATGGATCTTTTTGTCTTTTCCCATAAGAAATAGAGGAAAATGAGTTTGGGGTCTGTTTGTTTAGTTTTTTTTTTTTTTTTGTATTTTTAAAGTTTATTATTACACTTATAAAATGCTTCAAAAACAGGCTGAGGCTTATACATTTCAACAGAAGTTATGATCTCACGAGGAAGGAATGATGGTTGAAATCTGCTCCAGCCAGTGTTTGCTGTTTTGATAATACAGACACAGTACTGAGTGTAAGACAGTTTGCCAAAGAACTTGTTCAAAATTGTGTTTACCAGTTTTTGAAAAAAATATTCTTTGCTCAGCCATGTAGTAAAAGCTTGTCAAAATTGTTGTACATAACATATCAACTGTATGCTGCTTCAGATAGCATGATTGTCTAGCATTAGTAGTCAGAAACTGTGGTAACAGCTAGAAAAGCCTGTTGTAGAAATGTGTTTTGTTGTTAGTACATTGTGAATGGATATTGGTGGATATTGTTCCTGTTGTAAGGAAGATAGAAATATTTGCAGCTTCTAGACACAGAGCCTGATTCTCCACTGTTTTGTATTTCTCAATTTGCACAAATGAAATTTGAATATCTGCTTATCTGATTTAATTTTACAAGATATTGTGCATACATCTTTTGCCAGGTATGTGTCATTTGCAAAATGTACAAGCAATAGAAGAGTCAGACTTCTCCCAGTTCAGGAAAAAGATGGAAGTTGTTAGCTTTGATACGGCACATAACTTCAACTGTCTCATTTATATAAAAGAGAATATGCTGAAATACAAGCCTTAATCAGAAGGAATATAGTGCAAATTGCTATCAAGTTTGCTGATATCCTTCAGGAAAAGCAACTTTAGAAGTGTTGCTGTTGTTTCTTCAAACAGTGAAAAAATTATCCAGTCCTCAGGGAACCTTAGGTACTTGCAAGGTACTCATATGGAAGTTTTTAACTTCCTGATCTCACTTGATTTCAAACTTATTTTAATGTTTTACATTTATATCTTGTTCTTTCAGACACTGGCATAGACCATCAGGCTCTTCTTAAACAGTTTGAGCACCTGAACCATCAGAATCCTGACACGTTCGAACCTAAAGACTTAGATATGTTGATCAAAGCTGTGAGTGCTAGATATAAACTACTGTGGGGTTTTCTGGTATTAGTTATGGGTTTTTTTCTCTGATAAAAGAAAGTCCTTTTACAAATATATTTTTTATGTCTTTATAAATGTCTTTATATGTCTTTATATATGTCTTTATAATATATATTATATATATTATATAATATATAATATATTATAAAATATAATATAAAATAAATTTTAAAATAAAAGATATTTTAATATATATAATATAATATATATTATATTATATATTATATAAATATATATTATAAATAATATAAATAATAATATAATATAATATAAATATGTCTTTATAAATGACATGCAGTTTTCATTTCCAGAGGAATGTCAGTTGTCTCTATTGCACACTTCAAAACTGTTTTCAATGTTCGTTATGCTATATTATGCCCAGAAATCTTGGGGTGGCATCTTAACAGGACTTGCATTCATGTGCCAGCACAAACCACTTCAGGAATAAATTACATCTTTCTGGGTGCCCTTAAATTAAATATGGTTTCGATAGGGGTACATTTTTCCTGAGTGTATTCACTGCTTTCTGTTTCTGAATTATTTAATTGCCTCACAGAATTATATAAATAATCATCCCTAAACTGGCAATTTGAATTTTGGTATCTATTATATATATGTCAAGCTGCAAAACCACAGCAGAGTAGAATTTAAGATGCCAATATTAGAAGTTGCACATGCTGGGCATGGCTTTCAATGTCTATTTAGCCGATTCAGTATTATTCACAGGTGTGTGGGGGGGGAGGTTTAGTGTATGTTAAATAGAGGGGAGGCAATTAAGCTAAGCATGGCATGGCTTTTTTCAGCTGCTGGAAAAAACGCACTTCCCGAGGGGAAAGAAAGACTTTTATCTCAGATATGCTTTAGAGAGCAATACATGTCTGATACGAGAATTTGACAGATTTTATGTTTCCAAAATAAATTGTAACTTAGGGTGTATTTCAAGCTTTCTGTAATTTTTGTTTTGTTTTTTTTTTTACCCTTAGAAAATTTTATCTCAATTTTCTGTAAACTTGTTTTTTTATATAGATCTAATGTTTCTTGCCATTTTTGAGCATCACTTCTGGGAAACTTGTGGATGGCTAGCAGGAGCATATCCTCAGCAGGGCAGTTCCTTTATTATAACTTTTGTTTTGGTTTTCATTTCTCAGCTGAGATTTGACAGAGTGTAATGGGAATTCTGGAGGGGAGGTGTCTTTGCTTTGGAATTGTTTTTTAAAAGATACAGTGAATCTGAAAACTAAAATGTAAATAATGGAGAGACTATATCGGGTATAAACTTGTTCCTTTGAAAAGCGCTGCTGGATACATCCTTTTAATACCTTGAGCTGTCTGAGAATGATACATCTCTAAATTGTATGCAAGTACTTGTCAGAATTCTCTCCTCACACTCTTTCTCTCCATATATATTTTTATTTAATTTGTATTAAGCTACTGCAAACTAACTCACACTGTTAATGAAGGCACATTTTTCATTAAACTGGAGGATAAGGTACAAATGTTCCTATTCTGAAATAATCAAGGTGTTAATGGAACTATTTGAAGCTGCACTTCATTAGTATAGGAATTACTTGAGTTAATTTATTCTCAACTGATGAGCAAGGACACCTTGATGCCATCTTGCAGTACTGTGTGGTTACAAAAATTATCTAGTAGTTGAACACTTGCAGATTAATTTCTGTGAAAATAACAAAGTGAGAAGAGCTGTTTCTGCATCACTGTCGCATGAAAGGAAACCCCCAACTAGTCTACCTCATCTTCAAAAGGAGAATGGCAATATGGCCAGCCTTGCCCACGTGTCAGTGGTTTTAATGTCATGTGTTAACACAGTCGTGTAGCATAATCAAGTGTCTCCATATATCTATAATTTTAGGCAACAAGTGACCTGGAAAACTATGATAAGACCCGCCATGAGGAGTTTAAGAAATACGAGATGATGAAAGAACATGAGAGGAGAGAGTATTTAAAAACACTCGATGAAGAAAAGAGGCAGCGAGAAGAATCCAAGTTTGAGGAGATGAAGAAAAAACATGGAGATCACCCTAAAGTTCACCATCCTGTAAGGCCACAGTGTATTCTTACATGATTGGGTGGAAACTTTTCTTTCCAGTGAGAAAAAGTTAATAAAGAGCATTTGCCTCTTCTCACTGACTATGGGAGCAAAGTGTGGGAACAATGCTGAGAGCATTACAAACCTCCCCGTTTTTCTGACAAGTATTCTATTTTCTGGCAGAATTACTGTTTACAAAGAAGCAAAAACTTATGAGGAAGAAGCCAGATTGGTATCTAAAACTGTAGGGCTCCCTTCATGTGTTCCTGGCCTCCTAGGAACTGCATCACAGTACCATTTCTTCTAGGGAAGGCAAACACATTTCCTTTAGCTCTTACTCTACATGAGGCTGTGTGGCTATAACTGATTATTACAGGTGTTCCTTTCCTCAGAATATGCATTTCCTCAGCACTCTCTCTTTCCCTGGCCTTTCTGTCTACTGAAAGTATTAGACCTGACCAGAAGGGAATTAAGGAAAATTCTAGTGATTCTATTTGCAACATGACTAATCAGGAAATAAAGACTTTCAAAGAAACTGTAATGCAAAGGTTATGCAGAAAAAAATTACACTTAATCACCTTTTGAATAGTTTTTCTTTGTAACTAATCTCTAGGGAAGCAAAGATCAACTGAAAGAGGTGTGGGAAGAAGCAGATGGGCTGGATCCTAATGAATTTGACCCAAAAACATTTTTCAAATTACACGGTAAGAAGTATAGGTTAATTTAATGAATGAGTGAAGTGACTTTCTGTTACTTTTGCTCCAGGCAAACTTGTCTTATGCTAGGGTGAAGTCTTATACCTTGAGCAATTTGAATGAATCAGAAGAGTACAGAGGAAAAAATTATGTTATTGTTTCTAAGTTTAATGCAATGTTTTAAATGGGGTTTAAAAGTTGAAAACAGGGTTTTGTTTAACTGTTCATAAAATCATACAGCCAATGCAGTAATGATTCTTCATGGAAGTATGAGAAGTTAGAGGGCTGCCATATCTATAACTGCTTACAGACTATGCACTAGGAGTAAATAGAGGCATGGAAAGCTGGCAACTCCACTTTCTCATCATGTCTGGAGATAAATCCCACACTCCACTTATCTTTGGAATAGTCACAGAAGTGCCAAACCTCTTCAGAGGCAAGATTCCCTTAATAAAACAAAATCCAAAATGCACTCCAATCCTGCTTCTGTTTTTCTGAGCAGCTATAAACAATAAAATAGTAGCAGAGATGAGGATGCATCTCAGTGGGCATTTTGCTTTTAATGTGATTATATACATGTGTAACCTTATATTCTGACATTGCTAAATGCTTCATAATAAAGTATCCTGCCTGGCACTGGGCTGTGAAGAGCTGAACAGTACATAGAATTTGACTAATCCCAAAGATGATAATTTAACTGGAGTGTTTCAGCTTGAGTCTGAACTTTTATCTTGGTTTATACAATATATAAATATGTATTATACTTATTAAACCTTATACTTATTAAACCTTATTTCTTCTTTCTAGAAAGAGATCTTGAAAGATACTGTTCTGAAACTTTTTGATAGCTTTTTTGAGCCAATTTTACCCAAACAGAAATAGCTGAAATAGCCTTTTGCCTTGGAGCTTAGTATATGTAAAACTTTGAAGCAATTAAAAATATTGTGTAATAACACTCATTTGAAGTAGTCATTCTCTTTCCATTTTAGAGGTAGTATAACAATATTCAGAGTAGAATGTAGGATAAAAGGTGCATTAATTATCAGGTATTTTCCTCTCTGCATTTGTCATGAAAAGTCATTCTACAGTGATCTCTTCTCGAAACACATAGATTTTCACATAAATCTTCAGTTTATTTGGAGAATCATGCTGTTGGTTAACAAATTTTTCCTACAGATTTTTTTTTGCTCCTGAATGTATTTACAAACTTAGTTGTTAAATTGCCACAACTTGTCCTCAGCAATATTTTTTTGCAATTATAGTCTGTGCAGGTCTGTTGTGACCTATTTCAGTTTGCTAATCTAAGAAGTAAGGAGATTGCTCTAGACTTGTCCAGCCAACCAAAAATGGCAATACAGTTCAGCCAATGCCTGATGAAACTTAAACAAAAAACAACCTATGTAATCAGCATCTTGTTAAATGAGGTTCTAATCCACATGAGATGTGTATGCTGATACTTACTTAACTCATGGAGATCTGCTACACATATTACTTTCTGTACATACTCGACTTGTATTTTCAACACTTTCTTTTCTAGATGTCAATAACGATGGTTTCCTGGATGAGCAAGAATTAGAAGCTCTGTTTACTAAAGAGGTAAGAAGTTCAGAAACATAACTTGTTTCAATAAATGGTAGCAGGGATGTCTGTATTATTTCCAAGTATATTTGGGGGCTTGGGACTACAGATTACAGTATTCATGCCGTGTTTTGTGCATCCTTAATGTTTCTGCAAAAGTGTAAAAATGTATCATCAGGGAAAATAAAGTAGTTGAAGCATAGGAATCACATCAGATATCTAGTGTTCATATATTTCTCTGCCACAGGATTGAGATTTTATAATTGATCTGCAGGATAGCTATTTCTGTATGAATTGCAGTGCAGAGAGCTGCACTCCTGCTCTGGCTAGATGCAGCCTGGTAGAGGTTCCAAGGCTGTGTAGTTGTGCTCATTCAGTACTTATCAACAAGTTGTAAGGCTTGTTGAGAGAAAAAAGGATCACGCTCAATTGGCTCAAAAGCAGCACGATGTGGAACTGGCTACAGAAATTTCACATATTCTGTATCTAGGTAGTTTGAAGCACATGTACATCTGATGAAGTAGACAGGCTCTTGGTTTCTTTTAGCATTGTCTTTTTGATGTGTGAAGATGCAAATATTACTTTGCCTCCCAGAGGAAAATGAGAGTGAAGTACTGAAATTTCTAGTGATGGGAATTGCAGAATCAATGACTAAACAAAGGGCCTTGGTCTTAATTTTTCCAGTAAGTTCTGTTTCAGTATAGCAGGAAAAAAACCCTGAACTTCCCATTCAGAGATCTAGTAGGCTGTCAATACCTACTCTTAAAATTTTTTCTAGATTTCATAAGCCAGGGAGGAAATGTGCTATACATAATATAGAAGCTTTTAAATTATAAATTCAAGTGACTGTAAATTTGTTTAAGACATTAAATTTGCAAATACAGATTTCTAACGATACTTTGCTGTAATCCCTTGTAGTTCAATGAAGATTTATGGCAGTGGTTTCTGACAGATGTCTCACCATTTTGCAGCTTTGTAGTTTAAAAACAAATATTCTGGGGCCTTTAAATTACCTATGGCTAAGCCAGCAAAGCTAAATGACTAAGAAAGCCAAGTAGAAGCGAATAAGCATGGACTCACTAGGAAGACATTGTGAAAGAAAAGAAGTGGACTATTAAACTAAGCACTCAGTTTGTCTTCTGATGTCCGGAATGCTTACAGGATCAGCTGCATGCTCTGATAAAAAAGCTACTCATCCCTCTTCCAGAAACTATGTGAAAATTTTGCCTACTTTGAGTTAAATGTTGGATCAGACTGGTCAATTTTATTGTACCTTCCACAGCACTGGATTACAACTGAACTTTCAACAGACCATATGAATTAACTGAAAACTTCATGCTTAGCAATGAGAGGCTTACTTGTTGCTTGAATACTATGCTTGAATGCTATGCTAAAATACACTCTCACTGTATTGGAAAAATGGCGAACTTACATTTTTAGCAGCATCTCATGCTACTGTTCCAAATACGCTCTTTCATTTGAATGAGCAGCTCATTCCCCAAATTAACATTTGCTAATTCTGAATTTCAGCTAGAAAAAGTTTATGATCCCAAAAATGAAGAGGATGACATGGTTGAAATGGAAGAAGAAAGGCTGAGAATGAGAGAACATGTAATGAATGAGGTGGGAGCTGATATTCAGTAGAGCTGCTAATTTCCTTCTATGTTCAAGAAATACAGAGCTCCTAACATGAAGGGTTGTCCAAGTACAGCAGAAAGGGATAACCTGTCACAGTGAATGCTGTTTCTGCTGTGATTCACATAAAGTTACAATTCTCAGGTGCTGTCCCCATATTCTGGTGTAAATGCCTGCTGACTAGTTTCCATTTAAGAAGTTCCAGAGAAGAAATTGTGCTGTAGCCTCCATCTTTTTCAGAGACTGAGGTTCAGTGGAAATTCCCTATGAATTTTGTGTCAAACAGGGAAGATGGGAAATGTGCTTTTCAGTTGGCAAATGTGTAAGATTTATGTTTGAGGTGAGAGAGTAGAGCAGTGTCTTCTTGTCTCACCTTTGTCCCTTCCTAAGAAGTCTCAGAGCTCAAGGTATCACCTGTGACAGTGAATAGTTCTTGAGAGGTTTTCATCTCAGGAGACAGAGGAAAGGGAAGAGGGTATTTTGAACCACTGTGTTTTTCACTCAACTTCTTTTCTGTATTCAACTATATTCCATATCCTTGAGCAACATAGCAAGCCTGGTCTTCTGTTAATCATAAAAGGAAGCATTTCCTCCCTTCCCCTTAAAGGATTTTGGCACAATTCAGTTGTTTTTTTTTTTTTTTTATGTTTCAAAACCACCCATCCAAACGTGGAGGTTACTCTGACTCACAGTTACAAAATTATTACCAGAAAGCTACAAAACATTTTAATCAAAAAAAATGAAGCATTCCTGTATTAGTATTGGGGCTGTGATCACAAATAATGTTTCCAATAAAGCAAGTGGAATTGGAAGTAAATTTACTTCTGTTATTGTTAAGCTACATAACCTTTGAGAGGAGTTGTCAGAAGTGGCAGGTACTCCCTTAAAAATGAGACAGTTTAAAAGTGTAATGGTCATATTTTAAGATATTGGCATGATGAAATTAAGCATTAGTTCCACCAAGACCCATCCTTTACGTTGAGTTTAATTTTTTGCTTTAAATAGGTTGATATTAACAAGGACCGGCTAGTGACTTTAGAAGAGTTCCTGCGAGCTACAGAGAAAAAAGAATTTTTGGAGCCAGATAGCTGGGAGGTAATGTGTTCCAAGTGCAGCATACAGTACTACATCACTCTGACCAGGAAACCAAATGGCATGTTTCTGACCTTTGCTTTTTTCAGTTCTGTTTGGTATGTGTGTGGTTAAGCATCTTAGCTAAATGTAGTATACAAATGTAGCAGAGTAATGTAATGCAGATGTACTCTTTATGGTGCACAGGCAAACAGAAAAGGTCTTGCGCCACCCTGTGGATTCTAGAAGAGCATTTCCCCACATTTCAAACAGAAAATGAACATTCATGAATCATGAGGGAAGATGACAGCTCAGCTGGAAGCAAGAGGAATTTTTTTCTCCTATTTCTAAATCTGTAGTAGAATTTTGCTGAGAAAATAGCTGACAAACGGCTATTTTGCTGTTTTTATAGCGAGTGTACTAACCCTTTACAGTGTCATGCCTGAGTATTTACATGAAAATTCTAAGGGTTGTTTAGTGAACTTTTCAATTCATCTAATAATAATTTCAGTGAGAAGATAATAAAAATATGTACACATTCTGGCTAAATACATTTGTATGTATTTTGTTGCAGACACTAGATCAGCAGCAGCTCTTCACTGAGGACGAGCTGAAGGAATTTGAAAGTCATATTTCTCAGCAGGAAGATGAACTTAGAAAGAAGGCTGAAGATCTTCAGAAGCAGAAGGAAGAGCTACAGAGGCAGCATGACCAGCTTCAGGCTCAGAAACAAGAGCTTCAGCAGGTACTGAAGAGAACAGAATTTTTTTTCCTATTCTGTATCCTCATATGTGTAACGGCTCATTATAGTCCCCAGCTCTGGAGTGTTCTTTACCCTGATTTCTCATATGAGGCCCAGCTGAATTCTAAACTGATGGTAGCAAAACATAATCTTATATTCAGGATTATAGCAAACAATGTGAGCATCTCAACTCAGTAGTATACCTGTTAATGAAGACTGTATATAATGACTGCAAAGTTTAATTGTATTCATTTATGTCGCATCAGAGAAAGTTTACAGATTTAAGTTTTTCAAATGTCATATTTTATGTTTCATCAGGTTGTAAAACAGATGGAACAAAAGAAACTACAGCAGGGAAATCCTCCCACAGGACCAGCTGGAGAACTGAAATTCCAACCCCGTATGTAGCTTTCTGTGCAAACTTTAAAATAAGAAGACCTCCAATGTAAAAGTCATTAAAATTCTATTTTCCGTTGAAACTGTTAATGTGGTTTTAATGATCTCTGTAGATAGGTTCACTAACTGTTATTAAGGCAGTTATGGAACTCTTATGTTTCTGAAATCTTAGTGCTTTGAAGTCCATAATAAAAAAAAATAATTTTAGTTCTAACTCAAGTCATCAAACGAGCACAGAAGGATTGTGTTGTACCTGCCAGTCTAAAAATACTGCTATCTGGCATATCTAGGTTTTCTGAGCATCCAGAGAAGAATACAGATATAAAGTGACCAGGTCCAGTAATGCAGCATAGAACATCAGACCAGTCTCAGACTGCAGAACAAATCAAAGCCTTTAAATGCTTTCAGGTCTATCCTCAATGGTAAATGTACCAGCAGTTGTGCACAACATGACATGACAATTTAGTTTTAAGTTGTATGAATGACCAATTGCTTCAACACCCTCAGAAAACTTTCCTTTAGAAACTTTCCATGATTGGGCCAATTTAATAATTGGGAAGTTACAGATTGTTTTGTTCTTGTTTTACAGCTGGGGAACACAAAGTTGAAGATGCACCAAAACATCCTGCAGAAGGTGATCAGCCTTTACCACCAGGACATGTCCAAGAACCAGCTGCAAGAACTGATCAAATTCACCCTTAACCACTTGTGCCTCAACTTTATAGCATCTTTATTATTTGGGGGTCTTGGCGGGGGGTGGGCAGGAAATCAGAGTGAAATGTGAACTCTCCACTTTCTTCCCCAGAAGAATCATTGTAAAATCATTTGGAACATTAGAGATGAACTATCAGTCAGACTTGAATCATAAATTAAACTAATTTTTTCTCCAATACATCAGTGAGAAAAACAACAGGGGGATCTTTAGAGGCTATAGTGGAGGAGGGAATTAAGGAAACTATACACACGAAAGGTTTGTATGGCCAGAGCTGTTGAACTCTTCTTTTGGAAAAACAGAGGTGATGTCTGCCATTCTGTGTTTAGGCATGAATTGCAATCTTCTCAGAGAGGAGGCAGGGAACTGACCTGAATGTCATCTTAGGTCTAGTTTTATGTAGAAACTTTCCAGAAATGCTGAGAAGCAAAATATGGGTTTAATGATCTTAATAAGCAAAATATGCCATAGATAAAGGCCTACCATTTCCAGCACTACCAAACTCTTCTTTGAGACCAAATAAAATCAAACTTCTAATCATTAATCAGAAAAGACTTGCACTTTTGAATAATCTGAACACAGCAAAGAATTAATGTGGAACAGTGAATATTTTTCATGTTTACAGAAGCCTAAGATTTTCACTTTAAGCCTTCAAAAGGAATACTGTACTTCTAGTGTATTGATCTGAACCGTCCTCCTTGCTGAGATTAGTTCTATGTAGCTATTGAATACTCAGCTGGCTCTTGGGACAGTACTTTTGTCCCTGTTTCTTTCATTAGGTGCCAGCTGATCTCAAAATTTTGCATGTTTTTAAGTAAGCTTTTTAGGTTGATGGAAATATTGTACAAAACAGAACAAGACTCAATGTCTTTTTCTGTACAGATTATCCTACCTCCTATGATAATGGCAGGTTTTTCAAAACGCACCATGTGCTTCAGAAAGCTTTTCTCACACATGAATCTTTAACTTAAGAGGCTCACTATTAACTCTCATAAGTTCTTCAGCAGTTCGTGTAAGTTTACGAACTGTCCTACAACAGGGGTGCTACTTGATTGTATTATTTTGGTATCAAACCAGGCTAGGTCCCTAATACTGTAAGCCAAGGTTTTACAAGAATAAGTTGATTTTCCTGTGAGTTTTACTAGAATGTTGAAAAGTTGTGTGATAGTCCTTGCTTGTCATCTGTTTCAGACTGAAAGTATCCTAAAGTGTAAACCCTGTTTGGTTTTTTTTAATTTGCTTAGGGTTTTGTGTGTTGGTTTGTTGTTTGGGTTTTTGTTTGGTTTTTTGTTTGTTTGTGTTTTGGTTGGTTGGTTTGGTCTGGGTTTGTTTGCATTTTTTGGGATTTATTTTATTTTTTTTGAAACACAGCTTGTTCTGACTGTAGAATGCTGGCTTTGAACTGATACAAACACCCCTTGGCAAGCATTCTTTGCATTTCCTTCCCCTTCTGTGGCTTACTGCTGACAGTGTCATTAAAGGACATCAGTTGGGCTTTGAGCAAAGAAACAGAGGCAAGCCTCTGTTATAGAAAGATATTCCTTTCTGAATAAGACATGAATATTTTCAGCAAACTTGAAAAAGACAGGTGGCAATTACATTTCCTATTGAGATGTGGGAGGTTTCTCACTGAAGAGCTTTCATTGACAGAAGCTAGGCACATTCCTTCCATGTTTAAGGCTTTTTTCATCAGGCCTAGGCATATTCTTGTTCTCCAGGCAATATAACAGAACCTACTCCCGGAACATGTTGGATTTTCTCATCTGTTTCATCTCGTTAGTTGTCATGTCATATTTCCTTCATCTATACTACTCAAATAATTGGAATTATTTTACTTTTTTTTTTTGTTCTCTACGCAAGAGGTTAACAGTTTAGTTTCCAAACCCAATGTCTCCTCTGCTGTTTGTCATTTCCATGTAACACCAGTTTGATTACGTCTTTGTCAGGAGGCTGAAATACCTTTCAACAACTTCATCTGTTTGCTAAGAGGCCCAGACATAGCTACAGCTACATCCAGACTGAGTTTCTCAGTGCACAGCTCTGGCTTTGGGGTTGTAGCCTGATAATGTGTAACAGAGCGAGGAGGAAAACAAAGAGAGAAACTTACTTAAATGTCATGGAAAAGGCAAGGGTAAAATATCTTGTGTTCTCCCCATCCCACATGAAAGTTTAGAGAGGACAAAATACAGCCACAGATGTTTGCAGAGAACCAAGGACTGAAATCTTTGGTGTGAAGCCATTTCTATCATACAAATCATGCCTTTAGGCTACACCTGCCTCCTAACAACAAATGTCATTATGTGCAATGATGTGCTTTGTAATGTAATGCTCAAGCTTCGGTTCCAGTGCAACCTCTTATATTTTGCTGTTGGAGATGGGCATTATATCCCCATTATCCCATTTAGTTTGAAACATCCAGAGCTTTGTAAAGAGCTGTTGTAACTTGGGTGCTGAACTCGCTTCTTCTCGCCACGGTATAGTGTCAGTGGTAATGCTGAGGAAGCCACTTGTGAGGAGCCAGAATTTTCACTTGTTTGATCATGAGTTAGCATTAGCAGAAGTTGCTTATTTTGCATTTCAGCTAGCCACTGAGGTGTGATCAGTGTAAAACAGTGTGCATCTTTCCTTCAGTTGCTGATATCTAAATGTTGTTCTTGTCAGTGTTAAATTAATTAGTAGGCTTGCAGTTTAGCAATATACTACAGACTTTATGTTCATTTTTTAGAAGTGGGAACAGGCAGTTTTTTAAAGCTTAGAATTGGTGATGGTTTTATCTTTTAACAATAATCAAGGTTTATTCAAACTAACAGTTACTTGCCCTAAATCATGTGGAAGTCAGAGCCTCAGTCCTCAATAACTCTTAAGTTACGGAACTCTTACTGAACACATCTTAAGTTTGTTGCCTAAATGTTTTTCAGATTAGAGCCCAAACTAGAAGTTCGTGCTTGTCCACCTGATTACAAAAATCACCTGTGTATGGGTACCTGTATCACATGGCTACAAAGATGGCAAGGACTGAATGGATGCTCTTACAAAAGCTGGTTTGTCAGTTCAGGTCTGTTGACAGACAGTGGTCACCCAGTACTGTCTTCCTCTGTAGAGGAAAGGTATTCTTCAGGCCCAGGCTAAACCCGGTCTCCATCTAGGTGCAATAAAGTCACCAAACTATTTTTGTGGATAAATTCTGAAGCGTGGTTTAAATAAGAGTTATCTCACTGTGAGGAACATTTGCCTTACAGGTTATGCAATGTGCTCAAGTCATGCTTACTCATTAAATGTTCTGCAGATTTGTTGCTTTTTAAAGTGTTTTTTGTTTTCAATCCTGATGTCTTACTTTAATTTGGTTCTCTCTTCCATAAAAGAGACTAGAAGTATTAGCCACTAAAAGTATGTTTCTGCCATGGTACTGATTTCTCAGGAGCTTTTTAAAGATGGGAAAAAATAAAATTAAGCTTACAGCTAAGTGAGAAAGTAGAAAGCTATAATCATAGGTAGATAAAGGACTGGAATATCATGGGCACCATTGCTTTCATCTGTACTCTTCATTTAGGAGCTGATTATGAGAAAACTGAATGTAACTTCACAGAGAAACTGGTTTCAAGACAAAGACGCAGAGATTTGGTTTTGCATTTGGCTGGGATTTTGGTAGGAATGGGGTAGATGAAGGGGTAGGGTTTGGTCAGTGTTGTACAAATTCATATCCTCCAGTGCAATATATGTAAGGAAAAAAAAAAAAGCCCACTCTGTACTTTGTATAGATTAGTAGTTTTTAACTGGATTAAACTGAAACTCAGCACAGTGACAGACGTCTATAGTTTTATTTTAACCTGGTGGGAAAGGAGCTGGTTTAGACCTTGTCTGTATGCACAACTTCATATTTCTGCTCAGAGGCCCTTGCTGTTTGCCCTCCACTTTTTGCTTTCTGGAAAGATGTGAAAAGGAGTTTATAGAAAGACCGAAGTACCTTGTGTTCTTCCCTGGCCCAGCTGCCTCACTGAAATAGCTATTCACTGATGAGGTACTGGTACTTGAATGCTCAATTTTCCATACTCAAAAAAATACAAAACCAACTAGTTAAAATGCTACTGCAACAGTCCTTGGCAACACCACACGCTTCCCCGCCTGGTTCAAATTCAAAACAGAAATCCTAGAGAAGGTAAGCACCCACAGGTTTAGTAACAGGTTTATCTATAGCTTGCTTTCTCTTTGCTTGCAGATTTTCCCTGCAAAGCTAGGTGCCAGCCATTTCAGGATGTCAGAATGGCTGTGGCAATGTGACTCTTGGGGAAATCCACAGGACATGGTTCCACGTCCAGCCACGTTAGACTCTTCCATTTTGTAAATTTAACTTGATTGAAAAAAAACCCAACATTGAGGCATGGTGTCATTTTGCGAAGAAGCAAGGCTCTGAGCTATGGATTGTCCTTTTGTAAGTTAGGCAAAAGTAGGTAGCAGATGCCAGGAGATGTTCCTAAGGTTGGCCCCAGATGTACTCTCTTATTTACATCCTCAAATACCTGTTAGTTACTGAAATAAAGAGGTAGTTGTACCAAGACAGTGAAATGAGAATCCCATCTGAAAACATAGCAACACTCCCTGTAGTTTAGTTACATTTCTAAAAATGAAATTTATTTTCTTTTACATAATGGGAAGTAGAGACCTATGTTGAGTCTCGTTATTTATTTATGCATCCACAGATAGCCAGCATCAAAACCACCAATCGTAATGTTTTCTAATGCCTTAAAATCTATACTTGCCAGAATCTTGTATCTAACAATAACACCACTTTTTGTAATTATACCATCCAGTATTATGCTAAATAACAGCTTGCATAGTTGCTTGTGTAGTAAAATACTGTATCAATGAAGGAAAGTAATTTTTAGTTTTTCAGTTTCTAAACCTGGCGTATTTTTCAGTGATAAATGTAGGGAGGGGGCAGCACTACAAAGATGACTTCTCCATTGTTTGCACCTTTTCCATCAGTTCAGGTGGCTATTAGTCTGAATGACTCCACAGTGACTGCTGATTAGTCTCTGCTGCAAACGATTTGTATTTACTCAAATGTGTTTCCTTAACACATAATTGCTCACAGCTGGTATGTTCTAAGAAACCGCCTGTAGAGCTGTTTCTGTTGTAGAAGGTGGTGGTGCATACCCCTCATATATAATTTCACACCCTCTCCTACTACCTTATTGCTGTTAATACTACATTGAGAAGAGAGCATCAATTTTTGTGCTCCCTATCACAGGTGATGGTGGAGGAAGTAGGATGGAGGTACAGGCAGCCCTCCATTTCCACCCTGCATCACACCAAGCTACCCTGTTGCATGAATACAGAGCCTATCTAGGAGGAGAGGACGAGTTATTCAGCCATGGAGCAGAGTCCTGTGCAAACTTCTGTGTATGGATATTTCCACAGTCACAACACACTTCAGTAGCAAAGAGTGAAGTACCAGAGCCCATGCCTATTCTACAGGCTGTGCAGACCTCACCAGTGCAGTTAGTACCACGGAGAAGTGATGCAACATCAGTTATTGATGCGGTGATTTTTCATGTAAGTTGCATACTGTTTCATCACTAGAGGGAGTCACACAAAAATAACTGAGTACTTTAATGAGTAATAAGCAAAGCAGTGCCATGATAAAACAGGATGTCAAAACACCGAATGATCCCTCAAGAGCCATATTGCCATGTTTCAAGAGGGCTTTTTTCTGTCTCTTTTTTTTTTCTTTTTTTCTTTGATTATGCTGTTTCATTTTGGGAGAGACCCTGATAGTGCAAATGAGCACTAAACTAGTGATACTTTCCTGAACACAGACAATTCTGTACCATGTTTGAACTCTGAGTACAGTATACCACAACTGGAAAACAACAATATGACAATCACGTAGTATTAAAAATAACCAAGATACTGACCAGAAGAAGATACTGTTTACAATTACAGCTGGAAACCACAGCCCTCCTAGAGTAGGATCCTACATGTTAGTGAAATAAAAAAAAAGGCAATGCTGTGCTATTTCTGCTCTCTGGAAGAAACATCTGGAGGAAACAGAAGTATACAGATGCCAACTCATTGTCACTCCTGATACTGCTCAAGGAACAGCTTCTTTGGAGGTAACTGTTGTTTTATATTAGCATTTTTTCCCCAGGGATTCTAAAAGTAAAAATGGCATATATCCGATCCAGCTTAGGGATGTTCATTCAGTTTTGGAATCTCCCAGGGAAGCACAATCAGCAAGAATAGCCAGGCAAACTGATAAACGTCATGATGTTAAATGTGAGAACTGGGATAAAGTAATAGGGTGTTATCATCAAGACATGCCTTAAGTTTTTGATCAGAGTTTCCCTGTATCTCTAGTTTAACTGTCTGTGTGCAATGTTATGCTGCTTACTACACGTAAAGCCCCATCTCATTTTCAGCTACAATAATTATATAATTCTTAGTCTATATACCCTCCTTCTGTGCATTTTATTTTTACCAAGGAAAGAGGAAAAATAGGTGCTTTAAATGTTCACTTCTGTTCACTATATACAATTATCAAGAACTTAATAAAACACATGCTATTCATAGTCTAAATAAGTATCTGTATTTTAACTTTCTGCTGTTTGCAATACTCAGACAAAAAAAGATAACCATCCAGTCATCTGTCCTGATTTAGTTCAATCTACAAGTAATAACAGCATCATCAGAATAGTCTTTATTAATTTATCTATTAATTATTTATAGCCACCGGGTTGAATTTTAGTTGGCTCAGCCCTTGGATTAACAGCTGCCTGTCTTTTGGTTGGACTGATTGCTTTCCTGTACATCAAGCACTAAAAACCATATAAGTGATTTACAGTGTCTAAACTTCTATTTTGATTATATTACAATTTCTACATTGTAATAGATTTATAATAATAGATTATTTATTATATTTATAATATTATTTATTATTATTTATTTTTATTTTTTTATTATTATTTATTATTATTATTTATTATTTATTTATTTTTTTTATTTTTTATTTTATTTTTTATTTTATTTATTTTTATTTATTTATTTTATTTATTTTTTATTTTATTTATTTTATTTTTATTAATTAATTTATTTATTTATTTATTTATTATTTAATATTTATTATTATTTATATATTATTAATAATAATATTATTATTTATTATATTTATAATAATAGATTGTAATAGATTCAATGCTTTTGAAAATTTCATTCTAAGCTTAATAGGAGGCATGAGCACCTACAGCTTCCTTACTGGTGGCGTGATCTTTAGCTACTACTTCCAAAAGCAACACTCACATGCTTTTGTTCCTATTTGCTTAAAAGCAAGTTTTCATTTGGTACTTTGGTGGCAATAGTCAGGCTGGGGGTTGCTAAGCCATCCATACTGTTATGTGGCACTGCAGACCTGCACTGGCTGGATTCTGGTTGTATCCTACCACTGTTTGACTGCCTCCATGGACCAGCCTCACTGAGGGGCAGGAATGATCAGTCAGCATCACATCAATGTGGTCTCTGCCAGCTTGTACATGCTTAGTACGTGTCTAGATGGCGAGATAAGCTACTAAATGTTTCAGGTGTACCTTGGGCTCCTCAGGACAAAGCCAGGGTTGCACCAGTGTTGAACCAAGTATGCACAGAGTGTTCTTCTAAATTTATTTAAAAGAATAACCAACCAACAAATTGCAACATAGTAGTTATGAAGTAGGAAAATAGTGCTGGGATTAGAGGCAATGCATTTGCATACTGCCACAAAGGGCAAACCAAAAAGATGCAGTTTGACTCAAAGTGGCTAATACACATCATCCTGCTCCTGCCTGATGCACGTTTCATCAGTAGAACTTCAAAGTGGTAACTCACAACTGCTTAACAGAGGCAAGGGAGAAGCAAGCTGCATGCCATCTCAAGCCCCTCCTGACAGCATGCATATTACTGACTATATGTAGCTCATGCAGGAGAGAGAACAATTAGCATTTGTTTCTTTGCTCTAATGAATTTAATGTGCATCTAGAAGTAAATATCCCTTTTTTCTTTATAGCTCCTCAAACAAAAAAGCTTTCAAAGGAAGCATAAAAATGAAGCGTTTGGAAGAAGTTGATTTGACTCACCACACTGTGGGCTTTCATTCCAAACCATTAGTACTAAACTTTTTATCTGACGTATCCACAAGATAGGGGTACAAATTTTCTTCTGGAGTAATGTGCAATGTAACACATAATGTAATGCTACAAGAGAAGAGAAAGCAACTCTGCTAAAGGACCTGGAAGATCTGAAAGCTTTTCAGTTTCAGGTGCACATAGAAAAGAACAGCGCTTTCATGGCTCCCCACACTGTTCGTGTTTCTCCAAAGGTATGTGAGCATGACAGAGCAGAGCTTCTCATTGAAATCATCTGCACTGAGGGTATAGTTTCATTTGTGAAAGACAGTGGCTGTCTGGATCTACAGTTGGTGTTAAAGCAGATAATTTTTCAAAGCAAGTGTCCATTTTAGGATTACCAAATTTTCATCTCACTTACAAGGATGGGTGGGTTTTTTGTCTCCAAAGCTGTGACAATTATTGCTTTTAACCCTGACACTCTCACATGAATACACAGTTATTCCTATATGCTCACACTTAATTGCTCTTGGTAATTCTATGTAGTTTCTCCAAACAGCTGTCTTAACTGCTACACTCAGTTCCCCAACAGCTGGTAATTTCCCTCAAAGGCCTTTGGGAACGATAAGGATGTAAAACATTTCCCTAGATCTTATTTAAGGTGTCTGGAACCTGTTTCTCCAGACAAGGCACATTCTGTTCACAGAAGGCAGCTTAGTCTCTCACATACTGTTGGTCATAGTCCCTGTATCTCTTGAACTGCGGAAGAAAATATCAATCAAATACATCTTTGTTTTTTCTTCAAAGGTATTTCACAGCTGCATAGGGTGCAACTGTGAAACCTGTCCTTCCCCAACCCTTCTCTCCTTGCCTATGCTATGGGATTCTCCAGGCATCAGGTGCTCAGTACCTGGGGGACTGGGGAACCCGCAGTCAGCATCTTGCAGTGCTATATCATACCTTGATAAAATTTTAAGAAATTCAGAGGTTTGCTTTTTAGCCCTACCAACACTGGATGCAATGCAATATTTACTGGACATGCCAACTGCTGTGGAGGTGCTCACTTCCACTTGCAGAGACCATTCATTCTTTCCCCAAAGAAATCAAACACTTGAGGTATAAAGATGATGAGTATATCTCGGAAAGATCCTTCACAGACACTGAAGTTAAAGGGTCTCTTGCTGATGAAGACAAAACTGTATCACAAAGAAAATCAAATTTAATTTACATGACCACATAGTGCAGTTCCCTGCTGATGTTACATGTTCAAAGGGTACTACAAAGAAATCCCATTCTATCTATTCACAAGGTGACTTTTTTATCTTGTGTTCTTTGGGCGATATGCTTATGTCTTCCTCTCTGGTACACATGAGAACATCCGGAGAGGACTCACTGTCGTTAAACCTGTGTTAGCTCTGCCATGAGTTCCATTTGCTTGGAGTCTGAGATCAGTGCAGCTGTGTCCTGGATGTCCAGCTTTACATGCATAGACACCATGGAAATAGAGAGTTTTGAGAGGGCTGAATCTCAGGAGCAACAGAAGTGCTGCTCCTACTAAGACTTCACAGGCTTTGTCACAAAATACCTCCATTTTCTTGTCTAAGGAAAAAAAAAAAAGGAATCTCACCCAGATGTGGTTGGTTGTCTCAAGGTGAGGACACCTGCATAGCACTGCACGTGCAAATCAATGCACACAAAAGTAAGAAAAACGTTCCAGATGTAGATCTAAATCTAGCTTGAGGTCTAGATTCAGCTTGAGAAAGACAGCCAGCCTGAGAATTTCAGCATCCGCAGCATCTGTGTGCCTGCATACCCTACTGGAAATCAGGGAGCCTAATCCATTGAGCAGACTTGATGGTGTCTATTTCTCTGAAGGTTTCAAGAAACTCTTACAGGGAAAAAGTAAAATTAAAAATGGAAAAATAGCTCTTGGACTTTGTGAAGTATTTTCCTGATTTTTTTTTTAATAGGATGACACTGATGCTTTATGAGAAAGTAAATAGATTGTTCCTCCTGCAGCAGAAAACGCTTGTACTCCATAATTCACCACCTTTTAAATCATGATGGCACAGCTGGTTTGGGTACCATGAGAAGGACTAGCATGGAGAAGCCTGGAACTTCATAAGCCAGGGAAAATATAATAAAACATGTAATTACATGTTACATTTGTTATAGAAGCCCTATTCTATTTGTATAGATACATTTGTTACTGGTTGGACAAGTACTAAATTATTATAAATAAGTACATTTTCATATCCAGAGGACTAGAGGTCCATTGTATTTAAGCTGTGAAAAAAAACATTAATTCTTCCACTTAATGTATTCCTTACTGAGACTGGATCCTCTTGCTTCCTGTATAAATAGATATATAAATACCAAGACTACAAAAAGCTAAACAATCAAGTTTCTTTGACCTCCTTTTCACATCTTTATTTGCTTATCTAGCACAAGCAAATACTATACCATCTCTCTGTGTTTGTGTGTGTAGAGTGAGTGATTTCTGCCTTGGAGAGATTCAAACCCAGTGGTTACTGGAGGAAAGTATAATAAAGGATAATGTCAGACAAGAGCTACTGGGCCACTCACGCAACTGCTTCTACCTACAATCTGTGCTAAATTGCTTTCAAAGTGGTTTACAAAGCCTGGAGAAACCCATCATGAAAGAAATATTACTATGGCTTCCTGGTATGTATAATACATCTATGGGTCCTTTCACTTTAAGGACAGTACAGAGCACTATTATGATGTAACTTGAGGGAGAAAATAACTTTCAGTTGTACAGAATGGTTTGGGACAGGAAGGTGTAACTTAGGAGCCTCTGCAAGCATCATTCAGTCCTAGGAGACTTGGGAGGAGGCTGTAGCTTTCTATCAAATTAGCCCACACAGTGCTCCAGTAGGTAGTTTCACTTGGCATGTCATTTTTGCTACTGAAAGTCTCTACAAAAATTCCAACAAACTGGTATAAACAAAGGTTGAATTTAACTTGGATTTTTGCTTTCCTCGAGTTGTTTTCTCTCAAATGAGTGAAGAATGATATTCCCACTATGAAATTTGCTAAAAGTAGAGGCTGGTAAAAACCAAGAACCAAAAACTGAGGTTATCTTTAATCCAGCCATTCCACCACCATTTGCTTTCCAGGAGATACCACATCTGACAGGAGCAATATCACTTTCCCTCTCTCCTCTTAACCACAAGATGCAATTTTGTATTTATTTACCCTGTTGTAAAGTTCCAGTGGCAAGAAAGCAATATAGCTTTTCAGCTTCATACTTGAGGAGTGTTAGCATCAAACCCTTATCTTGGGTTTACTTCTTAACTAGTTTGTTCTCAAACTAAAGATCTTCTCTTATTCTGTAGCAAAGTAACAGAATATTTTAGTACGGTGAGCAGCCTGCTCAAGACAAGTGCTTGATTGCCATCTTGTTGATGTGACTGATACTTTGGTCTTATTCTTGCTGGCAGAAAAACAATCAAAAAATCTCACATTCTTTAACCAAGAGCAAAATTTCTTCTTTTGATTTATGCAGCATGACACACTAGGTATGTATGTGTGTAAGTGCAATGTCTTACTGTGCAATGTCTTCCTGAGTCCAGGTACAGAGCGCTCAAAGAACAGTAGATGCATACTTCTTTTTTGTGCAATTCTTTCTTCTGCAATAAATCACTCTTGACTTAGTGTCCCAGAAGTATTTTACTGCAGCAGCTTTTTAATGGAAGACTTTTTCTCTTGCTTTAGCAAAGTCTCCTGTTGTCCCTGAGGTAACAGAGATTCCTGCCAGAAACAGTTCATAAGACTTGAACTTCCCATATCAAATTTTGTACCTGACAACATCAAGCATTGTATGAATGTGTCAGAGCCACAAAAATTGGACAGTTACCTGAAGCCAACCAAGCCATAAAAATTAATACTGGAGAAAATGGATTATATTTTTGTATGAGCAAACTACAGTTCTCTCCAAAGGCATCTGACAATATATTAAGAGGTGAGGCTTTTCATTCAGCAACTCAATAGTGTGTAGAACAAGCCTTTCAGCTCGAGCTTGTGGGTAAACTATTGTTTTATTATTGTTTGTTATCTCTTAGAACCTAGTTTAAATTTGGATGCTAGTTTGCAAGTACTCAAGCTTTTTTTAGTGCGCCTGGATAAGGGAATAAGACACCCCACAAAGTTACTTGAGGTGTTGGATTCTTACCTAAAGTAGATAAAATCTTTAAGGAAGTATTTCTATTTTTCAGAATAGCCATCCCACAGTTATGCACTGAATAAGCTGTAAAAGTTAACTAACAAACAGAACTTTCCCCTGTAACTGACTAAGGATAAAATCAAAGCTCTCAACTAAAGCGGATCAGTACTTCTTAAACTGTTTCAGAAAAACGAATGAAATGTGATGAAATGCCAGCACAGCATTTTAGCCAGCGTTCTCTGGACTGCATCCAGATATATTTTTTTAAGTCAGGAAGAAGACATCTGTTGAATTTAATACACTTTGGAGTAGTTTCTGAGAGTCAATGTGAAAACCAGCAATGGTTGAATATTGAGTAATGAAAACAAACTACCAAAAAGTTTGTGGAGTGGTGTACATGTGGCAATACTTTTTAATGCAAGATTGTGGCTTTTTCTATGGATACATTAAGTTCTGTTATGATAGGTCAGTATAAGATTATTGCTATTGCAACTAATGGTATTTCTTCCTGCTTCGCAGAAGAAGCTAACAAACAGGGCTGCTAATGAACTGTGACTGCAAATCAGAGCCACATAGAACCTTTAAAGTATTAGTTTTATAACAGCACAAAACAGTCAAGGCCGCTCTGATAATATCATTCCTGAGCATGATTCTTGCCTCACCAGTCAAGCATCACTGGAAGGTGACAGGATGGCTTAGCAGCAGCTGCACACCCCTATATCTCCTACAGGACTCTAGGTTTGGGATCAGCAATGTGTGTGGAGAAGTGACAAAAAAGCAGGCAGCATGTATATTGTCCACTACCACTAAAGAAGTTGTCCCCAAGTTACTTTTTTGCGATAAGGACTTTCCCTGAGGGAGGCAGTAAGGGATCACTGGCAGTCAAGATTCACAGGGATACAGGGGTTTTTGAACACTCAAGTTTCACATTGGGCTTGCTCAAGGCCAAGTCCAAACAAGGGGAATAAGCAGGGGGGAGTCTTATATTTATGCTAGGCCCTTCAGGCAGTTATTTAATGTTACGGGACATCAGCGAAATGTGAAAATTACAGTTTAAATAGTAGAACACAAACCACTTGGCTGACATGGCACCAAACCCACTCCATAACTGTGTCAGGAGTTTACTCCATAAGTGTATCAAGACTTTATTTCATAAATGTGTCAAGACTTTTATCCTCTTCTCTCTGAAAAAAATAAAATCAAGGATTCTGGTCAATCTAGCCAAGAAGCAGTTACCATTTTGAAGATTAAGTGTCTTACAGCACATCCAAAGGCTAGTGTGGACATGACACTTCAGTGCTGTGTATCTGGAGGAGAAACAGGGCAAGTTTAATCCCCTGGTTTAAGGGACTGTTCCCAACTGAGGAAGAAGTAGAAAGTAAGGACTATGAGCATGGATCTGGTTTCATCTCCTGTGTAACTTGCAAAACAGAGGAGCAAAGCACAGAATGTAGGATCAGATGCTAGGTTTCTACTGAAGATGAAACTTTTGAGGACGCCTACATTTTAAAACTTGATTGAGCTTCACTTAACAAAAGAAATGGTGTCTCTTCAGTGAAGACAGATCTCCACATAACAGAACAAACACTTGTGATAACATTGAAATATCTTGAATGCTAGTATTGTAATTGAAGTGCTCTGACTGCGGGTCAGAGGGCTATGGCATGCTGTGGAACTTTTTAACTTATTCTTTTCCTTAGATGCTGCTCAAGAACACAACAGAAATGACATACTTTTCAGGCTATGTACAGTAATGAACAAAATACATAGCAAAACCCCTCCAAACAAATAAAGGAATACAACTTTGCCACAATTAAAAGAAGGTGCATGAAAGAATAATCTTTCAAACTGAGTGTTCAAATATCACTATCAAAAGCATCCATTTAGTAAAGCAGGTAGATTCTAAATGTAAAGATTTCAGCTCTGGTTGTCTAGACAACACCTGATAGAAGAAAACCTGCAAGAAAATGATGGCTACTTTCTACAGGGACATTTCAAAAGATAGATACTGCCTTTGGAAAATAGCTGTTTACTGCCTATAATTCTAGATAAATGCTCAGCAAGAGTGAGTTTTCTCCATGGCGGGTGAAGCCACTCATTAGTTCTTTAAAATCAAGCCATCCTTGCATATTCAGTGATCAGCACACCCACAGAGTACTAGTCATCTTCTAAAACATCCCTGGGGATGGCTGCATAGGGTAGCTTCTTTACCCATAGGATCAAAATTTACCATCATTTTACATAAGGAAGCTGCTCTCTGCACGCTCCACTCCAACAAAATTCATGCATTTTGCAAGACAACTACTCCAATTTTCCAGCTCATCTCACTGCTCTTCTTCACCAATCCCATGAAATAAGCATTATCTTGGTAACTTTTTTTTCAAGTCTTAAAGTAGAGCTAACAATGCTGGAAAAAAAATGCACCTGGGACAAAGGCAGGATACAGAAAATACTGTTCCCATTATTTCTATGCACTTACCAGGAGACAGCAAGAACTTAGGTTGGAAGAGACCTTAAGAAAATTTCTTCACTGAAAGGGTGGTCAGGCATTGGAACAGGCTGCCCAGGGCAGTGATGGAATCACTTAAGTGTTCAGAAGTGTTATGAAGTGTTCCTTCATAAGGAAGTGTTCAGAAACCATGTAGATGAGGCCCTTAGCAACATGGGTTAGTGATGGATTTGGCAGTCCTGGAGTAATGGTTGGGCTTGATCTTAAAGGTCTTTTCCAACCTAGTTGATTCTATGATCATTGAATCTAGCCATAATATAGCACTACCTTCACCACTAAACCGTGTCCTTAAGTGCTATGTCTATATATCATTTAAATATCTCCAGGGATGATGACTCAATCTTCTTCTTTCAGTGAAGAAATCTTTCCTAATATCCAATTTAAACATCCCCTGCCTCAACTTGGAGCTATTTTCTCTTACTCTATAAATTGTTACATGTGAAAAGAAACCAACACCCATCTTGCTACAATCTCCTTTCAGGTACGCAACAAAAAGGGCAGCTGATTTCAGACCACAACATAAACATTCAAGTCATTTAAATGCCTCAACATATAGGATTATACAACATGTACAAGGGGGCCATGCTCTCTCATGCTAGAGAAAAGGAAATAAAACAAGATTCTTTACTCACAAAGCACAGGAAGAAGTTCCCAGGATATGCTGACGCAGGAGACTTTCAACATAAAACATAGGGAGCAGCATCACTGTTACAACAAAAGCACCATCAGGGACTATTTGAGTCAGCTGCCTGCCCCATTAACCTAATCATGTCCATTCCTAAGAGGAAAATCCTGGTGCTAATAAACTCCCTGGCAAGCTCTCTTGGATTTAAAGCCCAGAATTGAACAGGGGGCCTGATCTGAAGCTCACTGAAGCCGAGGGCTCTTACTGCTGGCATTGATGCTCACTGTCAATCTCTGTGCTCAGCTCTGCTCAGGAATAACATTGTTGTGACTATAATAGCAGCAAAGCTGTTTGTACACTTTGCCTGTCCTCTGCTGGGCAAAGAAAGCATAAATGCAAAACAATAAGCAGGTATTTGCCACTTAAAATAGCCAATGGGTCAGGGCTAAAGAAGGAGAAGGGCAGCTCCCACCTCCTGTCATAGCACATAGCAGCCATATTCCTAGCTCAGGACCACACCACTGTTATGGCAGCAGGGGCAGAGAGATGGGAAAGGATGGGATGGGATGCTTGATGCCAGCTGCCAGGGCAGGCACCAGCACCTCGAAAGACGCTCCTCTCCGGAGCCACTATCACAAAGCCTCTGGGCCCCCTCCAGTTCAGACAGGATTGATTATTTAAGGCTACTCAGCTTTGCAGCAAGGGAGCTAGGTAGCAACTTCTCATAGAGTTCCAGCTGCATTTAAACTCAGTAAGTAAGTCTGGCACAAAGGTTATGGGGCAAGAAGTGAAGAGGGGCTGTAGGTTATGATTTTTGAAAATTACTTTTAAACTGAGTCATTCCCCAGTGACAATTCTTTAAAGTCACACTATATATTCAAATAGGGGCATAAGCCAGGAAAACATGCAGCATATGATCCTCTCTCTGTAGGCACCCAGCAGTGCTAAGAGCAGGATGGAGGCAGGAGTATCTGCAGCCTCTCAAGAATGTCTTCTGCTCTTTTAATAGTTCTCCTTGGGAGGGTGTGGAGGTTTGTATCACGTATCATTCTCCTGTTGCTGAATCAAAAATAGTACAATGATTCATTTGTTACAGGCAGTGAGACAGTCACCAGCCACCCCAAGCACACGTCCCACCTCCTGCTCTAGTCCAGTTTACCCAAGGGCTCCTTCACACAAGGGTCCTCTCAACTCAAGCAGCAGTTTTGTTTGACCAAGGTCTGCAGTGCTGATTAAATCCCGCTTTCTGCTGCAGTACAGGCTTTCAGCAGGTTGGCAGATTATGTCCTTCGATCAAAAAAATCCACTGAAATAGGTGGGATTTTTTTCTGCTGCCCTCCAGGAGCCTTGGGTCAGGGGTGTTGGGTTTGAGAAGTCCACCTTGGAATTGGGAAGCTGGCCCTGGATGAATGCAGTGCCACATGGGAACATGCACTGCTAAGAGCATTGACTCTGCCTACTTTTAGTAGCAGAGAGAGAAACACCAGAGACAGAAAGTTATAACCAGGGAGCCTAAAATGCAGTGATTTTGAGCCTTCTTTTCTCCTGAGCCCTAACCTGAAGAGCTAAACCATTTTCCCTTCCACAGGGACCTGCAGAATGAACAACAAGGAATAATCTATGGTAGTTGATTAATATCCAGTTCCTAGGAATAGGTATTTCCTTGCTCTGTACGAGGAATCCCCGTGAAAGTTGAAAGCTTGGCAATTTCACTATAGATATTGGGCTTACAATATCTATTTTATTTTTGTATTTTATTTCCCAAAGCATTCTTGTGCTTTATCCCAAATCAAAACAATCTGTGCTAGCAGACCTACAATAATTACCCTTAGGGGTGACCAATAGACAAAAAAAGAGTGGAAGAGGAAGGAAAACATAAAGAAACTTCCATTTCCAATGAACTACTATTCATTAGATTGATATTATTAACTATTAATAAATAACTAACCACTAGAATCAGTTGCCACAGAGCCCTCCTAACACTACTTCCAACAGGGCTGTGCTGTGATTTGTACCTTGCTCAACATGCAGCAATATTTACTCACTGGATTGAGCAATGCAAATCATGTCCAGCTCACAGTCTCGCCTTACAGGGCAGACTGAATTTTGACATTAACCCCACTGCTAATCTATGCTAGCACATAAACCTTGGCCTTGTTAAAGACTTTTATACCAGCCTCTCACATCTGCTTTTTAGGTCTCTGATCTCTCACCTCAGCATCGTCACACTTCTACTGGTGCAAACAGCTTCAAAAGAAAATAGTTTGTTACTTCTTGACACTGTCTTCCCACTGTGTCACTTGTGGACTTAAATGTTGAGGTTTTTTGTCCCTCACCTTCTTTTGCCTTAATATGCAGCCTTTTGAGTTCACTTCTGGTTTGTATCTATTTTATAGGGACATTGTCCTACTGAAGTACACTGCTATAATACTGTACTTATCATGTGCTTTGGGAGATAGACAAGTTCAAACCTTGTTACACTCTATTTTGCATACATATGCCACTTGATTTCATTACGAAAAGCAACATGAAACTGATAGTCCCAGTTGCTGTGTTCTCACCAGCAGTCACTACAAGTATTTTAAACTGTGGCATATAACCTAAGTGCTCTCCAGTCTCTATTTCTGATTATAAGCACTGTGATCCTTCTGTCCATCCAAACAGCTTAACAAATTCCAGTTTGAATGTACTAAACAGTGTGGACTGAGTATAAACTGATAATGGCCTCCAGACTCTGAAGCACATGAAAGCAATTCCCATGGACACAGCTGGTTGCACCAGACCCTAAACTCAGCAATGGGTCACTACAAAACCTACAGCTTCCCACTTTTTGTGTCCACATCCTCTCCTCAGTCAGGGCAAGCTGCCGAGCAAGTAGCCTCCTACTTCCCTCACACTGGTTTCTGTGCAGAGCACATGTAGAAAGGTACTGGCAGTGGAAGTCACAGCACACACCCCTAGCTGTAGGGCAGGATCCCAGCTGCAATATCACCAACCAAAAAGCAGACATAGGCTGAGAAAGAAAGTTCAAAAACCCACTCACTTTGGACTTCAACTGTGGAAAATGCAGTGTTTGCTCATTGCTAAGAATGAGGACTTTTCTACCTCAAATGATAGCGCTGATGTCTTCTTCAGAACCTTCCTACAGAGAATGGGGGCGATCAACACAAGTACTACTTTAAGACAATTTCAGATATTTGCATTCCCAAATACTTTGTAAATGACAAAATAAAAGGATCCTCACGAAGAAGTAATATCCCTAGGACAAAATAAATACACTTACTCTTCCTTGCTCTGCCCCCGAAATGCTTCTGAATATTTTAAATGGTGAAAGGACAGAAGGATTTAAAATTACAAGAATCCTGAGATTCAAAAGCATCAACACTTTGACTGAAATAATTCACCATGTGATTTTCATAGTACAAATCCTGCCTTCCTCATAATATTATATCATAATATTATATCATAATATTATATCATAATATTATGATGAATATTATATCATAATATTATGATGCCTATTTATTGCAAAACTGCAGAAAATTGGGCAGATACTTGTAAAAGAAGTAACAAAAGGTGGTCCTGAAAGCAGCCCAGCAAATACAAGCTATTTCCTCCAGTCTTTCCCCTCCATCTCACAGTGAACAAATGGAATTTTCTACCTCTCTGTTGCACAGATTTCCCTTACGGAAAAAGAGGCTTGCATCAGTTCCTGAAAATAGTTGCATGGTAGTGCTCCTGAAACTGCTTCACATTTGGGTCAAATCTTGAAAAGAGCTTTAAAAAGCTACCAGAGCTGAAAAGGTTTTATGTGAGAACCTCAAGCTGTATCTTACACATCAAAATAGGGCACTAAAGACACTAGAGAGAAGCCAACGGTTTCAAGTCACTGGAAAGCTAACTCCAATATTTTGTCTATGACTCTAATAAGAATAGAGCAGTGGTATTGTGACAGGTGATAAAGAACAATGAACTTTCAAAGGGACAAAGGTGTCTAGGAAAGGCAAACAGCCCTACTGTAAGTGCCCCTCTGGTAGGTGGTGGGAGACAGAACAGAAACACTAAGAGGGAAATCTGGAAAAGAATGTGACAGTTAGACTCAATCTTACAGAAGAAGTTTAATCATCAAAGGCATTTAATTATTACCTATTATATAAAAAAGGGGGTTTATGATTACAAATGTAAAACAGGCCTTTCCAAATTTTCTTTGCTGACTGCTTGTTAATGCTAGTTTGCCTGTCTTTTCATTGTGAAGCATCACATTTTCAGAGCTGTTCACAGAATACTGTTGGTGTATTGGGAATCGGAAATCTGAACAGGCATATATTCTTTTAACTCGCAGTCTGATAATGCTGATACAGGTCTCCATAAACTGAAATATATAAATATTGAAAATAGAACTACTATTTTATCATTTTAAAACAACCTTTGATTTTATCCAAACATTATTTCATTTTATTATAGATGCCTGAAAATTTTCCATAGTCAATATGGAAGTTTTGTCACACTTTTGAATGAGTTTGGCATATTGTTACACTGACAAGGCATTCAAATATTTGCCACATTATTGCTAACACAAACCATTTAGGTGTCTGCTGTGAACTATGCAACATTCAAGAACTTGATACTAGAAGCTCCTTAAATAAGTTGAAAGTAACTTGGTGCCTCTCTGCACAGCTTGTAACCAGGTGTTGGATCAAATCTGTAATGCTTATTTAGGTTTTATTTGGACGACGTTACCTTTCTTCACTTAACTGGCAGTTTGCCCTGTTAATAACACACTGCAGTTAATACTGCTACTATCTCCTAATAACCCTGCATAGAAATAAAATTGCTGCTGTTACCAATATCCCCAGATAGCACTTTGCAAGAGTGTGTAAAGGGGAATCGCTGCTGTTGTCACTGTGGAACTGAGGGGATGAACATGGCTCTTTCACTGTTGCTGGTAAATACCAGACCTTAAATTCTGCTAAAAACCAAGGCAGGCACTGGCTGGGTAGGGAGGTCAGGACGTAAATGGAAAGGGAATAGTTTCCTCAGCAGGTGTATGTTTGGTGACAAAGCATCCCGGAAGTGACCACACTGTCTTACACATCTCTCCCTTCCCTAAGCACAGGAACCTGGACTTCTTTGAAAAAAGGAAAGGAGTGCCAGGTTTTGCCTACTGCATGCAGATAGAATTTCAGCATTCAGCACTGCCCTTTAATTAAAATTATCTTTGTCTGTTCCCTCATTATCTAACAGTATTCACTCTGACCTAAGGGAGAGATTACATTTTTTTTGTTGAGATCCCGTTGCCATGTGGCTCTGTGTGCGTGTGTGTGTGTGAAGTTGCTTCTCTTCTTTTAGAAATTACAAAACAGATTTTTTCCTATTTATAATTAATGTCAGTTGTTTTATTAACCGCTACTTTTTCTAAAGGCAAAGCATTGCTTACCATCATAAATGTACAGTCCAAAAAGGTATTCCTGAATGTTTTCTTTTGGAAGTGTAAAGGGTTATAACATAAACAAAAGCAGATATTCAACTACATTTCATATTGCATTTGGTAGGAGTGGCTCCGTACAATATGGATGAAGCAAATCTGACAGTTAATTTCTTTGAGACATAAAGAGCATAAAACATAGACATTTCCAGATCTGGTCTTGTATCATACATAACATTGCCTGACCCTTTTGTTATCATTAAAATCCAGCCTACTTTATTAATTATTCATGTTTTATTTTGCTATATTGTTCAAGTTAGAAAAAACCAGTTAAAAACTACTGACTTGAGGACACTGCAAGACCCTAAGTGCTGCAAACTCTGAGGATAAACATACATTTATTTTTTGAGAAAATATGTCGTTACCTGCAGATGAATCAGTGTAAAATGATCGTGCAATTAAATACAACAGTCTCAACTGAAATTTAAAGCTGCAGACCATGTTTTCCCTACTCCCAGTGCTGCTTGAAATCTCACACTTAAAAAAATAGAATCAGCTTTAGATTTATCCCACAATAAATAACACCAGAACATACCTTGTGCTACCAACCTGAATTTAAAAAAAGTAAGAGGCCACCTCAGTGTTTTGAGTTTATGGGATCTTTCAGACACAAAGCCCTAACAGAGTTTCCCAGTCAAAAGGCATCAGGAAGGCTCATCGCTTATGGTAAACTTGGGCTTTAGCTTGACAGACCTCTTCCTTATTGTGCCTTTAGGGGAAAACGGCATGGTATCCATAATGCTCTTGTCCTCCTCGAGCTGCCTAGCAGTGCACGACGGGGTGGGCACTTTCACTGTGTTGCCAAATTTAGAGTAGTCCACAGAGTATCGCCCATCTTCCTCTGCCACAATGGGCACAAACCTTTGACCCCAGAGAATTTCATCTGCCAGGTAGGAGGTTCTGGCTTGAGTGGTGATGCCAGTGGTCTCCACCACCCCTTCCAAGATGACGATGATCTCCAGGTCCTCATGGTGGTGAAGGTTTACAGGGGAGATGTCGTAGAGGGGACTGTTCTTGTCTATCACATGGTAGATAATGAGTGGGGAGACGAGGAAGATGCTGTTGCCCCCCACAGGGTTCTCCATCTGGATGTCTATCTGGTTGAGGGGCACCACCTCCCCCTCCAGGCTGGTGGTCTTCTTCACCACCTGCATGCGGATGGTGGCGCTGATGATCATGCTCTTCCGGAGGTCCCCCACCCTCAGCATGAAGCAGAGCTTGCCCTCCCGCAGGGCGATGACCGCGTGCTTGCTGAAGATGAGGGTCTCAGCTCGGCGGTGGGCTTGTGAGGTCTTCATGAAGATGCAGCCCAGCATGATGGCATTGATCACCAGCCCCACGATGTTCTGCACAATCAGCACCAGGATGGCGGCGGGACACTCCTCTGTCACCATGCGTCCCCCAAAGCCAATCGTCACCTGCACCTCGATGGAGAAGAGGAAGGCAGAGGTGAAGGAGTGGATGCTGGTCACGCAGGGAACAAAGCTGCCCGGGGCCCCTTCTACCCCCTCTCTGGGGTCACGCTGCAGCCGGGTGCTGTGATCCAGGTCTCCGTGGGCGAAAGCGATGAGCCACCACACCATGCCGAAGAGCAACCAGCTGCAGAGGAAGGACATGGTGAAGATGAGCAGCGTGTGATGCCACTTGAGGTCTACCAGGGTGGTGAAGACGTCCTGGAGAAAGCGTCCCTGCTCCCGGATGTTTTTATGGGCCACGTTGCAGGCACCGTTCTTGCCCACAAAACGCGCCCGACGCTCCCGTGCGCGATACCGGGCATGTTCCGGTACATCCTCCGCCAGCCGGGTCAGCACGTACTCCTCGGGGATGATCCCTTTCCTCGACAGCATGGCTGCCCGCCGCCGCCGCCGCTCAGCGCCGCCCCATGCAGCCGCCGCTCCGCCGCGGGTGGGAGGGAAGGCACGGCGGGGGACGACCGCACCACGGGGCCGAGCGGGCGCACGGCGCCGCTGCAGCCCCCGCCGTATCCGGGCACGGTAGCGCGGCGGCCGCCAGGCGGCGCGGCCGAGATTCGAGTCTCCGGTCCGGAAGCGGCGCGGGGAGCCGGGGTCGGCCTCTCGCGGCCTCGGTGTTGCGGGCCCCGAGCCTGTGCCGGCCCCTCGGCGAGCCCGCGGCGGAGGGACGGGGTCTGAGGCGCTCCCGCGCGCCTGTGTGCGGAGGAGCCGCGCGTACCGCCGCGTAACGGTCGTTGAGCGGCATTGGCAACGGAAGGCGGTTTAAAACCGTCGCCCCGCAGGGGGGATCCGAGTCCCGGGTCGCTCCCCGGTGAGCGCTGGGTGCGTTCTTCGCCTCTTTACCTCAGTGGCGGTGTGGGTGCGGGGCTTTTCGTTCTTTTAATTGTTATTGTTTTTTCCCCTGAGGAAGGGGAGGTCTGGCTTCGGCCGCGATTTCTGTGAGTATTTGCTCCTGGATGGGTTTTCTGGCGGTACCCGGATTCCTTCCATTAGCAGTGGCTGCTTTGTGGGATGGTGTGGTTTTACCACACACAGGTTGGGCAATCGTTCTGTGAAATAGAAAGCAAAATAGGACTGGGTTGGTTTTCAATGGAAAAACAAATGCTGAAATTCACCTGCACATCTGTCTTTCTGGGAGTGCGAGAGAAGCATTTGTCTAATGAGCCGGGCAGGCAGCGATAGGAAATCTGCCTGAAGAGGCCACGTCCAGGACGTGTGGTTAAACAGAGACCTGGAACTGCAGGGTCTCAATCCCACTTAGAAAATTTGCTGGAGTTACTCGGCTTTGACCAAGGAAGGACTTTTCTGACAGAAGGAGCTCATGAAACGATGCGAGCTCTGGCTGCTGGGGGAATGTCTGCTGTGCAGGCTGCAAAAGGATGGTCTGTCTGCAGACGGTTAACCCACGCTGGCAAAAACGTCCAGGCAGACATCAAAGTCACCAGTGAAAGGGGACAGGGAGCTAGGAAACCTGTGTGTGGCAGTGTGAAGCCTCTGCGCGTGCGTACGCTTGCGCATGGAGGTATCTGTGGGACAAGGTGCATTGTTTAAAAACACTCCTATGTGACTGCTCCGCTGTTAAATAGCAATATTCTCATTCGTGTGTTTACCTACTCTGATTTAAATATTTCGGGTTTATTTCAGTTTAGGCACCAACATTGTAGAATTGCTAAACCATCCTGGGATATTCTGGATAAGAATATCCAGAATACAGGATTACATTTTTCTAATTGTATGTGCCCATGGGCTTTCTCTCCAGTTTTGGCTCTGAATGCTTTGGTACACACTGTAAACAGTTATTGGCATTGATTGCCTGGGCAAGGCAATTGCCCAGTTGATGGATGGGAGCCAGCCAGTTGGGGCTGAAATCAACTTTCACCACCTATAGCTACTTAACAGTGGCCCACCGAGGGATTTCAGAACAGTAGTTTTAAGTAATCACTATCTGAGCTCTCTGAGCAGTTGTTATAAGTCTTATAATTAAATGATCACTATTACTTTAGACCACTGCTACTTCTTATATCTGAAGAGTTGTGCGTCCTTGGACGCATTCATTCCTTTCAGAGGGGTCAGTTTCCCAATACTACATGCCGTCTCTTGTTCTGGGTCATCTTTCTTGCCGTTTTGATAAATAAGATAACAACAAGATGCCCTGGCACCTGGCTGCCAGGCCACTAAGCTTAGCCAAAGATATTTTTCCTTTTTTCTGTATGACTTTGCTAGACATTTTTTGTGTGCTTACTGTGAATGTCACCTACACCGACAGTTTAAGTAATGACTTGTATATATAACGTAAAAAAAATTGCAATTTTTTTACTTTTTTTCTAGACACTTAGAACTCCACAAATGTCTGAAGAAATCTGGTTTCCTTGTCAGAAGTGTGGTTCTGCAGCTGATGGCAGCACATAGTTACTTCCATCATTTTGAAGTGAGCATAAAGGGGCTCTATAACACCGTTGCAGTTCATAAGCAGCATTTCACACAGTTTTGCAGAGATGCACATAAGTGTTTAAGAGGCAGTCAGGTCTTTCCGGCCATTTCTTCCCTGCTCTTTTTCTAATCGTTGTTTTATTTTACACCTTTTCCTCCAGAGGGCAGTAACTACATGAATGTAGAATGAAAAACCAAACCTGTGCTGCGCAGGAGTGTTTTAAAGGGAAAGGTAAATTGCTTCAGTCTGGTGCTAGCCCTGATGCATGGAGCCTACTACAGCAAGGGGTGTTTCATGACCAGCCGCCACGCTGGTTTTAAGAACCCTGAACTCTGTAAGGCTAGAAAGGTGTTCCCTTGTTTCCACTTCTGTTCTTTATTGGGACTGTCATTTGCCACTTACTTCTTTTTCTTCACCTCTGAGCACTTACTTGCTGAAGTGGGATAGCAAAGCAAGTGGCGTTGGCTGAGGAATTTCTAGAATGGAATTAAAACAAGCCCTGTCTTTGTGGATCAAGTAACAGATACTTAATAAAAAAAGTGACAGATCTTCTGAGTGAGCCAACATATTTGTGTTAAGAGCTGCTGAACAAATTGGGCTGACAGGAATGAACAATCCCACTCTGTAGTATAGAATCATGAAGGGTAACTTTTTCCACCCACAAAGTAGGTTTCACATTTCAATATTCCCCTCTGCTCCAATTTATACCAACTTTAATGGCTATCAAATAAGATACTGCTGTAACTTAAATTAAAATTTAGTTGGCACTGTGGTATTACTCTGCCTTTGGAAGCAGACCTTTCTTTCAAAGACTATGCAGTGTTAGCCTAACATGCATTAAGCCTCACGAATCACCATTCTGTGAGAGTGGGTAGACAGAAGAAAAGAGATCCAAGCTGGTTATGCAAAGCCAGAGGGGAAGGAGGGAGCAGAGCTAGTAAGAGGGCTAATATAGCAGGCGTGCTGTGTTCCCTCAGAAATAAGTAGAGGAGGATGAAATAGCCACACTAAGACAAGGGAATAAATGCTATAAAGGTTTTTGTATAATGGGAGCATTTGTAGACATTAAAAAAAAAATAATAATAAATAATTAAACCAAACCCTAGTTACATCTCCACAGGTAGCATATCCCACTAATACCTTTGGGACCCAGCCAAGACCCATCGCAGAGGAGAAATGAAAGTCTGGACATGGCAGCCCCCCTCAGCAGCTTCACATGGCTGCTCTGGAGCTGTCTTGCACCCATTTTAGGACAGCACTTCACTTAGTAATGCTTCATTGCCATGCAAAATACATTTGTGAGCCTAATTTAATAGTGACTTCTGGACCGCCTTCCTCAAGGTAACAGCTTTAATGACTCAGATAATGTCTGTGAGCCTCCCACCATGGAATAATTTTCTTGGATACTGCTTCTGGTTATGTTGAGACTCCTAACCCTTTGGAGTTAGGGGGCAGGAACTCCCTGGGACTTGGCCCCGTATAAACCAGACTAGATAAAACATGCTGAGGAAATGTGTATTCTGTCCAAGTGGCAGCTGAGAGGCCTACCTGTTCACACATATTTATCCAGCAGTGTGGTACCATTCAAAAGATACATAATTGTTGGGTATGAACCAACTCACCCTACGCTCCTGCAATGCTCTTTTGTGAAATACAAGCCCCACTGATGATGGAAATGTGTGGCACTTGTACTTTGTGTTCTTATTTCTTAATACCTCAAGATATAATGCTCTTGTCTTAGTGATATACTGTGTCCTTTACTCCCTTGCATTCCTTTCCAGGTAAGATAGATTGTCAGAGGCTTGTGGAATAGGAGCTAGTCCAAATTGCAGTGTCAAATTCCAGGCACTTTGTTAAAAGCATATGAAACCTCACTTTATCTTCCACAGATGTTTGCAAAGCTTCTGAGAATGAATCTCTGCAGCATGCGTTTGAGATGTTCTGCAGGGTGGTGATCTCCCTAAGCTTTTACAGGATGAGATCTTGCCTTACACCAGTACTGGGCATCTAGGAGACAAGCATGCATATTAGCTGTAGTAGAAACCTCCTCTATGTTGACTGAGCTCTTCTGCTACCCTGGAAGGATAGTCACCGGTCTCCTATCTCTTCCCTCTTAGCCCTAATGTGTCCCTTGTATGGCAGTGTGAAAACACACCAATAGTTCTGCAGCTGTTTTTTCTTTTACATTACCAAGCAAATGAGTCCCTGGAGGAGTTACCTCCCAACTGCACCTTTTCTTTCTTCATCTGCAGCAGGCAGTGACAGAAGTCATGCATTTCATCTGCACAACTGTATTCTGTCATCTCCCTCCTTTCACTACTGTTCATCCTACACAGACATAGAGGAAGAGATAGATATAAGATACAGATATAAGATATAGACAGAGAGGAACAGCCTCACGCTCACAGGCCCTTGTTCTCATGGGGCACTTCAGCCACCCTGATAACTGTTGGAGGGATGGTACGGCACAGCACAAGCGACCCAGGAAGTTCCTCGATTGTGTGGAAGACAACTTTCTTCTGCAAGTAATGGAGGAGCTGAAAAGGAGAGGTGCCATGCTTAACCTTGGCCTCACCAACAGGGAAGGGCTGGTTGGACATGTGCCGCTCCAGGGCAGCCTTGGTTGCAGCGATCATGAGATGGTTGAATTCGAGATCCTCGGGACAGTGAGAAGAGCGTGCAGCAAGCTCACTGCCCTGGACTGCAAGAGAGCAGACTTTGGCCTCTTCAGGAACATGCTCAGTAAGATTCCATGGGATATAGCCCTAAAGGGCAGGGGGGCCCAAGGCTGTCGGTTGATATTCAAGGATCACCTGCTGCAAGCCCAGGAGCGATACATCCCTACTAGAAGGAAGCGCTGCAGGAGGGCCAGGAGACCTCCTTGGATGGATAAGGAGCTGCTGAGGAAAATTTGAAGGAAAAACGATGCTTCTAAAAGGTGGAAGCAAGGACAGGCGGCCTGGGAAGAATACAGGGATGTTGTCCGGGAAGCTAGGGACCAGGTTAGGAAAGCTAAGGCCCACTTAGAATTAAACTTGGCTAGGGATGTTAAGGATAACAGGAAGGGATTCTATAGGTACATTGCTAATAAAAGACAGGACTAGGGACAATGTGGGCCCCCTGCAGAAGCTATCGGGAGAACTGGCTACCCTGGATTTGGAGAAGGCTGAGGTTCTTAATGACTTCTTTGCTTCAGTCTTCACTGACAAATGCTCTGACCACACCACCCAAGTCTTGGAAGGCAGATGCAGGGACTGTGAGAATGAAGACCCTGGGCCCACTGTAGGAGAGGATCTGGTTCGAGACCATCTTAGGAACCTGAACATATACAAGTCCATGTGACCTGATGAAATCCATCCGCAGGTCCTGAAGGAGCTGGCGAATGAAGTTGCTAAGCCACTGTCCATCATATTTGAAAAATCACGGCAGTCAGGTGAAGTTCCCCATGACTGGAAAAAGGGAAATATAACCCCCATTTTCAAGAAGGGGAAAATGGATGAGCCGGGGAACTACAGACCAGTCAGCCTCACCTCTGTGCCTGGCAAAATCTTGGAATGGATTTTCCTGGAAGGCATGCTGAGGCACATGAAAAACAACAAAGTGGTTGGTGACAGCCAGCATGGCTTCACTAAGGGGAAATCCTGCCTGACCAATCCGGTGGCCTTCTATGATGGGGCTACGGAACTGATGGACAGGGGTAGAGCACTTGATGTCATCTACCCAGACTTGTGCAAACCGTTCAATGCTGTCCCACATGACATCCTTGTCTCTAAGTTGGAGAGACATCAATTTGATAGGTGGACCACTCGGTGGATAAAGAACTGTCAGGATGGCCACACACAAAGATTTGTGTTCAATGGCTTGATGTTCAGCTGGAGACCAGTAACGAGTGGTGTCCCTCAGGGATCGGTGTTGGGACCGGTCTTGTTCAACACCTTTGTCAGTGACATGGACAGTGGGATTGAGTGCGCCCTCAGCAAGTTTGCCGATGACACCAAGCTGTGTGGTTCAGTTGATACACTGGAGGGAAGGAATGCCATCCAGAGGGACCTTGACATGCTTGTGAGGTGGGCTGATGCCAACCTGATGAAGTTTAACCATGCCAAGTGCAAGGTCCTACACCTGGGTAAGAGCAATGCCAGGCACAGCTACAGGTTGGGCAGAGAAGAGATTCAGAGCAGCTCTGCGGAGAAGGACTTGGGGGTGTTGGTCAATGAGAAAATGAACATGAGCCAGCAGTGTGTGCTTGCAGCCCAGAAAGCCAACTGTATCCTGGGCTGCATCAAAAGGAGTGTGACCAGCAGGTCGAGGGAGGTGATCCTGCCCTTCTACTCTGCTCTCGTGAGACCTCACTTGGAGTATTGTGTGCAGTTCTGGTGTTCTCAACATCAAAAGGACATGGAACTGTTGGAACAAGTCCAGAGGAGGGCCACGAGGATGATGAGGGGACTGGAGCACCTCCCATAGGAAGATAGGCTGAGAAAGTTGGGTCTGTTCATCCTGGAGAAGAGAAGGCTGCGTGGAGATCTCATAGCAGCCTTCCAGTATCTGAAGGGGGCCTATAGGGATGCTGGGGAGGGACTCTTTGTTAGGGACTGTAGTGATAGGACAAGGGGTAATGTGTTCAAACTTAAACAGGGGAAGTTTAGATTGGATATAAGGAAGAAATTCTTTACTGTGAGGGTGGTGAGGCACTGGAATGTGTTGCCCAGGGAAGTTGTGAATGCTCCATCGCTGGTGGTGTTCAAGGCTGGGTTGGACAGAGCCTTGGGTGGCATTGTTTAGTGTGAGGTGTCCCTGCCCCTGGCAGGGGTGTTGGAACTAGATGATCTTAAGGTCCTTTCCAACCATAACTGTTCTATGATTCTACACTCTCCTGCTGGTTCGCAGGCCTCAGTTTAATGCCCTTAGGTTTCACAGAAATAATAGCAGGCAAATGCTGCAAATACTCTGCTCAGGAATTGGTAGCATTCCTTAAAGAGCAATAACAGTTCTTCAGTTTTCCTAGTTTCAGCACTAGATGTAATGCATTAAAAATACCACGTATCCCATGAGAACACTGAGGTATATTTTTCTGAAAAAATAAAGCATTCAAAAACCAGATTCCAAATTAATTGAGCCGGCTAAAGAGAAAAAAGAACAAATGATTTTTCCCAAGTGCTGGGAATTCTTCAAAATGGGAAAAAGGACAAAAATAAGATGTAAAGCCAAAGTTGCTATAAAAAGAGTAACAGTGAAAAATTCATTGTAGCCTTCCATTGTGTTACTGACATTCTAACCTCTTAATAATTAGTAAATCTTGGAATGACTGTCGCAATGAGTCAAGAGGGCAGGGATTAGTAGCTGTCTAGCCAAATTAGGATAATGGTGGTGCTTACAAGCTATCTTAGTAAGCATCCATAATTTGTTGGTAAGTGTGACAGTGGGTAAAATACATGAAACTAGGAGAGGATGAGTCAAGCTTTCGTGTCTCTGAGACATAGTGAACGATTTAATACAGTTTATTTACCAGACTTGGAGGGATGATTTCCAGATGAATTGGTACATCTGTACTGGTCTGGAAACAGTGGACATTAAGCAGTGGTACTTTATCACAGCCTGCCTGCTCCTAGCTTCTTCACCATTTGGGAGCCAGTCAGGCTCAATCTCATTTGGAATCACTATAATATTATTCAGTGGGGGTAGAAGTGAGGTGGCCTAAGAAAGACTAAAGGAAGCGGATTGTGACTAATTTCTAAATGGTATTAAAGGAGAGACCATCAGACACAGGCACTATCAATAAACCACAATGTAACTTTTTTAAAATAGATTTTATATTTAGATATTAAAGCTTTACAGAGTCATATGGTTAAAAGAGATACAAGCTTTTTAGAAATACCTTTGGTATATAATTTTTCTTTCTGCATTTAGTCAGTCATAGGCATTATCTACAGTAGGGCTATCACACATAAAAAATGTTAATAAAATGGCAGGAGAGGTTTAAGAGTTACATAAAACCTCCATGCTGGCTATGCTTGTTTGATGTGCATCCTGTCATATTTCACCCATGTAGGTTTTTTCCAACCATATTTCATGGTGCTGTGGTGGCAAACAAAAACAAGAGTAGTATGGAAAAAAGGAAAGTAGATGGGTAATTCATTAATACTTCAGATGGAGAAAATTGGCTCATTTTATTAAAAAAAGAAAACCTCAATTATGAAATAGTATTTATTTACAGGCATTTTACATTTTTAGAAAATAATACAATTGTACTTTAAAATGCATATTTTTTTTTTTAATTACTTATCTGCTTGTACAAAAGAAGCAAAGACACTGTCTTCCTGTTCTAGCAGAACCTCAGGCTTGTCATATTCCAAAATAACCCCTCTCTTCATTACAATAACCAAATCCGCATTGAGGATCGTGTGCACTCGGTGCTGAAAAACGAGTAAACAAAATACCAGTTCAGTGTTTCTATCAAATATCTTCTAGGGTAAGACAGAATCCCGGAAATTAATTTTCCTATCAAATTCAGTTAAGGCTACTTGTCATCCTTACTTACTGTGCAGATACTGCAGAGCATTACACACCAAGAAGCACATGAATATTCAAGTACCAAAACTGCACACAGGTGCTTGGCTATGAAGATTCATATTGATTCAGACTACAGTGTCCCTAGCACAGAGGCCTTTCACCAAGCATTGCCACAAGGAGGTGGCCAGGAGGAGTGGGAACAGGGCAAGTGTGGTACTGCATGAGGGTACTCTCCCAGTCCTGGACTACATCTAGGTCAGGTGGATTCCTGAGCTTGGTGTGGTTTGTCCATTTGTAAAACTGACTATGTGTCTCTTTAAGACCTTGCCCACATCTTCTCTTGAGCTTTCAGAAGCATTTTGCATCCGCATCCTTCAGAAAAGATTTTTTCAGGTTTGGTCCCCGCTGCACGAATATCCCGTTTTGTATGCTCTGGGCCTTGCTGCTCAGAGCTTCACTTAATGCCCCTTGCCTCATGATTTTGCAGACCTCTCTCACGTGTCCTTACATTGTCCTTCCAGGTGGAAGAGGACTAGCCTACTCAGCTGCTCTCCCCTTAAAGAGCAGTTCCCTACCTCCGATCATCTTGTTCTTCGCAACATTTTTCAGTTGTAATGTGTCGTTCTGGGGATGCGGAGACTGGAACTACATGCATTATTCAAGGTATGTGTGAACTGTAGACTTACACAATGGTATGATGTTTTCTTTCTTCTTCTCTACCCTTTTTCTAATAAGCCGTAGCATTTAATTATTTTGCTAGGAAGAAACCTCCCCATATTTTTTTTCCACAGTTAATACTGAAAATAATTAATTCAGCTTTTCTGCAATACTGTTATCTTTCCTGAGCATTCTTTTCAGGTACTGATCACCAAATAGCCCTATAAATTGACAGACTTCTTGCTCCCAGTGTGTTTCAGGGATTCATGGATTCACTATTAGCTTTGATGGCTTCCAGAAGCTGGTCTTACATTTATTTTGGCCTGCCTTACTGCATTTTCACATATAACATGCCCGGGTTTATGATCATTTCTATTTTCTTTATTTGGCTACCACTTCAGCTTTTACAAGAATGCCTTCTTGTTTCTAATAATCTTTTTTTATTTGTTTAGCCACACTGGCTTCTTTCTATCCTAACAAATAGCATGCGCTGGCTGTGGGATTTTTGAATAAAATCCTCCTGTAATTTCCGTGATCCCTGACAGATTCAGTTTTCCTCGCTTCTTCTTTTAGCTTTTTTTCTCTACCATTTTTTGGTATTTTGTTTTTAGCAAGCTCTCTCATTTTTAGAGAATTCCACTTTTAACATGTACAATCCAGCTGCATCTGATTTTTGGGTCTGCATTACTTCTGCAGGGATATTTAATCCTAGAATACTGCGTACCCTGTACCTGTTCAATCTTCAACGGTAAGGTTTCCAATGAGATCTTGGGCAGCCTCACTACCAAAACAACTCCTGCATTTCCTTCTGTGTCTTCCTAGCCAGATGTTCCATAAAAATAATCACTGATGGCATCTACAAATCTCATCTCTGCTGCAGTCCTTCTGTGACATTTATTCAGTCTGCAAGAGGGGGGAGGGGTCTGAAATATCACATTCCAGCTGTACTTGCTGCCCTGGGTGTCTGATCTCTTTCAGTATAACACAATCATTGCTGCCATCCTGATAAAGTAACACAGATGATAATATAGACACAATACTGTACCCTTTCCATTCTTATTCTTCCTAAGCACAAACAAGGAATATATGGTTTTCTCAGAAGAAAAAACCAAAAACAAACAAACAAAAACCCCACAAAAAAACCCCAAAGACAACCCAAAACAAACCCCAAACCAAACCAAACAAAAATACGTACACGCACAAAAAGCCAAAACTACTGCTACACCCCCCAAAAATCCCCCGTGTTATGTTTCCACTACAGAATATTTTGAATACAAACCCACCTGCTGTAAATCACTTTTACATTTGGAAGTAAAAGCATTCAAAGTAAGTTTATTCCGAAGTGCAGTTTGTCTGAACTGTGCAATTTAAAATTCTCTCAGTCTTTCACTAAGAGAGTGGAAGACCAATAAAACTTTCTCAGCCTATCCCCAGACAAACAGAAAAAGATACATAAATGCAGATGCAGTGCAACTCAGAATTTTCATGCAGAGAAATCAGGAAATTTCATGCTTACGATTCCCTTGCTTTTTTTATAGTGACACACAGAATGGATACTGTAAGATAATCAGGTTTCGCTACTGCACATTTGCTAGGTAAAAAAAAAAAAGACGCTCTGAGATTCTTGAGCATAGATTTTTTGACTTGTGCTTAATTTTGAAATGTTAAGAAGCATAATGACTTTATTTCGCCTTCCTGAAAAACGTGTATTTTTAGAAAATAGAGGACTGAAAGGTATGTATTGCTTCTCACATATCTATTGAGTCAGCTACTTTAATTCAGGTCAAATCTCTTTCATAACCAATTTTTCAATAGATGCTCAAGATTGTTGTATAATCACTTCAAGAATACGCAAACTTGAATTCAGTGACTGTCAACAAGGATGGAATGTTTATTTTTAAAGGTTAGGAGGATTCTAATTTTTTTAAATTCTGAAACACAATTGCTTTTCCCAGTGGCAGAACTATCACATAATTTTACTTGTCCTTAGTTACATGATTATTGTAGCTTGATGAAGCTTCTTCAGGTTTCACAGTAGTCAAAGTCATATTATATTTTAAATTAGCCTAAAATAGGTAACAGAAAATAGACTGCATACTTGGATTACATGCCCTTGCAGGCAGTTGGACTTAGCATCACAGAGCCCATGACAGAAGACGTTATGTTTTTAATAAAGCAGTTTAAAATGGAAGATAAAGCCTAAAATTTAACACAGTTAAAAAACAAAAACCAAAAACAATGGCCAAATTAACACATTTATTAACATTGATAGGAATTGACCAATGTGGCATTTCTGATTCTTGTTTGCATTAGAACAGCAGCAGAGACTACTTACTGCTATTGTAACCACAGTACGGTCAGCAAACGCAGTCATGACTACCTTCTGGAGTATGTTCTCCTGTGTAAACAAAAACATTTGTTGCTTTTCAAACAACAGAATTCACATGGTAGTCACACAGACACTAAGAGTAACCACTGATTATTCCATACTTTTATTGATCCTACATTGCAGAAATGAAAAATTAACTACATGCAGAACTAAGTCAGAGCCTGGTCTCCAGTTAGCCCTGCTTGCTCCTGCCACCCTCACTGCCTCTGGGCTTCAGTGCATGAGAGCTGTGCTCTGGCCTCAAAATCCCTGCCAACCTGACCTCAGACTTACAGTAAGGAGAGCAAAGGTGAATTGAGGGTGCTGCCATGCTGCCTGCATGCTGGCACGTCTGTGCTGCGTTCTTCACCCTGCTGCAAGTCTAGGAATGTCCCAGCACACTGGGGACATCTAACACCAAGGGGTGGCAGGGATAAGCAAAGGAGTATGGTGTACCTGGCATATTATAGCAGTGGAGATGATATTCAAGATGGTCTTAGCATACATAGTTCTCACTCAACAAGTACTTATCCTTTGCTATTTAGGAAACCTCGTGTACCAAACTGCCTACAAATGTCACTAGCATAGATACCTTTATCTGCTATTACCTGTTCTTTAGATATGTATCTCAAGGGAGGAACTGTATCCCTAAATGCATTAAAATTAAAAATGTATTTTAACTTGGCTGCCAGAATTAAAAATTGTAGCTGTTGAAATAAACCCCTCCAATTATATTCTTTATTCTTAGAATGAAGAACACTGAAACATTTCTCATAACAACAAAGGAGAAAAAGCCCTAGAATGCATTTGGCTAAAATCCAGTCAGTGCACTATTGCTGTGTGGTTTAACATCCGTCTAGTAGTTTCAGGCAATTAATACAATAATTCAATATGTCTTTTTTATATCTCTATTTCCTTGACTCTACTTTTAAGCCTCTGAAATTCCTGACTTTTCCACCAAGCTGGTCTGCTTGCCAATTTACCTTTCACTGACCTTACAAAGCTTTTTTTTCAGAATATCAAACTACCAATGAAAAACATGCTTCAATTTCTAAATGCAGACAATGCTGGAATAACTATTAACCCGCTAGTAAAATGATTTAAAAGCTCTTTAGATTAGTTAGCAATGACTCACAACTATCTTGGACGTGTAAACACATCTGCACTAAATATGGTGTAAGCATATCACCAAGTGGATAGAATTGCTTTCCACCTTTTTATTTGCATATTAGCGGTTGTCTCCTCCTCAAGGAAAACAAGAAATCAGGAACAGTCCAAACTCACCGTTGCCATGTCAATAGATGCTGTGGCTTCATCCATGATGAAGATGCTCGTCTTCCGCACAAAAGCTCTTGCGAGGCAGAACAGCTGTCTTTGGCCCTGGCTAAAGTTTTCACCCCCTTCTGTGACTATAGCATCTGGAAATGATATAACAAAACCAGTATTTAGGTGCTCTGTGTGGGTGTGTATACAAGAGGGTCAGATCAGAGTAGAGCATATGCTTGGAAAACAAGAATAAAGATTCTCAAAGTAACATATTCTAGGTCTATAGCTCCTGGTGACCCCATTTTGCCTGTTTATTTCCATTGCTCAGAAGAACTAGTAATATTTCTGTCTCACTATATTCTTTATATCTATTAGACATCAAAGTAACTAAGGATGTTTAGGCGTGAGTTTCTCTGGAACATGTGCAGTTTAGGTTACTGCATCCCCCTGTGAAAGTAACATTCATTATTTCTTTACCCGAAGATTGTACAACTTGCCATTTTTAAGGGTTTTCTTTGTTTATGTTTATGTGTATGTTTTGGGGGATTGGTTGGTTTGTTTCATGGTGGAATGATTCACACCTTTAAGCTTTAAAAATCTTCCTCCCTTGATATGACTTGGAAAATAGAAAAGAACATATTCTAGGTAACACCTGACTTGTTGACACCTTATCTGAATTCACAAGAACCAATGCTTCATAATGAAGACATACTGAAATAAAATAATAATTTTATCATTTATTTGAATAGAAGCAGGATTCTGCCCCCAAGTGCAGCTGGTAGGGGAGTTAGATGGATATAGCACCTCTGCCTGCAGGCAAGCACTTTCTGTCACCTTCTAAAAACCGAAAAAGCTTCTTCTTCAGCAGCTACCTTTTTAATACATAGAAAAGGTGAAACAGGAATGTTGTGCACACTCGAAGTAATCTTCTCAAGAAGAAAGTCTTATTACCTAGACCCCCAGGTAGCGCTTTCACCACATGCTTGAGCTGTGCTATTTCCAATGCTTCCCACAGCATGCTGTCAGTGCACTTCTTCTCAGGGTCCAAATTAAACCTGCAGTTATGTGTAATTAAAGAGTATCAGTCAATATAAATTTCTACAATGTGTTTCTTCTTTTAGTGCGCTTAGAAATAAACCTGCAAACAGTCAGAATCATGTGCTCAACATCTGGGGCTGATTCTGATTTATCATTGGTATAAATGCTCTGAATTTTGTAGACTTGGTCAACATTTATAGCAATGAGCTTAAGAACAAAATCTGACTCTCAGTTGAGCAGTATTTGAAAAATTTCCTGTTTTGCAGATCTCTGTGGTTTTAGAATTTATTTTGTTCTGAATAAACTGAAGAAATTCTTATGTTTTACTAGAAAAACTATTGGAGAGAAAAAAAGCTGTGAATATGATCAGCTCAAATTAACATTTTTTAACAAAGGCCAAATTTCTACCATCTCTCCTTTTAAATTCAGTGTCTCTGTTCTTTACCGCTACATAAACGCTAAACAGAATAATCAAGCTTCATACTGAAATATGAAATGCAAGTCTTCTGTACAAATGAACAAACCTTGGACTTATGAATAGATGAATGCTATTTTAGCTTGATGTGGCCCAGAAATGATAGCAACAAATGAGAGTCTCCTATCAGTGTATAGAATTATAATCGGAAATAAAAGATTCAGTGATGGGTAACACTTTTTTGTGTATGTTTTATTCCTGCTGTATGTGCTGTGAGTGACCAGTGCTGGCCAAAATAATGTTAATAGGTTAATTAATAAAACAAAGGCATACAGTCACATGACATGAATGAATCATGCTCTATTCCAGGCAAGTTCAGGAGATAATCATGGGATCTGCATTAGCATGGAGTCAGCAAATCACAAAAGCCTGTATCATTTTTAGTGAACTCTAATGACTAATATGAAGAAACTGTAACTATAGGTGATGTAACTGTGCACTGAGGATTGTACTGTTCCTTTCTAAGGTAAATGCACAAACAGGGAAGGACATTTGCTGGAAACTGTGGAGCTTTTTGCCATTGTTTCTACTGCCTCAATCTCTCAGAGAAGGAGGAAGAGAAGGGTGTTTGGTCTCACAGATGAAAAACTGGCTCAAAAACTAGAAAGCAACGAGGATAAGAGGTTCCAGGATAAAATACCCCAAGCATCCCCCGTTACTTCCTATATCGCTTTACTGCTTTCTCTTTTTCTATGTGAATTTTTCAAGTCTACATTTTTTCTGAGAGTCCGCATCTCATATTTTAAGGCAGTCAGGTGAAAATAGATGTAGGAGTGTACTGGTTTCAGCTGTAACAGTTACTTTTCTCCTTCCTAGTAGCTGGTGCAGTGCTGTGTTTCAGGAAGTGCTGGATGGTTATGGGTATTTGCTCAGTGAGCTAAACTGATTACTCAATCCTGGAGAAATAAATAGTGACTTTCTGGGATGACTTATGCCAACAGTGTGCTGACCAGGCTCAGGCACTGGAAAGGTGCAGTGTGGCAGGGGTAGGTGAAAAGCAAAGACAGAAGGCAGTGGTCCTCCCTACTGCAACTGAGACAACAGGAATTGAACAGCTGGCTATCAGCAGCTCCGTAAAAGCCATTATATTGTATAATTATGATATATGATAACATATAACTCTTATATGTTTTTTATTGCTGGTGGTTAATGCTTACCGGATTGTTCCGCTGAATAAAATAGGATCTTGTAGAATGATTGACAGCCTGGATCTCAATGTCTGTAAGGGTAGCTTAGCGATATCTATACCATCAATGATAATCCTTCCTATTCAAAAGAAAATGGATAGTCTACTAGACTGTTTATCATGCCACGTAGCTGCTGGCAAAGACATGGCTCACTTTCAGCTTGCAATACAGTACAACAGGAACAGGCCTTGAATTGCATATCCCCTTATTCACTAATGAAACACATTTTGGTTAAGCAGCAAGCACAATTGTCTTGAGACTAAGCCTCTGCTAGGATAAATATGACGCATACCTGTAATATTTTACGAAAGATTAGACACACTACTTATCTGCTTGACCATTATAAACATCTATCAAACAACAAGGTAAGATATTACTTCAATCAGGGACTAGTTACCGGGGGAACCAATGTTTCGGAAAGCCAAATTACTATAGCACACTTCTTTGAAATTTTATCTCCAGGTATGACTGCCTGGCTATGCATAAGGGCCCTGTGGGTGATGTGGCTGGGAAACTGAGGCTAAAGTTTTTTGAGATGCACAGGAGTGCTGTGTGAGGCACACGGACACGGCACACACAGCAGGAAATACGGCAGGAAATTCCAGGGCAGCAGGTCAAACTGACAGACAGAGAAGGACACTTGCAAGCCAAACTGCAATCCCCAGTTGCTGAGTTTCCTGGGCCACTGGGTCCTATCTGTACATTGTGCATGGATCTTTCTTGTACTTGGACTCCTTCCCTTTTTATGCTTTGCTCCTACTGTTGTGGTTTAACAGCACCAAAGGCTGTCCTCTGTCACTCTTGGATCTTTGCTTCTGTCAAGTAGAATTTTCACTGATACAGCTTATGAATGGTACAGCTGCTAAGTGACAGATGACGTTGTATTTAAGCAAGGCCAGAGAGTGTGTCCTGCAAATTCAGAAATCACACTTCAAAGCTGCTGCTGTTAAAGAAAGGATGACTAAAGCACTTCTAGGAGCTAAGCTTGAGCAATTCACAAAAGTGTAATCTTACCCTCAAAGGTATCAACCATTCTGAAAAATGCTAGGGAGAAGGAGGATTTTCCACTGCCCGTTCGGCCGCAGATCCCAATCTGTGACACAAGAAGCAGATTAACATCAGGTAGGAGGAAACAGATAATGTCTATACTCAACATGTAAGATGAGTGGGTGTAGGAGCTGTTCTGATCCACGTGATCTTTATGTCCTAATAGTTAGTTAAACTGAACTGGCTATAACAGAATCCCTAAGTTCACTCTTCGTCTTTAGAGATCTGAGCAGTTACAGATAAATCAAGGCCAGCCCTATATACAGTGGCAATGGTGGAATTAATGCAAGAGAGCCACATGGGAATGATGGCAAGTAGGTCTAACAAAGTAAGGGGTCACTGTTGCTTCTTTTGGCACTGTGTGCTGACAGAAGGCCACTGGGATACTGGAAAGCAGTGTGTAGTTCTAACTTCTCACTCTAATGTATGCCTAAACACACCAACCCCCAGACTCCTTTCCAGTACACTGTATTCTTTTAGAGAAAAAAAATAAATCTGTAATTCAGTCGTCAAAACATACTCTGGTATGGCGCTTTTTTCACCTCTGATTTCTACAATGTTCTGGTCTAAACAGCTTCTCAGAATCACTGCAGTTTTTTTACCTTTTGTCCTGGAGAGATGTGGGCATTGACATGCTTCAGCACTGGCTTTAAGTTGCTGTCATATCGGACACTGAGGTTCTGGATTTGGATCTCCCCTCTGTCTGGCCAGTTCTGAGGAATCTGTGAGGCAGCTGTAACCAGGAGTACAGGGGAAAAAAAAATAAAATTCAACCCTCTCATAACAAATTAATCACTTCATTAAGTGATTTACTATGTTTTCCATGGTAATATACTGCAAAGCATTAAAATTTCAGCAAGCTTTTTCTGCATGCTGCACAAAACTGCACTTACAAAGGAGCCCCTCGTAATTTTCAGCTTCTGTTTTGAGTAGGCCATTGATTCTTTTCACTGCACCCAGCTGGATCTCCATGTCAGCCAGGTTACGAACCATCCAATTCAGATAGTTAGACACCTGATGTAAAGCAAATACACTGCTAAATACCAGTTTTTTAGTAGTTTGCATCATTTGACCAGCATGCAGTTTATATTCCTCTTCAGTAACACTTGTTAAGCCTTAATAACTGAAGTTGTGAATGAACCAAATGGTGCACACGAACAGGCTGACAACAATGAATAAAGGCTAAATTTCCTAACTGCAGTGCACAGATATTTTGGTAGTATGGCAACCTGAACTATACTAACAGAAAAGAGGAAGGGAAAGAGTAAACGCAAGTGAAAAGACAGCATCTTGGTAACTTCGGGTTTGGCAGTCTAGACTAGTATACCTGGGCATGCTCACAATTGATGCACTGAAAAAATATTCTTCACAATGCAAGACAATATAAAAAATATGATGCAACTTGGCCATGTTTTGTTGACATATCAGAACTAATACTTCAATGAATAATATTTTATCTAAAAAACCAAATCATACTCTCAAATATGTCAACCATTGCCTGTGAAGTTGAGACATGGTTTCAGTGATGTTACAGTATCCACTATAGATGTACGGACACCTTCAATCTTCCTGTTCATCTTTGTGCCCTGAATTGCAGAAAAAAAATATTTGGGAAAGACAGAAAAGGTCCTGAGATTCTTACCATAAGAGCATAGGTTAGTCCCAAGCCTACAAGTCCTGAAGACAGCTGCTTATACAGGCAACTGGTAATAGAAGTGACAGCCGCTATGAGTACCACACATGCTCCAATGTACTCCTGAAGGAATATGAATAAGCTCCATCACTTTAAGTCTAAAAATGATTAAAACATTCTTGTAACTTTGCATACCAAATAACAAACCCGTTGCACAATTTGAAATATGGGCAGAAAACACCACATAACTCCATACAGACCCTGCCTAGGAGCCCATTCTTGTTGCCCTTAGCATGGCTGTGCTGTTTGGAAATGCTGATACAACTCCTTCTGTGTGCAACACAGAAGGAGTTGTACCAACATTCCTTATCTTCTGGAGAAGTCAACAGAGATATCTTAGGCATGTAACGGAGCTAGCTGAAACTGTGCAGCTGTTATTACCTGGGATAGGAGAGAAATGCTCGTGTGGTCCTGTCTATGAGCAGATCCTGTCTATGGCTGGTGATGCACTGCTGGGAGGCACAGCTGTTGCTGCTGAATGGCTACCATCCATATTACTCAAAAAAAGCTGTTCTTGCACAGCATGTCTCTATTGGTTTGTCTGTGTTCACCCATGATGGATTTAAGTTAATTTACTTTAAATTGTTAGTGACCTAACGTCCCACAGACAAGTCTGAGTAAAATGATGTTAACAGACTATAAAACAAACTCTGCAGGAAGGAAATTGTCACTCATGTATGTTTTCACTGTTTAGGGACTTCAGACAGTTTAGGACTGAACATACAAAAGGGTAATAACATTTTATTTAAGTCATACTCAGTATGTGAATTTAAGAAGCAAAAGGCGCCAGCTAAAATTGAGTCCAAAATGGAGGCATAGAGTGTGACATGAAACACCACTTAACGTACACTTAGCACATGTGAAAGGAGCCCACGTCAGCACAACAGCAGTACCTGTACCTAACAAAGCCTGATATAAATACCACCATCCACAACACGGAAGTCCCTGATTTGCTTCTTAGGGAATTATTTTTAATAAATAATTTCTCAGGCCACTTTACTGAGAACTCTCAGGAAACAGGCACCTGAATATCTTTGGTATTCTCTAGATGACCCATAGGAAGGCACAGACTTGTCTATCTCCTTCTGCTCATTAGGAGAGCCTCCAAGATGTTGAAATGCTCCTGGGGAGCCATAAGGCTGACAATGACTAACCCAGTCCTACAAAGGCATCCTGGCTGGCAGCACAGCTTGACCCGCTCTGATCACTCCTGACACACAGAGAAGCCAATGTGACCTACAAAATCTATTCTTGTCTTGGAGAAACAGCTGCAGGCTATGGGGAAAATTCATACTCTGTTCAGTTTCCAGGATGGGTTGGGCACGTGTTCATTACAGATAGGGAGATATGAATATAAAAAGTAAAGGTATAGCTCTGAAACCCAGATAAGTGCTGGAAGTCTCATCAGATTACTTGAAATGAGGTAAAATAACCTCGTGTATGCACAGAAATAATGTACTTGCCATGCGGACTTCCAGCCAGCGATTGGCAGCTGTAAGGAAGAGGGAAGCAATGTTGTTGGAATCTGTATACTCAAGAAGCTTTTGTCGAAATCTGGCTTCATACCTAAAAAAATTAAAGAAGAAAATAAGAGAAGAAAAAGGAGGAAAGGAGAAGAAAGGAGAGAGGAGGGAGAAGAGAGGACATAGGAGAGATGGGAGAAAAGGAGGAAGGAAGAAAGAGGGGAGAAGAGGAAAGGGGAGAAAAGGAGGAAAAAGGAAAGAGTAGAGGAGGATGAGAGGAAGACGAGGAAAAAAGAGGCTTCAGATACTAAAAAAAGAAAAGTAAAATTTAATTTCTGGGGCTGTATGTTTACGGGCAGTTTGACAGAGGGTCTAAATCAGCCTGTTAACAGTTCAGAGTGACATCATCTGTAGATTTGTATTAGACCCATGCAAACTGTATTTGTACAGTATCTTCAAGAGTAAATGGATGTTATTGCATTGATGAAACTCTATATGGGACTTTTGGATCACACCGGGCATTTAGGAAATGCATTTTATTACATGGCAATAGTGAGAGAAATCTGAAACAAAAAAATTAAAACATACATGACAGATATCATACATGCATGCACATGCTGCAGAATGCAGTTTATCTTCCACTTCATCATATAAACTCAAGTTCTAGTATTTATATTACTGTAATGCCTAGAAATAGTAAAATTTATAAAGCATAAACTCAAAGTATCTCCAGTCATATCAGACATATTTTAAGATATGTCCTTATCCTAAACAAAAAGGAGCACTTTGGAAAACAGAAGTCCAAGCTCACGGTCCAACTAAAAGTAATAGACTGCAGAGAATTGTGTTCTGTCATCCCCCCTGCCAGTGAATTGGCCACAAACCACGATTAATGGCAAGTAGGTCTGTTTAACAGTTTATTACAGTGGATCTGCACCCACTCATCAGAATAGCTGCATCAATGACTTAGATTGAACAGATACGGAATGTGATTCCCTGCTCCACCTATTCAGACTGGGGTCTTGTTAAGCATGCAAGTCAGCCCTTCTACCTGGGCATATTTCTTTGCATAGGTGTAAATTACTGCGATGCTAATAATAAATTGTATCAACAATTTTGTCTAATAATACAGACGTCTGGCACAAAAGCCAGAAGGGAAGTAACAGAAGAGGCTTGAAGGCTTGAAAATCTAGTGTAAGTACCCAAAGCTTGCCTTTTTTTTACATTAGCAAGTTTAACAAACTTGGTAATTTACCTTTCTATAACTTTAGCTTATTATGGCTGTGACAAGCACTACTTATTTATAAACTCAGCTCTCCTTATGCTGATATGAGAGAAAGGTATGACAATGTTTCAAGTGTGAAGTACACGGCTCAGAGAAGCTTTCAAATCTGTTCACTGCAAAGTTTCTTAATCCTTCTTCTGAGTACAATATAATAAAGTTATGTCTTTACATAAATCATTTATGCTTTTGAGGAAAAGAGGGAAGTGCCACTTTGTGGAAGGAATTTAGCTGTTCACAACTTAGCCATGTGCCAAGACACAGGAGACATGTCTGCTGTGTGCAGTGGAGAATGGCCTGGGCTGGATGCTAGTGTACTGGTGCGTTTGCATAGCCTAGAATGGTTGTTCCTGAAAGCAAGCATTAGTGTCACACAGTGTCAGAGCTGGTGAGCCCTGCCTCTCTTCAGGTCTATTACCCTCAGTGCCCTGCCATACAGAGATGGCTGTACTGCTTCTGGAACCAATTCTACCACATTTAACTTTCATATCTCCATACCATGAGGTACTATGTGATACAGATACGCCTTAGAAGACGAGAGGTATGCATCATGAGTTATTTGTGCATATGCACATGGAATGGGGATACAGAAAAAGTTACCACTGTTGGTGGAGTACTGCAGAAATAGCAGAATTTCTCTTCAGAAAGTGTCCCCAGATTACCAGGCCTCTCAGAATACAGACCAGACATTGCAGAAGCCTTCACATTTATGTTTTTGATTATTTAGCACCAACACTCTCTGAAGTGCCAGATAGCAAGCTACAAATCAGGCCAGGGCATCTGCTGAAGGTGTATTTATAGCTGCGGGAGTAGCCGTCTTTCTGATCTCCCCCTGGATTTTTTGTGCATTTCTTTCCTTATGCGTTCGGAGTTAGTGCAGGACAGAGAGCTACCAAGGGCAAAGATGCTCCAGGAACAACTGGCACCTCCTGACATATTGACTGGATTCTTGAATTAGTGTTATTTTTAGGGATGTTCAAGCTAGCAAGGCTAAACTCCACTTCTGCTAATATGTTAGGCAGCTGAAAAGCTACACAGACCTAAAAATAGCTAGGTTACCAGCTGATGCAGGAGGCTGGCAGGCAGATGAAATACAGGACTCACTGCATGCACGTGGCTGTTTGGGTCAGAAACACATCAGTTACTGCAGGATTTAAAAAAAAGGAGGCACCAAATGCAGTTCTTTGACAGAGGAATTCGTTTCCAGGTGACAGCAAAAATCGAGAGAATGCTCAAAAAGACTGAAAATATGAGCTAAATGGCATTGAATATTATTTACTGTATCAACACCAGAAAGCGTACAGCCGTAATACCCTGAAGATCCTCTTGAAGTAGAATATAGGGGTAAATGAGAAAAGCAACAATGAGAAATAGATTTTCCTTAAAACTGAACATAGACACAGGTACAATCTAGGGAACACTGCTGGCACTTAAAATAAATATCCAGTAACAGTAATTAATAATGAAAAATACTATACTGTCCTATCACTCTTTGCCCTTCAGTCAAAAAGAACCAAACTCTTAAACTTGTTGTGCTTTCATTGAGCCATTTATATCCTATTTAGAATAGCTTACGGACAAGTTTATTTTGTGCATAACTTCTATTATAAAATTAAATTTACAGTTTATGAGGAATAAGCACTACCATTTCAAAGACAGAATGGTAACAGTAATAATTAACTGACAAAATGTGGAGACATCTAGATGAGAAGGTGTGGAAGACAGTTGACTGCATTTGAGTTGACTGGGAAAAGACTAGAATAGCACTTGTGCAGGGAAAGCAGCTGGTAAGCTCAGCAGTAGTCTCACTGGTACCTCTACTAGTATCGGTGTGACTGCTTTTTGTGTAACACAGAAACACGACCCAGGCACGTCATCAGGTATTCCTGGGCTGCTCTCCTGTGAGCTTATAAGGATGGAAACATGAATCAAAACAGGTGACAGAAGACTTTGTTTCCAGGTTGTGTATTCAGAATCGGTATGAACAATCACATTTTTAGCTAGCAACCTGAAAAATAACTTAGGGTGCTATTACATACTCTGAAGTCACTAGCATGCAGTTTATCTTATCAGGACATCAGCCCATACACAAATTACTCTGCTGTAACAAGTCAGTGCATATTAGTTGTTCCATGGAAACTGTCAAAGTGCACAGTCTGCCACATCGCATGCTGTGGTAATTGCAAGCTAATTTAGCTTCTTAAATCACATTTGCCCACAAGTGTTTTTTCAGGCTGCATGCAAGTTTGTGGACAGTTACCATGGGCAGCTGACATACATTAACTTGTTTTTCTATAGTAACTCCTTCACATGCAAAAGGCTTAAAAAGTTCTTCAGTGTTTTGGAGTCCCCCCTGACCAGAGTTTCGGGGACTCAGGATTTTTCAGGTGATCCAAGTAACAATAACTTATAACTGCACAATTGCAGAATGGAACCAGAGATAGATATTCAAAAGCAAGATAACATATGTTTCTTAAAATACTACACCTGAAGGCTCGGATGGTGGTAAGACCTTCAACAGTCTCTGAAAAATGGGAGAGTAATGGTAGCTGAGTGCTGTCATCCAGCTGCTGCAGGTCCCTGGAGAGGATTATGAAAGGAATTTTGTGAAAAGCTAGTTCTGTTGTGCAGTTATTCTCTTGAAACAGACCCAGGGAGTGAAAGGGAATATCATCACATTAATTATATACCTAAGGTTTAGATAGATTGCAAAGCAGTGCTGCATGTCTCTGAGCAGGGAACAAAGACCCCAGGATGATTTTTCTTTTACCATTTGAATACAGACAATGCTGGAGTTCTGAATAGGTCTTCTCATTCACTGCTTTCCCTAATTTCTCCTATATTCCTTTTTCTTATATTCAATTGTTTATTCACTTAAACACCATTCTGACTCTATGCTGAACATAAGTTTGATGGGATAATGCAAATAAGAGCTCGGGTTAAGCTGAAGGCAAAATGCAACTTTCTCTCTCTCCATTCCACCCCCAAATGACAACTCAATCTCTCACTGAGCTGACAGTGTAACTCGTACACTCAGCATGCACTCATCATTAGGTTGTGCTTCTCAATTTCATGTTCCGTCATCAAATCAGTAGAAACACATGTGGGATGAAATTCTGTTTAGTCTCAGTTCCTTCCAGCAGGAAGTAGATTGGTTGTGAACTCCCTCTCAGTCCATGCATACATAAAGGGACAAAGGCAGCATTGCTGCAAATGCTTCTTGAGTGCCACCAGGGGGGAAGCCATATGACCTTAGAAGAAGAGAAATCACAAATATGGCTAAAGTTTTTCAACTTGTAAAAACTAAAAGGTACTCAAACCAAGAGAGGATGCTCATGCATTTTGGATCCCTAATGGGCAGCAGTACCACCATGGTCATGTTGTACTCTCCTGGCTTTACAGAGTTACACTTCCATCTGGGTAGGCAGAAATCAGTTTTCTTGTTCTGTCCCCACATTTTCTTGGATGTGCCCAGTATGCATCCCTTGGGAAAGACAGAATCTAGTTGGTTTGTGTCCTGTAAAGCCTAAGAAACTTTGATCATGGATAGAGACTCTGCTCTTGCCTCTTAGAAGTTCTAATATGAGCCGGCAGTGTGTGCTTGCAGCCCAGAAAGCCAACTGTATCCCGGGCTGCATCAAAAGGAGCATGACCAGCAGGTCAAGGGAGGTGATCCTGCCCCTCTACTCTGCTCTTGGGAGACCTCACTTGGAGTATTGTGCGCAGTTCTGGTGTCCTGAACATAAAAAGGACATGGAACTGTTGGAACAAGTGCAGAGGAGGGCCACGAGGATGATGAGGGGACTGGAGCACCTCCCATATGAAGATAGGATGAGAAAGTTGGGTCTGTTCATCCTGAAGAAGAGAAGGCTGCGTGGAGACCTCCTAGCAGCCTTCCAGTATCTGAAGGGGGCCTATAGGGATGCTGGGGAGGGACTCTTCATGAGGGACTGTAGTGATAGGACAAGGGGTAATGTGTTCAAACTTAAACAGGGGAAGTTTAGATTGGATATAAGGAAGAAATTCTTTACTGTGAGGGTGGTGAGGCACTGGAATGTGTTGCCCAGGGAAGTTGTGAATGCTCCATCGCTGGCGGTGTTCAAGGCCGGGTTGGACAGAGCCTTGGGTGACATGGTTTAGTGTGAGGTGTCCCTGCCCCTGGCAGGGGTGTTGGAACTAGATGATCTTAAGGTCCTTTCCAACCCTAACTATTCTATGATTCTATGATTCTGCTCCAGAGCTGCAGACAAGGGCACTTATAAAATGACACCTTTTTGCTATAGTAGATTTGGCTTACTTTCAGACAGGGCCCGTGCTTTTGCAAGAACAAATTTAAACATGAAGTTCCCTAGCATTGCAATTCCACAATGGAATAATGCATTGCAGAAGATGTATCTATTTCCAGAATGATACTGGTTTATGCTCTTACCGTGATGCGACTCGGAAGTACTTCTGGATGAAGTAACACATGATTGCAAGGGGAACCAGGGCAATGAGAAACATTGGTGTGACATATGAGATGACAGCAAGAGCAGATACACACAGCAAAGTGGAACGACTCAAGCACTCCAGGGTAGCTGGAATGTGCTGCATAAAGAAGAATAAGCACACAGAATCTTCCATAGTATATCAAGTTTTAAACAGCATTATTTCACTTTCCTTTCTCCCACTTATACAATGAAGACAATCTAGAGGGTTTGAAGCACTAAGTGTACAGGTCTGCTTTTGAATTGACTGCTGGGTTTTGGAAGGTCTGAAGGGATTTCTGTGGGGATTCTTCACAAGTCTGCACTGTGGACCACAGTCCTCGTGTCAGAGGATTACAGATAGGATGCAACAGACAACTTTAGTGTCTGCGCCATGAACTGGCAGTGCTGTCTGGTGTAAACACTGATAATTTGAATTTCAGTAATTTCTTCTTTGGGAAGCAGTACTTGTTTTTTTTTTCATTGCATTTGTTCATATGTGTCAAGTGAATGTGTTTACCCACTTTTAAAAAAAGTACATCCTCTTAATTTGGGGATGTCACTATTGATCTGATTTCACCTCCCTTTTCTATACAGAGCATCTTAGTCAAATAAATGTTTGGGTTTTCAATGTGCTTTTAAGATGAGGAATTCATTCTGAACCTAGAAAATCATTATGCCAATTGATGTAGTAGTCAAAATTATACACCATCAACAAACTTCATCTAAACGGATCTATAATAAACGAAAATCCCATCTTTCAGACAGGAAAAGATAGGATACCTTCAGAGCTTGAATATATTTATTCAGTACCTGATCGATGGTATTGCAGTCAGCTGAAAACCTGTTCAATATACTTCCCAGAGGTGTTGTTTCAAAAAACCTGAAACAAGACAAGGAATGGGAAAGATCACCATACCAATACTAGAATATTTTGTTTGTTTCTTTTCTTCCCACACCCCCATGCCCCTGCTCCTTAAGCTAGGCACTGTATCACAGACAAGTTTCTCATTTTTCCTGGTAACCATGGCTTTCCAATAAATGGCAGTCTTGAATGTAACCCAAGAGCAGCAACCCTACTCAGCAACCTCTACCACCTAAGCTATGCAAATCACACGATTACATTTAAAAAATACCCTTTCATATTGTAATTTGAGGCCTCTTCAATGCATGAAAAATGCAAACGAAGTTAAACTGCAAAGGCTTGCATTTTTCTGGGGGTAGAAATGCATAACTAACAACTTGGAATTTTACATTAAAAGACGTTTACATATGTAAAATACAAACTTCATTATTGCTATGCTGTTGTTAACTGTTCCATAGCCCATGTTGAACCTGAAGTCTACTTCTATCCCAAAACTAGAAGGTTTTAAAAAAACATCTGAGGAGTTCCATGTATATTATTTCTCCATTATTTCCAGGTCAAATACAGTTAGCTTAAAAATAAGAAGGTATTTTTGCTAATGTTCAGTGACAGCTGCAGGTTTGAATCAAGCTACAACTTTACTTTCATGCATTAGAAAGAAAACTTGTGCAGGACAACAAAAGCCTTTATTGGTGCCTGTGGTGCATCCCAGTGGACTCTAATGATGCCTGTGATGAAACTCTTCTAAGCTCATTATCTTTCACAGCTTGCACAATTTCTGCTTGACAGTAAATATTTCCAGTTCTTAAGATTATGATCCATGCAATGAATGAACTGTACACATATTGATCAATAACTGTAATTTCTCCCTAATTAAAAAATGCAAAGAGAATAAACATGCAAGGAAGTAAATCTCTGAAGTCACAGTCAGGCAGGGGAAGCATCTGACTAATGTCTAAGAACTTGAGCAGCCTGGGAAACACTGTCAGAAATTGCTTAGTAGCTTGATACCTCATGATTTTTAATGATGCGTTAAAAAAAGTGATTCATAAGCACTTCTTAATAAAAATTGTGCTTCGAAGACTGCCTTGACATAAGGAACACAAAAGAACTACATTATAATTTGTATTACAGTCAGGAATACCTCATTGGAGCCAAAATAATTTTATTTAGTAAAGAAGAGTGCAGCTTTTTGGTGACTTTCAAGCCAGTCCACTCCACTGCTATTGATGTGACAAGACATAATACAATCCCAAGACAGCAGAGAATGCTGAAAACTTTTGAATATGGAGAATGGTTGAAATCCTGAAAAACAAAGAAAGAGTAACAAAATGATTCACTGTAAATTATGTTTTAAAGAAAATGTAAACACATAAACACAGGACTGAAAAATGTAAGGGATAAATTCTTTATTCTTCTTAAATAAAACTGCCAATGATTTTCAAGCATTTTATTATTATTTATTATCCTGCAGGGAGAGAAGCATTTGCATGAAAATAAGAAATGCTTCAGAAATCTTAAAATTACAAAATACTACTAAAAGCTCTGAAAGATACATTTGATAATTTCATCTGAAGGAAAAAAACTATAATCTTTTAAAACATTTATTATGGCTTTGTTGTTTTGGTCTATTTCTTAATAGGAACAAATAGATTAGTTTTTATTTCAAAATACTAATTTAATATCAAACCCCAGCATCAGTAAAGCATCTTTTGATATTCTGACTCCAGTGAAGTCATACATGCATCTCCCAAGCATGAATGTAAATTATTTGTAGGCATTAAATCCCGATAAAGAAAACAATCCCAGTTCTAGCAAAATCTCTCCACTACTGCTTGATACATACGGAGTACCCTGCTAGGTAACACTGCGCATTTCATGCATAAAATCACATTAAAATCAACTGAAAAAGCATTTTCATAATAAAAAAATGTTTCCCCTATGTTACAAAACCTGAAATTCCCCTATGTTATAAAATCAGAAAGCCCTACTTACAGTGACAATGTAACAGTACAGGAAAAAAAGAACTATGATATCAAAATCACTTTGGAGACAAGGTTTAGGCATATCAGGTAGATGATGAAAATACTATAAATCTAACAAAAGGAGAATAACGCACAAACCTGAACTGTGAGTTTTATTGGATTGTGCACCCGAAAATGCATTAACCTTCAAGATAGGCTGGAGTGGCTCTATTACTAAAAATATAGCACACTGCATAACACATCTTGGAGCAGAGATTGACAGTGGGAGATCACCACCAGTTAAATCATAAAAGGAAGGTGAATGAGGCATTGCATACCTCACAGTGGGAGCAGTTTTTCAGCTCTATCTCTGTCTTCTCAGAAATGGCATTTGAGGTCCAGTGTGCCAGGCAGTAGTCAATGGCCACCATTACTGTGTGCTTCAGCAGCTGGGACAGAACCAGCAGCGGCAGAAGGAGGATGCCTGCAGCACTGAGGTACTTGCCACAGGCTCTCCAGGGCATCTTTGCTCTCTGATGCAGCACTGAAGACAGGTTGTCTTCCTCATCACTTTCTGTTACTTCTTCTGCAAAGTGCAAGAAAAAAGTACAGCCATACTGACTGAATTGTACACACCTTTCGTAGGGGCTGGGAAGTAGCAGCTACAAAACAGGGCTTACCACACCGGATAAAGAGTGGCTTTAAGGTGAAATCGCCTGTACAGGCATGCACATATTAGTCTGTTATAGTAGTAATACATGCTAAAAAAGATGCAAAAAAACTTTGCACTTGGTGATCAATGTCTTCAGCCATGTTTTTGCAATTCAGAAGTACTAGCTTGATAAAAGTGAGTTGCAGTTTTTTCCTATGTAAAACCTGAAACAAGTGTGCTTAGCTGTTGACAGGTTTAAAGCTCACCCAGCATAAGTTACTCAGAGTATTAGCTCTCTTTCATTATCAAATGATGTTCAAGTGTAAGAAGAATACCTCAAAAGTTTAGAGGAAGCTATGACTTCTGAATGCTTGAAATCACTGTAAGATGGTAATACAAATGGAAACAGCACTCTTATGAATTGTGACCAGTCTAAAAAATTATTATTCTCTTGACAGTTTGAATTATGTTAATTCATGCTAATATAATTTAACTGTGAAACAGTGATGTAGTGGCATGGGCTCAGAGGGTGCCCTTTTACCTTCATCCTCTTCATCATCTTTCAGCAGAGCTTCACGGGAATACATAGTCCTCCGGAGATTGGTTCTTTCCAGAACAGTTTTTGTCTCAATAATAGTCTCCTAAAAAAAGGACAGTTCATGTATTTTCAACCAGAGAATTAATAGGAAAAATTACCAGCTGTGACAAAATTTGTTTCTAAACAGAACATCAGTGAAAAATAAAAGTGAGAATCTTAGAGCAAGCAGTTGTAAGTGATGGATTTGCTATCTGTGGATAAAACCAGATGATATAAATTAGGTCTCCAACATAAATTTCAGGTTGTCAATCCCAACCCTTTTGAATCTTAACTTGGACATATATCCCTGAAATAATAAGAACTAAGATTAATATCTCATTCTTCCTGTGTGATAGTATTAAACAAAATGTTTTAAGCTTGACACAGGCACATCTGAAACTTATACCCAATGCAATGAGCAAATTCAGGCATATTTATAGAACCAGTTTTCACTATTGCACACTACCAGTATTTTTCCTAAAATGGTTAATATTCCTTAGATGATAATATTTTGATAGGGCTTCCTATCAAGAATGGATCAGAGGCAACAGTTTCAAGGAAGTATGAGATGTCCAGATGAAGGCATTTCTCTTAATAGATAAATAATAATAATTGTAATAGTAATACTGCGCTCATACTAAGTCAGAAATCAGACACAGCGTATGTCAATCCCTGCTAATGCTTTCAACCTATGGGAAGAAAAAAAAAGTCTAATTTTTTGAAAAAGTTGTTTGCCCTGCCCGTCAAAAACCTTCTCCAGCTCTTGGTCTTGTCGATTCATTAATGTCTTCCAGTGTTCAAAGAGCTCCGTCTCCGACTTCTGAATGTCCTTGAGTGTTCCTTCTCTCTGGATGGTACCATCTTTCATCGCAATTATCTGAGAAGTTAGAAAGAGAAGTGGTGGGATGAATGGCCATGTATCTCTATTTATTTTAAAGTTATGTTATTGTGCCTGGACAGAATTTTATCTTTTCTAAAATAAAGAATATTTCTGTCAGTAAATTTGTCTTCTAAAAAGACAGTGGTGTAATCACTTGACTCAAGTCAATCCCTTTTACTCAAGATCCTGCAAAACCAGAAACATCCTGCACTTCATGCTTTCAGAAAGGAAGGCTGCTTTTAAGTAAGAAGGAAGAATGGGGTCCCCATCAGTGGACAGGAGAGCGCATTACTCTTCCTAAATACTAGTCATTAACAAGATTTTAGAGCTCTCTTACCTCCTAAAAGGAAAAGACTATTAGCAACACACTCTGCAGCATGCTTTGCCCTCATTCAGGCAATTAGATGTGAGCATGCTGGCTCCCACTGTCTGTTTGATCTAATGGACCTGATAAGGAAAAGCTAGAGAATTGGAATCCCTAAAGCTTTTAACAACACGAACAGTGGACACAGTTTGGAAAAAAACCCAAACTATAAATGCAAGACAAAGCCTGAAGGGCTGGTTTCCAAGTTTATATCAGTGTAACTATATTATAGACACAGTGTAACTACCTTCACTTTACCTCTGACAAGCAGAATTGGAAAACGAGGCACATGGATTGTAAATCCACATGATATCATCCGAAAATAGTTAATGCAGTGTTTATTTTTCTCTCTCCCTGGAAACTCAGAAATTTTCATGGGCGGGGGGTGGGGGAAATAACCTATCCCACTTATTGCTAAGGATTTACACCAGAGGAAAGGAAAAAATAAAGCAAACAAGGATCTTGCTGTTGGTTTATTCAGGCAACTTGTAAGTGGGCTGGACTTGAATTCTTCTCAGAGTTTTGCTACAAAGATTTAGGGGGCCCATCACATGTGCTTCAAATGATATTTTTATTTCAAATTCCAAAATAAAATAAAAATTCCTGCTGCACTCCGTTGGGTAAGACTTGCTAAAGCTTAATGACAGCTGTGCTTAGGGGAAAAAATGCATTATTTCTTAATAAATATTTTTAATTACAAACTTAATTAATACAAATATCCCTGTCCTGCAGGCTGTTTGGAACAGTATATTTCATAAAACATTACTGAAACCCAATTAGAAGGTAATAAAAATAAAATAATCCTCATAGACATCTCATAAAACACAAACACCTAGAAATGGGTCTTGACATTCATAAAGTAAAAAAAGATTATACTGATACAAGGCCATAGATGTGCATATTAAAAAAAAAAGGAAATGTATAATATTGAAGAAGAGGAGGCCAAGATGGACCTCTTAGGGAGGGGAAGAAGAGGGGCAGAAAACTCCTGTATCCTGAAAGGCATTAACTGGAAAACCAGAACTGTGTTGAGAACAGTAGCAATTTGTAAAGGTGTACAACTGAGGGACAAGGTCATAGCAGACACAATAAAGGAGAAATCTTGCTCACTGAAAACATGACCAGGACAAGATTAATGTCTATCTGCAGTGTTACAGCAAGCCAATATGAAGAAGAGGAAGCAGCTGAAATATGATTATTTCCTGAGACAGACTAACTGCTGCTATAGTCTGTGCAAGATGCAAATGAGAAAGAAGCCCTGGTAGGAGGCATAACTGCGGTCGTCAATCAACATGGGCAAGAAGACCTAACATGTTGTAGCTGGATAACTTCAGGAGAACTAGATGCAAGGCCAGTGTGAACCAATAAGCCCCTTCCTCCCAGAAAAATTCCAAAAAACCAAGCCTCCTTATCCTAAATGATTTGCCTCATCTTTGACAACTACGGTTGCAAACTGCTATAGAAAGCATACCTTCCTTGTTCTTTTATTTATTCTTTTTTTTCTGCAAACTACAAGATCCAACAAAAGCAGCCCAACAAAACAATTAATACTACACATTTCTTAACATTTTGCCAACACACGAAGGGTAAGGACATTCTTGGTACAGTAGTAATCTCAAGGAAAGAGTTTCTTCCTTATATTTCCATGTATCTCAATATCCATAAATACACTTTTCTCTGTGAAAGCACAGAAAATTCCTAGTAACAGCCCAAGCAGTGCCAAATATGCTAGTCAAATGTTGCGCTGTTTTGAGGTTAAAAAGAGTTTGATTTTCCAATATAACGAATAGTTCGGATATTCAATATACTTTAAACGCAGCCTGCTTCAATGAGAATAGTATCAGGTCTGTGACAATCCAACCTATTTAGGTGTTCTAAGATGGGAATCCCAAAATTATGGCACCCAGACTCACTGGCTAATTTTCAAATGATCGTTATTATGTCTCTTCTCATTAAACTACTGCTTGGTGGAAAGATGAAGTGGAAGCCTTGTTTGTAGCAAGACATATTAGTGCCACATTGTTGCCTCCTTAGAAAAATCGAGAAGAGCTGCCTTACCCAGTCAGCATGGGGTAAATACTGCAGCTTGTGTGTTACTAGCACGATGGTCCGCTTGTCTTCCCGTAGCATCTTCAGGATCCCTTCTTGCATGAGATGGTCACTGAGGTGGATATCCAGTGCAGAAAATGGATCATCCTGCCACAAGGAAAAGAGATCAGCTTTTGGAGCTAGCACTCTAAGAAAGAGTTATGGAAACTGGCAAATTTTTAAGATCGGTAAAACCAGTTGCATCAATACACACAATCAAAAGGGGTCATTAGATCAAAATTGTTCTGAGGAATGGTTTTCTTTAACTACATAACACAAACCTTGAACTGTCTTTTTGCAGCAAGTGCTAAGACATAGGGTAACAGCAGCTGCCTAAACACACTGATTTCCTGAGGCTTTCAGGGAACTGCTCCTCCCAATAGACATGTTTTGTAGCCTACATAACTGCAGTACACTGCTGCTGTTGGCCTCAAAACAAAGCAGCAATATATGTCTGTGGCATATCTTACATAATTGCTCCAGGGGCAGTGAAAGAGAGCACATTTTTGTTTCCCTTGTACGTAATTGCCTTCTGATTTTCTTTTCTAATCCATAAATCAAAATCTATTAATGAAGAAACACAAAAGGAGAAATACTGATCATTTTGATGACTCTGCTCGGATGCTTGATTTATGACCTAGATTATTTTCTTGAAAATATGAATTAGATGCAATTAATTTAGACATAAACTAATCTGTACCATCTTTTGAGGACCTGTTTACCTAATCCTTTTATATGGAATTGCAAATCTATTATTTCTGCTTGCACAAGTGATACTGGCTGTAGAATTTACTTAACATTATTATTTCATACTATTATATTACACTTAAGCCAGGATTTCTGAAAAACGAGATCTTTTTCCTCCAGGTGTTTGCTGATAAAGTAGGGTTGAATTTGAATTAATTCTGCTTTGTGAGTGATGTCATTGCTACCAGTTAGATAGGAAGAGGTATAAGCAAAGAGGTGAGGGCTTTAAAAAGTCCTCTTGAACTTTTATCCCCTTCAGTTTTGCAACAACTTTATTGTGACTGAATTAGATAATTTAATATCATTGCTTTCATGTATCTGCAAACCCCAAAATACCTGAAATCAACAGTAAGATATATGACCACTGAAACACTGATAAATCAGAACATCATAAATAGAGCACTTAAAAGAAAAGGTTTTAGAGCCTGTTCTCACTCCTTTTTCCATAGTGCTTCTGTTGAAGTTAGGACAACAAGCAGTTCAGGGTGGAAAGACTTAATTTGTTGCAAGAAGAAAACACCACAGACACAGGACAACATTAATTTTAGGCCTGAGACAGCTTAGGAATTTCATGAATACACCTAAGTATTAAATTTCTAAGTACCAAAGATAAACACAAAGGTCCAAAAGAAATTTCCATAGACTAAGGGGGAAGCATCAGCATTTCAATTTGTATTCTTATACCTATGTGTCTGTCAGCAGCATTTAAAAAATGCTTCTTGCCTGAAGGCTAGCTAACAACAGATATAAAATAAACAGTGTACATTTGGCTTAGCTCAGTGAAGCACAATGTTCACTGTGTGTTAGCCATAAAATACTCTAAATGCTTGCATCTCGTGCTTCTGTTTGGAGCATAAACATAATGGCACCTACTCACCAGGAACACAACATTTGTCTGCTGGTAAAGTGCTCTTGCCACACTGATGCGTTGGCGCTGCCCTCCAGACAGATTAATACCCTAGAAATAAGTAGGAGAAAAACAATCAGACAGTTATGAAAAAATATCAACTAAATATTCATATTCTGATTGGATTATCCACAGAAGACTGTCTGAACAAAGAAACTCAGAGGAATTTTTCAAAAGTGTGGGTCTACATTTCAGCTGGGAACACAGCACATAAATTGTTAGAAAAGCCAGAGCACTCTGTCTGGAGCTGACTCCATACATACCAGAGGGACAGGAAATGTTTAATGGTTTGCGATGACATAATGGTGTAGGTGGCATAGATATTCTGCAGGCAGTTTAAACTAAACTTCTACTCAAAAGTTAGCCTTATGAGTCTGGCTGTGTTCTGTTTGTTCTTTATTTTTATAATTATATACATTATATATACCTGTCATATAGATCTGCTCCATTACTTTCCATGATCAGTAATTGCTAGCTGCTAGGTCAGACTATGCTGAGGTGAATACTACCTGGTTTCTATCGTACTTGTTCTCAGCCCTTACTCCCCTGCTACCACCCTGCTCTGAGTTATTTACCCTTCCTGCGATTCACCTGTAGTTTCACAAACATTAAGCTCTCATAAGCCACGACTGCTGCCAAAAGAGTCTACCCCACCTTGTCCCTCCCCACCACTTCCTTCCTCCTATCAAAAAACATTTGTTTGGCTACACAACGAATTGGGTTAGGAAATAATCCATTTAAAATTAACGGAGTAGCCAGTGTGGATATTACAGGCATGGAAAAGTATCCTTCAGTACATCCTTGTGTGGGGTGTTTTTTTTGTGTTTTGGGGGTAGTGGGGGTGTTGTTTGTTTGTGACAGTGCCAGAATACGCCAGAGTAAATTGATCACAAATCTGTGTTTCCTTTCTTGTCACTCCTTAATCCTTCCTGATATAATAAAGCTTTATTTGCTGTTAATGAAATGCCTGCCCTTTTTAAATGAAGGGGTTCTAAAGACCTAGGAATTATTTATTTTCATGTTACTCATAAAGAAACCAAAAAATGCACTGTGAAGTCAGGATATTAGAGACAATGGCCACAGAATTAGTCAAACATTCTGATAGCAGTATATTTAAATCATGTCATCTCAACAAATGACATGTTTACCAAGCAATGAGCTTTCAGACTAATGATCCAAATGTACACTTAACTAAAAGATTACCTTTGTTGCCAAATAACCAGTAAGACTTTAAAAACACAAGAAAACAATAAACCCCCCTCTATATATTTAAAACAAAAATAGAAGCCTGTAGCTGTTTACTGACCCTTTCTCCAATCTGGGTTTGGTCTCCATGAGGGAGAATGTCAATATCAGGCTGGAGGGAACAAGCATCAATTACTGCTTTGTACCTGCAGAAACAAAAATGTAATGCAAAATCCACAGAGATACTGCTAAAGAAGCACATTTCCTACCTGCAGAGGAACAAAACTTAACCAGCTGGAAAAATCACACAGTGGAAAACATGTTTGTTAGCCCCTAATTGTTCTAAATGGGATCTCTTTCAATCACTGGTAAAACAAACAATATTTCAACCAAGAAATAGCATCTTAGGTCAACTTCCCAATTCAAAATACTTCAAATTTAAAACCAGGCAAAACAAGCACAATTTCTTCCATGGTGTATAGAAATTGTTAACTTTTTGCATGTCCATGGCCTTTGTTTCTTGTTTCAGTACCCGAGGATGACAGAGAAAAAAATGTATGTAGGATATGAATTACATACTCAACCACTGTCTCTGGTGGTGGTAGGGGAATGGAATACCAGCAAGTTAACTTTTAAATCTTTTAGAATGTTTGGTGGGCATTTATACTGAATAAAAAGGCAGCTTATTAATCCTTCACGATGTACCAAACACTAAAATTGTAATAAACAATATTCCCACTCCCTAACAGCTAATGTCCTTCTAACACAGTTAACCTAGCCAATTATGTGTAAAAAGAGAATACTGCACGCTAAACAACCATGGTTCTTCAAAATGAAAACACTTCTACAGTTCAAGTGAGACTGAACTCTGTCCCTTGTGTCCAGGAAAAGAAACATGGTCAAAGGGGGACCATGCAGAATTCAAGGTCTTTTGCCATGTTCAGGCAGGTGCAGTACTTCGTTACTAGAGGGAGCTGGGGACTCACATGTGACCTGCGGCCTATGCAACTCCATTACTTAGAGAAAAGGGGAGTAAGGCATGTAACAATGCTGGAACCTGGTACCTCTGCTTGTTAAAAGGGCTTTCAAATGTGATATTCTCTTCCACCGTGGCATTGAGCAACCAAGGCTTCTGTGATGCGTATGCTACTGAGCCTCTTTTCCTGGAAAAAAAAAACAAACCAGAAGAGAGTTCCCAGCTTACCAGTGCTGTAGGCATTTTTTGAAACCATTTGCTTCTAAAGGAAGGAACTGGTAGTAAGTCTTCAAAAAATGCTGTCTTTGATATATTTTCTTTAGGACAGTCAATAGCTCTCCCATCAAGGAAATATGCAAGATGTTAAATTTCCACCAGACCACTGAAATTGTGCACCTCATTGAATTTCAGTTTGCTCCCTCTTTTCCTGCTGCGAGGTGAGGTTTGGAGAGGCTAGCTCAGTAAGGCTGCCTCTTGAGCAGTGCAGATGGCAGGAAGAAAATTACCAAGAACTGAATCCCAGCTGTTTGGATAGATAATAAAGAATATGTAGCAGAACATAAGTTAGGCCACACACTTCAGGAGTGTATTCCTAAAACAAAATATTTTAAGGTGTTTAAAAAAAATAACAACTCCAAACTTGCACAAAGACAATCCCCCCCATCCCCAACACATTTATTTTCCCCCATTCTAAGATGAGAACTCAAGTTATAAAGTGAATGGGTAGCCATGGTAAGAATCTGTTTCTGTAAAGACAAGAAAAGAGAATACAGACAACACATATTTACTAAATTTTTGCCCCAGTGGAACTGCTCTCGTAACGTACCAGCGGAAGGGACAACTTGTGAGGTATGGTAACAAGATCTTACCATGCATATTTTATTTCATAGGTATTATTATTATATTATTAATTAAAAGTATCTGCCGACTAGTAAAATTGCAGTGCTTTTGTTGGCTGTTGTGCTCTGAAGACCTCAGTAGGGCAGAGCTGGGAGAACAGCAACATTTTTATTAGAGCAACTGATACTGTTGGAAAACTCATTGACATGTCATTATTTCTTCAGAAAAGGGCCAAAAGAGGAAACATACACCTAAAAGCAAATCTGTTTTCTTTCCAGCTGTATCAGCTAATCCAATAAAAAGACAGGACCTCTCACCCAAATGTAGCCATTGTCTGCTAGACAGCCATTACAGCAGTTGGACCGGAATGCAATTCAAACCATGAGGCCCTTTCTCTTTTTTTATCAGGAGTTAAGGTCACTTGCCCTGCTCGTTTTTTCAGGCTTTCACCAAGCTTGCTTAGAAGTCATTACAGGATCCAATTTTCTTTGTTGAGCTGAAAGAATACACAGTTACGCTACCCTGCTAACATGTTTCCGAGTTCAAACGTCTGATGGCTCGTTAAAATTTAATTATGCTTTATAAATTCTCTTGGAAAAATGATGTAGAAACAAGCAAACAAAAAAACCCCAAAACAAAACAATTCAGAACCGCCCCCGTAGCCAGCCCAGCCCCCAGTCCCAAAATCTAATTCAAAGAACACTCAGCTCTGCCTCAAGAGAGAATAATTTTTTTTCAGTTAGCATAAAATTTTCAGCCCAATGATTGAGAAAAAATTGCTCTGAGTATTCTAAGGTGAACATGTGCTCCCTTTGCCTCCTTTTCATTACTTGAAACTGTGCCTTTGCTGCTCTTTCTAATTTATTTTTTTGAAAAACAGTAGCAAAGTTTTGAGGAAAAGATTTTCACAACTTCTGTAAAAAGTGTTTGTTTAGTGGAGATATGGGTACTGCCAGTAAGATGCCCTCCGTGCCGAGAATGTGCTTACATTCGCATTCTGCTTACATTTGCATTCTGCTTTTAGGCCATCAATGAAAATTAATTACTGCAAAGAATTTGGGAACAAGCAATGAGCTTGCTAATGTTCCCTTATGACTTGGAATTTAGTAAACCCCTCGAAACTAATCTTGACAGTAGGGTGACATATCAGGGCATATCATATTTTGACATAAGAAAAAAGCTTGCGATGATTGATCATATGAGAAATCAGTTGCATGTCTACAGTGCTTCTTACAGTAAAGAGTCAATCAAACAAAACTTATTGAAACTGTGAGAAATCTGGCCAAAAATTCCAGAGAACAAAATATTCTGGAACAGAATGTGCAACACTTTCTCTGAAAGCCTGCCTTGAACCTGCCTAAGGTTTCACACTTAAAAGACTGAATGCAAACAAATGGCTTAGCAGACAAAGACTTATGAGGGATGTATTCTGCAGGTGGAAATAATTGCCTCCTATCCCCAGACTGCATAAACAACCATCCATTTTCATCAATGCAGTGTAATTTTTTCCCATGGTAACGCAAGACAGACTAACCATAGCCCCTTAATTATCACAAAGAGGCAGACAACAAAATTCAACCTTACAGTAAGTAGGAAAACCCTTCCCTGAGCTCCCTGGAGACTACGCACTTTGGATTACATAGAAATCAAGCCTGTTCATTAATTTAGAACCAGAAACAACATTGTAAATACTGTTCATTTAAAGTTACTAATCTAACTCTAGCTTCACATTTCATTTTGTTACATCCAGTAGGCTCAGTACCCATTCAAGATCACTGAAAATAAGACTAGTTAAGAGACATTCCCAGTTGAATCTCAGTGCCTCAATAAACCTGCCAAGTCTGAAATGTTGCTGATTTTTAAAAGAAACATAGATGATCTTGAAATGCAATGGATTTATGATAATAATAGTAGAGGAAATAATGCATTGCAGAACTTTTCCTGTATGTTTTGGATTGCTGACTGTAGTCTTATCTTGAATATTTTGCACAATTTGTGGATTTCTACTGTCAGTCAAGAACTCAAACTCAAATGGTCCTCAGGTATGAGAGAAATGTGTACTGTTATGTCCTATACTACTAGTGCATGAACAAAAAATATGCTTCCATTAACTTCACCATGATGGCAGGCAACAGAACATTTTGATATTGCCTGTCCTATGTATTCAGAAGCATAGCCTTTATTAGACTGAGCACTGGCCACTTGCTTGTTTTTATTTCTAAATCTTGCAGCAGATGCATACAGAGACAATCCATTTGCCTTCTAAGGAACAACTCATTAAGTGCAGATACTTCTGAAGAATGTTCAGAGTCACAGAATGGCTGAGGTTGGAAGGGACTACTGGAGGTGCCCATTAGTTTTTGAAGTGTTGTACCTGAATTCTGTGTCGATAGGCAATTCTCTCTCTGGGCTGCAGAAAACAAACATAAGGTTGTGGGTTTTTTAAATTATGTTAGACAATACAAATACTATATTAAAATAGTAGCACCATGCTATAAATTAAAAATACAGCAAAATGACAGCATAACAGAAATAAAAATATCCGAATAGTGAAATTCTGTAGTACAAAATGATACCGACTTAAACAAGGTATGGTTAAAGCTTCAGTTTTGAGAAACACCAAACAACCTTGTGGAATCATTCAACACCTATGAGCAAATAAATGCTCAAGACCTTACAAGACTTTGGCTCAAAATACCCTCTGTTCTGAGAACACAAAAAAATGGTCTACAGGATGCTAGTGCAACAAACCCACCAGACATATTCCTACAGCACTTCCTCAACATAACTAAGATTCCCAGAATCTATGAATCTAATGTAGATAATTGTTTCATACAGTCTAATTTCTTTCCTACTTCTTAATATGCTTGCCATACTGTTGTGCAAGTTATCTCATTGTTTGCTCTCCATCCCCGTAACAGTTTCAAACATGTGAATGTGTAATTCATGAGCATATTTCCCTGTACCTTAATGAGTTCAAATGGTTTCACTTTAACTTGGCCCAGAAATTGCAATCTCTCTTACACAGAAGGAGCTGTGAGATTTCCAAGTATCCTTTACAATGAGGCTTAGTCAGTAAGCTACATAAAACTCCTTCTCATACAACACACAGATGGGAGCAGAAGTTTTTTAGGACTCAGACTGATAACCAAATAACAAGTCTGAGAAATAAGGTAAACTGAAGAGAAGAGGCTGATAAATCCAAAGAAACAGCAGTAAAATAGTTGGTGTGTCACAGAACCAAAAAATACTCTGGTCAGCAGAAGACTCACAGTTTATCATAAAACAAAAAAAGGAACATCGTATGACATTTTTCCTCTGCCAATTTCAGTAACAAAGTTGTCACTGATTTTGGCAGGGACAGGACTGTCACTTTTACGACCATGTCAGGAAGCTTTGCTCTCAGTTGATTTGGTAGATGTTCCCAAAATCCAAGCTGAGCTATGTTAATCAGGTAAAAATAACTTCCATGCAAGATAGGATGCAATTTTCAAAGTCACCAAATGGCACTTTTCTTAAAGGAAATCCAGCTCTGATTTTTCTAAGTCACGTAAGTGGTTTAAAAAATTGTATCCTCAGCTAATTAATGCATTTCACTGATTTTCAGAATTCTGACTGTGAAAATCTCAAGCATAGATTTTAGAAATCTTTGGTTCCTTCCATTGCAATCAATTTAGTAGGAAGACCAATAACTGCATACAATACCATACCTGACATCTTCCCCCGTCTCACTGTCAGAAGCACAGCTGCATCAAAAACAGAAAGCAAAGAGTGTTTATTTAAGTAAGCACAGGCAATCTGCCCCCGAAAGAAAAACTATTAAATTCCACTTAGCGCACAGACTGCAAACAGTATTTATCACAGAGCTGCAGCCCAGCATCTGTTCCTTCTACACAAAGTGACTTGATTTTAGCATTTAAAAAAAAAAGGGTTTTTTTCCTTATAAACTTTGAATTTGACTCAAGAAATAAAATCACCTCTACTCTCTCCTGAAGGCGCTATCGCAATTGAGAAGTCCTAGAGATCAGAATACAGCTCCATTAAAAAAAAGGGACATTTTCAGAGAAAACAACTTGATAATTTGTAACAGTGTATTTTTCCATGGCAGTAACTGCACCTTTGCAGCACATATTTTAAACACAGTTTGAACCCCAAGTCCCACCTTCAGTTGGCTTGCAACATGCTGCATTCTGTACCAGCCGTATCCTAGGAAGGATGTGCCTGGGCAGTTGCAGTAAGTGTGGGCAGGTCTGAGAGATGGCCAGGTTTTGGTTTTGCTGTTTTTGAACATGTACCAAGATGTTCAGACAGAGCTGTTTCGGCAGGGTGACTGGCCATAGTTATAACTGATGCTATATTCAGTTCCATTGAAAAGAATAAAAAAAAATCTGTGTGTCAAGTGGTATAAACAAAATCAAGGAGGAACAAAGTTGTTCATAGTTGAAAGTGAACAGCCTCATTAACTTCATGCTAACACCATATGCTTATAAATATCCAGGAAAGAAAGCTGGACCTGAAGTTTAAAATGTTGGTTTGAGAAGCTTCCAAAATGTTTATGCATAGTTAGGAATGACCGTATCTAAATTCAATTTACTGTAAAATTAGAGACCACCAGCCAGCCACTAGTATCTTTATTCCAAAGGTCAGTGTACTGAATAAAGTTTTTCCACAGCCACCTCACACTCGACTGGTCTTCAGTGACTGTGTGAACTCAATGGCATCTTCTCCAAAAACCCATGAACCTGCTGCACACCATTAAGTAGCAACACATTCTTTACAGAAACTATCAAGGTGCTGAAACAGGAAATATCTTTTCCAGCCCCTAAATGCACAACACAAGGACCCTGAACAACAGTTTCTGCTTCATGTACCACCTGGTAGAAGTCCAGGCATCCATTCTACTGGGGAACACCCTGATAACTTCCACCATGAAAGTAATGTGTATGTGATAATGAAGACTAGATCTATAATGTTTTGAGGTGTATGGATGTCTAAAGATGCAAGTATATACCTACTGAGGTTTTCAAGCCTTCTGAACTCCATTTCTAATTTAAACAAAATCAAATACCTGGATGTTTTTGAAAACTCCAATAAATACATACTTGTAAAAATCAATGTATTTTTAAGACATCAAAACAACTTTAAAAATATTGTCCTTTGATGAAAAGAGACAACTCCACATAGAATAGAAGAAAATCTACTGTTAGCAACCTTAACAAATCTAGCACTTCCTTCACATTCTAAGGACTCTAGATTCACAGGGGAGAGTATTTATGTCCCATTTAGAAATAAATGACAATTTTGTTTGAGCAAACTATTTCACTACTGAATTTCACAATTTTCTGATATTATTTACTCCAAAAAGACTCACACTATAAACTGCTCCCTGGACTTGAACTGGAACTATTTAATGTAAGATAATGGCCAGAAAAAATTAGCATGGCAAATACTATAATTATTTACTCAATAACCAGTCAAATCAAGACTATTTACCATCTGTTCAGAATGTAAATAATGATTTCTTTATTTTTGCTAATCCCTAACCATATTGTAAAATATTTATGCTGAGATGCTCTCAGCCTGCTTTGGACAAGATGCAGTAATCTGAGCTGGATCTTCCAGGCACACACTGTAATACAAACAAGAAAAAAACCACAAATGAGCCAGCGCTCACTTCTGACTAGCCTGTTTCTAGCCCAGGAAGAAATTACATTTCTTTTTAAGGTTCTGAAACAAATAATTTTTATAGGAAGCAAATAAAGATGATACACACTTAATCCTATTTTATCAATAAATAGCATGGAGGCACAGAGGAGGGAAATGACTTGTGCAAGGTTATCCATTAGACCAAGGGAAGGGCCAGGAATAGAATCCAGATTTCCTAAGCACTGAGTGATGTGTCAGCAGGATGCACCTTTCATCTTCATAGCTGTGACCTCGGAGGAAGGGAAGGGGAAGGAAATTTGGAATGAAATAAATCAAGACTATTCTGTAATGTGAATGACCGAAGCCAAGCATTTGTCTCCTCCTGAAGAAAGAGCTGCAACAAGGATCTTAGTGATTTTGGTGACACATTTTATTGCCTGAGCTAAGGCTATGAGCTCTGGTGATTACTTGATAAGACTAATCTCCTTGAACTGGGGATAATATTGCATGTACCTGGTCAGGCATTAGCATTTTCTTATCAAATTAAGGGAGCTTTCATCTGGTAACTTTACAACACAGGTGTGCAGCCTACACTGACTGCTTCTATCATTTGGAATAGATCAGTGCACATGGTAGCAGCTCTGAAAGATGAAATAAAACAGTCTGTCCCAGTGCAGGCAGCACTTACAGTGCTAAGATTGTTTCAGCCACAAGCTCCTCTATACATATCTGACAGATAGCAAAACAAATGTGATAGCAACTGAATTTTACCTTGTGATACTTTGGCACGTATAGAAGACATGAAAACCAGTTCTGACCTTTACACTGCTGTGAAGTACATACTTCTAAACAAGAGCTATTTAAAAACACAGTCTGATCACAACTATCATGTCACCTGTTTCAGTTTAGCATCAGACATTCAAATTACACTTCTTAATCACATTATGTCATCTGTAAAAAGTCACAGCCTTGCTGAAATTAAATTAGTTCACCTAATAAAGGTGCAGGGATTCTGTATAGTTCCTCATCATACTCTGAATTTCTGCTTAGGGAAGTATGTTTTAATGCATAGATCACTACATTTGGAACTTTGCCTACAGCTCTTGTCTCCCTCACCAGCTGAAAGGGTCACTTTCCTATGTTTAATATTCCCCACCTATAAAATAGGAAAACTTCTTTCTTTGTCCTATTGCATGCGCACTTCCAAGTAGTGTGACTCTTATGCATGAAAGCTGGATATAAATAATAGCCTTTAAAAACACTCAAGGGATTTTTGAGAACTGTTTCACAAAATCAGTGCAGAACCCACTGCATAACAATGACCCTCTGTCCATCAGAGTGTGTGGATTTACAGTTGCACTGTTGTTCCTTCATTCCCAGTCAGTTGGAAACGAAACTAATTGTTTCTCAAGGTTCTTCTGTAATTTGCCAAGCTTTTCCTGCAAATGATTGTATCCCAAAAGGCAAAGTGTGGCTAGGAATTCCAGTACTATAAAATGAATAGGCCAAAAATGTTCACACACATTGATCAGACAGAGTAGTAGAGATGACAGTAATTTACTGGAAACCACATATAGGAGTTGTAGTATATGATGCCATTTGTTATTTAGTTGAGACCAAGTCCTAACAGTACAGCTTCAGTTACGGACTCTCTCTTGTCAAATCAGGGATGATCAACTGGGGAAGTTGATCTCCACTTATGAAAGACTCTTCAATTTCTCAGGCACTATAACAGTGCTGGGATGGAGCACATCTAAAAGGACGGCCAGGGACTACTCCCAGGGAGCCAGTACCTCTTTATAATGCCATGCAAAGACATGAGCTCAGGCCTGAAAGTGTAAATGCCATTCTGTAGCAGCACAACACTTCAAGTTAATTCTGATTCCAAATTAGTTACTATTTCACTCAGGTTATGTTGCTGGAGTGCAGAATGCCAAAGTATGATTATCTATGCCTATTAATGAAATGGATAGTTTGTTTGACCCTGGCTAGGGGTTCTTTCAACCTAGGGTAAAGTTTTAACTTAACTGCATGACTACAAAATCTCTGACTCCACAAATAGGTTCCCAGAATAGATTTTCAGTTTTTTTTCTGCATAAGTACTCAACTCAAGCTTGAATTCTTAAATAGCACTACCTGCTCCAGAAGATGCTCCCAGAGATCTTCTGCATCTCACCAAGTATGGCTAGCAAGAGAGATGACTTACCGCAGCCAACCTGTCCTACAATCATTGTTAGCTGACCTGCAAGAGAGGAAAGTATACATCAGCTTCTGGCTTACCAAATGCTCATGGAAAAACACCTCATTCTGTATACCTGATGTCATTTTGTACCTTGAGGGATTCGGATATCAATGTTGGACAATGCTGGAGGACCTTCAGGTGTCCAAGTGAAAAATCCACTTGTGATCTGTGCCAAGACAGAGAGAAGTAAGAAACTGAAAACCAGGTTTAGAGCAGACCTCTTTTATTTAACATCAGAGACACTTCTGTTTTCATTACACTGAGCACAGGAACAGAGTTAGCCTTTACTCAATGCAGGAATCTCTGAACTCAAACAAGCACAACAATTAGAAAATTATGGAAAATTCCTGAGGAAAAAGTAGTTGCTGTTTAGGGTTTCTTTTGTTCTTTCTAAGGTGGCACTTGAAACAGGTGAAATTATTACAACATGATTAAATTACATACGGGGTAACAGTCTGCTCTGTGCAGAACAGCAAATGTCACTAGACACGCTGCAGCATGTACAGCAATTACACAGGCCAAATTCCAAGTGGATTTGCAAAACTTTCCACAGAAATTAGACGTCACTGCCTATTACAGTATTTTCCTTTGTATTTCTGATATGATTCTCAGATAACCTAGGCTTTGCTAGATACAGAAATCTTTTTGCTAAAAAAAAATAAAACCAAGAAACAAAGCCTGTTCAGGACTTTAAATGGAGATTTCCATGGATACTGTTAAAAATAGGGAACAGAGCCACTGAAGCCTTCAAAGCCTTTCGGCAACGCAAGGCACAATTTTGATCTGAGAAGAGTGGAAGGTGACACTTTTATCCTACCCTGAAGAAAAAAAGTGATACTCTTACCATGGGAAGCAACCTGCAAAAATGAGCAAAAGAAAGTGCAGTGTTCCTCCCTCTAGGTTACCAAAGGCAGCCAGAGGATCCTCTCTTAAAAAAAAAGCCCCCTCATGGGCAATGAGCTGCAGAGACAATTTATAAGTGCAGAACTTCTGTGACTCGGGTGCCACCAGTGAAAACGATGACAGCAGATGGAGCTAAAGATTATAGCTGCTCCTGGCTTTCTATTTGAGTCTTTATAAACCCTGTCCTTACAGAGGTTACTGCTCTAGCTTCTCCTTTGTGACAAACTCCTTTGCTGCCACACCACACTTTGATCCAATACCACCTGCCCCAGCCCTCTCTCAAATATACCTTTTATTTTTCTGGAAGGCTATTCAGGAAGGATCCTGCACCAAAGCAGCATGCCAGATGAAAACCTCAAAAAAAACCCAACCCTGAAAGCACCACCAGTTGTCCTACTTAGTCCTATGAGACTGAATTACTCATTCTCTTGTGCCAGAAATGCAAATGTAATAGCAGACTTCCTAAACAAGCGCCATCATCACTATAACAACTACCAGGATTCTTAATACTTTTGGCCATTTGTATAGCAGATCAAGAGCATCAGTCTTCAAAGTGGCATGGGTAATTTATTTATTCTTCAAAGAATTTAGGTCTTTGTGGATTAGTTTTTAATTTCATCTTGAAATGCTACTAGGAATTCCAAAAGAGGAAGGGAAGACCCATGACAAGATTATTTTAGGAATGTCTAAACCAAACCCTTTTTAATTTTCTTCAGATCATTTTTCTGTACAGGCATTGGTAGTGAAAGAGAGTCTGGCATACATAAAAGATTGGACCAGATGATCTTTTGAGATTCCTTCCAACATAGGCTGTTCTAAGTCGGAAATTTTTGAGAAGAGGGCTAATGATTTAAACACTTCAAACAGAAAATTTCTGAGTGAAATCTAAAGGAATATACACTGCTAATCACAACACAGAGGTCAGTAATCAGTTCTTAAGATGGAAGACATAGAAAAGCTCTCTGACGTGAGCGCAAGTGTCTTACAGCTCACATCAAATGCTGGTTCTTGAATTTGAAACTGCCATCAGAATAAAAGTGACTTAGTGAACTATAGTAAGTGTTATTAGAGTGACCTTCATATCACCTTTACACAAAAATCATCTGCTTCTGTGATGTTAATGGGTCTTCTTGTGTGAGAGCTGTAATTGTTCCAGTCCTCCCTGGCAGGCCTCTTACGGTTAACAACTTTGAGTGGCTGTGCAAAATCAGAAAGACAGAAATGAGCAGTAATTGGTGGCAGTACCAGCAAAATGTCTTGAACACAAGCAACCATGTTAGCACCTATGCAGTTCAGGGTATTAAACAGTGTTTTTGCAATTGCAAGAAATAATCAGTAGGAAATGGAAAAGTAAAAAAATTATTCTGGGTACAAATTACTCCAAGCCACTTCACCTGCAATTAAACAACATTACTCACCACTGCCTGGTATTTGCTGTGATTGTCTGCACTTCTTAGCTCTGAAGATTTATCATGCTCTTCTCCAATTTCTTCACTTGACAGGAATTCACTCAGTTTCTGAACACTGAAAGGAAAAAAACCAGAATCACACCTCGACCTGGAATGCAAAACTTTTGTTCCCTGTCATGTTTATTATGGAGCATCTCTTTTAATATTTCAGCCACTGTCTGCTGCATTGTTTGTTTTCATTTTGTTACAGGCGTATGAAAATGTGCAATGAAAAATTACTGCAAGGAAGTTGACAAAACCTGCCCTGTTGTCTATTAAAAGCTATGCTATTCTAATGGTTTGTGCAGGTGCTTCTCAAGACTCCTTTTCTGCCACCGCCAGAGCGATTACACAAAAGATTTTTTTCAGGCATTTGTTTGGATGCTGATCAGCTACAACAGTTCTTTCTTTTGAAGTCATGTGCTGCAGTAAAATTAATGTCATTTATGTTACTGAAGTATTGCACGCACGATTCTACTGAACAGTTTTATGAACACCTGCAGCCTGATGAAATCCGTACGCCATGAGCTAAATTCAACCAGCTATGATGAAATATGAAGTGTATGAGATAACACGATAAAGGAATATAGCTTAACAGAACACTGCTCAACAGATGAGATAAAAGGAATCCTGACAATCAGCAACAAAGAGGAAAGCATGGTATCTTCACAAACTGCTTAAGATTTAATTAGCTAACAGATAATGTGCCTTTATTATGGCATTTAACAGATCATTACATCAATTTTATCTCTGTACCTGACTTCATAAAAACTAGTCTACTCACAGGGGCAACAAATGAAATTTATAAAGGATTTGGATTGAATCATGTCTCAACATCAAAGGGGCTCAATTAGCAAGAAATAAATTAACCATCAGTCTCCAAAACTATAAAGTGCCAGAAGGCCTTAAGTTCCTAAAAATGAATTTATGTACAAGGACTGAAAAAATTGATTTTAATATTTAGCCTTAGGCTAACTGGGGAGAAACAGGGCAAACAATGCTACTGCAGCTTAGTGATATGTGACTCTCTGTTAGTATGCATATATAAAAAAATAAAGACCCCACCACCCCACCACCCAGGGATTTCGGCTTCAGAAGGAGATTTAGTTTCCTCGAATAACCTCATGAGACACCCCACTGGTGCCAAAACAGTGCTTGGACTAGGGCATTACAGCGCTTCCTAAGAGAGATGCCCTTTACAATTAGCGCTTGTCCTGCAAAGTAGACACGAAAGCCACCTGGAGACTACCTAGGGGAGAACTGGTTCTACAGTTTTTCTGCCAACCTGCCTGCTTGCTGAGGTAGCTGAGGTCTGGGGTCCTTGTTAGAGCAGGTCCTACAAACAGCTGAAAAGGGGGAGAATAACTATGTGGGATAGGACGAGAGGAGTAATAACTAATCTAGGTTCAGTGTCAGGCTAAAATTCCTTAGTGGGAAGGTCTATTACCTCAAAGGAAGAAATTAGAAGCCACATCACTTAGAGTTATTCGTACCTATTTGCACAAAGCTCTAGAAAACAGGGCTAGGAATGATCTTACTTTTTTTGTTCAGTGAACCAGATGTTTACAAGAACATTTTACATGTCTTTAAACAGACAAAATAATGGTTTAGATGCTGCCTATATAGACTTGGTATGCAGCTGCACCTACATTCTCTATAGGAAAATTACACTGATATTTGAATAATTGTTCTGAGAGTAGAAAAGGCAGATAGAGAAGTCCCCTTTAATTGCTCCAGGATCTAGAGTGGGAGGAAGAGAAGACAGCAAACATAACCTTGGACCATGCATACCCAAACAAAACCATGCCTTTACTCAGCCACTCAAAAGTTTCATTTTGCTCTCTACTTGCTGGCTGCGTATCAAGGTGGCTGTGCTCTCAAGTGCTAAGAATTCTCTCTGCAACCCCTTTGCCCAATGCTCTGCTTAATTCTGGAATTGTTGCTCCTACGGCAATTACTGAGGAAACACAACAGAGCTGTGAGAAAATCTTTGATAGAGGCAGCAACTCGTATTTCAGGATGCCACCCTGCTCTACACTCCTAAAGAATAAAAGAGCTATGCTCTCTGCAGAGCTCTCACCGATATTGCAGTTTCACTAGTATTCCAGTATCTCCACGGGGAAGCTTATTTTTAAGCCACAGAACAGACGTATTGATTAAAACATGGTTATTTGCACAGCTGACTGAAAAAGTGGTTTCATATTAAACCCCGCAAGATACACAATGCCACTTTTGCTACCTGACCTTTGCTGATGGAAAATTGTACACTGTATCCTTTGTCCTTGAAGAGCTCACATTTGAGAAATACATCAATTGGTGCTCAGTTTTTTGTCTGCTCTTTCCCATTTACCAAACTATTCAAGCAAGCATGTGTTTGCATGAGTTGAAAACATCTGGCACATGCTTCCAAAATATTGCACTGAAGGATGGGATACTCAGAAGACACATCCAAAGCAGCACCAGCAGCACTAAGGAGAAATGCACTCTGGAACACTACCTGGGTTACTATGATATGGGCAGCCAGGAAGAAAAAGGATCACATCAGCTCTTCCACAGAGTTTGAACCAGGGAATTTCTGTCTGCACTACAAAATGGCAGTGTAATAGCCTGCTAACAAGAAGATAACTACAGAATAACTCATTAAGAGCATCTGGCCATCAACCATTAATACTTGGTAGATACTAACTGCTTTGTTCCTGCAGCATTAATAGTTACACAATTCATTTACAAAGAAAGCCCAAGACAAGCCAAAATAAATGCCCATTACCAGTACCAGTGTGAGCCCCCAGATACTTTGCTGGCTGTGATCTTAGCATCACAATTTGCCAAGACTCTAGGGACTACCACGGTGGCTGCAAAACATTTCATGCCAGCTGCTGATGCTCTCAGATTTCACACTTGTCGGGAGAGAGGACACAGCTCTGACTTTGCACTGTTAGGGAACTGTGAAACAGCAAGAGCAATCTCAGCCTCCTGCTGGAGTCTTCTTTCCATCTCCGAAGTGACACAAATGTAATTAAGCAAGGGCTGGTGTCCAGTATCTGTCCTAGAATTTAGAATGCCCTAGACAGCTATATTGAAGGTCACAGAGGGATCCTAATCAAGTAAGAAGCCCAAACTCTCTCTGCCTCCCTGCATCAGTCAGGTAGAGTTACACTGCATATGTAACTGCATATGAAAAAGCATTAAAAGGTTTTTCACACTAATCTGTTGATACTCAAAACTCCCAGTGAAACAGCAGTTCTCTTTGAACACAGACTGACATGTTCACAACAAAGTAAAAATTCATCAAGCCAAGAGTAAACATTTAGTCATTAACTTAATCTCACACTTAACACTGACTTTCATGTTTTCTTCATTTAAATCTAACTCTTCAACAAGAGGCAACCTCTCAGGCAGAGGGTTGAAGGCTGAGCACAGCCCAAGAATCAAACACTGAAACACATGTGCTTCTGTGGTCACCTTTTCGCTTCTACATGCTTGATGGAAGGAAACATTTGGGTGATTTACAGAACTAAATCTTCAGTAAGTTTTCACTTTCTATGTTGTTACCACATGTAAGTTGCATGCTGTACCAATGTAGCTCAAACAGTGTACTAACTGTGGATCACAAAATACTGGTTGTGACATTTTTATCAAAGAACATGGCCCACATGCTAGCACCAAGGGAACCATGCAAGGTGGAAAGTTGGAAAGCAATTTACAACAAAACCATAAATAATCACCACATTATTTCTAAATTACCATTACAAAATGTGCAATAGGCACATTCTCAGAAGTCTGAGATGTGGTAGCAAGGATATTAATTTTACAGCTCTCACCTTACTAATGCTTTGACAGTCGACCTAACCACACTGGAGAGCAGGAACAATGGAGACACAAGAATATGAAACAGTGAGAGGGAGGCAAATGCCACTGATGGGGAAAAGTCAGCATTTCTTGTCAGATGAGCGTGGACCACAAATGTCTATAAAGAGACAGACATCATCATCAGTGTTTTGTCATCAAGAAGGAAACACACAAAGACTTCATATTTCATGTGCATTTCATTTACAGAATCTTAGTTTATACTCTCTTAACAGTTTGGGGGACTGCTGCATATTCCAGACAGCTTCTGGTCACAGACAAGTGGGCACTTTCCATTCTCACCCTGATGAATTGCAAATAGTAGCAGGTTTGCTTCCTGTCCTCTTCCTTCCTCATTTCCACATCACACTTGAAAAAGCAGTTGTAATTACACTACTTAGAAAAGTCCATACTTACTGTAAGTACAGCTGCAATTGGTATCGCTGCATTCATAAAGACTGTGAAGGAAAACACGTAGGAACATTTAGAAACAATTTCCATTCAGACATGCTAAATGTTTAAATACTACTAGCACTGGTTCACAATGGTATGTTCAATGCTTATAATAGGAAAAATACACAAGTATCTACACACATCAATACACTGTTTTAAAATACCTACAGTCTACTCCTCTTCATGTCCCAGAATCCTAGAATGGTCTGGGTTGGAAGCGACCTTAAACATCATCTAGTTCCAAACCCACAGCCAGAGGCAGGGACACCTTCAACCATGCTCAAAACCCCATCCAACCTGGCCTTGAACACTTCCAAGGATGGGACAGCGACATCTCCGCTGGGCAACCCATTCCAGTGCCTTACCACCCTCACAGTAAAGAACTTCTTCCTAATGTCTAATCTAAACTTACCTTCTTTCAGCTTAAAGACCTTATCCCTTATTCTATCACTACATGCCCTTGTAAAAAGTCCCTCTCCAGATTTCTTGTAGGCCTCCTTTGGTACTGGAAGGGTGCTCTAATGTCTCCCTGGAGCGTTCTCTTCTCCAGGATGAACAACCCCAGATCTCTCAGCCTATCTTCATATGGAGGTGCTCCAGCCCTCTGACCATCTTCATGGCCCTCCTCTGGATTTGCTGCAACAGGTCCTTTTTACGTTGGGAGCCCCAGAGATGGAGGCAGTATTGCAAGTGGGGTTTCACGAGAGCAGAGTAGAGGGGCAGGATCACCTCTCTCGACCTGCTGGTCACACTCCTTTTGATGCAGCCCCAGTTATGGTTGGCCTTCTGGGCTGTGAGCACACACTGCCGGCTCATGTTCATTTCCTCATCAATCAACACCCCCAAGCCCTTCTCCTCCGGGCTGCTCTCACTCCACTTTCTGCCCACCCTGTATTTGTGCTTGGGATTGCCCTGACTCAGGTGCAGGATGTTGCACGTGGCCTTGCTGAATTTCATGAGGTTTTCATGGGTCTACCTCTGAAGCTTGTCAAGGTCCCTCTGGATGGCATCCCTTCCCTCCAGGATGTAAACCACACCACACAGCTTTGCAGAAGAAACAGAGCCCAGTAGTTGCCCCTAGAAAAAGATGGCTCATCTACTGGTTTTGAGCTGTGAACAGCTCACATGCAGTTCAGGCTAGAGGTGCTACATGACTCATGACAGGCAGAAAGGATGAGCTAGTACAAGGTCTGACAGGCAACTGGAATATCTGATGGTGCGAAGAAAGGAGCAGCAGCTGCACAGGTCATCATGCTGGGACAGCCCTACAGGCTGGCTGCACACCTAGCTCTGCCCCATCCAACAGACCAGCAGCAGGAACTCCTAGGAGAGCACCTGCATCAACCCGTGACCTACTTCTGGGCCACCACTTCTGTGGTACAGGGCTTCAGGATGCAGTTCAAAGGGTAAGTAAGGATTTGCAGCCCTGTGCTATCTTGTTGACTTAGTTTATTATTATAAAGGATTTACCCATAATTACTCCTGCTTTGTCAGGCTTGGCTGCTTTGTCAATGTCCTTGGAACTCGATACAGGTTCTAACATTACCTACATATGGTCAAGTTTTGCTTTCAGCTAGGCCCCAAGTTACTAAAATGCAAACAATGAACCAGTTTCCTCCCTGACCTCAACCCGTGTCTGTCTTGATGCCCTGGATTCCCTCACTATAACAACTCACACACTATAGCACTCAGAGGTTATTAAACAGATGGAGGGTGAGAAGCAAGCAAATACCATTTCTGTACAGGAATCTCTTTTAGATCAGGCAGGAATGCGGGTTAAGAATGCAATAATAACCAGTTACCCATCTGAGAGCTTGAGTCAGAACCAGAGCTACCATTTTACCCTGTGTGTCCGTCCCCTCTCTCACAACCTAAAGATAGTATTTAAGCATCACCTTTTCATTTTAACTTTTGCTCAACTTCATTTCACGAAGTAAACAATACAGAGAAGAACACAGGCTCCATAGCTAAAATAGAATCAAAAGATCAGTACACGTGTAACGGAAAAGAAAGAGGCTAGCTACTTCTTTTTTGTTTGAACTACACCTGCCTTTTTTTCCTCCCAGGTATAGGCGATGTTCAGACAGTAAAAGTGTTTCCCAGTTACTTCATCTGAAGTGGAGTGTCTTCATCTGACCCACAAATACTTTCAAGCAAATGAATAAGGACTTTATGAGCCACTGGAATTTGGGGATTGTTCCTTTTAATTTTTATTTTTAAAATTATACAAGTGTCCAGGATAATGGAACGTTTTTTAAAATAAACCAACCCAAGTTTTTTGCTTTAATTAGATGCAGTCAAAAGCACTTCAGTACTGGAAAAAGGCAGACTGAAAACTGAGAAAAATGTTTTCAGCTGTTGCTGAATATTTTAGGATAGTAACTATTGTTATTTTCCTGTGAGGAAGCCTGGAGTCAGTTTCCTTCTGACAGATCAGGCAAAAATTCCAAGAAATAGGAAAACCCCTCCTTTCTTTGTCTTTCCTGAATATATAGTGTATACTAAATCATATCAAAACTGAGCATAGGACAACTTTACTAATTGGTATAAAAAATACATAGGAATCTTCTTTGTTACAGAATTCACTGCTGAAACTCAAAAGTTGTCGTTACCAACTTAGCAACCCAGCTTTGATTCTGGTGGATACATCTCATTAAAATGATAGAAAGAGCTAATTTCTAGAATAGCTTTTTTAGTACACATGAACAATTCCATACACATAGAAACTGGATACAGGCACAGAGGGGAGGCAAATGAGATGCAATTTCCATGCATTCTTGAAGTGGAACTTTTTTGTGGTCTAGTCAACACTGTCCTGAAACTTGTAGGCATATTTTTTGTAACCCAGTGCAAATCTATTCCTCATGAATAGAAGTAACTCCAAGCATGCTTCTTCATTCACGTTAGTAGCTAAGTGCATTTAGAAAAGAATTCCAGTCTATTCCAAACTGTACATTAAAAAAAAAAAAGTGTATAAAGATCTCAATTCTGCTTTCTTATTATTCTAGGAAGTGTCTGCCTTCCTTCTGATCAACAGTACATAAAATCTTGATCAGCTCCCGCCTGTTTCGTTCTTTTTTGTCTTTCTTAAAAAAATTGAAATCATACATTTGCTACAATATTAGCAAACATGTTTTGTGCTGCGCATGCCTGTCATTCCAATTACACTTATGGTAAGAAAGAAGGTAAGTTCTCGCATTCCCTTTTTAGTCTGCTGAAGTGCAAGTTTGTAAAGATCAGTGTAATTTCGTCTAAAGACAAAGGGTGTAAGGAAATTCTATAGGCTGAAACTATAGGAACTATTTATAAGCCAAAATTATATGCACCATCAACATAAAAAAGCCGCACTGGTTTACCCCAGCTAAGAAATTATCTGCTGTGCCTTACATAACCACAAATATCACATGTAGTATAAAACAAGAATGCACATATAAACATTGAATATTTCACGAAACATCAGTAAATATGTGTTCTCACATCCCTATTTCTTCACAGAACAGTCAGTACTTTTGGGATGAATGCACCTTTTCCTGGATGGCATAAATGATACTGTAGGGATTTAAAATCAAATAAGCTTCCACAGCTCCTTCAGTCCTACAGCTGAAACTGTGGCCCTGACTATAAATAGATTCTAATGCCACATGAAGCACTGAAGACAAAGGGAGTACATCTGCTGATCTGGGTATAGGATGGAGTTTCTGGTCACATCTCTTGGGCAAATGAAATCAAATAACACTAACCACACTGCAAGTTATTTTCCTAAGGAGTTGTCTTCCTTATTAGTCTAGAAGGTATTTGTATAGGAACCTTGTGGCATTTGAATACTTCTCACTAAAAGTTTCCACTTCATTAATATCTTACTGTTTGTATGAACAGTGCTCTTCAGTATGACTTTACTAATTCTCTCTAAAGTATCACAGGAGCAATTTATAGGTGCTGCATGCGATCTCAAATACAGAGTTCACCTGGCCCTAGGTCTTTTTAAAAGGATAATAAATGCCTTTAAGCAGCCTGAAAGAGAACACGAGACAAAAGAATCTGCACGATACGATGAATTGCCAGGATTCTCATATTTTTCCTTTCCAGGACATAGAAATGGTCTTAAGTATCACTTATTTTTTATAAGAAATCCAAAATTTGAGTAAGAAAGTGCAAGTACCATCTGTTGAAGCTTCAGTGCAAGGACAATGCCTGTCATATATTATGATATACCACATTGTGCAAAATGCAGGAGGAGGAAAAAGGGGGGGAAAAAAAAAACCCAAACCAAACCCTCAACAAATGCTTCCTCCTGAATGCTGTGTTACAGAGGAGAATATTGCTGGCTGAAGGTAGCTTGAGAAACACTTTTCCCTTAAAAATTTTTGTCCAGAAATCTTAATGCTATCAAGCATTAATCTTGGATTTCTCTTTCAGGCATATTTCCCATACAGGCAAAATTCTACTGAAATAAATGGAAAGTTTGACTACTTGGAAAGTGAGGAGTACAGATCAGAGCCTAAAGCAACTGAAACAATCTCAACAGACAAATGGTAAACTCGTTAGTAGCTAATAATGCAGTAGCTGAAGAGTGGATTAAAATAAAGGAAGAGACTTACTGGATATGGAGGTATAAAGGGCAAAAGACTTGAGGCTAGTCATTTCTTTTTGTCTGGTTTCCTCTACACTGCTGTGAAAGATGTGTTCCCAAGCATAGAGTTTAAGGAGTTTAATGCCTCGAAGCATCTCATTTGTCTTCTTCAGTCTCTCATTGGAGTACTCCTGCAACATTTACATACAGAATTACTTAGAGACTATAATTAAAGCACCTGCCCCTTAAACATAAGCATCACACAAAAATTGTATGCAGCCCCTTGTAATCAGTCAGGTATATTTTACTAGCTCTGTCCATTCAGATGTTTTGTTGTTTTCAAAGGTGAGCTCCCCTAGGACTCAAGTGAAAAGGCTGGTTTTTTGCACACCTAAATTGTATAGCTTGTACTGAAAACTTTACTCCTCTGGCAGCTTTCCAATCACTTGCAAGGCAGTCCCTCAGAAGTTCTACCACCCAGCACTGGGCACACTAACAACATACAGAGGAGATCAGAACATGCAGACAAGCTATGACTGGGCATGCTGCTTTGCCCAATCAACACAACATGGGGACAATGATGCCAGGCTTCAAAGCAGCAAGACCACATTTGCAAGAAGCTGTGATTCTGTAGTAGGGAACCTTGACTCTGAGCAGGGCCTGGTGGCTCAGGCACAGTAATACAATGGTAAACTTATACTTCCACTAAAGCGTAATTGGAAGTTATGCCGCTTTCAATTTTCAGGCTAGCTCAAATATCTGTAATTGGATTGTAATTCCAAACACAAACCAACACAAAACTACCAGAGGTGATATTTATATCATGTATGAGTTTGAAGACACTTACCAATGTGCTTCTCTGAGCCTGTGAGAGTTTTGTTGCCACAAAGTACTGAACAGGCGCAAGGACTATGATTACTGCTGCTCCAATTAAGGCACTGATTCCAAGAAGGTAGTATAGCAGAAGAATTCCTACAATTATCTGTTGGGAGAAAAGGAAGTGAAGGGTAGGCTTGAGATGCCTTCACTTTGAGTATGCACCACAAAGATCAATTACAGGGTAACTGGACAGCAGGTTCAAACCCAACAGCCAATGCAGTTAATCCTACACACAAATATCATATGTTCTGCATCACTGGCACAGTGGGGTGTGATCAATCAGGATATTCTGTCAGAGGACCAAGTTAGCCCACATAGTGTTCCTCCCCAACTTGTGGATTCTATGTATTTCTGTTCTATGGACTTCCCATTACAAGCAGAAGATCGCACAGATTCGTGTGTCTTCTATAGTGTAATTCTCACAGCTATTTAAAACAACTTTAAAAATAAATGTTTGTTAAAAAAAATAATAAATCTTTAAATAAAAATTTCTTTTCACAGAATCATAGAATGTTTGGGTTGGAAAGGATCGTCTAGTTCCAAACCCCTGCCATAGGAAGGGACACCTTCCACTAGACCAGGTTGCTCAAAGCCCTGTCCAACCTGGCCTTGAAAACTGCCAGGGATGGAGCATCCAAGACATCTCTTGGCAGCCTGTTCCAGTGCTTCATCACCCTCACAGTAAAGAATTTCTTCCTTATATCTAACCTAAATCCCCTTTGTTTAAGTAACACCTTCAGATATTCCCTTTTGATTCATTATTAAATATATTTTCCTATTGGCCAGATGCCATAGCATGCATTTTCTTTAACTTTTGAATTAATTTTCTTCTTCTTTGGCATTTAAGCATTTTTACACCAGAGAAGAAATTACACTTCCAAGTTTAACAAGAACTCACTAGACTACAACACTGGGACTTCCATAAAGAAGGAATATTTCTTTGCTTACTACAGAAATTAGTATGGAATATTATTGAAAACAACTGATCTTGCAAATGTTAACATGATATTATTGCTGAACAGTAAATAAAAAAGGAACATCATAATCATACGACTAAGAACCTTAACTTCAAGTGAACTCTAACATAAACTTGCAAGGAGCTGGTTTAAGAACTATTAAAAAATGGTTAGAGAGAAACAGCTTAAAAGACAAAAGTTTGTCTTTGGGTAGATGAGAATCTAGAGACAAAGCCAGAGCCTAGATGGAAAGGGATACTGTAAGCAGCTCAAGAAATCCATTCAAGATATACGAGCTACCAATGTTAATCACCAGTATTCTAATGACTGACTCCTGAACAATCTGGAGCACCTACATGCTATGAATTTTTCAGTATAAGCTGATAAATTAATCAGAAAACATAGTGATAGAAAGTTAATTTCATACATCATTTCTCTAATTAAAAAAGTGACATTTCCTTGAAGCGTTATCTACTGCTCTTCTATATTTGCATGCTTTCATAACCCTCACAGAAACACTATCCTTCCATCATTTTGAAGCTAAGTAGTCATACACCCATCCATTCCCACAAATATTTAAGAGAATTGGGCAATTCCATGAAGAAAAAGCCAGTCCTTGGTTTCCAGACTTCCATGAATTTAAGGCACACAGAAAAAGATTTCTATTTTCCTTCTTCACAATCCTTTGATACCTCCATGCAGATGAACTCAGCTAATGTGACTCACAGTATTTACTTAGAAAACATGGTAACATGAAAGTAAAGTCCCATTATATATATACCACAAATCTAGTAAGAGCAAAGGTCAAACTGTAGATTAAAAATCTTTAGTGAAAAGTAAGTGAGCAATCTGCTTTGACGTGAAGTCAGGAAATTCATGAGTGTATGAAGGAAAAGAAAACATGCAAGGCCTCTGTCAGATAGCCCTGGCAGAGCTCCCCTCCAGAACATGAAATGGTCTTGGTCTTTAGAGAACAAGTTATTCATTCCCAACTGCTTCTTCATGCACAGACAATCTAGGCACTCAAAATACAGAAAAGCATTGAACAGTGCACAGTTAAGAGGTGTGCAAAAATGCAAAGTCAGTGCGGAACTCTGACTCCCTGCTTGTTTTATGTCTTTCCCTCACTACCAGTTGATTGCAAGTACCTTATGGGACTGGTTGGTTCTAGAAACAAGAGTCTCAGCTTCACACATAAACAAGGGTAAAGCTATTCCAGCTACTGGGTCCTGAGGGAGTTGCTAGCTCATAGCTGCTTCTCCAGCTATTGAAAGGCTGAATCTTGGCAATAAAAATTCTGTGTTTCGAATAGATTAAAAATTATCCCATTTTCATCTTCTTTATATTGCAACAATAAGGGCAAACTTTAAAATATATTCATCATGTACGTGACACAAAAAAGCGTGAATACTCACATCTGAAAAACGCTGAAATCTGTAAGCACTATTGCAAGTAATTCTATATTTATCACACCACACACTAAACAGACAAGAATAAGCAGTATGTGGATAATATCTGAACAGTGGGAGGACAGTACCTGGCAGATGGAAAGGCTCTCATTAATATTTCTGAGAGGGTAATGATAACATTTTTAAAAAACTGTGAAATGAAACACTTTCCTTCCATTTCATCAAAATCCCAAAGCTCTTACCTGCCAGAGATCTAAATCACAAGCAAGAAGCTCACCAATAGCTCTGGTTATGTTGTCTTGATTATTTATTGAAGACAGCAAATACTTTCAGCCAGAAACTGCTTTGTGGCCAGTTTTGAAAGAGACAAATGTCCTTTCATTACATCTGTAAACTATCCCTGCCAATGAACCAGAGATATGAGAATACAGGATTTTTTAATAACTACAATGAAACCAAACAAGGGCGTTTATAAAATGGAGGTGGGGGCAAGGCGAGGGGGGCCTTTTCAGGGCCTCATTTTGCTCCCAGAGTTTGAGCCAAACCTACTGAAGGCATCTTTCAATTGATGGGCATCCCTGGGCCTCTCTTAATGGATTTCAATGGCCTTCAAACAGTAACTTCAAGGCAGTGATAAAGCTCCTATTGACCACAGTTAGAGCAGAGATGGAGCTCAAATTATCTGGACTCTATAGAAAACCTAACTTGTTATGAATGGCTATTAAATAATCCACAGCAGATACTGAAATGCTGATTGTTAAGAGCTAGACAACAATTAAAAACTGTTTTAAATAATAATGAAGCTTGTGCAACTTTTTATTAGCTGTTTCTTGAACATTCAGTAATTGCTTTGACTGCTTCAAAAAACAAGGTATTGAATGAATGTTGTGGAAACGTTTTGAAGAAACCTTTGTGACCAACATGACCCATTGATTTGTGCCTTGCAATGCCTACCCCATCCACAAAACAGGAGCATGTTTTGACACCGACTGTCCTCATCTGCTGAGAAACACTGCAGGATGATTTTAATGCAAATATAATCATATTTTCAAAAAGACTGTTAGGAAATCTTTATTAATCTGTGACTTCTGGCACATTAGGTCAAAATGCTGTTACAGACTGTACAATAAAATTGGCTTAATTCTCAGTTGTGCTAGGGCACTCTCTACACTGAGCTGCTGGAGTGGTCTTACAAAAAAAGTACATGAAATTGGTACCTCTTCCATAGTCTGTTTTACTACCAGACTTACAATGGAGGCTAAGCCCAGGAATAACTGGATACTAAGCATTATTGCTAAAGGGGCTGACTCTTCTTAATGCGGCATTGCTCTTTCAACATCATTTTATCAGTGCACCATCACTGACTTCTTATTGCAGGGTACTGCTAGGAAGTGGACAAAAAGTATCCTGATATCCAAATTATTACTAAAAAACTACAAACTTGTAACCACACTTAATATGAGATTTCATGTCAGTTTCTTTTCATTATAGTTGTCTTCTCTTTTGCAATGAGAAATCACTATTATAACACACTCCTTGATCACGATTTCCCCACCACCACCCTTTAAAATTATATTGTTCCCATTTTTTCCCCCCATAATTTCAGAGAAACTATCCTGATGCTGCATCAAGTTTCTTCTGAAAAATTCCTGCTGATAATTGCTATACCCATCACCCTTTTTCAATTCTAAAAAGCAAAATGTTTTTAACTGGCATATAAACCTCTGCAGAGTAGATCAGGAAAACTAGTCTATACCCAATGCAGTTACTCCTGCTCAAGAAAGAGACAAATGCGTTTATATTGTAGAGTAAACCCACACTATGACATGTATAAATATGAATACAGTCACTTGAAATCTTATATTTTAACAGGTATAGTTGCATACAGCTCACATGTGTAGAGTAAATGCAAATGCTAAGCATGAAAGTACAGTTAAAAGAAATCAGTAACCTGCTGACTGTTAACACCTGAAAGTGCTCACTATCCTGATTTGAGACATTACACAGCTCTTATTGGAGTTAGCAAGAGTTTTACCAGAGCTTCAGACAGATATTTTTCCTCTGTGTCCTACTGCAATCTTGGAAGCAATCTACCCCTCACTACCACTGAGATACTAGAAGACATACGGTAACATGACAGGCTGACCAAAGAATTGGTAAGTGCTCCATCCCTGGCAGCATTCAAGGCCAGTTTGGACAGAGCCTTGGATGACATGGTCTAATGCGAAGTGTCCCTGCCTGTGGCAGGGGGATTGGAACTAGATGATCTTAAGGTCCTTTCCAACCCTAACCATTCTACGATGATTCTGTAACATATTTCAAACACATACAGCAAAAAAGTGAAGACTCCCAGAGTATTTCAAGAGGAAACTAACTGGTTTTTTTATCAAGAGAATACTCCCCAAGATTGAGACTACTAAAGTGCATGCAAGGCATATTCAAGAACTCACTATCACTGACAATGGAGAAGGACCTGCATTGCCCCTGCCCAGTATTTTTGTCAGTGAGAAAAAAAACAAATCCAGGGAAAGCACTGAAGATAAGCTTTTTTTTTTTTCCAGATTAGGAAATTAATGTGTTTTAACATGCAATCAGATGATTTTAAGATGATCACAAAAGAGGACTTGCTCATTTGATCTGTAGCAGCTTGACAAAAACCTCTTGGCTTTGACGGGAACAACTATAAAATCCACTCAATTCTAATACGTATCTTTGTTGTCAGAAAATAATCCAGATCTCCTAATGGCCAGCAGTCCAACAGCTTACTCCTTGAAGGACATTTGCCTGAATGGCTGCCTTTTCTTCCCCATCCCCAGTTTTTCAACATAATATTCTTACATGCTCAACACCTTACAAAAGAAAATCAGTAGTATGGAGGCTGATGGGCACTGGAACTCCTAAGCTACACTCCTAAAGCCGTGTTAGAAACTGACCGGAAATATGATCCGCCAGTTGCAGTCCATATACAGTGTCATGAAAATTGTTTAATTTTTGGGCAAAAGCATGCAGGCCAAAATGCAAAGCTGCCGGGTAGATGACTTGCAGCTTTCTGACTTCCACACCAGTCAGATCAGCCTCCGCGTAGTGCTGGAACCAGACCACCGTTGTGACATGAACACAATAGAGTCTTCATCATGCTTTTGAAGCTAAATGATACTTTTGGAAAATACTGAGAGAATTTAAACTCTTCTGTTTGCTTTTACTTTTAGCATTGAAGCACTCTCGACAAAAATATACCAAGTAGCTGGAAGAAAGCAGAAAGACTTGCAGGGTAGTGTATTAATATCAGATGAAACGATGTGCTTTACTGACAGCTTTCCCAGGAAGTTTCTAAACAGGAGTGCAGAAGGTTTCAACAGTTTTGTTTAAGTACTGGCTCTTCCAAACTAAGTCATTTACACTTTTCCACCATTTCAGAATGCAAGAACTTGAAAAATGATCCAAGGTTGCGCTGAGACTGCTCTGACCTCCTACTACTCTGTGTCTGCTCTACCCTTTTACTAGCATAAACTCAATCACATGGCCAATGAGATTAACCACTTCACAGACTCAGAGGAATATGACCTCACTGAAACAAGACTACTTTTAATCATATGAGTGTTTCAGTAGCTCTGCAAGCTCATGTGACACAGTGCACAGACTATAGAGCTGGAACAACAAAGGATGTAAAAATACTGTATATATACGTTGCATACGAACTCCAGTTTCAGTATGGGAACAGGTTTAAGATTAATTTAAATCAATTGTGAAAGCATTCTCTAGGAGTCTGCTTTCCTCTTCTTAAAGACTCTATAAGACACAGCTGTAGTTCACTGGGCATTACACCAGGCTACAGGACATGGAATCAGGAGTCACCAGGCAACTGAGTATGACTCAGAACAGAGATCTGCTCTGTTATGCATGTGGGACTGAAGGGATAAGAGTAGTATTTAGAGACAGGAGACCAAAGACACCAGAGAGAACAAAGCAGCAAAACTATTTCATATAACAAATCAATCTGTGGAATTTTCATATGCTAGAATTTGTCATCCATTATGCAGCAGTAGTTTTGAGGGATGTCCAAAGGATCATCCACAAGCAATCATATTTTTGAATAAACGGTTACTTCTCTTGCTTCTGCTGGAATTCAGGAAACAAATGATTACAGTATATTCCAATTAAGTCCCCTGATGCAATAAATGAACACTCTGGAATTACACAACCTGCTGCACCCTATAAATTCTTGTTACAAATGCAAAGCATGTTTGGCAGCAGCAAAAGCTTAATACAACCCTAAATACCTACAATCCTGTCACAGACATGAAATATATTACATACAATGTTTCTAGGTGGTAATAGCTTGAAATCTTTTTTTTTCTCTTCTTTAATAAGCAATCAACCACCACAGACTGACGCGCGTTAATAACAAAAGCATGTTCCATCTCCTTACCTGTACTGGCATAGCCCAAAGGTTAGGGCAGAGGAAAAAGAACCACATCAGCTGATTTGTGTCTATGGCAACAAGGTTGCAGATCTGACCTGCAGTCATCTCCCCCATAGACATGTTGGAAGTTGAAAGCTGCATAATTTTATTGTATATTTTTGTCTGTAAGAGAGATCAATAGGTGTTAGCATATAGGAATAAAATGACATTTTTAGCTCCACCTAAACCAAAAGTGTAGTCGAGCATGCTGAGCGAAACCAACATTCCCAGTAACATGAATGAAGAGCTTCAAGTTTGGCCTTTTATATTATGACAAAAAATTTTAAGCTACTGTGTTAATTATTCACCCACAAAAAGTTTAGAGTGGTGTCTAGAAACTTCAATTTGAATAATTTGAATACTCCAGCTGCTGGTGTTACCTCGTCCTCTGTGTACTATCAGTGCAGAGAACACAAAGCTTTTCTTCAACAAAATTAATGTAGCACTATTTTTCAACAATTCCCCTTTTACACTTGCTGTAGTCCACATATTTTTCAGTTATTTGCAGCTCTTCTGCTTGATAAAAGACATGCATTTTTTTTATCTATATACTCTGCGTCAAATTTTCATTTGGTTAGAGATTTTCTACTTCACTCTAATAAGGGAAAACCAATGGATGGAATCCAAAAGTCTGGCAACTGACAAGTGCTTCCAAGCGTAAGATCAAAAGAGAATTAAACAATTATACTGCTAGCGAAAGCATTCATCCACCACAGAGACTCTCACAGGTTCTATGTAGTTCAGTGGATAAATAGTGTTAACTTAAAAGGCTGGCTTTCAAGCTGGCAGAGGGTAGGTTTCAGCCAGTGTACTTCACAATATCATCCTGTGATCTTACCCCTAATTCTCTCATTTCCAGTCACAGATTTTGGCATACTACATAAAACTTTGATCTGCTGTTCACAGTTATACAATGATTATGAACTCTATTTTCCCAGTCTTACTTTTGTTCAGTAATTACAGACTCTGCAGTGCGCCTGGTTGATTTTGTGGCTTGACCATGGAATAAGATACTAGTACATGCATTGGGAATACACTTATCCTTTTGTCCAAAGTATATTTCAAGTTCATTCTAAAGCTGTATTATTTGCATGGGATGCTACAAAAGTGCACCTGTGAGATGGGAGAGGTGTAGCTCACAACTGAAATTCTTTCAAAAGTTACATTCAATTTTACTGTCAGCAAATTTATGCTTAAAGAAGAAATACAAATTAGATTACAAATAAATGTTTATATAAAATAAATAAGATGCAAAAGAAACAATGCAGGTCTACGTTACATTCAATGCATTTCAGTAAAGAAGCGTTTCAGAATTTAACTCCTGTAATGCTAATTTGTATTTACAAATACGTGTATGATTTTATGAAAAAAAGTTAATAATATATTGGCTACCTGTATTGCACCTCTCAAGTTGATTCCTGTTTCAATAGCAACATAGTACGATGCTTGGAGAAATGTCCTTTGTAGTAGAAGAGCAAAAAATAAGAGTACAGCCAACACATAAGCATTGGACAGGAACTCTTGAGATGAAATAAAGAAAACACCAAGAATTTTAGTCTATAAAAAAAAAGGAAGTTAGAAATAAGGTACAATGGTAATCTTATTACAAGTTTTGCATAATTAATAAGCAGAGACAACCACAGTTTGTTACTTTGCTGCAGATTGTGCTATATTGTATCAAAGGGAGTAATAGAAGCAGCATAATTTTAATGCTGTCCTACATATACGCTTGGCTAGGACTAATTACTGCAGCTAACAATACTTTTTACTGTATGTAAAAGAATACTATTTTTCACCAAATCACATTTTGACAAATCATGCTTGTCTAGCATTGAGATTTTGGTGCACTGTCGATTCACATTAAAACATTATCTAATAGATAACCAAACATTATTTCTTCTAGTACTCACTTAAAAGAGAAAAGGAGGATTTACACTTATATACATAAATATCACACACTCACGCACTTGGTGAAAGCACCAAGATGTTTGCCAAGTCTCGGATGCATTACCAGGCCATTATGGTTTACAGCATTACTGAGCATCAGTGTGTTTAAACTACAATAGTTGTCTAAGTACACTTGTCAGCCCACAGGACACACAAGGAAGTAACTGAACATCTACTGAATCTTTTGCATACAAGGCAAACAACCTTGTCTGAGAAGCCGATGGAATTAATTAGATGTTTTAGTTTCAGAAATGGCTTTGGGGACATTCAGTGTCCCACTTTCCTGATGACATCAGGATAATACCACTTTTCAAAAGTGACAGCAGGTTCTAAGCAGTAAAACGCTGAGCAAAAGGCCACTATTTAACTACTTCAAAGATCCTAGGCTCACACAGTCTTTAATATCAATACTGGGTGTTTTGCTACACTGGGACCTACAACCATTTTAAATAATGAGTCCGTAGGTTTGGTGTATCATTTGTATGTTTCCTGTCAGCAGATATTCCTAACACTGGAACTGCTAATCCTAGCACTGTACGGTGTGGAAGATGCTACCAGCTAAATATAAAGGTTATCGTTCTGTCAGTCTCTTCTTTGGTGTGAAATGATTAACATGCAGAGAAGTTCATGTCATAAGAATGTTCTGGGGTGGCCATAAATATTGATACTGGAGTTATAAATAAACATAAAGAGCGTGACAGAATTTAAGACGCCATCTTGCTCTAACTGCAGCACTAACTAAAGTACTTAATACTGCCTATGACACCCACACCATCTCAAGAGTTCCAGCTTCATGCTGGTTTATGTCTCTCACAGAGGGTCTAAAGAACAGATCAAATATTATATTTTAGGATTTAGCTCTTTGCCTTCAGTTTCACAAACAAAATTTCTGTTTGAAAGATACAATCGACTCATTACAGCATCTCCTCAATCCAAACTATTTAAAACAAAAAAAAGGTCTCATTAAGGGATGGGTAAAAGACACTCTGCTGTGCTCACAGCTTACTTTGCTCTTCAGGCTCTGTCCCATTGTACAGCAGCTCTGATGCCCTCAAACTCAGCAGCACATCAGACACAAACAGTGTTTCCCTCCAACTTCTCCTTGCCTTTTTAAGACTGTTTTAGAAGGCTTGCTTCACACACCTCCCAGGAGGTGTGCTACATTCTTTCTGTAGCATTCAAAAGCAAACAATGAATATGGCAAGCTTCTCCTTTTTTGACTTATTACAAGTAAGGATGTAACATTCCTCGCAATAGAACTGATGTATTTTCTTCTGAAGCAGACCCAGTTGTCTAGGTATGTGTGTACATGTGGGAGTTTTCCTGAACACCCCAGCCTGTTTACAGATGGTTTAAACAGAAAGTTTTCATACATCTCAGACACTTCATCTAATCCAGTAAAATCAATTTTAAAATGTAAAGGTAATTAGCCTCTTAACAGAAAAACTAAACAAAAATGTACATAAACCAGGACAAAACAGGGAAAAGCCTCTTGGAGACCTTTCACGAAAGGTAAAATACACACTTAAATGTCACTCATGGTTTATCACCATCATATTGCTTTTAGGTGATCCCCAAATAGTGAAAACGGCAACAATGAGGCTGCCATTTAGCTAGACACAGACGATGTCAAGGCTGGATGAGGCTCTTGTTTAGGGCCTATCTCGACCACACCTGAGCTTTTTTCACACAGAAGCACCAGCTAACACTTTAACAGGAAAATTTAATAGGATAATCCATAACTTGTGATTTGGTCTTATTTCAGCTAAAACAGTGTTCCAAGCAAATTATCAAGAAGCAGAGCTCAAAAGCTTCCACAGTACTTTGCTGCAACATAGTTCTATAGTCTTTATATTTTCATTTCCTGCTTTAAATGGTTTCCATTGAATCTACTTGCTATATTAAAGTTTCCAAATATTAGGATAAGGTTTGCAGAATGGATAAATAATTAATTTTAGCCTGAGGCCTTTCTCAAATTTTCTGCAACACATCTGATGTATTTCAATATTTACAGTGGACCTAATCCAAAGTGTACTTAAATGAATGGGTATATTTCCACTAGTGCCAACAGACTTAGGAAATAAAGTCCTATATCAAACAGTAAGTGGGCAGCAGAAATAAACCGATCTTCCTCATGGAAATCCAGCCCAAGTTATACATACATTATACTGAAAAGGTGCTCCCCGAGTTGTCTTTTTTTTTTTTTTCCTTTCAAGTTAATCAAGAAGTATGTCTGTTCTTCTTGGGAAACATTCATTTAAGTAGCATCCTTTAAAAATATGTTTCAGTTGATCTTCCAAAACCAATGTCCCCAAAGGCACTAGTGGAAATTCTTCATCACAGTTGAATTTCTTGGCATTTTATTGTGATGACAAAAGCCTGCTTTAATTCTCTTAGACAACACTCATTTTTGGAAATGAAAAGCCAAGCCTATGAAAAAGATACTTTTTCCTTTCTGAAAAGCACTTAAGTCACATACTTGATTCAATCGCTACTCAAGAATCTACCTAAAATCCTTATGATTCTAGTGGGATTCTGGACGTGCTTCACCATTATCTTGAATGAGGTTATTTTCCAGAACGCAAGCCTGACTAGATGCTGAGGTAACATATTTGCTCACCATAAGGGTATAAAAGCAGGAACAGGCAGTACATACATACTATCATTTCTAGCATTCACAAATACAGTGTAGAGTCACTTCCTTTACTGAGACTAAATAATAGTCATAATATTACTTCTTTGACTCTATTTTATGACATTTTGACAGTACCTGTGGGCGGATGGTGTTATTTCCTTTTCCAACATTGTAAACAATCCCAGAGATGCAGAGTGGACCAGCAAATCCAAGCAAGTCAGCCAGAATACGGAATGTGCTACTGAGAAGTAAGGGTCTTCCAAAAGCACAGCAGAGAGCACGCCAAATTGATCTGGATCCTTGTGGAGATGATGTTCTTTTGTTCTGTTCAGAATTAAAAAAAAACAAAAACAAACAAACAAAAAAAAAAGACAATACTAAGGAGTATGTTACATTAACCTCAGGTCTGACAATTACCGGTATTTTTATCCCTGCTTAGTTCATTGACAACCAGTTGCAATCTTGGGGCTAGAAAAGCACAGGAACTACAACTATTGTTTTGTTTGTTTTTACAGAGGCAGAACAAAGCATTATTCTGCTCCACAAGAGGAACTATGATTTCTTTCCTACCCTTAAAAGGGATCAAGGAAGTGTGTTGTTTGTGGGTTGCTGGGGGAGAAACTTTTTCAGACAGGATGCAAAAGACTTCTCTTAAAATCCTGAATACACTCATCTCCCATCAGGGAGTTAAACTGCATTTGAGCTGAGGTAGTTTCTGCCCTGAATTCTCCTACAGACAAACTGCAACTGAAATAACACTGGACAAAAAAAGTCCTGTGAGGCCTCATTAATATTGACTCTGTAATTGCATGATTTCAGGGTCTTACTTGGAAGAACGCTAATGGTGTTAAGTAAAATATGGTCCATAATTACTTGACACAGAAAAATAGAGGCTATATGGACTTTACACGCATTTAACCAGTAATGTGCTTGATATGCATGTTTAGGTAGAAAAATTTCATTATTTGTACAAGGTACAACTGAGTATGTGACCTCTTTGTCTATGGAGAGCTATGCTAATGAATACTTCATTTGCATCATATCTGCTAATATAATTTTATGTCATGCTTGCAGCATAAACAGCCATGAAAGATGCAAGCACTGAGTAATAAGACGGACACAATTCCATGCTTTGCATACCTTCTGTGCTTCAAAGGCCTCATTAAGGCGAATATAATTGGTCAGAGCTCTCATAGCAATAGGAAGCTTGCCTATGGTTTTCAAGTCTATCGGTTTTTTATGGGCGGTCTTGATGAATGTATTCATCCACCAGTATGTTCCTTTGGATAACAGATTCACAAACGGCTGTAAGAATCTAACACCAAGGTCCTGGAGATCCTCAGGAGGTTTAACTTCTTTAGGAGTTTTGAAGAAAACATACCGCTGAAATTCAGAAAAAATACCAAAGGAATCACACTGAATGCATAGAAAATAAAAATTCACAAAGAACAGAGAAGAGATAAAGGACATTGCAGATAATCAATGAGTCAGTCTTGGTTTCTCAAAAGTACTCAAGGAACTTGGGCATTCAAATCCAACCAATACAGCAATCCAGTTTCCTCAGGTACTAGGAAAAACAGAAGCATCCAGTCCAGAAATAAATCATCCTAAACACTAGTATTTTGTTTCCGGGGTGCAAATTGATATACTTGTAGAAAAAAGGTATTCACCTTGCATTTCAAATAGTACAGCCCCAGCCTCTCACTCTGAGTTCCAGACAGCACAACATGAGGTATATAAGCTTAGGCATAGCCCTGAGGCTATCACAAGGATTCATTTTCCATACCATACTGCCTTTTAGTTACCATAACTAACATTTGTTAGCTCAGAACATGGAGCTATGCAGCTGTGCTGCCCTGAATGGGTCTGGCAAACCACTGAACTAGGGAGGTGCATACGGCATGAACACATGTTTTCACTGGCTTAAATGCCAAAAGAGCAAGTGCAGACTGCTGATCATTTCCTGTTGTCAGGATAAAGCTAGGATTTCTGGATATGCTTTACTGCTACATTTTCTCCAACCACAGATGGAAAATAAGTCACAGATCCTAGAAAACATGGTGATGAGGTTGGGAAAGGCCACCTAGAGGAACAATGGGAACAGCAGATGGAAGGGAGAAGGTGCAGTTGGGACCCAAAGTCTAACAAGTCAATCTTCTGTCTTCTGGAAGAACATAGGGGAAGGCAAGAGAAAAAAAGGTGAGGCCAGTGTCTGTGAGCATAGAGGTCTCATCCCTGATTTTTGTTTTCTTTTTCTCTCTCTTCTCCTTCCCACCCCTCAGCACTGGTCAACTCTCCCTCCTTGCCCCCCAATCCTTTCTTTCAGCAGCTGCAGCAACAAGCCTTGCTCTCTGAATTCTGCCATAGAAACAGTGGGCAGTGAGAAAATCCATACTGCTGGCTCGTTCATTTTATGCATCAATGACATCCTTTAACAATTAAAACCAAGCAAATACAACATGAAAAAAGATTACAATAGGCAGTGACCATTTTTTACTCTTCTTTGTGACTTGTAATTCCACAGTGATCACATATCATTTAATTATGCAGTTCTATTATGAGGTTTATGAGCAAGTCTCTCCAATGTCGCAACTGAATTTCACTTTTCCTACAAGCTAGTCCACCGATTTTCATTTATGATATAAATACTGAATGTCCAGAATTGAGGTTTTAATTCCTCTTTCTTGCAAAAATGTTACTGAAAAGGCTGCTTTAAGATGTATTCTTGTTGTAAGTTATCAAATAAATATACAGACAAACAAAACCAGCCAAGAAAAATCACAAAAGAACAAAGACGTAATAGATGCAATGCACATTGCTGAATGTGTTACTGGGAATAGTTCATACACTAATGTGAGGAAAGCAGCAAGAAAATTCACATGGAAAAGTTTCTTTTCCTCCTGAGAGTAAGTTTCATTTCTGCATACAGCTAAATGACAGACAGGTGAAGGGAAGAACTTTGGCCAGATAGCAACCCCAGTTGCCGCTATAAATTGATATACTGTCAATTGTGATTGTCTCATGGGAAATGAGAAATGTTATTTGTGTGTCTAAGATAGTTTTTGATAGAGCAGACAATCCCTTTCACCCAGTCTTTCCTTGAATCAAAACCACTTGTTTTCTGATCACAGAAACTGAAAATCATAATAGACATTTTTAAAACAAACCTGAAATTCATCTTAATTTAACTACAGTGGAGTCTGGCATTTTTTTTAAGTTACAGATTCATCTGGCCTAACAAATTTGGATTAACTTTGATTCTCAAATATATTTCTAAGTGGATTTTTCTTTCTCTTTTAGAAATGCATTTCACACAAAATACCCAGCAAGTGGAATAAAGCCAAAACGATGTAACAAAACACATACAGAGACTTTACAGAGACTTTGATGATACTAACTTACCCTCACCCTGATGACATTGATTTCTACAGCTAGTAGCATTCCATATAAAACAACCAGGAGTCCTGTGAGGCAAAATCGAAGCTGAGAAAATCCAACCCCATTATCACAGAACTTTACAAATTTGATGGTTTTAGTTATGAAAGCTAAAGTCCAGTAGAACAGCAATGCTGTGGGGAGAAAAAAGAAAAAAATCAGCTCCACAGTTGCAGAAATATACAACAATAGCATGAAATGTTCATTCAGAAAGAATGCAACAAGTATATATATAAAACCAGAGAGTGGTTTTATTAATTCTAACAGGAATTCCTTTCCTATTAGATTTAGTGATATTTGGGAAGTTTCACAGAGTGAAGTCTGCTGAAGGAAATCTCCATCTGCTGTAACCATGCATCCACATGATGAGTTCAAGGAAGCAGATTTTCCCACAAGTGAAGGTGGCTATGAATGATGCTCTTCAAATTTGGTTGATATTACAAAACTGCTATGAATCTGACTAGGACAAAATTCATTTAATTCCTCCTGCAGATCTCTGGGATGTATGCAGGAACAGATATTAAAATATTAATGAGGTAATGAGTTAAAACTTAAACAGGGGATATTTAGGTTAGACATAAAGAAGAAATTCTTTACTGTGAGGGTGGTGAGGCACTGGCACAGGTTGCCCAAAGAAGTGGTAAATGCACCATTCCTGGCATTGTTCAAGACCACGTTGGACAGAGCCTTGGGTAACATGGTCTAGTGTGAGGCACCCCTGCCCATGGCAGGGGGGTTAGAACTGGATGATCTTAAGGTCCTTTCCAACCTGAACCATTCTATGATTTTCTCCAAACTGCTGTTGCTCCATTTTTTCAATGCAAATTCCATATATGTAATTTATAATGTACATCCACAGGCACATGAAGGAAAGATGGTCTGGCATTTGTAGAACACAATTTTAACTTATTTAGAGTTCTACTGAACTTCTTGCTTAAAAGTGCTCATGTTACTGTCAGTTACAGATAAATCATCCTTGCAGTAAGCTCTGGTGATTTGGAAACATACTCCATGCCATTCACCATGCCCCAAGCCAGTTCCTATTCCCCCTTCTTAAGGGAATACCTTCTAGGGTTATGCTCTTTTACATGACTCCTTCATTGCTGCTGTATCTGCCATAGTGCAACAGCTGGAAGGTGCTCTAACTGCCAAGAAAAATATGGATACGCTTTCTGAGTGCCTTGCTGCAACACCAGAGAAAGTCTCCAACCAAGACATTAGTAATTGTCTAACTTACAAATATGAATAATTGTAAGGAACTTGAACAAACTTCCAAGAATTTGTGGTGTTCCAGTTCCCTGTGGCACCCTAGAGAGCCCTGTGGGGACATCTTATGGGGCTACCCTTTTAGTAAAACTAAATTCAACACAGAGTGTCTATGGGATTTGGGGCTGCCAATCCTGCTTCTATGGAAATCAGTTTCAAAACTCTAATTAAAATGAGAACAGTAAATGGAACAGTACAGCACCACTAAGCATTAGGATATTTGCCAAGAGATCTATCTTCCTCTAAAATTAGTAGGCCAGTTTGTAAAGAAAGCACTAAGAGATCAGGTACTTCAGTACCATGTTTTAGTGGCTGAAGCAAGGTCCTACAGCTGGGTAAGAGCAATCCCAGGCACAGCTCCAGGTTGGGCAGGGAAGAGATTCAGAGCAGCCCTGTGGAGAAGGACTTGGGGCTGTTGGTCAAAGAGAAAATGAACAGGAGCCGGCAGTGTGCGCTCGCAGCCCAGAAAGCCAACCGTATCCTGGGCTGTATCAAAAGGAGTGTAACCAGCAGGTCGAGGGAGGTGATCCTGCCCCTCTACTCTGCTCTTGGGAGACCTCACTTGGAGTATTGTGTGCAGTTCTGGTGTCCTCAACATAAAAAGGACATGGAACTGTTGGAACAAGTCCAGAGGAGGGCCATGAGGACGATCAGGGGACTGGAGCACCTCCCGTATGAAGATAGGATGAGAAAGCTGAGGCTGCTCAGCCTGGAGAAGAGAAGGCTGCGTGGAGACCTCATAGCAGCCTCCCAGTACCTGAAGGGTGCCTACAGGGATGCTGGGGAGGGACTCTTTATGCGTGACTGTAGTAATAGGACAAGGGATAACAGGTTCAAACTTAAACAGGAGAAGTTTAGATTGGATGTAAGGAAGAAATTCTTGACTGTGAGGGTGGTGAGGCACTGGAATGGGTTGCCCAGGCAAGTTGTGAATGCTCCATCACCGGCAGTGTTCAAGGCCAGGTTGGACAGAGCCTTGGGTGACATGATTTAGTGGGAGGTGTCCCTGACCATGGCAGGGCAGTTGGAACTGGATGATCTTAAGGTCCTTTCCAACCCTAACTATTCTATGATTCTATAAGCAGTTGCAGAGAGGACTTAAGACACACACTGAATCCCTCTTATAAACCTATAGCCTTCTCATGTGAGACTTCCTACCATCTTCCCAGTTTATATTGCATCAAATCTAATGTCTTCATTCTGCTTCAGGTTGTTTCCTACCTTTGAGGCACTATTCCTTACTATTTGTGATATGTCTGACTATAAAATCTCAGTTCATCCAAGAATACATTCCATACTGCTTTACTCCTATCCACCTTTATCTGTTAATCCTTGTGTTTTGTCTCACTTCTTACAACAGGCTGAGAATGCATCCTTCTCAGAGTAAAGAGCATTTACACAAACATTCCATGTTGAAAACCTGTAGCAGCACAGGACACCTAAAAAACCCAACCAACCCAACTAGTAAATATGTATTGCTCTTGGAATTAGAAATAAGAACTAGCAGAGCCATTCTTCTATTCAGAATTTAAATGAGGGTCTCTATCACCTTTTAAATTATTATTATTTTATAAGAAAATTAATTTACCTGAAAAGTAATAGAAAGTGCCAAACACAACATTCTCAGGTGATAACTGACCTCCCACTATCATAAATCCTAGAAGCATTTGAACTTAGTGTCTCACTTTTGAATACAAGTGTACAGAAATCTCATCTGACAGATGTTCACAGGCCACTCAAGATGAGGCTGCTTGGAAAATATAGTTATGGCTGTTTCTTTCAAACTGTTTTTTCATCATCTGGCTTGTGAGTGTGTAGTGGCTGAGGGTTTCTAGAAATTATCACAAGAACTGCCTACCGATCAGGCCAGAAGGCATGCTTTCAGGCACTCGATTGCTTTACATGTATTTGAGATGCCTGAAGGATTTCATTTTTTCTTTAGCCTCAATCCACAACACCAGAGTGCAGACTCTTGCCTGGGCCCAGACCACTGAAAGTGAAGCAACAGAGACTTCAAACTGTTCTACAACCTTATTGGATTAAGCTCAAGATATGAAAAGCCATGCACTTAACTGGATGGGATTTAGTAATTAACCTGTGTCTGACTGGAGAGAAATTTTGTGTACTAAGCAATAAGTGTTATATTTATAGGATAACAGGAAGTTCCATTTTAAGCAATGAACTAGTTCCAAGGAAATTAACTGCAATGTCAAGGTACAAGTAACTGAAATTAGAAAATTAGTTTACTGTCAAGAATGGTAAGGCAGTCATATAATTACAATTTGCTAAAAAGACAATTTTTTTAATTAAAATTCATGTGTTTCCATACTACTAACCCATTCAGATGAAACCCTTTAAGTCCTATTATTTCATTTTTTTCTCCTACTGTTTAATTGCTGAGGTTTATTTATCTATAAAACAAATTAACTTTAAAAATAATGCAATCGGATGTTATAATTCAATTGCATATTTTGAACATCAAGAGTCTAGCAGATTTTCCAATTCAGTTTGAAAACTGTTCTAAAGTATGTCCTGCTAAACCATTCTACTGTTACGCACAGTGTTGCAGAATGGATGCAAGGGGCACCAAAATTAGCATAATTATGAGAGTCCCCTGGTAAATGGCATTACACTGGAAAAACCATGTTTGCTGAAATATAATTACCGGACAAAAACAATGAAGAGAAAAACAGATTCAGAGCAGATCAGAATGTTCTATCAGTCTAGACACTCAACTGGGACTCTGGACTCTATCATTAGTTCAGAGAATAAATATTCCAAACCTTGTCAACTTTTTTTACAAGAGATATTAAGAATGACTACTTCAAAGCAGCTGACGGCCTGGGCATAAAGCCGAAAGGCAGGATCGGGACAGGAACTTTTCACCCTTGTCTTGCATACTCAAAGGGAATGTGCTAATCCCCAGGTCTGTTACGGAATCTGCCTTTAGCCTGTTTATAAAGGACCACAAATGGATATGGCTTCTTTAAGGTACAGAGTAAAAGAGATTTGAAAAACGAAACCATCTCAAAAGTTTCACAGGATTGGAACATTTTATCCTGCTCAGAATTAGAGAACAGACTTTTAAGGATTTCCTGCAGTGCATCACTGAAAGTTTCCACACTGAATATAGTAACTTTTTGGCTAAGGATCTGTCAGCTTTCACTTCATAGAGTTATCAACGGTTTGCAAGTGTAGGCATTGATCCTGCAGCTGAAGCAGATGGTGTCCTGCAGTTAGGTGGAACTACACTGATCCTCAGAAGCAGAAGAAGATGCCACATTAGGTCATGCATTCTGTGCGTGTGTAATATTATATCTCCTCTACAACATTTTACTAATGAAGAACCTTCTTTCAGTTGCCTTTGCTATACACTCAGCAAGAAGTTTATCACTACCTTAAGCTTTTCTTCATGGTTCCCATTCACCTCATTTGTACTGGGCTCTAAAAGAAAGCTTCTTCATGGCCACACTGCACTCTAGTGGGTTGATAATTGAGTATAGGTATAATGTATCTATCTCATACTGGGCTAATTTGCATAAAGTTATCATCGCCTGTTCCAAGATGTCAATACAGAGTAGCTAGAATTAACACTGAAAGATGACTCTGAGTCTGGTCCTCACTGTTACATACTAAATTTGTGCTGTCAGGAATAAAGCATAGAGGCTTTCAGAAATGTCTGTTTCAGATTCTCTCACAAAGGACAAAGAAAAGAAAAATAAAGCCAAAAAGAAATAAAAATCAAAGACCACCAGCTTGGGAAGACTTTGGGTTAAAATTAAACTCCGACCAATTAAGTGAGAAAGACTGCAATAGTCTGATTTTTTTTTCTTTTTTGCCTAAGAGTTAGCTATTAAGATCAGATTTTTTAAAAGACTCTATTCCTTGGAAATTCTTGCAAAATGAAAATTCATACTTACTAACTTCAGTATCAGTAACACTTATTTAAGTGTTGGTTTTAATTGGTATGGCTGTTTACCATTCAAGTATTGTCCAGAGCTTATCACAACAACACTCTAAATACTGAACAAAATTATCATAAAAGAGAAATCTTTACAGAGAAGGAATTATGCAAAAATAGGTAAGCAACTACCAGCAGTAAATTTGTGCTGCATTTCTCAATGGCTTCACAGCAGGAATGTGGTAGTGACACTAAACTATTAAACACTGCATTATACACCTGAAATAAAACCTCGAACAATAACAACAGTAAAACAAAACAAAAAAACCCAAACAACAACAACAAGAAAGGTGATTGTAAGAGGCCAGCGATGCTTTCTTGACACATAACATCTAGTCCTGTGAAAAGGCACTAAATAGACTCTGTTGACTTATTAAAAACATAATTAAATGAGCCCACCTGGTTATAAAAGAGCTCCTACTTAAAAGAAGGGTACAAGAAGAAAAGCAGTCCGAAACAAGAAGACATAAAGGCTGCCAAGCCTGGATAGAAATCTGAAGTTTCTGAAGAGGAATTACTTTACTTTTTTTTAACAGGAGTTATAGGCTCCTTCTGCAGAAGAAGATGCTTGCTTATCACAACACACAGTTCAAAATTAATCTTTGATATTTAAAAGCTTTCTCAAATCCAGCTGTTACTTTTTACCACCTTACGAAAGCTAGAGCAGAACTTTGATTCACAGAAATACAATGACACAAGACAAACCTTAGCAGGATCCATTGATACAGAAAAGCAGCTCAAACAGTATTTGATGAGCCATGACCACCAAAGAAATAAACAGCTAACGGGAGAACTAAACATGTACACATCCATAATTTGCAGTCTACTTCAACAGTAGAGAACACATCACCAAGGCTTGTCAGTACTTACAGATTTTCTATACCCAGCTACAGCTAATTTACAATTTTGCAGAAAATATATAGCATACTTTATAGCTCTTATACATGGCATTTTCCATTCAAAAAGTCTTGAGCAGTTTGCAAAGGGAGTTTCAGGAGCAGGAAGCAAGAACAAGCAAGTAAATAATATATTCAGGGTCATACTGAAAGTTAGTGATGTCACTGACTGCCTGCATATTTCAATAGACCACACACACAAAGATGGGTTCAATCTTTTATCATGCTAAAACACAACCTGCTGACAAGCAGGGAGACCGGGATAGTTTTTAGAATTAAGAATTTGGTCTGCTAGTTTTCCCCAAAAACCCAACTTTTCCTAGAGAAGCCTGTGGCCCACTGGATCCCTAAGAATACCATACAGAGTACTACTAGAAGTTAAAAGCATTGAGAACAATGGAGTGCTGCAGGAACGCTCAGAACTGAGTCCAGTAGTGGGAACTGGCAGATGAGAACATAGGTGTAGATTTATCCATACAAGCTAGCACTGAGACTGCAATGACCTGTCACAGCATGAACAGTCACACTTCCAAGTCTTGCAAGTTGTGAGACGTACCAATTAACAACTTGGGGAAATTGGATGTTTCGATATTATGGTAATAGACAACTGATGTGATGGCTGCCAAGAACGCCATCCCAGCCGGCATGTAGAGGTGCAAATGGCGCGATTCTGAAACTCTGAAAAAGAAAAATGGGAACATCTATTAAACTCAAACCCTCCGTGACAGCACAGCCCCCTCTCCAGACTACACAAAGGTAGCAGGAGTGTTTCTCTTTCAATTTATGAATTGTATCCTGCACCCAGCCCTGATGCAGGATTTTCTAGAATGAGTTATGTATGGAAAGTTCTCTAATTTTCAATTGGATTTATGCTCCTAAATCACATACATGGATTTCAAATTCCTCCCCTGTGCTGAAAATGAAATGTGTGTACTCTTGTTTCCTACCAAAATCAGTTGGAACATTGTTTAAATTAGGATACACAGCACAGTTCCAAAATGAGAAAAGGTAATTTAAGCTAAACCAGATTGGGAGCTGTCAATCAAGATATGTAGATCAGCCATACCAGACAGTGCAGTTTAAGATTTTCTACAGAAATATTTTATGGAAATGTTTCGTTTTCTTTTCCAGTTTGGGAGAAGGAACAGCACCACAGCATGGGAATTGCTTACACTGAGTTCTGTTTTCAGTGACTATGACCCAACAAACAAAACCTACAACAGAATCATATACCCTTTACATTTTGCCCTATAAGCAAAACTCTCCTGATACTTTGCTTCAAGTAGCAGCAAAGGGGGTTCTGGCAAGTACAGCTTTTAGGGAATATGGGAATAGCTAGGACAATGTTTCTGGTTTGTGCAGAGGTGAACAGAATCATGTTTTCCCCCCTTTTTCTCCTCCATATCATCTTTTCCTCCTCCCTCTTCTTTCTTCCACAAAAGTAATGTAGTGTCCTGCGCTGTCCAGAGGTACAATTTCTCCTCTCTGACAAACAAATGCAAGAGGAGAGACAGCGAGAGGAAATCTTCAGGACACAGACACTCAGGGAAATTCATGCCTCATCCCCCAAACCTCACAGAAAATTGATTAGCATCCCTGGATTTGTTCTGGCTACAGCAAAAGCCACCTTTGCGTAGTCTGGAGAAGGAGCTGTGCTGTCAGGAAGCTGGGGATCATTATGGGAATGTCACATGTCTGAGCACAGAACACCCCACATGTCTAACGTATATGTAGGAGCTCAGGAGGACCACTTTCTGTGGCTCCTCTGTAGGACAGGAAAGCCCTTCCTCACATGGAAAATGAGTTGAACTCTGCAGAACTGGCTGGAGCCATGCGACAACCTGGATCATAAAAACTTAACTCTTTGTAGAAAGTGAGTTGCATGCATGTACAGCAAATATGAGTAAAGATTTTCCAGTCTCTGAATTCATGATAATGCCAAGGTTATTTTTTACATCGGGGCTGAACACTCAGCAAGGGAAAACAAGCAGCAGAAGCAGATTTCTTCAGACAGCCTAAGCATCAGTAGGTAACACTGCAGGAGTGGGAGGTCTTTCAGAAAAAAAATATTTATTTCACAGACAGAAGTTGCTGGAATTCCCTATTTAACCTTATATCCAATAGGTTGCATCTACTGCTTCTATTGCTGAGATGCCAAAGACTTTAGCATCCAATTGCTATCAAAAGGACTTACCAACATGATCCACTTTGGTCTTAAAAACTGGTGAGTCTCAAAATCTGCTTTTATTCACTGGAGCAACTCTCTAGCATCCCAAGTGCTTGGGAGGCACGACTGTGGGTTGGCACTCTCCCAGTACAGCTAGGAGCTTTGATTCTCATCAGGTGACACTTATTACTGAACAGCAGCATTCTGAGTCAAGTTGAAAAGCAAACAAACATAACGAGAGGGATTGTGGGAGAGCAAAATCAAACAGAAAACTCCAAGCAGAAGATTTTGCTCTGAGCATCCCACACCCTGATAGCTCTGAATAAGCATGAGAAAAATTCCTTTTTAAAATAACTGGCACTGAGAAACATCCTATTTATATATGTTTAAGAGAAGTTATAATAATAATGACGATAGCAGCTTCTACAGCAGAATACCGCAGAGCCTTTCACACTGCTTAGTAGAGAGTCGTTATAGAGATAGATAAAAAGATTTTGTTCTATTTAATGAGGAGCTTCAAATTATGAAAATTAAACCTTTCTTTAGAGAAGATGAAAATAGTCATTGTTACTCAGCATCAGATTTTTTCATAATAGATCACTCTCCTGTATCACTTGTTTCACTTAAAATAAGATTTCCCACAGACTACTGTTTAAAGACATCTGAAGTTGAGTAACATGATGGATCATACTCAGATAATGCAAGCTGCTCTGCTTAAGGTAACAGATCAGATGTATGGCACAAACACCGGGAGAAACTCTATGGGGTGTAATAAGACCCAGCAGATCCACTCCATTTATCAAGAACAGAACTCGGTTTGCAGGAGAATGGTATGACCTACTGTGCACATGGGAATTCTGCCTGAGTAAGGACTGTGGGACTAGGTCCTTGGACACGAAACATACCACAAAAATGTCACCATCTGCTTGAATTGTTAGGGTTTATTTATAATTACTCTTTGGAAAGATAGTGTAATTAAGCTGTACTAAAAATTAAGGTCAGTTGTGTGTACGAGCATAACTTGGCACAGCATGTGGAATCCCTGATACAAGGTCTGTAGGTTAATCACCAAGAACACAGATTACATGTTTATAACCACAAGGAATATACCCTAGATGAGAATTCAGACAGGGAAAACATACCTACCCTGAAACCTTTAAAACACTCAGTACAAACAGGAGAAGATAGCCATACACTTACCCATCAGACACTATGCCCTCTGCAATTTCACACACCAGCACAAACAAGAGGATAAAAGTCAGTATCCAGCGTAAATTGTGGCCAGGAAAATGAAGCCATGTGCTATGATGTATATGTACTTTGGAACTCTGACTTCCCCATCCTAAGCAGGAAAAGATAATGTTAAAGCGTTTTCTCAACAGCAAGAATGCCATATAAAGCTCCCGCTTACAGAAAAGCAGATACATAACAACCAGTGCACTAAAGTTGACACAACAGTATGGTTAAACATGCATATATTTGAATATTTTCAGAACTGTGTTCTCATTTGCTTCGCTTCGTGCAGAATAAAATCAGCAATGCAGACAGGGCACAGCCTTAAATTCCTATACTTTCAGCTACTCCCTATCAAATAATAACAACCATTAAACATTTTTCAAGTACCTTAATAGTTTAAATGAACAACAAATGAACATTTTGACAAACTCGCACAAGCTCTAATACAGGCATTATCTTTTTTCTTCAACGCACTTAAGTAAAGAATTTACATTTTATCTTACAATTAAAGCAACTTATTCTCTTGATCTAGATAAAAGCCACATTGAGAAGAGCCAGACAAGCACAGCAATTCTTCAGCTGACCCCGTGTTAATACTTGTGCTGTCACTTCTGCATCGGACCTTTTACGATGGACGGAAGCGTTAAAACCGCGCGGCTCATGCCACGGCTACCTACAGAATAGGCCAGCCTGAGGGTTCTCTGAGCAAGGACAGCAGCATGTCTTGAACCACCGGGCCACCTACTGGTAAACGCAGTCTTCTGTTACTAAATACTACCCGCTGCAGATAGGGCAAGAGTTAAGCCGCCGCGCAGCCCTCCCAGTCGTTATCAGTAATGAGGAGGGCTGCCCTTCGGCCCTAACGCTTCAGTAATTGCACGGGGTATTATTTGTAACGTAAGAATTACTGAAAGGTTTTCTGTTTTTTAACAGCACCTTTATTTCTGCTTCCCGCTCTGCGACTGCAAACCTGCAAACCAGCCCTGCAGCCTCCCCCAGTACTCCCCCGCTCATCCCTCTCTCCCCGGTGTCACCTCGGGGAGCCTCGGGCACCGCCGTCAGGAGCAGGGGGTAGCGCGGCCGGCAGCCTGGGGTAGGCGGGACCGCGCGGAGCTCGCACCGCGGCCGAGCGCCCATCGCTGCCTCCAGCCTCCCGGCAGCACCGCTGCACCGGGGGCAAGGCCGAGCCGGGGGCACACACGGCGGGGCAAGGCCCGGCGAGCGGAGGATACCGCACGCCGCAAAGCGGCGGAGAGAAACGCACGGCAAGACAAAGAGGGGAACGGGGGACACGACAAGGCAAGAGCGGGAGGGGCAGCAGACAAGGCACAAGGGGGCAGGGGAAGGGAGCCCCACTGGCACTGACCGATGAAGAGGATGGGGAAGGTGATGAAGAGCAGGAAGACGTGCGGCACCACATTGAGCGCGTCCACGAAGCAGCCGTTGTTGAGCACGCCGTGGTCCACGTTGTAGGCGGTAGAGTTGCCCTCGTCACCGCAGAAAGCCAGGGCCATGGCGGGACCCTGCGCGCAGCCCGCCGCCGCCTCCCCCTCCGCCTCCGCGCACATCCAGGCGCGCCCGGTGCGGGGCGAGCGGCGCTGCCTCTGCCCGCACCTGCGGCGAGCGCCGGCCGTCAGCCGGCCCCACGCTGCCCCAGCGGTGCGGCCCGCCCGCCCCCAAGGCCCCGCCCTATTGGCCCGCCCCCCCCCAAGCCCCCGGCCAGCCGCGGACAGTGCCGCCGCGGCTGCCCGGTACTCAGCCGGAGCCCCGCGGCGGGCCGGGGGTGTCCGGCAGAGGTGGTGCGCGGTACTGCGGGAAGACGCGTCCTTGGCCGGAGACGTCTGGAGAGGCGTGCGACAGCCCTCGGGTACCTTAGAGCAACTCGAAACGTGGTCCCGTAGTTAAAGGGTGGCTGTAAAGAAAACAAAGACTCCCTTTTCACAAGGAGTCAAATAGAAAAGATGAGGGGCGATGGGTACAAGTTACTCCTGGGGAGATCCTGATTGGACGGAAGAGGAAAGTTTTTCTGCGTGAGAACAGTAAGGCATTGAAATAATCCTCAGAGAAGTGATAGACTCTCCAACACTGGATGCTTTTCACAGTCAGGGTGCTGGACCATCTAGTCTAGGTCATGCGTTGCCTAGAAAGGTTGTACCAGCTGATCCCTGAGGTCCCTTCCAACCTGATATTCTACGATTCAGTGTTCCAGGTTTCTTGGGTCTCAGTAATTCAGGATTTTATGCATTGTTAGTAAGATAGAACACAAAAAAAAAGGCCTTAAATGAGTGATGACAGGGGAACTGTAGGCTACAGGAAGTATATTTTCTTAACCTTGTCAGCTTTGCGCTTTTTTCTCCGCTACAATGGAGATGCTATTAGATGAAATTGTGTAAACAGCTGTATTCTGTCATCAGCATCATGTCCTAAACAGCCACTATGATCTTGATTTACCTTCTTTTACACCTAAAATGAGTTTAAGCCTAATACTCTCTCCCTCTCCCCCGCCCCCCTTGCAGTTTCTGGGAAGTTAGGCTCAGCTGAGCCAAAGCCAGATAAAAACTGATCATACACCTCCATGCTGGGGGATAATACTGGAACATAAATCATGATGTGCATCAAAAGTCTGCACCTGGCTTACACTTCCAAGCCAAGTTTGAATCAAATACCTCCGGTGTGTAGTCACAAAATGCCCCATGTGAAGATTCCTAACCTCAGAGCAACTTTCATTCCTTTTGTGCTTACCCATTGCTTAGCTGAGTATTTAATATGACTTGCCACTTCCTACAAAACAGATAATGCCACAGACCCAGGTTTAACTCTTCAAAACACAAAAGCTACAAGTTAGCTAAAAGCCTCTATGGGAAATGGCCCCATAAAATAAAAAATTCCTTGTTTTCCCTTTAATGATCAACCTATGGATGCTCAACGTAACAGAGAGATGATTCAACTTCTAGGACCAACAGCTGCACTAACAGACATGAAAATTAGTTTTGTTGTGCAGCTTTTATTGATCTCGTGTCAGGTGAAAAGAAAAAGTAATTCTCTGCATACAATATTTTATTTCCCATAAAGGGTACTTTGGGGCTACAGCAGTATGGTTAAGAATAAAAATTAAGACAAACCCCAAGCCAAATCCTGTGTATATGTATTTGCAAATGTTAAAGTTACATCCACGCTGGACAGACCAGAATTATTTTAAGTTTTGGACAGAACCCAGCATTCATCTGAGCTTCTGGTTAAGCTCATCTCTTATCCTAATAGTTATTTAATAAACAGTACGTGCAGTTTACATGCAGATAATTTTAAAATCATTTATATTTTAGTATTTCCTGAGGCCCCAAGAAAAACAAGGGCTGTGTTACAGATGAACAAACAGCAGTGAAAAACTCTTGGCAGTTTACACACTATAGACTGAAATCATAAGGTAAGATTTAGGGGAGGAATTACCACCTTCACTGTGGCTGGAGAACTAATCACAGAAATTGAAGTTTGCCAAAATCTACAGAGGAATCCGGGAACTAAGCTCACAATCCCAGCTTCTGCATGGTCTCTCTCTGAACCATGACACCATCTTCCTTTACTACAAGGTGCCAATTGTGATACTTTAAAAACCACATTTCTCAAACAACAAAATATCAGGAGACTCCAGAGTTTGGAATTTGAAATTTATCTTTTCAGTGGTTTCCAAATGCAGCCAAGATCACGTGGTTAGCACTGTGGTTAAATATCAACAGTCTCAGTCCAGGTCCTACAACAGGTACGTGTCCATCACAGAGCTAAAGTTGAGTCAGAAACACGTTGGCAACCTGAACAGAAAGGTGATGGATTAAATGCAGGAAGAGTCTTGGATTACAGTTAACTACCTAATGAAATACTGAAAAAAAACCCCACATTGACAGAAATTGGAACATTTGGTAAACTGAGATTGGTAAGCTATTATTAATAAATTATTATTTATAAATTATTATTATAGCAATAAACACAGACATGTGCACACACAAACTCTTAAAAGAGCTCACACTTCTGATAACAATGCCACAATTTTGTCCCCGATGTAACAAAGAAAACGGGTGATGGATTTGTACTATACTGGTTTTGCTCACTAAAGCATCAAATGACAATTTCTTTTTCCACTCCAGTGGTGAAAGATCTATTCTGTGACTTGACAAAGTAGTTCTAAGAGTTTGATGCTTTTCTGAGAAGTTTAGATGTGATTGCCTGTGGTGTCGAAGGACTGAATCTACTCATCGACTATCTTTGCTAGTTCTGTGACCATCAGGCTTTGAATTAGGTCACAGAAGCATAATTTTTTCCTGAAAGCTGCATTTTTGTGAAGCTATTTGAGGACAGAATGACTTCTCAAAGCACAGAAAAGGCAAAGAACAATATGAAACTGACAGGTAGACAGCTATGTTTATCTGCATAATGCAAATGCAACCTATTTTTTCACAAAAGTCCCATTAGATCTTGGGACTTTTCCCATATCTTTTCTATTTCCATATCACAAGAAGTCAGTTTTCTACTTCATTATTTCAGCGTATCTATTAGAAATTAGAAATTATGTTAGATCCTGGCAGCCACCAGCACTTTCAGTAGGTGACTGGAAATATTTTGGAAGCACCTTATTTTAAATTGAGTTCCTGACAGACAAGGGTAACATTTTTACTCAAGGGAAAATCGCTTTTTATGCTTGCATTGAAATTTGAGTTTGTCTACAGGATGCAGAGAGTTTTGGTGTTTGCAGTAAAGTATTGACACTTCAGAATTTAAAACCTGATAGCTGCTTTTAACAGATAGGAATATTAAATTATGTGGAAGTTTTCATTCCTCTTTTCCACCTTTTTCATTTGCTTCTCCCTCCTCTTATTAAGGTGATTTGCACTGACCTCTCTTTCTCACCAGTGCTATATAGGGGAATGTTTTGCTATTCTGGATCACTCTGCAGGTTTTTGCTTTTGTATCTAGAAACACAGATACAAAAAACCCTAAACTTCTGCAAGTTCTTAACAGCCACATCCCATATTCAAAATTAGTTAGGCATATAAATTTAGGCATCAAGCAGGAAAAATTCATTTTGCTTTGTATTTTAAAGTCATCAATGGGACCAAGTATCAAGAGGACATCTGAATCAGGAAAAAAGGCAAACAAAAACTTAGTAAAGCGAAGCTTTATGGTGATTTAGAATTTGCTAAACAAGATGTAGTGATCTTTGACTTTTGCTTCCTATTAAATTCTGCTCTTGGAGGTAGAAGAAAAGCAATTTACACGAATGGGAGGAAACTATCAATTGGTTTCAAAAGCACACTGGGCAAGGTTGAAAGGAAAAAAAATATGGAGGAAATCGCCAGAGAAAACTGTTATTTTATTCCTTTGGAACAAAGAACTCCACTCCTTCAGTTCATAGAAGATACCAATAGACAAAGCATGTCAATTAATGTTAAGGTACTCCTATTAAAAATACTGCGATAAACCTAATATTGCAGAGGTTCACAGAAATCACTGTTTTTCTCTAAATAAACCTTATAAATTTTTAATTGCTGTCCCTCATTAAAAATGAAGAAAGAACTTATGAGTAAGCAGATCTATCTTCGGGTGGAATCAAAATACAAGCTCTTTGTTGGACAATCATCTTTAGGCAAATACTCAGAGAAGTGTTTTAGAATAGAACAGCTTATTTTAAAGTGCATGCTCCAGAGTTTCCTTGAAACTAATGAATGGGAACTCTTCTGCATCCACTTGTTACATCACCAAAAAATAGTGGCATACATATGACTGATTCAAATGAACAAACACTCATGCATTTGGTGAAACTATTGAAAGGCTGCAGGCCGTTTCCCTTACTAACCTGACCTAAGGATATACCTGATGCTACACTGCCCTCCTGCCTCACCAGGGTTCTCCACAACAGTGAGGACAATACTCTCCAGGTACACTGCTTTCCTAGAGTGACAGTACTCTGCCTCTTGCTCTCACTTGACAGAGATGTTATTCTCATAATCAGTTCTCTCTTTTCTGGGCACTCACTTAGAATCATAGAATAGTTAGGGTTGGAAAGGACCTTAAGATCATCTAGTTCCAACCCCCCTGCATGGGCAGGGACACCTCACACTAAACCATGTCACCCAAGGCTCTGTCCTGCCTGGCCTTGAACTTATTTCGAAAGATACAGCTTTTCAGTAAAATGTCTGCTTTTTCTCTTACCTGCTCACTTATTTACTCCACCTACAGCTCTGATTCATTCTGTAAGTATTTTGGAAAGTAATTTATTACGCCAGCTTCAGTTAGCTTGAAAACATTTTAAGCTGAGCTGAGAAATGCTGACGCAACCAAAGGAACAGTAGTTTTTGAAAAATCAGGCCTAAACCAACTTTCTATTCACCTGTGACTACCCCTGCACATAGATGTACTCTTACAAGCTCCACATGATCTCACTGATCACACTGGACACCGTGGTTTATTTTCCAGCACTTAAACGGTTAACATTTTGAGTACTCCCTGTATAGTACTTGTACAAGTGTTGTGTTTTCCTCAGGAGAATAAGTTGAGTGATGTGGACTAATTCATGCCAATAAACAACTCGCGTGCTGGCTCCAGTGTGGTATTCTTCAGCAAATGTTATTTTAATTACTGATTCACTTAACTGCCTTTTTGATGCTTGCCTTGTATACAGGCTCTTGTATATAAAAGATTATTTTGCCCGCTTATACTACAAGATCACACACACACACACACACACACACAAACACATAACTAGCATTAATTTCTAAAAGATAACAAGTCTAAAGTCACTGGCCTTTCCGGGGACTCTTCCAAACCCCAGAAATTAAGACTGAAAACTAAGATTTGAATTGTTTGTTGAAGATCATTAGAAACAAAATGAAGCTACCATCTTTCCTTTTCAAAGTAGAGAATGGTTTTTTGTTCAAGCATAAGAGAGAGTCCCACTTAATTGATTTATTGATCATATGGGAATTGTTCCAGGCTAGCCTCTATTTATCCAGTGGGTAAAATCAACACTACAATTAGAGATAAAGGTAAAACTATCAAGTCAGGCTTAGATTGGGAACATATTTTTCTTGTGCTGCTATGTGACAAAATTTCACAAAAAATTAACAATGAAGTGTTGCAGTTGAATGAGGTTTTGCACTACAATTTTTTCTATTTATTTTTAATAGATTGCAATATGGCATTTGATCTCACTCTTAAAATAAAGCAGTGACAAAAAAAGACTCCACACTAGATTCATTAAAAAAACCCAAAATAAATAAAATCATGAGTATGCATAAAAAGCTTGATCCTGTATAGTCAAGTCTGTTTGTGCCCTGTTGTGATTTATCAAATAAGTAATTGTCAACGGCCTATCTCAGGAGGCTTTCTTCTTGAGTTCAGCGCATATGCGTTCTGCATTGGAGATTTTTAGAGGCTCAAGGGAATTAGAACAATCAATATGGATACAAAATATAATGAAAATTAATTTACTGACTTTCTACTTAGTAATTGAATTCCTAGCCAGTGGAAACTTCTTTTTTCCCCCCCTATCATTTTTATTTTTTCCCATGACAATTTTAAGCTGAAGTTTGTTATCTCTTATAGTGGTATTGTTGTTTGTGTATAGCAAAGCTGGGTACCTGCATTTGTAGGTGTGGAAGGTTTGCATGGAAGTTACTGTCATCCATGACATTACTTGGCAGCAGTAAGTCCTGAATGTCCTCAGTTACAGCAGATGGTCCAGAGCCTCAGCCTTTGAACCACCACATGTCCTCTACTCCGGGTAGGGATTCTTCATACTGTCGGTATTTAGGAGGAATCAAATAGCTTTTGTAAAAGGGGAAAAAAATCATAGCTTCACAACTCTCTCCAGTAATGAAGCTTGGCATTATTATTTGCCCTTTATTGCAGGAGAAAAATAGTTGTTTTGTTTGTTTTTTTTTTAAAATATTAAGTGTCCATAGATCCTGCCCACAAATTTGCTACAAGAACAAGACAAACTGAATACCAAACTCTCAAATCAGTTGGCAGTATAAAAAAAACCCAAACCCTTAAACTGGGCAAAATAATGCAGCACTGTTCACTGGGTGAAAAACTGGCTGGATGGCAGAGCCCAAAGCATGGTGGTGAATGGATTTAAATTCAGTTAGTGGCCAGTCACAAGTGATGTTCCCCAGGGCCCATGACTGGGGCCAGTTGTGGTTAATGTCTTTATCAATGATCTGGACGAGGGGATCAAATGCATCCTCAGTAAGTTTACAGACAGCACTAAGCTGAGCAGGAGTGTTGATCTGTCTGAGGGGGCAAAAGCTCTACAGGGGAATGCAAAGAGGCTGGATCTATGGGATAAAGCCAATTCTATGACAAGCAGCTTAACAAGGCTAAACTGCTAAAAAAAATAAAATAAAAAAAACAGTTAAAAAGAAAATGTTGGAAAAGTTGCTTTTATTCCTGATAATGGTTATAAAGGAATAATCCATTTTCCTTCAGAAGTAATTCTCACCTTCAGCATATGTATTAAATTTTTTTTGACTGGTGGCCTTTTATTGTACACCTCTTAAAAGAGAAGCTCTATTCTTTTGTTGTAAAAGATTTTCTGGGAAAAAAAATAAATCTATTTTCTCAAAGTTGAATGTTTTCTTTTCATAACAGCGTACGTTCCACAGTTTCACTCAATAGCATTACTTAAGAAAATCGCCCTGACTCAAGAGCACAACGGTCAATTTGCAGTGTGCTAAAACTGTAAAAGAGCTTCAAAATTGCACACAGTTGTGATTGACAGACCTAAAATCATGCTGAGGATATAACAAGAATTAACAACTAACAATGGCTCTGTGTCCAAGTGGAAGTCCATGACAAGGGCGCTCCTCAGGGGTTGGTATTGGGACTGGTGCTGTTCAGCTTGATCTAGTTCAAGATGTCCCTGCTCATTGCAGGGGGGTTGGACTAGATAACCTTTGAAAGCCCCTTCTAGCCCAAACTATTCTATGTTTCTATGAATGAACATTGTGTTCTGGTTTCATGATTTTTAGAATAAATAGCCTATGAGACCAGTTTATAAAGCATCGTGAAGGGAAATGCCTTACATAGAATCGTAGAATCATAGAAGAGTTAGGGTTGGAAAGGACCTTAAGATCATCTAGTTCCAACCCCCCTGCCATGGGCAGGGACACCTCCCACTAAACCATGCCATCCAAGGCTCTGTCCAACCTGGCCTTGAACATCGCCAGTGATGGAGCATTCACAACTTCCCTGGGCAACCCGCTCCAGTGCCTCACCACCCTTAAAGAATTTCTTCCTCATGCTTCACCTTAGATAGCATTATTTGTCTTTCTTCCACCTTTTACATGTTTTCTAAGGTCCTGTTATCAATATTACGAGACATTTTCCCAGACAACTACAAAAGCCAATTCTCCTAGTCAAGTAGTTAGTTAGCTGGAAATTCGTGCTGCCGAGTTCAGTGGGAGGCTGTCTACTGCTTCACTGTTAGGTAGTGTTTGGGGAGGTAAGTGGGAGGAACCAATCATCACTGGAGATGAAAAAAATTAAAAGAATTAGTTTGCAGAGAGTTTGTAAAGTGCCTTTGGTAGGAAACGTCCTAATACAGTCCCAGGTACTTCTCAGCCTAAGTCCATGGCTCTTCAGTGGGCACCTGGGCAGCTGCACACAGGCACCAGCACTGTCTGCCCACTTGATGCTACAAAAGCAGACAGGGCAGAACCATCTAAGCAGGGTACAACCCACAGACTCTAATCTTCTCTCCCATTCAGAATTATTCCCAATTCTCTCTTTTTCTCATGGTTGTAGGTAGCCTGTCTCAGAATGCTTTCCCCAGGCTATATTTGTCTTCTGTGACAAGAAGGCAATATGAGCTAGTGGAAACTTTCTGCACGTCTGCATTTTAGCAGTCCAAATGTGAAGGGGGATGTCAAGCCCTGAGGCTCAGCCATGGAAGTTTTTCACGTACAATCATCTGCTGTCTGTTTTTCATCTACAGTGTAATGACAACGCAGTGGAGACAACCACCACCACATCCAGCTGGAGAGCACAGACAAGTGATGATTTCCTCATGTGTGCCAGGGATAGATCCTCAGCACATGCTCAAAGTAACTGGGCAGAAAAAGTAAGACTGCTTTCTACATATTCCTAATCCTGAAACCAGCCAGGGGTTCTTTAGTGAATGCTGAACTACCTATTCTTTTCACCACATCATAAAAGAGCACTGGGCATTTTCCCATTTACTTGTCTTTTGGGTCATGAAGGATGAAGATATAAGTAAGGAACGGATCATGCTAGAACTAGATAAAAAAATCTGCTCTCTTCCACTGTTGGGAACACAACTGACTATACTGGTCATTGTCCCATGATTAGAGACAGCATTATTGAGAAAGAAAGAATAATCGAGATCTAATCCTCAGGTGTAATCTGCTTTCTAGGAAATTGCCGACATGCTTCATCAGTCGCTTGCATTGTCCCAGTATAAAGAAGGCTAAGCTTTTTGTCCCTTTTTGTCATTTATAAACCTAGCCACTTTTCTCAGTTTATTTACCATAGTATTTTAAACACACCTCTTCATGTACACATGGGTTTAAATACACCATTAAAAAGGCAATACCAGGTAACATTATCAAGAAAGTATGCAATGCATGAAGTCCTTCAATGTCACAACAGACGAAAAAGGTCTCTGCATCTGTTTGTCTGGTTAGAGGTACAGAAATGTGAATATTGACATAGCTTAAGAAACACAGCTTTCCTGCAGCACTACAATCTAGGACAAATCATTACAAGTAAACCAGGCAACTTAATACAATCAAGTAATTTTTCCCTGTGAAAAATCCAAACGCAAAACATGCCCACCCACTCTGCTTTAGTCTGTCCTGAGTGTTAACTCAAATTTTTTGCAATCAAATTCTTTACTTCAAGAAGAAAAATCAATGTTACACACTATGCTTTACCCACCTGTTAATGCCAAAATCACAATGGTGAAAAATCTGTATGTTGGAGAACAGACTTGTTTCTATTGTCCTGCCTCAATCTGGACTTTGTGTCTAGATCATTTGCATGATCTGTAGACCACAGCATGCCACATGCCACATGCACTTCTTTGTAACACTGCTGATGTATTTAAAAACAGAAAATTTGCCTATACCCAGTTGTATGAGATATGTGAAGGGAAAGCTGCCTCCCCCTTTGCTCAGAAAAAGCAGCCTGGGGTCAGCAGCCCAATGGACACACCTCAATAATCTCAGGTCCTTGTACTGTTTTAAACAGGTACAGTTTCTGTATGAATGGCTCGATGTCTATTACAAGTGATTGCTCCAAACCGGAATTCTGTCATCTAGCTTGAACTCTCCAGTTTTTGATTCCTGCTGTGTATGACACTTCTTCGCATGAAGATGGAGCTGCCTGATTTTTACTAAGGAACAGCATGCATTATTTTTTGTCCTACCAGGTTGACACTTCACATTCAAAAAGCTGCTTCATGCTTGTTCTTGGTCAATAATCAAAATGGAAACATGCATGTCTCCTTATCTTTTTTCCATCTGTCCTTCCTTGCCATTGGTATTGCTGCTTCTCAGAAGTGTTCCTGAGCCACTCTTCTCCAAACATTTCAGGTTTTATGCTGGGAGAGGGAGGAAAGGCAACAGAACCCACTGTTACTTGAAAAATTATTCCATTTCAAAGGATAACCCTGAGAAGCTATTTCACCCTGTCAAGGAAAAGCTTACCATAAAAGTTTAATCAAAACTTAATTTTGTGCCCAGTGTTTCTAATGGAATGTTTTCCATCTAGTGTTATTTTCACTCTCTGTTAAGGAATATTAACACTTAAAAGCCTCAGTATGTTGCCAGCATAAACATGGGGGTTTAGGAAGAGAACAAAAACTCAGAGAAAAGTAACGTGGAATAGCTGTTAACAACTTTCCTTCTCACTTCGCTGTTTAGAAAGCACCTGTCCTCAAGACAGCTGATTTCTGCCTTTACTCAGTTTATGTTCAGAGGGTCTCCGCCTCTCCCAAAATTACTTTCAAAAGCACTATATAAACTCCGTTATAGCTATTGAAGACTAATGAGTTCTACTGATGTTTGGAAGAGAAATGTTGAGAAAAGATAAAAGGAGGACAAGCCAAGGAAACGGGCAATGGGGGCTGGTGGGAGACATAACCTTTAAAGATTATTTGAGAAAATGAAGAGGAACTGAAATTCAAAATGAATACTAGAACTTCACAACTAATGATAACAAATTTTGATAATAAGCATCTCCAGGGCTAAGGCATCCTTCACCTTCAGATTTTGACTCCAGGCCCCAATCCAGCAAAGTACTTAAGCCTAAGTAGTACTATTGAACTCAACCCATGTCAGTGGAATTGGCTCACATGCTTAAATTCAAGCATGTACTTCAGTGCTTTACTGGATCAGAGCCTTGCTTGTTCTAATCTATGGTTACTTTCTAAGTGGGAAATAGCTATCAAGCACAATTACCTTTCAGATGCGTAAGGGATATCCATGGCTAATCACACAGCAGCTTTTGTGATACTGGATGAAGAAGCTATATGCAATATATCAGACTCCACTTTTTTCCATGTAGACAGAGTTGAACATCAGCCATTCAGACTTGAATATCCAAGAGCTGCCAGTCTGCAACGTACTTGTTTAATTCCTTAAAGATTACTTCCAGTGGTTATTACACTAATAATTTAGCACCTTCATTGGACATTCTTATTCACATTGAGTAGCACAGTTGAGAGAACACTTTTTTCTTACCTGTAATCCATGATTCTCTTAAAGCTGAACATGATCCACATTTCAAAAAGTTCTTTTCTAGAGAACAGAAATCTTATAGATTGCTTTTGCTGTGTGTCTCCACTTCCTCTTTCCTCTTAGATACTTCAGTGAAGATTAAAAATAGCCCAAGTTACCTTGTTAAAAATATAAATAGATCACAGGCCCACCAAAGTGCTGTACTATTATCTGTTTTCTTCAGTAACACAGCAAATGCAGATATAGGAATAGAGGAAAAATTCCAGCAGAGGCCCCCAGTATTCCAGCAGAGGCAAACTTTTCACTGCCTTCCTTAGGAGGAAGGAAAGAAAGCATTCTTGCCAATATCAAAGAATATAGTTTGTATGACTTGTGAGCTGCCCACCTGGAGCCCCCTCAGATTTCAAGTCTGCAAGAAGGGAGTTTTGGAATCTGCTCCAGAATTTTCTCAAGGTTAGAAATAAAGAAAAAAACCCTAAGAACAATAGCAAAAGATAAAATGGGCAGAAAAACATTGTAGAACAAACTCAATATTAGGATCAAACACTTATTACGTTATCATAAATTGATAATAAGGGATTTCAGACTCCTCTGATCCAAAGGTCAGCACAAATCCCAGGGGGACATTTCTTAGGTAGAAAGATGGCTAAGAATTCCACAGCAGCGACCCCAAGTCTGATCCTGCTTCCAAGTCAACACACAGCTCAAGCATACAGAAAACACGTATCAGTTATGCCTAACCAAGCTCCTTATAACCACACAGGCATGCTTTGAACATGAAACCATGTTTTCCAGTCCTGTTGTTAAGGTAAGAGCGCTTAAAACATTTATTCATAGTCAAAGGCTTTATTTCATATTTTTGAAGGGCTGAGGTTATTTGTATGTGTGCCGCTCACATTAAATAGATTTTAAAAAGTCTTACTGATGTGTTCACATATGTACACCCCTCCTGTATGTATATAAATTTATTAATAGAGCATTTTTCTATAATCATAATTTCTTTGACACATACTTACAAGCTATAAAAGATGCCATGCTCATATGATAAATAATGGCTAAGTCATGAGTTCTGAAAGTAGAAGAATGGCAGTAATAAATCAAAGACTTCCCCATGCTAATATCCACAAGAGTAATAAACAAGGGTATTTCCTATCCTATAATGCACGCCATGGTTCTAATCCATAAGGTTTCACACTTTTTGCCTGCACACAGGCACGCACAGGCTCACAGAGCAGATGTGGAAGTCACAAGCCTCTAATGCAATTCATGTTCCAGTTCAGCAACTGTGAGGGTACGCTGAAGACAACGTGGGACTAACACAGCCAAGAAATTCCTGAGAGAATGAGTGATTGTTAACAGTTCTGAGAAACTCTTCCTCTGAGTTATTATCCCATAGAGAGACAGACAGAGGGTTTTAGCGGTCTTAAACAAACAAACAGCGCTGAGAAACTCAACATATTCCCTCTGAGATTATAGTGAATGAAAAAAAAAAAGCACCCGATGTTAAAAGCAGTTTGAGGCATTCGTGATACTGTCAATGAAGTACTTGGACTTGCTCCTTGCACATCAGGTCAGAGTTTCCATACTCCCAAAGGAAACTAAGCATTGGCTGAAAAAGAAAGTCCTGTTTACCCTTCCTGTCATCTTTTCACAGTTGGCTTGACTGAACAGAGGTGAGGCATGGGCACATGTAGCAACTATTGCAGCCACCAGAAAACTATCCAGTAGCAACTCAAAAGGGCACACCTGTTTAAATGATTTACACCTGGGACACTGCTTATATACACCTAAGTAAATGAAAAGGAAGTTGCTTGAAAACTGTATTATCTTGTAGGGTTCTTCAAGTCTTTCAGCTAGCTGGCAAATTAAAGATGTGATCCACTCCCAGCACACTGACAAGCCAGAAATAAAGTAAAAAAACCACCTGACTAATGGCTTAAGAATGTGTTAAGGTATCAGAATTGTCAGCCTCCTTTTTTCTAACACTACCTCCTTACATTGCCTAAAGCAACTTTGCCAATAGGTTGAACACTGCAAATTAACACTTCCTCAAGATAAGTGAAGTAAGAAGCAGTAACTACTTCTCAACTGTCTCTCATGCATTTTAAGCTGTATCCAAGCAAATCAAGTTAACAGGGTAGACAGGGAGAAGAAAGATGGTTTTGTGACTAAGAAGTAAGGCTACAACTCAACTGTTGGTACTCCCACAGATTTCCCACAGCTCAGTTTTCTATGCTCCTTTTGTCTCTGAAAAAACACCACCAGCAAAAATATTAGTTTTCTGTGTTATTTTTCTGTGTTATTTTTCTTAGTGTGCTGATACAGAGATTAGCACAATCAAGCACTGATTGTGGGCTGAAATTCACTACTGGTGCATTACTGTGGCTCTGTATTTGCTGGTACATAGCATCAGAGCATCCCTTAAGAGAACATTTGATAGCATCACTCATCTATCTGCATTGTCATACTGTCCAGATGGTTGCAGTATGTAGGCAACTGGGAACCAGAGCAGCAGAAGTACATCCTGCTGCAATTTTCCCTCTGGTGCTAATCTTGATGCATTCAGATTAGTCTGCAAGTTATGAAGTCTACAGCTCTGGGTAGATGTACCCAAAGACCTTGCAAATGAAATAAACCGGAGCAGCTGCTCTCAGGAGCTTGCCAGATATCAAATGACCAGATTTGCCCATAAAAAAATCAAAGATTATTGCAGTTCAGCCAAGTGACAATTCCCTACTGTGCATACCGAATTTTCTTTTGAATTCCGCACAGGTGGTATTCTGTTGCAAATGAATCTTATTAAAGATCAACTCAGTAATCTGCATACTTTAGCAGATTAACTATTACTATTATGTACAACGTAGAGACAAAGAGGAAGCAAGGCTTCTTCCATTTGGCAAATGCGATTTTATTTCTGGATTAGTTAAGAGTGAAAATTTTAAACATTCTAATAAATGTACCCTGCCAAATACATTAATTGGCATACTGGAACAGTATTGCAAATGAAGAAAGTCAACATAAGGAATCATCTTTGTATAAGTACAGAGCTCTCAGGAACACAGTTGTTATTTGTCTGTGTTACAGAAATGAGGGTTTCCAAACTTTCAAAAAGCAAGACTCCAATGTGAATTTGGTAATGAAAAGCAATGCGAAATAGCAGATACAAGGAAGGCAGGCAATGACATTTCTAAGGACATATTTGATAATATAAAGAAAATACTAAGTCTACGAGCATAATCATGCTTATTCAAAGCCAGGTTAGTATAGATTTTATGGTGTTGAGGAATTTACTCAAACAGAAGACAGTCACCAAGAGTAAAATATTACACTCAGTGACTTTCTGCACAGTTCAGTCATGAATACAGCCTCACTGACAACAAAGTATGTAACTGCAGACTGTGAATCACACCCAAGTTTTCCACACATGACTATCTGAGGGAGCAATTTTTGCCACCAATACAACTACTCAGTAGTATAACTGTGACTACACAATGATCTTACCTGGACTACTTGCTAGCTATTTACTTAGCTGATAGAGAAGATTCTTTATACTGTATAAGAATCACCAAAATTATTTCCTATAATGCTAGCACTCCTGATATTACCATTTTTTCCACAAGCAGGTTTTTTTTTTTTACTTAACTCACAACTGAGCAACAAAAATTGATATTAAGAGAGCTACAAGAACATGGGCAAGGACAAAAGTTACCTATCTACGTTCCCAGTTCTCTAGGGAAGATCACTATGTACAGAGTAAAAATAAAATCCTTTTCACACCCAGACTGGCCTGTGAACGTGTAATCACACGTGTTGCATGTGGGAACAGACATCTGTGTTCTATCTTCGTTTGTCATTTTGGTGTATATTTCCAGGAAAACAGAAAGACAATTTTCAAAATTTGGCTCCCCAAAACAGCAAAAACCTCAGACTGAGCTCTCACAAACCAAGCTATGCTCACTGGCACTCCTTCTCAACAGTCTCAACATTTTCTTGCTGTGCATCTATAGGATGATTTGAAACTATTTGAATTACATGGAGAATTTCAAGTACCTAGATCAGTTTACAGGTCTGATTGCTCACATTTCTTTCAAATAAAGATGTATTTCTTGTAGTTATTGATTTCCTATTTACAGAGCTGCAGGTTTCTGCAGGGGAAACGCTTCATTTCTCCAGCGTAGCCTTCTTTAAAAAAATGTCCTGCAGAAAAAAGAAGAGAGAGTGAAACAGATGCTTTTAGCTGTCATGCAATCTTTAGTCTTTCTGGTAGTTTTATATAACTAAGTTATAGCTCTTAGTTGATTCATATTGTAAATAATAGTTGAGAAGACCACAAATACCCACATGCAACAAGAAATTACCTTGATTCTTTTAGAGATCTATGACTACTTACAATAATTACAGTAAAGAGAAAAGATACACAATAAACTCTGACATAAGGGTAATTTTGGACAAATCCACTGTATAGTTAGTGACAGATTAACACAAACAAACTTTAGTGAAAAGCAACCAGTCATAAATATCTGTTTACAGGCATGCTGTCATATAATAGAAACAGAAACTTGTTCTTTGGACAAGCCTTCACAAGGAAGTAATTAGTAGTTACTTATATACTTATGAAATCAAAGCCATAGCAGCAGTCCACAGATAAGTAAAAAAAAAAAAACCCACACCAAAAATAAATTAGATTAATCCTATGTGTTTAGCCAGGGCCTATTTATTTTACAGTCTGCCAGATGAGAAACCAATTCTGCAGAGGACTTCTAAGGGGCATTATTAAGTAGAAACTAAATACTTATATTTTAATAGGACAAGCATGGCAAAAGCCCAAAGAACATTCCAGCATGCCAGGAACAAAAGCAAGCGTGGCATACAATGCACAGGCAGGCACATGCTGAAAGAATAATGTAGCCTCACAGTGGACAGTCATGTTAACCCAGGTCTGGCTATTCACCATGAGGGAACACTGCAGTGGCTACAGCTGCAGGAGATACCCTTGTCTGTACACAGGTGCACTGCCTTCAAAAACCTTTTTTTGTGTGTTGGGACTGACTGTTGATGAGGGAATAGTAGGGCTAAATATACAGGATATGAAAACAGAAACAAGTGACAGTTACTTCCTTGCTTGTTACTTTATGCACAGGTATTAAACAAAATTTTACAGCAAACTTCAGTTGATGTTAGCCAGTAGAACCATATTTATTTACAGCAACTAATACTCTGGTATTCTGCACAGAATAAGAGTCCAGGTTAACAGTTACTACTAAACTCATCTCTGCTATTGTACTTGGTAGAAAGGATATTTTCAGACCTTCTCCTTCAGTTAAGCTAGAAAACACTGGTCTTGCTTTTGAAACTGTTTGGCTAAAGGAAAGCAAGTTGTACCAATCTGATATCTCTTAATACACTTCAAGCTATGGATTCTTCTGTTTCACACCCATGCTGATTATATTTCAAAAAAAAAAAAAAAGACTGTGAACATCACAAATTGCCAGGACATCCAAATCAGTACTTTTGAATATTTCATACTTAGATTGGCTTAGATAAGGGTAGTAACTGCAATCTAATTAAAAACAAACAATCCCTCACAAAACAGAATTACATGTCTGGTTGTGATGAAGAATGCTTATGGGCACTTGTTCCCCCAAATTAAGATCCATGGAACCATGATAAATGACCCAGACTGAGGTAATTTCTAAAAAAATAAAATCAACCCAAAAAAAACCCCAAAATAAAACCAGCAAAAAAACCCCAAAACCCAAGAAAAGAAAAACAACAAACCAACCACCAAACCAAACCCACATAACACAAATAAACAAAACCAAAATCAAACCACCACCATAATCCCAAATCCTCAAACTTTAACTGAAAGTATGAGTGTGTGGTCACGTACAACCTATTCTGAGAGTCGCCATTTTGAAAAGTGTGGGAATCACTGCTGCGATGCATGATAGCTATTATAATTAACACATTAGCAACCATGTGATGCAAAAGACTATGCAGTCCACAAGAAATAAATATTTGAAATAGACTATTGTTACTAGCCTTTTAATTCCCAGAGAAAGAAAGTTTATGCACTTACATTTCATCATCATATTCCTTTGGAGGTGATGCCGCAATGACTAAGTCAATCCAATCCTGAAAAACAAAAGCACAGTGAAACATGTGCTGCTTAATATGACTTTTAGAAGTGGTTAGTGAACCACCATGAAATATTTGATAGAGGAAGACAACCTATTTCTGGAAAACCACAGGGAGCAGAAGAAAGATCTCTATTAAAGACTTCCATAAAAAGACTAATTCAGTATTCATCCGTTTCAGTATCCTGAAATTAAAGAAAAATCTCCTGGTCTTACAACAAACTTTTAAAAATAATTATTCTAAGAATCATTCTATATTTGGTCATCTTAATAATGAACACAGTTCTTGCTGAGAAAACACTCACTGCAATTAAGTGAAGTTACTTGTACATTAAGAAATCATGATAAGATAAGCTATTATCACATAATTCCAGCTTGCAAGTCATTTTCAATATGAAAGATTCTTCAGGTAAATGTACTATGAACCCTCAGAATGTAAAGTGTTTAAATAACGGTCTTGACGTGGCTAAATGCCACGAACTTTCACGATAAATTACATGCATGATTTTTAGAGATGCTGTATACCAGTATCTTCTGCAGATTTTAGCTCACTTTGGAAGTATATGTCATACCTGTTACTTTTGATGTCTGCAACCTTATCTGTGTTGATGTAACAAAGTAATGGAAGAAAAGTATACCTCATACCAGCATTATAGTTAGAATGAAGTGTTCCAGGTGACTTACCCCACCCATGTTCCAAGCTTTTGCTAGAGTTGTCTGTGCTTCTGCCAGCCTGCTGTCAATTAATATCTTGCCATTTACAGCTAGTATTTCATCCCCTTTCACTATGCCTCCTGGTAAAAAGACCAACATGGCATACATATATGTGAGCAAAACAGCTGTGAATCTTCACTGTCCTGTATTTATGCAGTACTGAGTACAATGAAAGTGCCTCCATTAGATGTGAAGGCTTACACTAAAAATCGACATAAACAAGAAAGTTTTCTATAGGCAAAAGCAAATGGAATTTTTAGGCATGGAAAAGCCACACTAATCTCCTATTGATCATGACCAGTAAGAAAATAGCTGAATAAGATTTTTCCATAGTAGTAGTTTAGTAATAGTTTGCCTGTCTGGGTAATCCTTCTATACAACTTACAAACAGAGGTTGATTATAGGTTATTATTACTATGAAAATGGCAGCATTACTTAAAAGTTCTGAAGGTCTAACTGGTATTTGTCAAGGTTTTGCAGGACTCTCTTTCCTTTGCAGAAGTATGTGTAACATTCAGTCCTTAGCATTGTTTTTGACTTGCTAATCTGTAATGAAGCACAATCAGCTAGCTGGGACTGGATTTAAAGAGGGAAAACACAAATTGTAAGGGGACAGCCTTAGCTGTAAAAGGCCTTCACAACAATGAAGAGCCAAAGGGAAACATAGTACTTGAGAGAGCAAGTGGCTGAGATGTTTCCACAGCAAGGGTGACATGAACTTAGGTGAAAGTCGGGACAAGATCAGCAAAAAACAAAGAAAATGTAAGGAGACATCCCATCCATCTACGTGGCCATCACTAGACTTCTTAAGGAAAATATGAGAGATACTGGCCATGAGCAGGCAAAGCCTGGATGTGTTGGTATGCATGTTCTTGTGCCTTCCAGAGAACTAAGCTGTTTGCCATAAGGCTCTGGCCTTCAGTGGAATTCTGGGAGTAAAGCCAGGTGTTTTACAAAACAGATGACTACTGAAAGTAGCATTAAGAACGAAACTAAGGAGTGTAGTGTAGCCATGATCAGGTAATCGCTTTGCGCATGACAGTACTACAAATATCATTGCTTGGAAATTGTGAAATGATGACAACCATGTTCTGCTTTCCTTAATTAACACCAGGTGTACATCAGGTGTTTTTTTGTTCTTTTTTCTTTTAAATGTATCAGACTGGAAAAAGGGGAGCCCTTATTAAGAGAACAGCTCTACATTTTCAGGCCACATCAATGAAAATTCTGCAATGATAAAACTACAGCAGTAATGACCACTTCTTCTTAAACACTATGAATTTTACGTAGTTATTAACCTATGCAGCACCCTTCAAACCATGAGCCACTCTTGGAGCTGCCTTTAGAGCCAAGACAGAATCTTGGCTGCCTTGGACAATCAAATGTGCCTCTCAGTACCAGGCATAGCTATGAAAGTCAGCCAACAACTCCCAGCCAGCATAAGGAGCCACTTTGCAGAATCATTCACATTCCCCATTGTTACTCACCATGTTTGTCTGCAGCACCACCCTCATAGATGGCAGACACAACTATCTTTCCAACTGGAGAATCAATTCCTCCCTCAACTGCAAGGTCTAACGATCCTTCCTATTAAAAAGGGAGTTTTAGTTCAGAAAAAGGCTGTTAATTTTTGCCATCAACAGGAACATAATCTTTCCTTCTCAGTAAATGGTACCGTACATGAAATGTTTACATGAACCCTTTAAAAAAAAATCAATCAAGTAATACAGTATTTACCTTTTTAATTCGTAATAGCCGTACATCTTTTCCCATAATCTGCTCTGGGGTAAACTATGAAAAGATACAACTGATTAGCCATTTCAACTTTGGAAACACAAAACAGGCTGATAAATGTAGTTTATGGGAGAATAATGTTAGAGGAAGATCAAAACACCAGATCTGCTCCAGTAAGATAGCTCCTTTTCAACATGATAAGAAGAGACAAACACACAAACCTTTGCAAACCAACAAGCAAGAATCTTACCCTCCCAACCCTCAAAATCAAGGATGTGTTTTCTCCAGTGTATTTCGTATTATACAGCAAGACATAGTTGATTTCTTTCCTTACCATTGAATACGGATCAAAATCTTCCAAATATTTCTGGAAGCCCTGAGAATAAAACAATACTTAACTGTAAAAACCATCAGGCTCATCATATCCTTAACACACAAGCTCCATTTTATTCATTAGTCAGAGAACATACAGCTATGAAAGAAGAAAGTAAATGGAGAATAGCATAGAAAGGCAGGAAATAGTCCATCCTGACAGTCAGAAGATATTTCAAAACATTATGACAGATCAGCAGTTTGAGCTGGTCATACTATGGAGCAGTTCTGAGGAGTAGTTTACTACTCTGTTAGCGACAGAGTTCCTCTCCTTTCTACAACTGACAGAAGCAAATCTTGAAAGCACCATGGACAGATATGTTCTGCCACACTCTCAGAACATTTCTTGGAACTGTCACCATGTTAGGTACTACAACACAGGTGGAAGTGACAGCCTCCAATTCACCTGTCAGCAACACTATTTCACACTGTCTAGGTTGCAAGACCGTCTTCCAGCCCCCTTCTTTTCTCTTACCCATGGAATTTCAGGCAGTTCACTCCATACCACAAGCAAATGCAGGAAAAGAAGTAATTTAGTTTTCATATGTTTTTTTCACATGGAGGACTTTAAAAGTTTGGCAGGGAGTGTCTGAAATTGGGAAGATAATATTGCAGTTAGGTAGAGCAAGATTTAAGCTTTGGGAGGACCCATGCTTTCCTAAACTTTCAAAACCTAAGGCATTATTAGCCTTGTCAGACCAACACCGCACAGAAAAAGCAAGAGTTATCTTTTCTGCAAAGGTGAGAGTTTCTGAATCAGTAATCAGGACTCAATAGTGCCTGAGTGGTCATTTCTTGAGGAGGATTAGTAGCTACCAGATGAGATTGTATGGGTGATGCTGCAGACGTGTAACAACTCTGCACTGAGGACTTCAGGACTTAACAGAAATCTTTACTCAGGCACCTAAATGCTCTGTCACTCTTGTGGCTTCAAGCTGCAACAACCTGTTGACATGAGAACAACGCAGAGCCACACAACCATTTGCTCAGACAGCAGGCAAGCCAGTATCTGATGCAGACCAGCAGTTCAGTCCATGATCAAGCTTGCTATATAAATTATTGCCCTTTTTCTACTGGATCCATCTGACGATAAAGTCTGTTCTACTCCCAGATTCAACTAAGCCTTTCTCCCCTCGCAAATCAAACGCACAGCTTAAGGTTCCTCTGGTACCTTTAAGGGCTGGCTGTTAAATGACAAAATTGCAGCAGAAAACACTACTGCCTCTTTCTATTACCATCTTTATCATCTCTCTCAGTTGCCATTTTGACATGACTGGAAATAATTCTCTGGGATGAGATCTCACCCTTACTGCCACTGCCTCTGACAAAGTCAGGGAGCACTGCTACACAGATCTGCATTAGCAGACCCTCAAATGTACAACAGTGCTGTCCAGTTGTCTAACCACACTTACACAGACCATGCAACAGTGGTGCTGATGGCTCTTGTGTCAACTGCCAGTCATTACGCACAAGCATACAGAATAGCTCAGCATGAACCCTGGCTTTCTTGCAAGCTGCCTCTCTCTTCACCTTTTCCCTCAGATCAGAAGACCAACTTAAGCAAATCGTGTCCTTGTTCTGTGTTTCTTCTGAGACAGAAGAAACATTTGCAAGGGTTGAATCATGACTTTGTCTCCTCAGGCTCCAGAAAGCTGAGTCTGAAGGGCACAACCACAGAACTTTTGCTTATTGCTTCAAGTGGGTTTGTACTGCTTTTTTTTTTTTTTTGGAGGGGGGAGGGAGAAGGGCATGCATTTTTGTTTTTTTAAAATTTTGGTTTTGTTTTGGGTTTTATTTTTGGGTAGGGAAATATGTATTAAAAGCATATTTTGGGAATAGGAACACGAGAGATGTTTAGCATTTAAATTAAAGGCTGTGTTACATTTCATAACAGCTAAGTTTGAGAAACTAAATAAATGGAAATCTGATCACAAACTTCAAGGGTAGAATTTCATCTTGGGGGAAAAACCACAATAATTTATTCATTTACAAGGTGTATCAATAGTTAAACTAAAACTTCACAAGAAACATTTTACAATGATAGCTACCTAAACAAACCTATCAGTTTGCATAGCTGAATTTGTATTACCCTTTGGAATCATGGCTGAAGTAGATGCCTATGGTCTTGGAGCAAGCAACTTAAGAGGAAAGAACTCTTGGCCAAGTCACTAATTCATTATGTAATCTAAAATAAGTCAGTGAACTCTTTGTCCCAGGTCGCCCTCATGAAAAACAGATGTTGGCCTTGAAGAAAGTTTTCCTGGGAAAGTAATTTTTAAACAGGACAGAAAAAACCAACCCCCAAACAAAAGAAAGAACCAACAAACACCACACTAAACCCCACAACAAAAAGCAAAGAAGGGATATGATCTGCATCCAATAATATACAAATACAACTAAGACACAATGAAGACATCCACTGAACTGTAAAATCTCTTCTCAGAAATGGGCATCACAAACTCTGAGCAGTGTGCGCAATCCATCTCCAAGCAGAAACTAACGAACAAAGCAACACAGAGTGGAAACCAGAGTGCTAAGCCTATCCTCCCACTACTCGGGACATCCAGGTGAAATAGTTCAAGACCATTTGAATTCTTTCTTGTCCTACAGTAACATTCCTAAGACTGATCATAAGCAGAATCTGGAACATTAAAACATGTGATTGCACCAAAACAACTACCTGTTTGGACTGGTGCCTCCAGGCACCAGTCAAGAGTATTGCTCACTGAAATTTCTAGCATCAGTAGTTACTAACAACTGAGACCTGACTGAAATAAACAGAGAAGAATTGAGAAAGAAACCCATGACCAGATACAAAATTTTCCAACAACACATTTGCTGAGAACACAACTGTTATAATACACAGAACATATTAACATTCAATAGCAACTGAACAATCTTAAAATCTGACTTCCCAGTCAATTCAAGTTTTTCCTTCTAGACCTAAACTGAAACTGATCAAAAGAAAGAAAAAATACATTATTAATCTTTGCTACTCATAAGCTTATACTCTGAGCTCACAACCTGGTGCCAACATTTTCATATAACATGGCAATGCATCTAACTTAGCTTGTACTTATAAAGGTGTTTTAAACACAGAAACCAGCACATTTAACAGCAACAGAGAAATTAAGCACAAAGTTCACTTCATCAAGGGACCATCTACTGAACCACCAGTAAAAAAGAGGAAGAGATGAAAATTTCATCCCTATGACAGAGAAAAGCAATAAAAGCAGTAACACAGCAGAAAAATCCTACATAATACAGAAAGGTTATATAAGTAAGTGCTTTCCACCACTGTTGTTTCTTCTGCTGTCCTATTAGTAACTACATTAATAGCTCTATTTGTTAAACTAAGAAATTTTTTATTACTGAAAGCATTGCAACTGGAGACTAAAAGAAGCAAGGAAACCTTAGGAATATAAGAAAAAATAATTTGCCATTCTCAGACCCATTATCACTGTTCAACTATCTTCAAGATTGCACTAACTGTGTATGTAGTTACAGATGGGTCAGCCTGAAGGATTTACTATCCCTTCATTCTTCATCTGTCTAGACTAGCAGGAACCACAGGCACACACTGAAAGTTTACAAAGACTATGAGTTTTCATGCACTAGGGCTGCACTGCATCCTCTGTTTTAGAAACTAAGCAACAAGATTAGAAAGGAAAGGTTTAAATCTATGATCAGTCAAAACAAGAAGTACCACACGAAACATGAAAAATGTTATTTTACTTGTTTTTTGTTAGATCTAAATGATGAATTGTAAACCACCATCCTTTTAAACATCTCTTGTGGCTGCAAAATAAACAAAATTGCCAAACCAGACATTAACTTTTGCTGTAAATAAGTAACACCTACCCACAAATAACTTCACTACTTTTTTTTTTTTTCCCCTCTTTCTATACCACGTGATTTCTTAAAAATATTTTCCATGACTTCTTTTATCCATAATTTCTACAGAACAGTGCTGGGGTCTCTTCGCTCTGATTTGTGAGCAAAATATATAGGAAAAAACAAAAAAAGCAAAACCTAAGCAACAAACATGGTCAAAATGCTAAACAAGTAATTTCCAAAATATTGAAAAGTCACACTAAATATACATTTAAGATTTGCTCTCCTACCACGGATTTCCTTTACTGAAAGCTGAATATCATTACCAAGTTCCTCACAAAGTCAATAACCTGAAAGTAAAGATAAGTGCATTTGGGCTCATCCTGAAAGCACTAATTATCTAAATACCAATAACTAGTACAGGTTCATTGTACTTAAAGAAAGATTTCTCCTGAATTTAACTGTGGTTATTCTCAGTGGTCTTGTTTCAACTTGGATAACTACAAGTAATTTCACAATATTGATTGATAACTGCTGGATTTTATTTTAATTGCCTTGGGTTTCAAAGATTTGAATCCCATATTGATTCTGTTTTCCCTTCACTTCCAGTGCATTAACAAAATTGTACACTCTAGTTTGGAATCACACCACTAAATTATAGAACCTCTTATTATGATACAAAAAATTTCAAAAATAAAACTGAGAAAAGAAAAAAAAACAAACAAATCCCAAACCAAAACACTCCTCCCACCTCTCCAGTCTCCACTCAAAACCCTTCATCAAATTAGGCAATGTATTTGAGTCTTCTAAAGCAGGAACAACTTTCTACTGACTGACCCATGGTGTTTACAGCTCTAAACTGAATTTGCTTTAAACCAAATGACCACACATCAGTTTCACTACTGATTCCATCAGTGTCCTATAGTCATACCATTACTTGGAAAAACATATCTATTGCTGAGTTAACAAAAGATTTGGGATCTCCATTTAATTAATACGGACACTGAGTTTTTGTCTTCAAGGAGTTTTGGGGCCAGTATGGCAAGATTCTTCACAAAAGTCTTCAGCTCCTCTCTAGCCACTTAAGAGAAAAAAAACACAATTATTTCCTTTTCAACACAGATGGTTTTTGTATAGCTATGGCAAGTAATAACTGAAACTGTTATTGCACATCTTCCCATTTGCTTGATTTGAATCAAGCTCAAATCTTGCAAATTATAGGAAAGCTTAAATACTCATTCTTCCTTTTAGAAATGCTGCATACAACCACAAAAGTATGAGGAAGGAAAAATCTTTAGTGCAGCAAGTGCACCAAAGCTTTCCAACACAACAGGATGTTAGTGATAGTTGGGAGAGCAGAGACTAACATTCATGTTGGGTTTGCTTCTCTGAAAACCCCACCACTAATTCATAACAATCTTCTGTTCTCTGAGCCAAAATTTAATTAACTTTGCCGTAAGTATATTCCAACTCACTCTTGTGCAGCAGAGACAAACATTTCAAGCTGACTTTGACTCAGAGCAGCTCTTAGCATTCAAGGCCACATTTGAGAGTTAATACTCACCTATCATTTCCCTATTTATAAGTGAACAATTTAATTTTCATGAACTGTTGAAAGACTTGGAAATTCTGACCTGAATTAAATTAACATGAATTAAAGTCACAACAGAGGCTTCTGTTATCTGGCCCAACTACCTACCTTTCAGATAACAGGAATAGTTTCCCTATTCTTGCATGCTTATTTTATTCTTACGTTAATGCTTTCCACCTTTACTAGTGAATTGCTCAAGTATAAGTTCTCTTGATTAGCTGTTTGGTCCAAGTAAATCCATCAAGATGAGTTTCTAGAGTTTGGTACTCAGAACAGCTAAATTCAGATAAAAAAGCAAGGTAGAAGAAATTATGTGCATTATGTCATACTAAGATATAAAGACTGGAGCTCCATAAGGTTTGTGAAATCTAGCAAGACATAAAATATGGTTGATACTTTGCCTTTTGTGACACTTAACTTTGGCAAGAGAAGCTGAACCAGTCTTTAACAAGGGCTGAATTAAATAAGGACACCCCTCCTACACCCCACCCCATCCCCAGACAAACAAAAAACATTCCTTCAACGTGAAATAAAGTTATAATTCTTATACATTTCTAGAAACAGGCAGGTACCTCTTTGTCTGTTTTGTCATACCCTCAACCTCTACTTTTGAACTAAAAGAAATAGCCTCCCTCTTTACTTCTACGTCCATGCAAGTCTTACTCCATATACTACTGTGACTTTATTGCAGTAAGGATGAATACTTTTTGCTGCACTAAGCTATAAATGGAACTAAGAGGTAACAGGTCTACAGAACCCATTTATAGACTGATGCCATTTATAGACTGATGCTTCTCTCAATCAGAACATTCATCCCACTGAAACTGTCATCTTCCAACTAATATAAGGCAGTTCGGGAATAAAGACAATTGATATCTGAGGCATTTTTGCATACTTATAATTTGGAAAATGTGCATGCCTGCATAAAAAAATTTCCCTATGGAGGTGGATCTGACCTGTAAATTTCTCAAATTCATTGGAAATATTAACAAAAAACCAAAACCAACATTTCCAATTGGTACCAAGACTGTCCCCTGATCGCAATATCGTATTATCAGTTCTGCAAACTAGTTTATATTTGCACACCCGGTATTTATTTTCAAGAGCTAGATTATATTATACTCTTAATTTCCCCCCTAAGCAATTTCATATTGCTTAAAGATGCTGAATTATTGAACACAATCAAACTGAAAACTGCAAAGCACATAACTGAGGGAAGTATCTACACTGGGGAGATTTGAATGTATTTTTAGCTTGCGTACCTGTCTCCTCTTGAGCAACTTATAAATACTGGTTTCATTTATGATTTCAATCCATTTATAATACAGATTTATCAAGATTACTATGACTGTGGGAAAACTGGTTACTAAGTATCACTGAAATTTGTTCAAACTGTAACTGGGAAAATAAAATAATAAGAGTATCTTTATTAAAGCAGAAAATGACAAAAAAATCACATTAATAAAAGATGGCTAAGAATCTTGTGCACAACACTTATTGTAAGATATAGCATAGGCTCTTAATTAAAGGAAACTGAAATGTGATTTTTTTTCCATCACTTAGCTCACATATTAAAATACTTTGCCTTGCTCTTATAAACACATGCCGCACACATGCATGTAACAGGCACACAACTCTAATTCTAACAGTGTAAGTCATGATGTCCCTCAAGAATAAATATTACTAATTGATTCACCAGCTATTTTAGATGAATTTTCAGGGCTCTCACTTGGGAGTTATCACCTGTCAAAACAGTATTTCTCCCCTTCCCCTCACTTTGTTTCCTCTAGTAAGCCTTGGTTCACCTTCCCTCACATACCACAATTCCCAAAGATGCCACATGGTTGGTCCTAAAATATTTAGCCTAACATTTTTTTCTTCATTCACATTTGAAACAGAATGGAAAAGAAATAAAAAACCTAATCTGTACTGTGACTAAAATTTAACTAAATTAACTTTGACTAAATTAACTTTGTGACTAAAAATTAACTTTGCAGTAATCAACATATTGGAGTCTAGGATATACACCACATTATTTTTTATCTCTGGAAACGGAATTATGAGGTATGTATCTATATTTCAATTATGTTCATGAATATTTACAAAACAAAACCAAAGTATAATTCTTACTATTTAATTTCAGACAAATGAATTCAGAATTTTTGAGACTAAAAACCAGCATATGAATAAATGGGTAATAAGATCTCCAGAGTCTAAGACTCTACACTACTCTGGAATTATGCACCCCTGTATAAAAACTGTCACTAAAGGTGACTTTTGGATCACAGGGGGAAAAAAGGGAAAAAATATCCTTTTATACTTACCATCTGTAAGTGATCATGTGAAAAATCTACATGAATTTTAGTTAGCAGAAAACAAGACAAACACTGATTCTTTGAGAACAATTAAAAACCAAATCCTGTAGTACTATAGTGCTCAAAAAAACCCAAAACCAAACTACCCCAAAAAACCAAACACATTAAAAGGCTTACCAGGGCCTCTGTTTTGATTGTTGGCCTGACCATAAAGTTTGGGTCAGGGTGCAGCATGATTGGTTTAGAGACTATTGGTACCCCTGGATGTCGCTGGGTAGGTGGACTTGGAGCAAGTTTCTAGGGGGTTAATTTAAGAAAATTAAAATTCACAATGTAATTTATGCAAATCTGTTATTTCACCAAGATGCCTCAAATCAAATAGCTTATGGTAATGGCTTTAATGACACTAATACAAAAATAGACTTACAGAATTAGTTAAACTAAGACTTATAAAGTCAACAAACCAGAACTGTAATTTCTGTTGCTTCCCCCCTAATCTCTAACTTTACCAGCACTATCATGGAAAAATGTCATCCCTGCTTTTGGCATTTATCCCATAAAGGCAACAAACTGAATAAGAAACGTCAAGGGGAAAAAAAAAATCTGAATTTGAGTTTAAGAACAGAGTGAACCCGAAATAAGATTTTAACTAATCTATGGCTAAACAAATCTAAGATTAAATTCACCAGGACTGCAGCAATCTTTCCATAAATCATTTCAAGCTAACCTATCCTAAGAGCAAGGCTTAGTTACGCTAACTACCTAGCCTTGATTCTATGAAGAACAGATATCCAGAGGCATGAGACCTCTTCATGCAGCACATACTAACCCAACTGCATGCTTCTGACTCAGTCAAAACTCCCACTGATGTCAAGCATAATTTTATTCAAGAGTTCAAAACTCAGCCCCGTGGGTTTAGTTTTTGACTGAACCCCAGCAACTCACAGCACACTTCTGTCAATGCTTCTCATAGGAAATGCATTCCAGGTATCATTAATGTAACACAAGCTGTATCCTCCAAAATTTAAATTGCTTTCAGTAAATTGGTTAAGCAACTTCTTTTTTGCCCTTCTTTAAATAATATAAAAAAAAATAAATTTGGAACTAGATCTTTCAAAGTCCCTGTGATTATCCCTTAATTAACACTGTTCCACACTGTAAAATACAGTGTATCATTAAACTTTCTGATCTTGGAAGAACTGGCAAGTTCGCAGATATCAACTTGTTAAAGTTGCACTGGAACTGGATGACTGCTTCTGGAGTTGCACAATTTGGAGAAAGACCTCTCTAGAGCGACCTGGAATGGGAAAACCTGATATTTGATCATTCTGAATCAACAGGAATGGAAAGAGTTATCAAACTAATGTTGGTTCTTCTGGGAAGAAAGCTTTCTTTTCAGCACCCATTATATTTAAAATCCAGTTTGGTCCTATCTCCTTCTCTCTGTCTTGACAGGACAAAGCATATGCTCGATGACATACAGACATCCAGAACACAAAAGCATGGACCATGTATTGCTAAAGTGTTGAAATATGAAGTCCTCAGACCATTAGGAGTCACTTCTACTACTTGTTATTAGATACCTTGTAACACAGCAAGTGGATCCAAGCATGTGAATGCAAGTGTTGAATCTCAAATAAATTAGCCATTCAGAGTCAAACCCCTATAATTTACTTGACATTAGCATTACATGGGAAGCTCATAAAACTGCAGTATTTATTAACAGTATATGACATACCAGTGGATTGCTTGACACAGAAGACACTTTGCCAACGTGGGAGGTGTTTCTTACAACCTAAACAGTAGCAGACTTAGTACTGGGTTCATATAAAGCATATAGCTAATAACAGTTTTGAGAAATAGATCAATTTATAGCAGATATTTTAATAGTTACTTGTCAAGAATGTAATTGACAGCACACTTTATTCCTTTTTTTCAGGTATTTGAGCTGAATTTGAAATTAAATGATCTGGGTGAAAAAAAAAAAACAACTGACTTAGCAACACAGATTTAACAGTTTGAGTAGTCTTTGAAAAGTAAATTTATGGGACAACACCAGTTGCCTTATTTTCAGCTTTAGCAGGCTTAAGCACACGATCTTTAATTGCTGAAGTAAAATAAACACTGCATCTGCTTATCTATCATGTTAAAATGGACTCTTTAAAAACCAGAATGGATAAGTTGTCCAGCTTCTGATTTTTCTTCCATTTCTGAAACCACATCAAGAATACCAAGTTATCTACTTCTAAATAAAGCAGCTTTGGCTCATTATTAATATTTTACTAAGAGCTTAGTTCTTTCTTCATATACCCTAATTATATTCAGTGAAATCTGACTTATTTCTGAAAGCCAGATTATTTTTTTCTCGTTACCTGATGCATTTTCCTTTAATTATTAACCCCTTTTCTCTAACATAACTAGCAGTGGAAAACTGCCAGGAACATATATTAGAATAAATAGTTTTGGGATTACATCAGCCCAGCAGTTCCTATATTACTTCTTCTATCAGAATATTTTTTATATCAGCATTAGGAGAATGTATTTCTCCTCTGAACGGTAATATTTTGTATACTTGTGTCAGTTCTCATCATTTTTATTTCACAAATAATTTGGGAAACCTATTACCCATAATTACATATGACATCTCTATTTCAGTGGATCTAGCATATTCTTGGCACTTCAAACATATAAACCACGTAGACCAAGCTCTATCACAGATCAAAGAAGAGATTCATAGTTAACATATAAAGTAAAAAGTTAAAATAAAACAACCTCTGGACTGCATTCACTACCTATGACACAGTAAAACCATCTCGCTCCTCCTTTTAACACTACATATGGCAGATGGGTAGATCCAGCGGATGAAGTGGGTGATGGAGCTGGGGAGGGAGACCAGGCAGGGGAATGGTAAAGGCACATGCACCCAAACAGATCATGAGGTCACCTGGGAAGCTGGTGTTACTGACAGGGCTGGACCTCTTGAAAGTGGAACATTTGATGTAGGAAGTGGATGAGCTGATGATGCTGAAGGAAGAGTGGGTGGTGGTGGCGGCGGAGGTGGTGCCATACGTTGGTTAGGCTTGTCAACTTCATCTAAGTTTATGTCATCAAGATCTGTGGTATGAAGCTGCAGGCCACCAGCAAAACGCCGCATTGATGTGGCTGGAGGAGCAGATGGACGTCCACTTGCCAACTATGTGCAACAGAACAGAAATCTGCCTCAGCAGTTCATGTGACTGCAACAGCTCCAAAGAAATTAATGGCAAATCCTAGAACATCACTCAGCCTAACTGCTCCTGCACAGGAAGTTCTTGGCTTCTCCCACACAGACTACGCATAACTTTTTTTCTCCAAAAGCCTTTTTAAAGGCACTCCTTGGGATTTAAGTTTAAAAAGAAGAAAATTCAAGTGCTGTGACAGTAGCCTTGGCTGTTGGGGCAAAGGGGATGACACACACACAAAAAAATCCCAACTGCATGGAGTCTTCAGAAGGTAGGAAAAAAAACAACCCCAAATCCTAAAACACAGGACAAATCACAGATTATTATTTCTTGCCTCACTAGCTCTTATGATGAGAAAGCAGAACTGCTCCTTGCAAAGGTGATTATATCAGAAGAAAGTAACCAAAGACAGGCCCTGAAATCCCATGCCATTAAAAAAGGGAAAGGTGCTCAATTCTGGTATAAACATAACTAGACATCAATACAAGAGGGGGAAGTAGGCTTAAGCAGCATTTCAGGGTGCTATGAAATTCAGATCCTCAGGAGGCCCTGGATCTTCCAATTTCTGTCAATCAACACCAGATGCATTGTGGGGCTAACAGACTCCAAAGTCTAAACATGATTCTTCACACAAAAAGTAAGGTTGTAATGTGTAGCACCTACATATGCTGTTAGAGTGGCTAATATTTCTTTTATCAGTGATCTAAATGAAGTATTTCAGAAAATCTAGTTGATACTCTTTCGTTTCTGCTATTCTGTAGACTCAGCTGAGGAAACCTTAGAGAGATGAGCTGTCCCACAAACACACGCATCTTAGTCTAATATGACAATACTTCCCTTAAGCGGATATCTCTGTTGACATTTTTTTTGATCTCCTTACCTGCCATACTGACCTCTGGTACTAAATTAAAAAAGAAAGGCATTTCTTTGGCAGAGGTCAGGAGATCCTGACTGCTCTTGAATCCAAGTAGCAGTTCAAGCCTGTAATACCTGAATATTGTTCAGCTGCATTGATCCCTCATAATCATTCCGTTTTTGTGCTTTACATCAGTTCAACTGCTTGGATAGTTTTGTAGAAAAATTGTAATAGAATATTTAAATATAATAGAAATACAACAGTGATTTTAACCTGTAATGTTCCCTCTTACTTTACAGAGTAAGTGGGACAAAGATCTATCAGAATGCAACTAGCCAAATTTAGGTAGTGGGAGAAAACTCTGCATAATCATTTCACTGTCCTAGAGACCAGCACTGAAGAGCCACATGGATCTGAACCTGAGGCCAGGAGAACAGAAGACCATCTGCTTTTTTCAGAGCTGCTCTACATTGACCTGAAGAAAATTCATGCAAGAGTGTTCCCCACGGGTTCCCTCTGTGGTTGCAATTTCACAAGGACCCCAGGGGAGTTCAGCAGATCGCAGTGTTCCTCTTGAAAGCAGCTGTGCTTGAAAGACAGCCAGAGCAGCAGGATGGTGGGAAAGTCTCACTTCACATCTAGAACCATCAGGCTCTAAGGCACACTCACTATTTGCAACTCCCTTCATTTAAGGGGACTATGTAAAACACAGAAACAAACCCTATCCATTGTGAGTTCCTCATCTTTTTGTAATTTTCTTAATGTGTACCCTTATTCCATGCAATACCAGGAAGCATCCAAGAGCACATCATCAATGATGTTCTTACTTTCACAGGATACTAAACTATATTGTTGGATACTCTAGCCTCACTTTTATTATTCGTAGTATGTCCCACCAAGCCCAAACAGGTCACGAGGCAATAAAACTGTTAATCTGGTGTTGAGAATATACTTAAAATGACAAAATAATAAAAATTAATTAGAATAATAATTTTAAAAAATCCTCCCTAAAATACATGACCAGCAAACGCTACGCACTTGTAACTCATCAGTTATTGATACTTTCCCCTCTGCCTCTTAAACTGATGCTGAGAGGGAAAGATGAAAACAGATTTTTCTCTGGCAAAAACCTGTTGCTTTTAGAAGACAACCAGTGTGTTTTTAAGAGATCATGCAGTATATAAAGAAGCCAGAATTTTACCTCAGGAGACTCATTCTCCACAGAGGAAATCTGTTCTAACCGTGTCTGACAAAGTCTCTCCACCCAGTGCTGCACCTTTTCTGATTCTTCCAGGTCTTCTCGCTCTGTCTCGGATACCTTAACCGTAACATCAGTGCATGAAAACAGGTTACAGGTATAGTTACAATACAAGTCTATTTCAGATGCATGAAGTGCCATCTAAATTAGTTTAAAAACTAATAATGGCTTTGAGAAGTATTTCTTATCTTTCTGTCTTTCACTAAATGCATCATTCCAAATGGAGGCGCATTAACTGCGGAGGTATCCTCATGTGGGCAAAAACTGACTGTAGAAGCAAGCAAACATGGGGATGGTTTTGCAGTGAAACAGCAGTTTTTTTTAACTTTGTTATCTCTGACATAGCTAAGCAAGTGTCCTGTTAAGATAATTCCACTAAAGATTCAGCTAATTTTCTTTCAGTGTAATCTTGCACTTGATGGGAGAACATAACATACCTCTTGCACAAGACGATTTATTTTCAGTTGTTTTTCTTTCTCCAGCATTCCTTCTTTCTCTTTGGCAAGTTTTTGCTCAAACTCCATTTCCTTCTTATTCTTCCTCTGTTCACAGAGACTGTCACTTTTGGACTTCTTTCTCTCTTTCCCTTTCTGGGAAATTTTGACGGTTTTGGGTTTCTCTTTTTTTTAAGTGAAACATTTTTACACCAGATAAAACCATTCCAAACTTCAAGCTTAGTACATGAGTGTCTGCCTTGAAAATTTAATTACAGTCTGTGCAAGTACAGAGATAGTCCTTCAAAAGAAAGTCCTAAGTCCAGTTCCTCAGAAATCTGCTGGAAATTCAACCTTGTTTGTAAGGCCTGTGCACATTAACACAAGTTGGACAAGATCAGGCAGTTGCTCTTCTGCAAATTACAACATTAGGGCACACAGGCCTACTACAAAACTATGAATATTTATTCAGTTTTGGTTAGGTCTTGATTCTCCATCTCTCTGTTCTAGCACTTTTATAAAGATTTATAAAAATTTTATAAAAATGCTTTCACGTGACAGATGCTCATGTAAAGGAAGATGTGAATATTCTATGCATTCTACGTCTTCATGCATATGTCCTAAGCACTGCAAGTCTTAATACAACCAAAAAAAGCACTTATAAAGGAAAGGCTTAGATCAGTGTAGAAACTAAATTGTTCTCAGGAAAGAAACTGCATCACAAAGAACAAGTAGCTCCTACATGCACTGGATAAAATCTACTCATGTGAGCGAACTAATACAGCACAAAGCAACTCTAAAATTTTAGATGTAGAGTGCAACCAAAGGGGAAAACCACATGTTCTTTTTGGAGTCTCTGCTTCCTGCTGTCATGGAAATATACCCTGCTCCTTATTTCTACTTCAGTAAGGTCAGATTTCTGCAACCCTCTCCTGTTTGTAGTGGTAGGGCCTAGTTCATATTGGAAAGCCCATGTTACCCTTTCACATATGAGCAAGAAAAAAGGAGGAGCAGCTGGCCACTTACTGTCAGTTATTTCCAGTGACCAGGGAGGCTACGGCTTCAGGTTTGATTTACTCTGCTCATTATCATCAGCTACTGACTTTCCATGGTGGTTTTGGGAATTCAAAGAATAAACATGCTTACTTTAGATAGCATTATTTGTCTTTCTTCCACCTTTTACATGTTTTCTAAGGTCCTGTTATCAATATTACGAGATATTTTCCCAGACAACTACAAAAGCCAATTCTCCTAGTCAAGTAGTTAGTTAGCTGGAAATTCGTGCTGCCGAGTTCAGTGGGAGGCTGTCTACTGCTTCACTGTTAGGTAGTGTTTGGGGAGGTAAGTGGGAGGAACCAATCATCACTGGAGATGAAAAAAAATGTAAAATATTTAACTAAAAAAAATAATCTAGCTTTTCACACTAATGTTTTAACATGAAGATAATTCTGTGGCCATTCAGGGCTATTTAGTTTGTACCTTAATAACAATTAGTGGTATCCTTTAATAAATTAGAAAATATACTTCGTACTGTCTAGTAAATGTAAATATCTGGCAGGTCAACCTGCTAGTACCAACATTAGAAAGAATACTGAATTCGAAGGCAGTACGCATGCCAAAGTGTTCTGGAATACAAACATGTATCAGACAATCTTAGATGCATTTACTGCATTCAGATAGAACAGGATGAGTCATCTTTTTCACCCATCTCCCCATGGATTCTGTTTATTTTCTATCATAGACGTTTTTAGTACAGAGTGAAATTTTGTTTCTACACAAAAAAAAATCATTAAAAAATTTGGCATAGGATGAAAATTCATTACTTCCAGATTTAAAAATATTTCTAAAAGCAAAAAATTAAAAATACACCTTTTCTAGCTTCTAGTCAACACTGTGTAGTAGAGTTCAACACAAACTAGGCATGATCACTATTATATATAAAGGTATTTGTCAGCAGCAACACAGAATATCACCCATTTGTGTGAAGAAACTTTGTTTTCATAACATCTATTTTATTTTTCAGATAGAAATCCTAACTGTATTGGCATTCACGCAAGTTACAGATCCACGATGATTTACAGTCACCAGCAGTACAAAATGGTATCAGACTGTACAATCATTTTCTATTCTCTATTAAGGATCCACACAGAAGGTTAAAATAACAGTCCTAAATGGTGAAACAAATGCTTCATCTGCCAGACACAATCCTGACCTCCTCAGGAACCTTGAGTTGTCAGAAGAGAGCCACAGCAACTCTTCTTGACGCTTCAAAGCCCATCAATTACCATCAGCCATCACAAAAAAAAAAACCCCAAACCAACAATTTGCCACCAAAAGACACAATACAACTACAGAACCCTTAATAATTGGAAGAAATTAAAAGACTAAATCAACACCAGCAATAAAATAGTTTGAAATTCATAATTCTAAATTGCAATACTTTAGCAGCAACTCTACAGATACAGAAGTATTCTATCAAGCTTAAAGGTTTGGGTTTTTGGTTTGTGGGTTTTTTTTTTTTCCCCTCATTCTATGTCATGTACCTGTCTAAAAGCTTTTTGCCTGCAGCACTCTTCTTTCTGGGAGATTTGCAATGGTTCTCATTAAATTTTTGCTACTGGATTCTTTTTAAAAAGATTTTTTTTGAGGACTTTTAGAGAACACCAAGACACATGCTGCCCACCTGCACTGAACACCTTTTGCAAAGTATTGACATGTAATTCTGTCATGGGTTCAGCAGTAGCAGTCGTTTTTTCTCCTTCTTGGTAGCTGGTGCAGCGCTGTGGTTTTGATTTTGGGCCTGGGAACAGCGCTGATAACACCAGTGTTTTCAGTTACTGCTTGGTAATGTTTTGGTCTGGCCAGGGACTTTCTGAGTCTCACTGCTATGCCAGGGAGGAGGGGGAGCCGGGAGGAAGCAGAGACAGGACACCTGACACAAACTGACCAAAGAGGTTATTCCGTACCATAGTACGTCATGTCCAGGATGTGAAAACAGAGAGCAGAGACCCGGAAGGGTGTGGTGGTGGACTGGGGGTGCACAGCATGGTCAGGTTCTTGGTATTTGGGGGGTTCGCTGCTGGGGGGTGCACTGGCTGGGTAGGGCCTGGTGAGCAGTTGTATTCTCTTTCTTTGTATTTCTCTTGTATTATTACTGGTGGTAGCAGTAGTGATTTGTGTTATACCTTAGTTACTAAACTGTTCTTATCTCAACCTGTGCGAGTTGAATTCTTTTGATTCTCCTCCCCATCTCCCCGGGACTGGGGGAAGAAAGAGGGGTAGTGAGTGAGTGAGCGACTTTCGTGAGTTTTAGAGACTTAAACCACGACAAATTCCCACTGAAGCAGGCAGAACTTGAAAATCCAAAGAACTTCAAAAGGACAAATCCCAGCAGATGCATCCCAAAATGCATCTTAATTTGTATACATGCTAAAAGAAGCAGCATTTGACCATCAAGAACATCTAGTAATAACAGTGAAGAAAGGAAAATAGGAATTAAAATTCAAATGCACAGCAAACAAGTTTACACAGCAAACTTTGTACCTTGCGGATTGTGGGAAATTTTCCTTCATACCGATAAAACCACCCGAAAGCTACAAAAGGTAAAGCAAAAGTTTTTTGAAGCAAAGTTGAGGACTGGTTCAGATTCAGACCAACCCATGTTGATACACATAACTGATAAAAATTTATTTGAAATACCAAATACCAAAGGTTTGATATTACACAACAACTTCTTGAATGACTTCTTGATCAATTGTGTTTGTAGATTTAGGCATGTTATCCTTATTTTACTGATACATATTTTATGTTAAATGAAGCAAATGCAGCAAGTACCTTTCACAAAGAACCATACAGCCATATGTATTGCTAAGATTTCTGTGCTCACAGTCTTACTGTACAGTTAGCAAGCCTTAAAATGAAACAGGTATTCAAACTCCTTCAAGCTTGTGGCAGAACACAGGCATTTGAGGAGACTGAAAAAAAATAAAGCTCCATTTCCTACAATAAAATATTTCAAGCCAAGTGCATAAATATTCAGAAACATTACTGAGTATATTTATACAAAAGAGTCTGTTACTATGATTTTAGGCAAGAAACACTCGTAACACACAGGTTTCAATATAATCCACTTTTCTGGAGGACTGATGGATTTTGCATTTGTATCAAGATATCTTTAGAAAGCAACGACAACAAGAGCATCATAACCTTTCATTGTCTGCCAAAGGACCACTCATACTGCTCTAGAAAAACTAAATTATCAGTTCAGCGTCAAGACTGACTGTCAGGAGGAAGCAGAACACAGGAAGAGTCTGAACTAGCATAGGAAGTCAAGGCTGAGTGGCAAACCTGTTTGTCCTGCTTCATGATCACTTCATCCATGTCATCTGTTTCAAGTTGGTCATGTGCAACTCCCTTTACATCTACTAGAGAAACAAAGGAGGAAAAGAATGAGGAGATAGAAATGACAGACTAACTGGAACTGGAGGTTCCCATGAAATGAGCAGGAGATCAGCAATGTCTGAGTATAACTGTCCACGAAATAAAATGAAGCTACCAATGCAATATTTAACCAAGTAATTGAAAAAAGGGAGAGAGGAGAGGGGGAGGGGGAAAAATAATAGAAAGAGGTCCTGCTTAAACCAAATTAGTTTCCAGCCTCCTCCAACCCCAAGGAGCATATGGCCAATTAGTCTGCTCTGCTATGAAGGGAAGCCTGCATTGATAGGTGGCTTCTTCTGTAATCAACTAAAACTGGATTTTTGTAAATAGATAAAAGATGGTTGCAGGAAAAAAAAAAAATAAAAGAATCCCCATTTCAGTTTCATCCATGTAAAGTTTAATGACTTCCCCAAAGTCACACACACACACAAAAAAAATAAAAAAGTTAAGACCTGACCCAGGTCTTCCTTCAGTTATGCAGCAAGCACTTTCCACTTTTTCCTTTGTCTAATACCATTTTAGCACACTTTCCACATACTATCTGTAGCTTCCAGTTTAGCTTCTTAACTGACAATTAAGCTCCAAACATCTTAAATTCCTTTGGACAACTAAGTCAGACTTACACTTCAGGGCAATTCTTCATGGAAAAGTTGCAGTGCACAAACTAGCACCCCCTCAGTCTCTCGACTAATTCTGAAGCAGACTGCCTAGTAATATCAAAGCAATTTTCAGGCTGGGCAGACTACAGCCCATTTGTGAAAAATTTGCTGCAATGGATGAACAGAGGAAAAAGACAGGAAAAAAGGACAGGGGAGGAAAAAGAGACAGATTCAGTGAGAAAAATGATAGTAGGAGGGGATTAGGGAAAAAAAAACACAGAAAGCAAGAAAAAAGTGTGTTAAAGTCTGAAGGTAGTATCTTAAATCGACCATCTGTCAGAGTGGAAAAAATACCCTGCTTTTTCCAATGCTTTTCCAAATTAACAGATCTGCTACTATACACAGCAGCTTATGGACAGGTGCCCGAATTTTGCAGATTCTTAGAAATGTGCCTAGCTTTCTCATGATTAGGTCACTAAGAATTGATTCACAAGCTCTGACTGCGTGTAGGTTTAATTAGTACATGCTTACGTGCTTTGTTATCTAAGCTCTTAGTATTTAAGATCATTTTTGCAACATTATTATAACATCATCATTTCATTTTCAAGATGGCTGTCAAAAGAACATGAACAGAAGAAAGTGATACCCAGAAAAATGAAGTGGTAGATACTTTACCCAGCGAAGGAATAAACCAGATATGAAAGGCATGCTGGTAGTCACCAATTCTTAAGAATCTTTGATTATTCTGCTTTGTTTAGTGTCTCTCTCTTGTTTTGCAACAATGACTTCTGTGGCATTTTAGATGACACTCTATATTTAAGTTGTTTACTCAACTAAGTTGTTTACTCCTCCTCATGGAAGGGAAACAAGGGAACTTCAAGACATTCCTACAGCCTCCCAATTAAGAGGACTGAGAGCCTGCTGAAGAGATTAGGTATTTTCTGAAAGCTAAACTAAGTCACTTCCTCCAAGCCAAAAGTAGGGATTCCACATCTACCATTTTTAGTTAGAAGCAGATTAAAATACTCAAAACCATAACCTCCGTCCTCCATAACACACTTAAGAGTAAGGAAGAAGAAAAAAGGTTACAACAGGAATTGTGAAGTGCATTCTTTCACTCCAAATGAGACTGCAAATCCAGTACTAATTTTCTACCTTCAAATACTCCACTTTCCAGGATATTTTCTCAAATATAAAAATTATGTTAAATTATTTGCTGACATGATTAATGCAGAAAGCTCAAAGATGATTCCAAATAAAAGAACAAATCCAAACACTTGTCTCCTCTTCTTATCTTCATTTTGAAAATAAAATGCAGTAACAAGATGCCCGTAAAACCTAAAAAATTACTTGTTGCTATAAAGAATATTTTCTTCCCTGAGATGAAAGGACTCATATGTATAAATTCACATTTGAGTATCAGCCTATCCACGTGGACATAAACACATAATCATATATAATTTAAAAATGCAGCACTACTTCCATTTGGGCACGTAGTGGAAATCAGCACAAATCTACTAATGCAAGAACTGCTCTGTGAAAAGGTTGACAGGCCAAACACTGAACAGAAACAACACAGAAAGGAATGCACCAAAACCCCAAGCTCATGAGGTTGATACTTCAGCCAATTTCTTAGTGAGCTTTACTTTTTTTTCTTTTCTCTGCTGCGGCTGATTGCCAAAAAGCATGACTGTCCGAGTGGACATAGGTTTTGTGAGTTAGGTACCTGTTAAGTAAGGGCTATTAAATTAATCTATCATATGCTTTCAGCCTTCTGAAAATAAGCAAGTCAGCTAGCTTGGCTTGGATACAAACTGCTGATATATTCCATACAGCTCAGTGATGCATCTGACAAATACTTTCCCCAGGAGGGAGACTGAAATCAATGTCTTACTTTTGTGTTTGGAATGAGGGGCAGGGTGCACTTCTGCAGTTACAGTTTTTACAGATTTGGGAGGTTCTTTAGGACCCCAGTCTTCTTCCCACTCCTTTCTAAATTTTTCTTCCTCTGCTGTTATCCTGTAAGAAAAAATAGATAAAAAAATAAATAAAAATGCAGCTAGGAATTCTGAGTATAAAACCAGCAGCATCAAATATAAATTAATCACAATTATTTACTGTTATGTTTGGGTTTTTTCTATTTAATACAAAGCATAATAAACTGCCCCTTCCCCCAAACTAAATTCCTTCCATCAAAATTCAATTTAGTAAGCTATTAAGATAATGTGTAAAATTCAATGCAATTGAGTATTCTTATTTAATATTGAGACTTCTAAGGCCATTTATATAAAACAGCTGCACATATATTAAGCCCAGAGTGATACACTACAATATTGTCACCTTAAGCCAAAAATCCATCTCTCAGCTACTAAGCTTTAATTTTTAGAACTGAGAATTATCTATTAGAAAACCAGTCAGTTTTAACCAAAATATTAAGTGACAGAACAGCAAATCTCAAGTAATTTACACGAGAAGTGCCATATAACCTAATAGGTTGTAGCTTCATATATGGAGCCTTTAAGTGATTCAAGACCTATTCTTAGCTGTAGCCTGTCTTGAACTGGTAAACTGATATACAGTACCGAAATTTACCAGGTCTTAGATCTAAATGATGCTATTTATACTTGGATTATCTTTTGCATCTCCAATTTAGCTACAGTAAATTTAAGAAATATCCACATGTGGGCAAAGCTGAGGTGAGTATTTAAATTTGGAGGCATAGTCAATAGCAGGGAACATTGGACAGAATGTTCTTACATTTCATTTCAATTAAAAAACAAAGGGATTACAATGAATTTGAGGTACACAGAATTCAGAACCATTTAGGCATGTTTCATTTTTTTTCCTCAAAAAATGCATGCAGGATATCAGTAAATGGCACAGTGAATTTATACAAGGAATTCCTGCAAAAAGGATTTTAAAAACGGAGCAAAGGGTCATCCTCAAAAAATGTTAATACAGAAAAGCATTGTATTCTAGTGAAACTTCCTGTCCGCAACTGCTTATTAAAGCTAACCTTTAGAATGAATCCAAGCTCCTATACCACCATCCTCCCTCCTCTACACCAAAGAGACTGACACTGACTTAACAGTTTGGATTATAATATGGAAAAGCTTAAAAACTGCCTGAGCAACAGTTGGAAATTATACAAGGAAGTCTACAGACATGCAAGCCCTTAAAATGAGCAACCTTCAAGGCAGCCTACTCATGAAAGTCCCCTGAGTGAGCAAAGATGCACTTAGTTCAGAAGGATACTGCAGATACCAAGTATTTATTATGACAGGCAATCTGGATTCAGAGAATAAAATCATTCTTCACCTCAGGCAGTCTGCTTTTATAGCAGCTTTCCATGGCTATTGCAGGGATTTCTACAGTAGACCACAATAGGGAACAGGATATCTATTCCCCAGGAATTAGAAAACATTTAAGAATTCATCCATGTGCTGCAGTAGAGCCTATAACAGGACTGCCAGAAGATACTTCTGCTGTCACAGCTGGGGAATATGTTCCTTTTTGCACCTCAGAGATTCAGAAATTCCTGCACGTTTTCTATCAGATAATTTTAGCTAACACAAGTACATGAAAAGGGGCTTAAGTGAATGAATATGAAATAAAAGCTGTTTAAGATGTCAGTGTGCAAAACTGAATACTTCAGGATCAATCTTGGATCTAAAAGGCTGAATCAAAACAGATATTGTGCAATTTCACATTACCTTTCATGCAATTTCCCAACATCATTTAGAAGGGAAACTGATTACTGTGAGAACAATGTGTTATGCTGGTTAATTTTAAAGTTCCAAATGTAAAACAATGCTTAAGGTATATTTATATGACTGCCTTTATTATGATACAATCTTTGAATACATCTACTACCTAGAATCACAGAATTTTTAAAACCAGCGTAGACTGTGATAATAAAAATCAGATTTCCTGAATAAAACAGGTTACAGGACTTGCTTTTGGTGCCACAGCTTTAATTTAATTAATTTTCTCCTTAGAAAAGCAAAACCCTACTAAAAATTTATGATGACTGAAATTTTTATTCAAGACAATTATCATATAGTCCTTTTTCTAGACTAAATCTACAAGACTTTGGTTTTCAGAACTGCCTGATAGACTGAAAAGGCTATTAAAAGTGAACACTTTCACAGGCCATGAGCAAACTACCTGTATTTTGCTGGTTTGCTTTTTTGACATAAACTAAGTAGGTATGTCATCAAACCCCTGAGTACATGCATGTTTTTAACTCAGTCTTCTCTGTTTCTTCCCTGATTCGTTTCCTTGAAGCATTCATTTCTCTTTTTTTTTCCTGTTAGGATTAAATGTAGCAATTCCGTGACAACAGAGTAAACAATTTCTGACATACAGAACTTCCTTAAGTTTCTCTACACATTCATAGCATTTTAAAAATAAGCAGCCAACTTCAATTTTATATTGAATTTTTTATTACCATAACCCTCATGTTTCCCAGGTGCTGATTTTCGGATCAGTTTCCTATTCCATAACTGTTGTATACTTATTCATCATTGGACCCTCCATCTAGCTAAATGGAAATATCACACAATGTTGTTATTAGAAAAGAACATGCAGGACATTTTCAGCCATATCTAATATGCAAGGACCCTTTTTCAGGCTGCATAGTGCTTATGTGAGGTATCTACTTACTGCTCTATTTCTCTGCGATATCTCTCCTCTTCCTCTGCAGCCTTCTGGGAAATCTCCAGTTTTCTTCTATATAAGAGAAATTAGGACACCATGATAAAATTATTTTCTGAGTAAGAGTTTGCATAAATTGCCTCAGCATATAGTTAGTAAAAGATACAGATGGCAAACACACACATTGAGAAAAATGCTCCTTTTTAAATGTTGTCTTTACGATACCAAGGATTCAATATACTTCCATAGGAACCCTGAGGACATTCATTACCATCTGGATAACAAGGCCATGTTACCTATTTAACTCCTTAAGACCCTCTTTCCTTCTGAGACAGTTCCATAGGATATCATTTTAAGAAGCTAAAATTAGTAACAATGCTACTAAAAATAAAGAAAGAGGGAAAAGCATTATGAAAATAATTAATATCACACTGAATCATAGGGGAAACAAAGTGACCCTTCTACTCAACACGCGTTTGCATGATATCAACTCTGAAAACCCAGAACATCAAGAGCACCACAGAGTAAGGATTTATGAACACAGACTCCACAAAAGCAAAACAAAGTTGATATAAGTTGGGAATCTTCTCACAGTTGTTCCCATCTTACATGTCCTTTCCCAATTCAAGGTAAAATTTTCAGACTCTCCTATACAGCATCCTTACAATCTCTCTCTCTCTTGCTGCTCTTTGATGATTTTGTTAGTCTCCAGTGCAAGTCGCTTCTGATGCATTAACTCCTGGCGTTCTTGCTCACGAAGACGTGCTTCTCTCTGCCTTTCTTCTTCAGTCATAAACAGCTCCTTCCCCTGCAATCAGAGCCACCACCCAAATCAGTGGTAAAAAGGTCTCATGAATGTAGCTCTTCTAAGAAATAATTCAAAAGTGACTACATACCGGCACATCTGCTACTCTCTCATATCACTTTTTTCTGAAGAATGCTTTCTGAAAGACCCTGACAGATCTGACCACTTCATTCCAAAGAGCTACTCCACTTTCAGTCTCAAAGATACAAGGTGCTGAACACCTCAGAAGAGGCATGCAACTATGAAAGTCAGCGGCAACAGCATGAGTCATGCCAAAGACATGCTTAGTGTGTCACCCAGAAAATACTCCATATTATGCTGCCCTGAAACCTAACTGAGCAATGCAGTGCTAGAGATCAGCACACTGCATGAATCCCAGTGTGGAAAACAACTATATAGCTACTACATTTTAATGCTCTCGTGCCTGGGTGCTGTGGAAATGTATCATCATTCACAGAACCCAAATACAGGGAATGTACATTGCCAAAAGGTTACATAGTGCTTCAGTTTTTGTTTCTGTTTTGTTTGCTTTATAATTAAGACACCAGCAATGTTTTCTATTCAAAAAAAGTATTTCCATGGTGCTATATGTGGAACACTTTGATAGCATCCATCTAATCTTCACTACCGAAATTAAAATCCCATGTTAATTAGGAAGGCAGGACTTTTTATGTCTCTGAGGCTCAAAGTAGACAGCTTGAACAAAAAAAAAAGGCAGTGAAGAATGCCTTTGCACCACAGTCTCTGGTGACCAAAAAACCACAAGCAGAGCAGCTGTTTCCTTTGGCAAACTCTTCTTCAGCACTAAGACATATACTGAGGAGAGACAAGCAAGGTGAAGTAAGGTAGTGCAAAAGATTACTCATTTTAAGGATGCAACCACAGTGGTACATGCTTGCATAAGCCTTATTTTTTCTAACAGCTAGTAATGTATCTGGGAGTTGAAACTAAGTCCTTAGGATGCTCAATTCCAGAAACTGAATCAACTAGCCTGGAGCATTTGTTTAAATAACAGTTGACAACACCTTTAGACAACTGCATCTTTTGTTACTCTAAAAGTAGTTTAATTAAACCACAAATTCCTTAATATAGCTGCACAGTATACATGAGCACTTAGAAGTAGCTTAGGTGATTTCTTAACCTTGTTTTCCCTATTTAATTCAATTGCAAGTCAATTACAAAATACCATTTTCGATTAGTCTATGGAACTTCAGTATCCTCTTGTATAATAACTATACTTTTTACTCCAAGAAAGATTAAAGCAGTAAAAACATTATAACATTTAAAGTTACACATGTCACTGGGAAGATTTAATTTATTTCAGCTGATTTAAGATTAGGCCCTAAAGGCATATAGTTCTGTAGCAGAGAATACTGGAAAAGGACAAACTGAACAATTTTCAGTGTGTTGATACACTACAAATCAGGTAAACAGTTACACAAGGAATTAATGTTGAATAAGACTAAAACATCAGCTATTCAGGACAACAAATTAATTCGCACCAATCCAGTTCACCTTTCTTGTTTCCGCAGAGGCAGCCATCTGCTAGAAAAGGACAATTTCCATTCCTTGTCAAGGGAATGGTTGTGCACTGGCCCAGTCATGAAACTGTTTTACACTGTTTACTGAGAATATTGTGGATAGGTATCAGGAAAGTAATCAAAAGCCACTCAACACTGCCCTGGTTGACAGAATTTAGTGGTACAGACATTATAAAGAATTATGGCTTTACTTCTTATCTATTAATTTTTAACATTTCTTTGCCCACATAGCAATTTTCACAAATGTTCTGCTTTTACAAATATACTACTTACAGCGCCTGCTACCACAGAGATAGTCAAAGTACGACTACTTTTGAGCACTCTGACAGCCTGCAAATTAAAACAAACAAGTCTGAATAAAGTGATAAAAGGCCTACATATATTTACATATATATATATTTATATGTATAGATATATATGATGAAAGATGCTGGCTGTCTAGGCTGGAATTTCCAGAAGACCTACCTGAATGCAACAAGGTGGTAGTTATTCAAATCTCCAAACACCCGTGTTCCATATATAATCTCTTTGGTTAAGTACCCCAGTATCAAACATATTTTTTGCAGCCAGTAAAACCAGACAGATGCTTAATAAGCTGACAACTATGAATTGGGGGAACTAGGAAGACTTGATCTTACCTCTTTATGATCCACATTAGAAAAGTCCACTCCATTTACCTCAACAATCTGATCACCAACCTAAAGGAGATAATTGAAATTTTAGTACAGATGCTGAATTAGTACATACATTAGATGAAAACGGAAAGAGATATAGTTTCTAACATTCTAAATACAATATTTATAGGTACTACAGAGTACAAGGGGAACAGACCAGAAACTAGCGAGGCTTGCACAACCTCCTGTATTAGCATTTCCCATTGCCACTGTTTGAGACCAAATACTGTGCTTGATGGGCTATTGTTCCAACCCAAGAGAGCACTCTAATGTTCTTAAACTTTTGGAAATTCACTTCATTTGAAATGTAACCACAAGGAATTTCTTTCAAATAGGAAAAAAACCCACAGCTAGTGATTTTACAGTGGTCCAGAATCCCTGAAGCACTAAATACCAAAGGAGATTTCCTTGTGGTACCTTACCTTGGAAGGTGGCATACTTACCTCTAAGCCCACTTCTGCTGAAAGAGAACCCGGCTTAACATTGCTGATAAATATGCCTGGTTTTTGTGTTGGGCCACTGGAAATACTAATTTAAAAAAAAAAAAAAAAAAATCAAACATTTATAGGATAATATTTATATAATAATACAGAGTAAAACAGTGAGAAGTCTTAGTTGGCTTTTTTTTTCTTTCACAATTTGTTTCCAGTTAAAGAATATTTTTGTGTTATTATCCTGCCCTGAAACAAACAACAAAATTCGGAGGGCAAAAGAAACCTGAAAGAAAATTGAAAAGAAAAACATTCAAGCTTCTAGGTTTTCCCTTAGATGTTGAAACTAGTGCAGTATACTGACCTATGTAGTCTCTAAGGGACTGGGACACTAATGACATTTGAAAGCTAACATGTAACACAATGAAGAATATTAACTGCCTGCACATTTACTCACTAAACTGCAGTATGCTCTATGTACAATTGAATGGTATTTTCCAGGATTATTTATTAGAAAGCAAGAAGGACATTAGAATTAGAGGCCAACACCTAGCCTGGAAACTTTAAGCTACAGTCTTAGTTGGGCCTAAAGACGGCAGTGATTTTTTTAGATAATATACCCAGCAGGTGATGGAACCACCTTCTCCATGGTTTGTAAATAATTTTTTAAACACCTTTTCATCTTCCAAATAATATAAAAGAAAAAATATGCTTTAGAAAATATGCTGTGCAGTTCAATCTTGACAATGCCAATTACATCCATCTAAATACTGAAGAAATCCTACCATATCTTCATACTCCAAAACCTCCATAACTAGCTGCAGGGACATTACTCTGAGAAGAATCTGTTTATATTTCTAAAAATCTAGCAAATTTAACATTACTTTTAGGAGCTGGATATAGCAGTGAATAGTTTTTCAGTCACAGAAAGCAGTCTAAATTCAGTGACTGAACCTGACAGTGGACAGTGCTGGAACTTGCTATGTCACAGAGTAGCATTTAAAAGTATTTTGAAATATAAAAGCATTTAAAAGTTCCAATTCCATGACAACTTGTATTATGTCACTTCCAGCCTGCTCTTACTTGTAAAAGATTTTTTTTTGTTTTAAGTCAGAACTTGTAACACAGGCATTTATGATTACACATTATTAGACAAAGGTGTGCCACAGATACCCTCCTTTTCCAGTTTGCCTTCCTGACCCAGTGTGGACGTCCATTTTCTTGATATGAGATTAGTGAAGGATGGAAGTAACCGCCTTAAAATAATGTTACAGCAGTAACAAACTGGTGACATTAAAGAAGAAACAGGTACCCACCTGCATCCCATGCCTTTTGTACCAATCAAGCTAATGAAGACTTTCTTCTCCTTACTGTCTCTTCCTCCAGAAGAAGCAAGACCAGCAACACTGCCCTTTCCTTCCTATAGGGGGTTAAAAAAATGGAGCAGATGTTACTTATGCACAACTCGTATCAAGACTACTACAGAATTTCATTAAGGCACAATCAAACCCTGCCAGCATCAAGATAAGATTCTTCAAAGGATCCACTGGAGAAGAATGTCAAATACAGTCATTTCAGTGGAGCTGCAAGGCTGAGGTGAAAGACTGAACTTATCTTTCTATTTGGATAAGAATGTTTAGTCAGACTTTGTCTGCAGAAAAGGGTAAAGGAAAATTAAAGGAAAGTGATACAGCAAAATAATAATTTAGATGTTCCTTGACAAAAGAGTTGGAAAAATACATGATAGTGCCATTTAACAATTTCTTCCTGAAAGCTAAAGAATGGTAATTGTGGTCTCTCTTTTCACTTCTGCAACCCATGGAAGTCACTTGCATTCATACCTGCCATTCCTCCACTAATACAGCTAAGATAAGCCTAACAGTCTGTTAAAGATTTATACAGAAGAACTGTAGCCTGATAAGTTAATAAGGCAAACCAAAATAAAGCACCAATTGATGAGTAAAAGATATCTCATTTGTATCCTGCCCTTTCCTTACTTAATGAGGCTTAGAATCATTTCACATCACAACAAATGTTTCTCCCACATTTGTAAAAAGATATTGCATGACAGAAATACATAAAATAACTCCTGTGATAAGGTCAGAGGAAAAAGTGTTTCAGAACCATCACACATTTCCCAGAAGACATCTTAATAACATATTTATCTCTTACCCCAGAGTCTGACACAAACTGGTCCACATATTGCCATTTAAGGGGCTCATCTGCTGAACTGGAAGGGAAAAGTAATTTAAATTACTGTGGACAAAATAGATGTGCACGTGTTAAAGAAGTGATTTTGGAATGTGGCCTCCTATTTTGCCACAAAATAATTATCAAATTGCTTTGGATACCATCCACAACTACTAGTTTATTTTCCAGCTATTTATATAAAACAAACAAGCATACAGCTAGTTAGGCTAGTAAAGCTGGACATACATAAAATTGAGAAAACCACCTCAAGTGAAACAATTTTGGGTAACTCTAAGAAAGACTGTGAAATGATCCGAACAACCTGATCAGCTTATATAAATAAATGTCTAAGATACACCTCCCATCATTAATACTTGAAAAAATTGGAGAGGATAATAAACTGAACATTTTCTAAGTTCTGAAGAAATCCTCGAATATTACATACACAGAGAAACAGTGGAGCTCTCCGTTAAGACAGGTGCACTGATAATGAAATTTCAGGTAAAATGCATGAATAATAAGAAAATAGAATTTGGTTCACTTAAGTAGGCAACTGTCTTAAAATCTGCCTGTTTATCACAAAGGACATGATATTTTAATCAGCTACAGAGATGCCCATTCACACATTTTCAAATATACAGATAAACACAAAGGTTCTTTGGATAAAGAGGCAATGTGAAAATGAATCGCCTGATCTGTTTTCAAATCAAATACCATTACCTTTTGACAGGTATCATGCCAATATCTGAAAAAGAAAAACACTTTGTTATGTTACACTTCCTACAGATCACCAGCAACCTATCAATAGCAGCCTTCAGTGATACAGGTGATTTTTTTTGTTACTTACGTCTTACTTTTATGGACACTATTTTCTTTGTACGAATGAGATTTATGACTTCTTCATGTGTGCATGATGAAATGGAATATCCATTTATACGAACTATCTCATCTCCAACCTAAAAGATGAAAGGGAGAAGAAAAAAAAAATAGTGAATTAACATGAAAAGGTTTTTAAGCAATGATGTAATCTGACAATCATTTTGATGCAAAGTTTGATGATGTTGAGTCCCAGATACTTTGTAAATTTCAGGTAGTGTCCAGTCAAAATGTCATCCTGATAGTTCACAGAACTTCTCATGAACTTCAACAGGAGTTTGTTATTGATCAATGAAACTTTGTGTGCCTCCTCACAAATATGTCTGGTTTCATGGCAGCATGTCAAGGGTTCAGCAGCAGCAGTCATTTTTTCTCCTTCTTGGTATTATTTATTATCCCTAGCTTATGACTGCCTAGCATGTTTCACTTACAGACTAAAGTTTCAAGCTGCCACATTTCAGTTCAGGCTTGAGTTTTCCATGCTGCTATCTGCATGAAGCCGATTTGAAGTGAAGGCAAACCTAAAGCACCTAGTTCTAAACAACAAAATTCAGGTGGAATGCATTTTCACACTCATAAAAAAAAAATATATCTACAATTACTACGTTGAGAGGATCTCTGCTTTGGAACTTAAGTTTAGAAAAGGTCCTTATACTACAAATCAAGATTTTAAAACATTTTCATTGGCAAAAAAGTTTAGGGGAAGGGGTAGGTTCACCATAATGTGTTTGGTGAAAGTTACTTAATACAAGATTCTGGCTATGGTAGTTCTGATCTGAGGGGAACTTCCCTTTCATACACTTGCTTTGGGTCTGCTGGTGCATCAGCCACTGGTACCAAGATCAGTTGTGAAACACTTTTAATTACAGCTGCAGAAGATCAGAAGGGTTAGCTCTTCCAGAAGGCAGGAGGCACAGAAGAGTCACCACGAACACAATAGGATGAGAAGCTTCATTCAGCTGTAACCACTAAGGTAGAGCAAAAAAACCCACTATCTGCTTATAGAATTAAAGACTCCACTGCAATATTCACAACGATATTACAATAAATATCTTAACCTTTAACATGCTTGTTAAGACTGTGACACCTTAGGTAACTGTGACCCAATTTTTTTTTTAAATAAAACAATGTTTCTTTTTTTTTTTTTTTATTTAGCCAGATATTTCCATTCTCCCCCATAGAAGCTTTCCAACTTCTCTGTCACTGGAAGGACAGACAGTAATACCATCAGTCTTCGACTGAGCAGATGATCTACTGTCCACACAGACTAAATGACACAGTGTATCTAGTGTTTTCTCTATCACACCAGTCTGATGGGAGTATCTGCGCCTGCAAAAAGTGAAGAAGTCACAGTTGAGCTTACTGAGGACTAGCTTCCTTGTGCCTTCTTAACAGTTTTAAGGGAAAAAATGGGCACTGCTGGAAACTTCTACAGCATTGCACAGTTCAGCACCAAAAGCCTAAATTTGCATCACCACATTTATGTGAGAGGAGGGAGTGGAATTGGAAGTAGGAATTCCTCAGTATGGCCTGCGTCTTAGAGACAGATTAACACACACCTTGGCTGCCAGGACACTGGGCATGCCATGACCTTCTGCTTGTTTTTTGTAAGTATTATCAAATCTTCCTACTGTGATATCTTCAGCTAAAACCCAACCAAACAACCAAGCAAACAAAAACCCAAACCACCACTAAAAAAAAAAAAAAAAAAACCAAACCCCAAACAAATCCATTTATTTTCTTCACTTTTCACACACTTTTCTACTTGGTCTGGGAAGTGCCATATGCTCCGCAACAGTACACCCAACTTTAACACTGCTTTACCAGCATAGCTCACGTAGCACGGTTTCCTCTCCCCCCTGAACTTGAAGATTTTTATCTGACACAACACAGCACCAGAAGTCTACAAAAGCAAAGAGAACGCAGTACGTGACAGTCCTGCTGGAGAGAATACACTTGCAGAAGCTGAACGTGACTGCGGTCCCCAGCCCCAACCGGTGGGACTGCTGCTCCACCTGCTGGACACCCGAAAGTGTCACCCAGGGCAGTGGCCTGAGTGCAGTTTGCAGCACTCCTAAGAGCTTGACTGTTTCCATCTAAGCCACTAAGAGATTTTAATATGACGTTTTGTAAGAGCTGAAGTAAGTCAGTACTGATGGCTTTTGAACATAAAACCTGCGGTAAAAATGCAGAATCAGACAAGGAAAAGGGATTTAGTGTCATGCATCTGACAGCTCTTACTATGAGGGAACACTCAAACTTATTCTAAACATTCAAAACTATATCCACCCCACCCATTCACACCACAGGCCTGGCCGCCATGTCACTGCAGTCCTCCTTTCCCTGCAAATACAAACACCGTATTTTTAGCTAGTCTAGAGGAGTTCCATTGCCCTCAACACTTCAAGAAACCCATAGTAAATAATGCGTTTTAAGGACTGGGACTAGCACCGGCAGAGCAACCGTACTGTCAAGAAGCAAAATGCCTTGAAAGTATGTCAGACTGTGTGTAAAGGCTCAGCCTATTTCAGTTTCTGCTGGTTATTCTAGGAAACAGCAGGAAAGCGAGTGGTGACTGCTTTTCAAAGGAAGCTTGAGTTCATCAGTAATAAAATGTCCAAAAAGCTTCCCCCATTCCCATCTTTGGCCTCTCTCTGTATTACTCACTTGCAAAAATACCACAAGTTTGCATATAATTACTTAGCCTCAAGTGTACAATCTTGACCTCATTTGATCTACCTGGACTTTTCTGTTGGTCTTACGTATTTGGTGGTGGTGGGGCTTTTTGTTTGTCTTTACTTCAAGATTCCCTCTTTTATTCGCATCTTTTGCATCATACAGGTTATAAAAGACCATGAAGCTCGGGTTTGCACAAACACAGCTTTTTAAAATGGTAACCTAACCTACTGTTATTAACTGCAATGTCTTAACACCCAGAAGCATCCCGGTTTTAGGACTGCAAATGGCAATGCCATCTGTGAGTCTCCATACAGCTTCTGTATTAGCAGAACTAGCGTTGCAGTGAGGATGTCATCAATCACCGAGAGTCATCTTTTAGTATTGTATCATCTCCCTAAGAGGCACACAATTGCAAAATTATAAATGCAGCCAAGGGCATATTTTATTTTTTCTTCCCATGTGGGAATGAGCTTTTCCCATATACATCCTTTTAATACTTCTCTTTGCTGAGCTTCTGAAATGACATGAAAAGACAGTCTAGCATTCTTCACTCATTCTAATGACATTTGTATTACTGATTGTGCTTTAGAAATACCACAATCCAGGCTGAACTACAGGGGACATACAGACATGTAACAAAAAAAAAAAGTGTTCATACACTGAGGTAATTCATAGAGGTTTTTTTATGTATTTTGTTACTTTTGCACTTGTATCACTGTATACCAACCTTCTGAATCAAAAGCAGTAGAAACAAAAGTCTGCAGGATTCGGCAGATTAAAACAGTGAACCTTATTTTGTTATATAGTAGTTTCTCCTTTCCCTACCAAACAGGGAGATAACAGACTTCCAAAGAAAAGCTGCAAGCCTAACTTTACCCAAGTAAAAGCCTATTATTTGTAACTTTTAACATAAGAAATAGAATGTTTAGTGCTTCCAGGAAACTGAAGGGTTTTTACGTAACATCACTGCTTCAAATTTCTCATTCTGTATACTTCTTCCACTTTCATCGTTCATACCAATCTCGATCTCTTGGTATTCAACAAAATCCCCATAGACATAAGAATCAGAAAGGAAGGCAGAGAGGGGGAGGTAAAGAACATTTCTTCATGAAAGGACAAAGTACTTGCCTTTTAGAAAACCTGCAATCAAAAAAAAGAGTTGAAACTACAAATGCCTCAGTGAGGCTTCATGACTATTAAGCCATTTTAATCTAACTTGGAAACTAGTTAAAGGAGAAATCATGCAAAATGAATCAGATTTTTTTTTTTTTTAAGCAGCAGGACGTAAAACTGATGGTCTAATAGAAGATCATTATACTTAGACAGCATTTCTGGCATAGAAAATGTGTAGAGATTTAGTTAAATAAAGCAGGTGGATGAAATTTCAGAAGCAGTTGGCATTACTGTGAGACAGCAATTTAGGACAATGGACTGACTGTCAGCTCTTGTTATTCACTCAGGTTCAGAAAGTGCCTAGTGCCACCTATTGTGAAGGGACTTCAGGCTGAGCTTTAACACCACAAATCAAAAAAACAGAAGTCAGACAGTCATATGAGCTGCAAAGCACCATCTGCTCTTATTAATACATATAACCTAACCCTAACAAATTCATAGTCAGTCTCAAGCATATTTCCCCCTTATTGTCCCTACTTTGTCACCAAAGTCTAACCATGTTCTGAGTTGCAGTACAACCCAGCCCGAAGAGCCTTTACAACCCCATTCACTGTCACCAACATGTAGCACAATGACCCTGGTCCCAGAAAGCCAGAAAAGCCTTTCTGTGTACTGAAGAAAAAAAAAAATAAAAAAGGAAAAAGAAAATAATGTCATTCTTACAGTAGCACAACAACCGAGGGTAACTCCTTATCTATCCAACGTGTCAAAACAATCTGAAACAAGCAGAGAAACTTGATGATTTAAGACACTGGGTATTAAGTCCTTTATTTCTCAGCATCATTAATGCCTTCCGGTATTTTCCAGGAGATGTTTTCAAGAATAGTAAGTGACTGGTCTTGGTCTTTTTCTCAATTTTCTAGCAGTGTAAGAAAGATGCAGCTGGAATCTCTCTGAGCTGATCACAACCCAGGAACAACTCTTTTGCCTACACTTCCCATTCTCACTGCTTCATGTAGCACCACAAGGTACACAAGCTTTTGTAGTGTAAACTCTGGGAAGGTGCATCAACACTCTTTTCTGGAATTACCCAGTAGCAAATCCCATGCTTAAAAGTAGACTACCAACACATTCAGCACAGTGTTTGCGATGTCCTATATCACCCTCTCAATTCTAACTAAATACAGAATATGTGGGGGTGTATTCCCTGAATTTATGGGTTTGTTCCAAGAAGATGTTTCTAAAAGCATCCAGGGAGCCAGTCATGCATCTGTCCAGAGCAGACTGCCAGAAGATTAGACTAATTCCATGGTGATTCTGAATGGGATATATAGGTATGAATGCTCAAAAAGGGCACATGCATGTATGCAAACATAGAAATTTTAGAAAGGTCTCTGCAGGAATTATACAAACATGGAACCCTAATTTTGACTGCTTTGTCGACAGAGATTTTTTTCTCTTTTCACCTAAGAGAGTTGTGGGGTTACACTGAGGCATACCTATGAAACACACTAGTTTAATTAAACACTATTGTGAATCATGCCATTTTGTCTAATAACGTCTAAGACATTTTGGATCGGTATTAAGTATGGTCCTTAAACACTGATACTTCCAAGAACTATTCACACTCAACAAATTAAGATTTGCCAGGAATATTAGCCTTTCTACTTAGAAACACAGACCTTTCATACACTCTATCAGCTCTGAAAGCACAGAAAGATGTGGACATTTGCCACAGCAACTGCTCAATTCTCTCTTTACCAAGAAATATGTACAAGAAATAGTACATTCAAAAAACAGCAAAGATAAAAAATGCAAATAGCGTAACTTCTGATTTAGAAAAAATGTGTTTCTATACATAATTATTTTTACCAACCTTGCTACAGTTCATGTATGTAAAATTTAATCACTGAAAGCACAATTCTGCGCAGTACAAAAGATACCAGAAATGGTTAAAAATAGATTTTTTCTTTTACATACTTCCGTTACATAAACCAACCCCTCCACAATTTAAACTTTGAGTTCAAATAAACACTTAATTACACAAATCACATCTGTGCAATGAAGAAATAACATTTTTAGTATTTATATGTTCTGTTCTACATTTAATCAGAATTTGGCAACTTAAAACACTCTGCCACAGTCTAGTGGCAGATCTTTCTTCCCATCTGTTTCACTATTGGAACTCATGAAGTAAAAACACTCCAGAAAGCTATTTTACCTTCCGTAACTATCATATTCCAATGAAAAAAGCTCTACCCATCAATAAAAACAGTGGAAACAACAGTTTTAATAACCTGATTCACCACTGGTATAACGGTATTTACTATGAAATTGATTTACACGTTTTATGAACTTTATTACAAGAGACAAAGAGCACCTTAGAAATAGTTATTTCTTAGTATTAAAGAACAATTCTTGCTGACAACATCTCTGATATTGTAGAAAAAGGCTTTTTGCAGGACAGCGGGCATGAAAGTAATTTTCTTACCTGAAGTCCAACATTGTCTGCCTGCCCTCCTTTAACTAACTGGGAGATGAAGAGGCCACAGCTAAATTCCACTCCACCTCTCACACTGATTCCAAGTCCTTCAGGATGCAAACGATCTAATCTCACCTCTTTCAGCTTTCTGCAAAAATGGAAGATACTCAACTATTCAGCTGCATAAAACTTTGTGGCAATAATGTTTTATATAAAAGTTATGCATTATTTTTCTAACACTTATGCATAAAAAAGGCAAACAAGACTGAAGTTTGGAAGGCTGTGTGAGAGCTAAAGACATCAAATATTTTTCATAAGAAAAGACACAGAATCATAGAATAGTTAGGGTTGGAAAGGACCTTAAGATCATCTAGTTCCAACCCCCCTGCCATGCCCAGGGACACCTCACACTAAACCATGCCACCCAAGGCTATGTCCAACCTGCCCTTGAACACCGCCAGTGATGGAGCATTCACAACTTCCCTGGGCAACCCATTCCAGTGCCTCACCACCCTCACAGTCAAGAATTTCTTCCTCATATCCAATCTAAACTTCCCCTGTTTAAGTTTGAACCTGTTACCCCTTGTCCTATCACTACAGTCCCTCATGAAGAGTCCCTCCTCTGCGACTGTTGAAGCTGGGGGCTAGAGGATTAGATCTGTAAGATTTTTTTTTAATTATTAAATTCAGGGAAAATGAGAAAAGATCGTTTCAGCTGGAAAGCACTCGTTTCTACTCCCTTACCTTGCTTTTAATAGGTTAAACTACTTGGCAAACGATTTCAGGTAGCCTAGAACTGTACAAATATATCAAAAGTAAAATAATTCTGCCCATCTCTACAAAGTTGACTAATATTTTAGACAGAATTTATCTGAAAACTCAGTCAGTATTTCCTGCTTGTTCTGCATTCTCTTACCGTGATCTTTTGGGTGTAAGCTGATCGTATTCCACCTGGTGCTTTAATGGGATAAGTGGGCGGATGGCATCAAATAGAGGCAATCTGCTTGGTTCGTTAATCACAAGTTTCAGGTCCCCCACCAGTACTGGGAGATTCATAGATCTACGGCAACACAGTGAGAAAACAAGCGCAGGTAATCAACACACCAACACAAAGCATTGCTTAATGACATGCTGTACGTGTGGCTTCAATATTTGTATATCCCTTCAACCTATTAAAAAATTCATTCATACACGTGTTGATTTAACCAAAGCAAAACAGCCCCAGAGAAAGCACATCTTTTGTAAGCAAAGAGGAATAAAAACTATCTGCTTCAAAATAACTGAGATCTCCTATGTATTGCCTTTACCTTTTAAGGTCAAGCATATCATTTTTACAGGCAACACCTTTCATTTCATCCTCAGAGACCCCAGAAGACTTATGCAACCGTTTGGAAATAACTTCCCAGATCAGATACGCTTGCCTACTTGGCTTTTGTTTCCTCCCCAGTTAGGAATCCTTCTAAGTAGACCAAGGCTACAAGCTCCTTTCGTTCCTGAACTTAGGGGATCGACAAATTGTTTTGATCCATGAAAGAAATCACAGTACTCAGTAGCTTGAGCAGACTTGGTTTAAGTCTTAGATTTTTTTTTTTTAATCAAAATTGAAGGTACATCAACTAATTATAATTTTTAAAAAATCAACAGAAGTTAAATGGTTGTGAGCATCTGTTTTATGAGAGCTATCAAAAGTAATCTCCTTGCTATTGTCAGCACTGAGATACCTATAAGTCTAGAAAATGTATTTCGTTGCCAGAGTAGAAGGGACAGATCCCTAGGGTTCAGTGGAGCTATTCCTATACACCATCCAGCTAAACTTAGTCTATATTACTTGCTCTTCCCTCTCTCATAATTTGCACTTTCTGGCATACAATATTTCTGAGGCATATACAATGAAAATACATATCAGGAATGCATATTACGTGGGATTAGAGGGCAAATACTTTTGGAAATGCTATTCACAGTGAAGCAGACATTAAACATTAACTTCAACAGCAACTGCACTTAATTTTGCCCTGGAATACTTTATAATGTATTCCAAAAAAAGCGACACATTATCAACATATGTTCACAGAGATACTGGAAATTTTGCTTAAGTCATTGCAATTTCAGAAATTGAAGAAAAGTTACTATACGCATTGTTAGTTTTGTAACTGCAAGAAGATTTTAAATAATTAAGAGCTACTGAATCAACTGTTTAGAACAGGCTTTATGAATAGAGAAGCAATTAGACAGACCTGAGTGAAACTGAATCAGATATGTAGCTGAATACACCCATAACTATAGCTCACTGCAAACATCTGATGGAAACATCTACATTTCAGTCAGCTGAGATGCTATTAAGATATGAATGGAAACAATGTCTTTCAGAGCCACTTGTCTACGATGAGTGGAAAATACATTCTCATCTTCTTTGAAAAACAATGGATCAGAGGCTGATCTCATTTGCAATGATACAGGTCCTAAGCAATAGCGGTTTAAATCAGTTCAGTAGAAGGATTGGCAATATGCCTGTCACCTTACCTTTTTTCCCCCCATTATGTTGTAATAAGCCAGGGCTGTTAAACATGCCAAAGAGATTCTCAGACTAAATTTTTTCACCCTTCAAATAAAGCAGTTGCAAATAAATTCTTAGCTGAATAATTAGAAAAAACTTTGAAAAGCAAACTCAATGAAAGCCTCTTTTGCAAAGAAATAAGTATTACTTGGAAATATTAATGAATTTGATTAATGCCCTCTTCCTGCTTCCTCAGAACAGTTTTTATCATCCAGGTGCCTTTTTTCTCCCCAATAAGAACCACCAAATTCTTCTACAAAACTGCCAAGTCATAAACCAAAGTAACTTTATGGCCGATTACAGATACTCCTTCCCTGTCTGCAGGCTATGCTGTAAACATGTAAGACTTCATTAGACAGGATAAAAACCATTACTTCAACTACTTATCTAGTAGCATACAGCAAGACACAAAATCTTGAATATTCACTCTTTAAATTTAAAAAGCATTAGTAAAATTCTACACAAACATATAAAGTTAGATCTTACTGGTGGTACATCCGCAGCACATCATAAAGGTAGTCCTTCTCTGCTTCATTGTCAATTAGTAGATTAACCTGGAAGCCCAAGGACATTATGGTAAATCTCTGACTAAATAGCCACAAACATTGAACATAGAAGAGTTTGACAAATTCCTAAGCCATAGAGCAAATATTTCAACGGGGAAAGACTTTTTTGGGTTTTTTTGTGGTTTTTTTTTAAAAGATAAACACAGTTTTGCAATGCAGCATTACCTCACAGTGTCAAACCTATAACAATATTCTAAAGTTAGTATGATAACAATTGGACAACATGGTAAATATTGATATATTCTGTATCCTAGATTTCCCCTCAGCAGTAACATAATTGCAATAATATCATATTTACCTTACCTGATAATCACTGTACTGTTGAATAAATATTTTCAGAAACCTTTTTGGCCATTCATCAATATAGCACATGCTGTCACAGATAAAACCACCACACTGAGGTGATTATAATCTATGTTCTGTCACCCAAACCACTGATTTCAGGATGTCACTTGCAATATTACGTAAAGTGCTGCACTTCTCTTCCTCTTTGCTCCAGCTCCTACCTGACAGAACTTGCTAGTTATTCTTTCCTCCCCCACTAATAGTACGTTTACTTAAACCAGTGTCAGATTACTATGCCTGCCCTTGGATAATTACAGTAAAATAAAACAAACAAACAAAAAATCTCAAGAATTCTCATTTGTGGAGTTTAATTTATATTCAGTGACAGGAAGACCCCCACCGATCCTACTTTCAGTGAGATGTCACATCACATTAGTTATACATTTGGACAAGCTTAATGTTTAGGAAAACGATTTACATCTGACCTAAAGGCTAATATTACTGTGACGTGATGTCTGAGGACCAATTTGCATGCTTAAAGAAAGGCCATTTCTTCTAGATTTCCAGCAGTTCTTATTTTATGTTAAACTAAATACAGGCTTCATATTCACTTTGTTCCTCCTGGGTCTCTAAAGCTAGCAAGACTCCACATACAGGTTGTTTTCTATTACTTGTCTCCTCTGGAAAAAGACACTTTCAAAACACCTAGAGGCCAAAAAGCTACATGCAGGACAAGACTGCTTGACAGTAATACTAGTGAGTAAACCAATTTATTCACAGTGAATTTCAAAACACAAAAGCGAAAGTCTGCCTTGAAAGGAAATAAAGTAGTTGCAATCAAAACTGACTGGCTCACCAATACTGTATATAGACTCAGAGCAAGGTGATACATGTAAAACTAAGTCCAACACCCATTTTTCTTGTCTCCATCAGGAAAAATACAACATATAAAGCAGCTTTGGTTCTGGTATACAGAACTCAGTCTCTAGTGTTAGCTAAGGTACTGTATGAATGGTGTCTCATGAAGAACATCAAATGTTTAAGCATATCAGCCCTACACAGCAAAGAACAAAATCATCATATCTTCTCTTGATTGGGAAAGCAATCAGTAACAACAGTACCTTTTATTCCTGACACGCTAGCTGATGGACACATTCCCACTCCCTCTCAGGAACTGGAAGGCTACATCTAGATTCTGCCATTTTTTCCTCAAAAAACATTCAATCTTCCTGTTTGATTCCTGTACTTCTCACCCTGCACCAGCAACTTCTTCATCCTCTGACAAAAACAATGACCCAAGAGACTTCTTATATATTCAGAATGCTACAACTGGGTTAATTTTCCTGGGCCATCTCTGTAATTAAGTCATTCTTTTCCTGCTGCTTTCTATTCCATCAGTTACCATTTTCTTGTAGCCAGCTGCATCTCTTACCACTTTCCTAATTCATTAGCTTCTTGGGACAGAGTCTTAGCGTAGACATACACTTTATCTAGGCTTATCACCACCTTTTAAGAGCTGACTCGACTTTCATAAATCCTAAAAGATCATGCCCCTGCGCGTTAAGGGAAAAAAAACCAAACCAACAAACCAACCGAACAAACAAAAAAACCCCCAAAACATCAGCGGTGACATGTCATAACTTGGATCAGAGAAGTATTTTAGTATCTGTTTCTTGTGAAAATACCCATGGAGTTATGGGATAGATGATTTTACAGCTTTCAATCCAAAGGAAAAAAAATATATATAAATATATATATAAAAATCTGGACACGGTTCTGGGCAAACTGCGTTATATGCCCCTGCTTCAGCAGAAGAGTTGGAGCAGATGACCTCCAGAAGCCACTTTCAACCTCAACCTTCCTGTGATTATTTAAGGGCATCTTCATATTAGTTGTATAATTTACAATCCTAGAACACAAAGAATTGCTTATGCTCTGTTTCTCACTACATAAATTGCACTGCTTTTCATAGAAATAAATGAGTTATCACACAAATTGCACCTGCACACAAAATAAAAATGAAATCTGGCAACATGTCTATAAAAGTTTATTCAGTACAATAGAAGTTGTGAGGGGAAAAAAGCACTTTTTGGAGCGGACAAAGTTCAGGTTACAGTTATGCACTCCTGTAGCACTAATTCAATCTGTCAGTTTTCAAAGAATAATATAAAGGTGTATTTAAGCTACAAGAGTTTGAAAACCTATTGAGAGAAATTTAAGAACGAGCCAATTTATTTGCATATATTAAATATTTTGCATTGCTGCTTGGTTGATAGGGAGAACTGATTAAAATTACTAAGAAAAATAATAAAGTAGCAAATAATTGAAGAAACTCAGATCCTGTGGCTGAGCATTTTCACTGGTTTGACACAGAAAAAGTAAGCACCCGAGACATTACCACAGAGGCCATTAGAAGCAGGATGCTACAAAATAATTTAAAAGAAAGACCTGTTCCGGTATCCTCTAATTCAGATAAAGGTTTTACTCAGATACGCATCCTACTAATTTGCAACAACATGTGCTGATAAGTCTTTCGTTATCAGGGGTGGGACTAGATTGATTTTTGAATTACAGCAGCAATGAAAGGGAAAAGGTTTAAAGTTCAAGATCGTAATCACCTCCCTAGGAACCAGAGTCTTTATGGATACGTTGCACAACCCACTTGAGTTATACAGTAATAGGCAGCAAGACAGAAATACTTGCTAGATGGCTGTAGTCATCACTATGGACTACCCAATTCCTTAATGTTTTTGAACTTCAGTTTATCATACAGCTGAGTTTGGGGTTTTTTTTTCTTTTTTTGCAGCCACTGTATGTCATCCGAACAATTCTTTAGTTAGTGGGTTTATTACCAGGTGGTATCTCTACAGAACATATTACATCACTTCGAAGAAACGCCATTCCCAAGATGACAAAAAACATACAAAACAACCAGCCTCCTGCCTAAACAAAAAACCCACAAAAACTTTAGTCTGAGAATCCTAAACGGCTATGCAAAACCATAAAACACATACACCATTCCCCCCTCCTTTCCTTAAAGGGAGCTTTATGAGTTTACTTTGCTCATGCAATTTTGAGCTCCACTGAGCACTTACGTAACTGGGTAAATGACAAAACGAAGTGCCAGGCAGACTGAGTCGCTCCATGTATCAAGCGCATTTGCACACGACTGCACTCGCACAATCGCACGCGTGAATGCTAAGGTGGAGCTGAAGTCTTCCGAGCACTGGCTGAACTGCCGGGGCCCGAACTACAGCACCCGCACCTTTGCCTCCCCTGTACTGGGCCGGGTGCCACACTTCCTACACGACATTAGAATAAATTGTACCAAGCCCTGACAATGGTCCTGCACCAGGAAAATGTTCCTCCTCTTCTCTCCCTCCCTGCTCCAGGCTTTCAAGTTCCACAACCACCCGCTCGTAAGAGGCTGCTACCCGCTTCCCCGCCATTGGCACGGCAGCGCCAAGCTCCCTAAGCCTCTGCCCTCCCGTCGCTCACTCCGGCACAGAGGCAGCGTTTTGCTGCGGGCAGTGCCAACAGCACGCTCCGGGCCTTCCCGGTGGCAAGAGCCGTCTCACAGCCCAGCGCTTTGCTTTCCCTCACCCCGGCCCTGGCGAAGCAGCTCTGCCCACAGCCAGCGCTCGCACGGTGAAGCCACCACAGGTATCCGTGGGCTCCGCTCTCTTACCTTGTGCCGGAACTCGCGAGCAACCCTCCGCTCCATGGTGCGCGGGGGCTGCGCAAGGTGCGGGCGCTGCGCGGGGCGGCTGCGCAGGACGAGGCCGCGCCCCGGGGCGATGGGAGGCGCGCCGCCGCCGCTCCTTTCGCCGAGCCGCGTTAGCAGGGCTCGGCGCAGGGCAGCGATAACTGTCCTGCGATCCCAGGCTGTGGTTGTTTAAGGACAAAGCAAAAGGGAAAGAAAAGGGAAAAGGAAAAAGCTCCCCCTTCGCACGTGTGTGCTGCCTGGCCTTTTTTTCTAGGTTCACTTCTACAACTGGTACGTCTCATAGGGCACAGGGCTCACGTCAAATCCTCCTGTGTATTTGTAGGTATGTCACTAGCCCTCCTAGTTAAGAAAAGCATGAAGATGTGAACTTTAAAGCATGCAAACACCCGCAGGGGGGAGGGGAAAAATATAGTTTGCTTCAGTAAATTGCATTACTGCAAATAATCTAATTATTTTATTTTTAGGTAAGTAGGGTGAGTCTGATTTATCACTGTATAAGCGATTTCCACCAGCCTCTCCCACTAACAGAGTATTATTGCATACATATGTCGCTTCTGACATGCCTACAGTGAATAACTATGTACCAATCAAGCTCAGAGCACCTGAAAAGGAGCCTATTTCAGACTAATCTCTTTGAGGATACTTCATCTTTCCTACTGTAGTACATAATAATAAAGACTTCTGCAATTGATGCTGGAAGCAAATGGAGAAGACTTGCTAATGTATGTCTCACTTTCTATGCAGAATCACCTTCACTCTCATAACTCTGGAGAGAAAAGGGTTTATGTAAGCACAGTAGTGGAAACTTGTTTATATAAAGCCATGAATAAAAAATTTCATACCGCCAAATACAACTGTAATCCTGCGTGATAATCTTTGTAAGCCACACTAGCTCCTTCAGGAATTCCTCTTACTCCTTTCAGAGGATGACTTTGCTGTACGGGAACATTTCAGTGGTATGAACACTATCCATTTGTCAGATCAGGTGGCAGGAAGAAGAGAGGAATGCATTTGAAGCCTGTGTACAAATGAAAAACTGTTTTCAGGAAACAATTTCCTTTTAGAGGGGCAACTACTAGTACACAAATCATTTGTCTTCTTCCCAAGTTCCAGTGCTACACAATATTGAAAAGGTATTCTATGCAAGCATTAGACAGACAGCTATAGAATGTCTCTCTGAATATACAAAATTGGCTTACATTTGAAAAGAGAAGGAAGGAGATTAAAGGACACATAAAAATACTATGTATGTTTCTTTAAATTTAAATATAGACTGTAACAGTCATTGAAATCTATCAATCAATTCTAGAAGACTACAGAAATAGATATTTTATAAGTTGAAAATTATGTACGTTTGAAGGAAAGTAACTTTTTTATTCATACAGATAATTTTTCCAGGAGTCAGAAACTCCTCCAAATAGTAAAATACTGTGGAATTACCTTCATTTGGTGATGTGAAAAGAGCTCTGAATCATCAGGTAAAGGACGGACTACAGAAAGGCTAATAAGCTTGGCAGGCTGTTCGTCTGCTCTGTTACATGAATTCCTGTGCTCCACTCTGCATAAATACAAAGCAAACAAACCCACAAAGCTATCCCAAGCTCCAAAATGGAAAGTTTGATAATCAGTTAATTTTTGAGATGGTTCTTAAGTTTCCATTACTTCAAATATGGCATAATAAAAGATGGTAAAATTTTGACTGCTTATTAGTTTTGGATAATGGAATCTGTCATAGCAAAAAATGAAATTGCTTCTAAATTGGCTTTAAACTAGTTTCAATCATTGTTTGCTACTTGTGGCATTAAGGGATAATGAATAAAGTGGGCTAGCCCATTTAGTAGGCAGAGATGTACATTAAAATGCGTGTTGTGTAAACTGATTCCTGTTGCTTTCAATCTACTTTCATTAATGTAAGATGGATCAGAGAAAGTGCACCAAAGCCAAGGGCATGGTGCATTCAGAGTAGATTGGCTCTGCTGCAGGCTGAGGCTAGTTCATAATTCTAGCAATCTGTTTGGGGTTATTGGGAAAAGGCTGTGCTGAACTTAATATCTTTTTTGTCTCACGTTCTTTCCTCTCATACACATTCTCCTTCCAACATTTACAGGAGAGAACAGCATCCTCAGTGAAAACATCCCTAGTTTTCCATCATTTCATTAGAAATGAAACACTTGTTGCAGCAAGAAACACAATCCACAGGGACAAATTACAAAGGCAGAAAAGAGATCTTTTTAATGACTTACTGTTAACAGACTTCCCAAAGCAGTCAGAAAAGGCCCCTTTTCATTTGAGAGAGTTTCTCACCTGGTATGGGCAGCTTCTAAAGCTTCTGTTATAAGATATGCTGTCTGAAGAATGATGAGGAGAGAGGCAGCAGCAGATGGGAAAGGGAAAAGAACAGAAAAAAGGTAACAGTGATAGGAAGAGGGAAAAGGGAAGAAAAGTAATGGAAGGAAACAAATGTGATCATGATGAGAAAAAAAAATAATAAAAAAATAATAAGAAACCTGAAAAAATGCTCCAAATTCAAGGGTGTGAGTTTATAGTGAAAAAAAGTTACCAGGAGCCATAGAAATAACCCACACACATTTGCTATATACTGCATTGAGTTCATGCCTTACTGGTGCTTTCCACTACTTAAGTTCTGACACCTATTTCCGTGGGTTTGGGTCAATATTCCTTGTTAAGCATCGACAACGCTTGCAGCACCTCAGCATAAGCGGGCAGCTCTTAGTCGTGCGACCTTCTTAGGAGGGAAGGAGAAGCCCCGGATTTGCTAGCGTTAGTGATGAGGCGCAGGCTGGCACCGTACCCCGCCGCGGAGACTTCGGCTCCTTCTGACAAGCCGCGGCACTAATCGTATCCTAAACCCGAGAAGGGCGGAAAGCTAAGAATAAACGTGAAAAGCCGGCTTTCGGAGAGGCCGGTCAGAGCGCAGCGCCGGTAGAGATGGGGCCGGGACTACGCTGCAGGGCGAGGGGCGGAGGACGGGCGGGTGGCTGATAAAGTACTCGTACGCCCCGCCCGGGAGGGTGGGCTGATCCCAGGGTGCAGGTAGAGACCGGCGCTGGAAGGCTGGGGTTCTGTGGGAAGTTGCTGTTATCTTTCGGTCGTCGGGATGGAGACGCGGCTCCTTATCGGGGCGCTGCTGTGCGCCTGTCTAGTGGGTGAGCCTTCCGCGGGGCCGGGCGCGGGGATGTGAGCGGGAGAAGATGCAGGGTGAGGCAATCCTAGCCATCATTAACCTGTTACTGTTGCCTTCAAGCCCTATATCCATGGGACGCCTGGGCGCAGCTCCCTGCCGGCGGGCACATGCCCCTCCTCAGGTAAGGGCTCGCCGAGGCACAGTGAGGTGTGAGGCTGGCGTCCTGAGGCGGGCAGGGTGGGGTGGTATGTCTGGGCCGAGCAAACTGTGCCTTATTCTCTTGCTCTCAGCCAAGGCAGCTCCGCTGGACCTCGGAGAGGGAACGACCTCGCAGCGGCGGCGCAGGTATGGAGCGTGGGCTGAGAGCTGTGAGGGGCAGCGGGCGGCCATGCCGGGTCTGGGTGCTGTGAGGTCTCCTCGGGGAGATGAGGCAGGCGGGACGCGCGGCTTTTCCCTCAAGAGTCCCCTGCGAGAAAGGCAGCCCCTTCCCGTGCTCCACTCCCTCGGACCGCGGTGCGACCGGGGCATATGAGGCGGCGCAGTGCGGTTGGTCGTACCGGAGATGGGTGCCCGGCTTTCCCGCCCTGCACTGCCGCTTGGCGAGACCCCTCTGAGGGGTGCTTCTCGTGCCTTACCTGAGTATGTCGGTACGTTACCATGAAATACATCTGATAGCTGTTGTGCCCCTTGTGGTTCTTTAGGACTTGTCTTTCGAGCAGTGTCGAACGTGTGTCATTGTGTATCCTGGCCACAAGGAGGCTTGGGTTGGAAGGGACCTCAAGGATCATCTAGTTCCGACCCCTTGCTATGCGCTGGGGCAGCCAACTGGCCCTGAACACTGCCAGGGCATCCGCAGTTTGTCTGGACAACCTGTTCCAGTGTCTCACCCCACCCATAATGTCAGACATGTATGAAAGGAAACTTGGGGTTTAAAGTGTTTAAGCAGTGAGGGAAGATGGTAGGTTGACCTTCAGCTCATTCAGAAATAGTTGCATGTAAATGTGAAGTATCCTTGCTCCAAGGAAGGCTGGGGTCTAGTCTGGCATACTCAGCAATAATTGCTCTGTGGGAGCTTTTTCACTTCTTAGTAAATGAGCTGGCAGTATCAGATCACTACAATTCAGTACTGGGTTTTGGATGTGGTTTGTCTTGGCAACCTGGCTGTATTACTCATGGCGTGTTGCTGAAATGTAATTAGGGTGCGTGGTTCCTGCTCCCTTGTCAGAGGGTGGGAAAAGGAGAGTTTGCTTTGTAGCTCTTGTTTCAAGCTCTGCAGAGGAGTTGCCTTTCTGCTTGCTCCTCCTGGGAGAAGCACGTCAGTGAAGATCATGGCACATAGCTGCAAACAGGTAACAAAATCAATCACTGATAAGCGCAAATGCTTGTGGGTTGAAGTTCTCCCCCTTTGCACCCCTCTTCCTCCCCCCGGAATTCCAGATACAATAATAGAGACTGTTTCCTTTTTGTTAGCCTTCTGAGAAGAAATCTTCAGTAAGAAATAAGCTTAAGAGAGAAAAAAATCGCATAAATAAATGAATATGTCAATAAATAAATTGTTTTTAGAAAAGAAGGAACCTGAGGAGTTCTAGCCGTTTGAAGGGTCTAAACCAATAATGCATTTTTACATGTTCTTGCTTTTAATAAGCTCCTTCAAGGTGAAGAAGTAAAGCAACACTAAGCGATGGTAGTTAAGCCCTCTGCAGAATTTTATGTCCATGAAGACTTAGTTAATAACACATCTTCTATGACTGGTTTTCAGTCAAATATCCAAATAGGTATTCAGAACACAGAAAACACCTGATATATTTTAAAAATATTTGTGCAACTGGTCAATAGATGGACAAGTGTGAATGATAAAACTCTAGGACATGAAAACTAAATGCAATAAATCAAGCTAAGTCCTCAGGTAAAATTATGTAGCCATAGCTGGTGTTGTTTGTAATGTCAATTTGGGAATATTTTGTTTGGTTATTTATATCGTTGTAGGCATACACTGTAGCCAATTGTAGTGTTATTTTTGAAACATTTTGCTCAGCTGTTTGTATCACTGTACCTATAAAATTGTAGTTGTTTATTAACAGATACTAAGCTTGTCACTGATTTTTTCCTTAATGGAAACTTTATTCTATAATTTTGTCACTGAAATATGAACATTATAGAGGATATAGCTGCTGCTTTTCGTAAGGTGAATTGAAGAAATAATATGAAATGGCTGTAACATTTGTGTTACTCTATTAAATGAACGGGTAAATGTAATTGCCTTTTCAAAAAGGAAAAACTTATTGTCATAAGCTGTTTGCTTCTGAGGATCAAAACATTCATGTAAACTGAGAAAAAGATTACTCACCCTAGATGTTCTAGAACAAAGATAGGTGATTATAGAGAAGGTGAGCAAAACTGTTTTGACGAAGGCATGCTAATTAGGACTTAATCTTCTAGATGTCATGAATGTGGCAATACGACCGCATCAGGACAAAATACCAGTGTATTTTTGTAACTTGGCTAAGCAGGTCTGCTTTTCTGTTTTCTCAAGTGGATGACATAGGCTGAATTGGCTTTTTAATTTGATGTGTTTTAAGTGCTAAAACTTAGCACTTGCAGGGGAAGGAACTTGTGTGTTCACACATCATGCCTAAACTATGCACCATGCTTGGGTAAAACTGTGTGAAAGAATGCTGGCCCTCCAGTTTACTTAGATGCTGTTGGATGGCTAGTGACCATGACTGACTTTTAAGCTGTTAACGCATAATCTATGGGTTCTTTGTTTTATTTTGTTTTATTCACTTAAAGTATTGAAATGAGTCTTTGACATGGTACTCTGGTTTGACTTGGTATATTTCTGGTTCAGAAGTGATGCAGGTGCCACTTTTGTCAGTAGTTTCAGTTCAGAAACAGTGCCGGGATTGTGATTGGCACCGCTGCTAGATGGCAGAATGAAGTGGAAGTTGGATTAGTAGATGAATGTGGGAAGAATGAAAGGGAGTCGAAGTATCATGATCTACCAATTTAAAAGAATTATTACAAAGTAGAGCAGATTAAAAACAGTAGAGTTCCAAAGGGATATTTGTTGGAGAAAAAAGAAGCTTCATTTACTATAGTATGGAAAACTAATACCACAAAACTCAAGATACCTTGCCACCAAATGTTGAAGGCAGAAGTGCTTTCTCATAGAAAGGAAATACAACAGAATAAATGCTTTAGGCTGTCATCATATATTTTTGAATGTTAGAACAGGAGAAGATTAAGGGAAGATGGTAGGAAATGTTTTGAAAACTAACCTGGGTGTTTACTATTTCTTGGTTGTGGTTTTGTTGTTTTCTTGTTTACAAACAAACAAACAACTTGATTCTGCTGTGTTTTGGATCACGTTCTTGGAAAATAGTGTGAATTCAGGACTTTATGATATTTTGCTAATTACGATGATGTTGCTTAGTGATGTATGCAGGCACATAGTTAATTATTTTAAGTAACTGTAACTAAGCGGTAAGAATTTCCAAGGCAGCAGAATGTTTATCCTGAGAATTGTTAAATACATATGATGTACAGAGACTGTAAATGAGAATGAAAGAAGTATGGAGAAAGGCTCAGAGGATAGTGTTTAGACAGACAGGTTTAGGCATTTTGACTGAACTGACTTAAAATCTGCCAGCTGTTTTCGTGTGTAATGTACTTTGCTCCTTTACTGAAGTCTGGAGTAGAGTGACTGCACTTTTTACTTTATGATAGTGGTTTTGATAACTTTTTAGTAACACAATATGAGGCTGTGAGCTACTAAAAATAGTAAATTTACTGATAGTCTGTGAAGAGTTTTTTAAAGTGTCTTGGCTATAGCTGGTGATCTTTGTTCTTTCTGAAAGGAATCTGGAATGGCAGTTTATAATGCTTCATCTGCTACAGTGTCCTTATCTCGGAACAGGAGACTTCACAGTACGAAATGTGGACCATACAGTAAGTTATATTTCTACATGACGTGACTTCAATTGTTCTTTATATTCTGAATCACTTAATTATTTTTCTGAAGAAAAAAACAGAAATAGCTAATACAGGCCGTTATGGTAAGTGGGCTCTACCTTGATTGGTCTCAAAGTCATATTCAAATTGTCATATTCTCTTTAGGAATATGACAATTTATCACGGGGTTTGATCTAGCTTTAAGTTTACCCCTGATTCTGGTTTGATTGTTTGAAGGACTGTCTCTAACTACAGCTTTTCTAATGAAGAACTTTCAGCAGAGAAAATTGCTTTTGTAGTGATATGCCTGAAGACATGGATTGCTGTCTAGATGCCATTAAATTAATCTGTCCTGTATCTCCTCTGTGGTTGAAGGTTTTTATGTTTGTCATGATGCTGAGGTCATCCTTGGGTTAGCAGGATATAGTACTCTCAGTCAGCAACTTGCAGTGGTGGTTATTTGCTTGAGGAATTTGCATCTTGACTTTTGTTTCATCTTACTTTCAACAGTGAAAAGGACAGGCTTAAATATCTGTGCTCAAGGGTAAAGATCCTCTGTGTTAGTTCTGTAGAGCCTGTGTCATGCTTTTCATCTACAAAGGAGACACATCAGGCAGAGTAATTCCAGGCAGTGATGCAAAACCTCTAGTTTCTCTTCAGTCAGCCTGATTGGTTGCATTGGATGTGGAACCTACCCAATAGTGAATAGTCTGGATTTGCATCCCCTGGATTTAGAGCACAAAATCCAAGACTGAGGTGTGGAGGAGGTTGTTAACTGTGATTAGGGTTATGCCCTCTCCAGAAGATTTCTTTTAATACATACTGTTTTTAGAAGCTTTTAAGAAGTATGTAGCTGAATGTGAGGGAATAATAAAAGAGTTTAGAGAAGCACAGGATTACTCAGGTAAAGGTTGTTACCTATGAACCTCTCCAGTATATGAAAAATATCATATATATATATCTATACACATGTATATAGTGTATGATGAAATTGCTCTACAAATATTTATCTCCCTTCACACTAAAGGGCTTCACATTATGTAAATTACTTTGAGCTATACTTATTTTATTCCTAATAAACATGTTGGAAGGTGAGAAAAACAAAGAATGGGTGAGCAAATCTGTACATGTAGTTCATTTGTAACTGAAATAAGTTTGAGATCTTAAGTAATCATTAGATAAGAAAGCATAATAAACTAAGGGGACACAATATTATAGATTCAAACCCATGAAATACATTGCATCTATAACAATATTTCATAATAAATACTCATTCTGATGAAGATGCAAGATGCATTTGAGCAGTTTTTTTGGAATTGGCGTAATTGTGCCTGGAAACTAGGTGAAAAACATTTGAAAGGCCAACCAGTGTTTGTTCAGGCTGTAGTGTATTTCAAAATGGATTTTGGAACTCCCTCTTGTTAGGTATACATAATGCTACTAAAGCATCTCTTTTCAGAGAAGGACAACAGTAGCTACCTCTGTGAAGCTTGGGCAGTGATCTCTAAAAACACTTGCAAGGAAATGCAAACAGGGTAGGTTAGTATCCCTTTTTCAAAGGCTGTGATAAATAATGGGTGGGAGGTTCTGCTCCTGCATATAGGGTGCCAGCTGTAGCCTGAAGTCTCTCACTGACTGACACTTAGTTCAGTTCCTTCTTCTTAATTCTTGAAACCGAATTTCATGTGCCAGAGTGGCTAAAATAATGTATCCATATATTGAGTGGGGTTGAAGCCTATTCAGTAATTACCAGATGGTTGGAATGTTTAAGTAATGAGAGCAGCAGAGAAGAGTTCAGACCTGTGTTACAAGATGATCCCAAGTCTTCACTCAATAAGGAAGGAATTTGAGACAAGTTGCTTCATGACAACAATGGTCATATTATCAGAGTGACCTGCAGGTTGTAAAGGACTCACTGGTTAGAAATCCCATTATTACTTATTTGAGACAAATCATGTTACTTGGGCCTACTACTTTCTGCTAGAAAACTCTCACCAGTTTTCAGTTTCAGATTCCAGCCCAATGCATTCAACTGGCATAATATCAAAGGAAAAAGAAAAGCTAAGGACTTAATAGAGGTCACTTTCAGGTAAATGAAGGACACAATACTGTGCCATGACCTTTCCTAATTTTAACCTTCACTTAATCTAGATGTTTATTACCTTTCTGCAGATGTCAAAACATTCCGCATGTCCCTAGGAGGGACCTAAACTTCTGATATGCTCATCTGGGTTAGCTTGTTTAGGGAGCTTATATTTCTTGAATGACTGAACTGTTAAAGGATGTTTATTCTGAATACCTGAGGAAGTGTTCCTGTGTTAGTTGAGCAGAATTGGATAAATAAAAAAAGGCCACACTGTTTACCGTCGGAAGAGCACTAAATGTGATCCGAATCAATGCTATTTTCTGCTTGTTACCTGGTTAAGGATAGCTAATGTTTGCACACAGAGCTCTTCTACGCAGTGTAATGAAAGATATTCTACAGTGATGTAAAAACAGATATAAACAAATACAAGAACTATATATATCATATTTTCTTTGAATCATGTATGCATAGACAGAAGAGAACTTCATAAAGAAGAAAATACTCATTGTTGAGTTATTTAACCTCCAATTCACAGTTGACTAACTCCCTTTCGAAAAGGGAGACAAGGAAATCCTTCCCAGTGACAGCAAGGGTCCCCAGATCAGCTGACTGTGTTCACAATCTGAATAAATGTGGCTTGAAGTAGGTTACCTGAGCCATGCTTAAAGGGAAATCATTCAACCCGAAACATCAAAAGGGGGATAACTTCCTCTGCAGCTACAAGGAACATGACTTGAAGTCAAATTGTGCATTATTGTAACTGGACAGGCAATGGGGCGTATTCTTAGAGAAGCAAAGAACAGAGGCAGGAGCTCTGATTACACAGGCCTCACAACACTTGAGATGAAAGAGATCGATGTCTGCCTCTCTTGACAAGAGGAATAAGGCTTCTGCATTAGTGACAAGATTGGTCACTGTGAGTATGCAAATGAGATGGCTCAGTCTGAATAAATAGGGACCTTTCTACATGGTGCTTGCATTAGTTTTTAAATTGAGCTCATGCTGCTCAGGCAGGGAAAGGAGCTGTGTGTTTGGGGTAGCTAGGCAAAGGAGTGTTCTCTTTTACTTTGTCTACCCACCTTGTTCTTCTCAGCATGGTCTCTTTTTTTTTTTTTTGGGGTGGGGAAGCAATGGTGTGTTGAAAATAAAGGCTTCAAAATTGATTGGATATTTTAAAAGTCTTAATGTAATTAATTAGTATTTATAATGTGTTTGCAATACATTAATAATAATGGCTAAACAAACGTTAATGAACTCTACTGATAAATTTTGGCAGAACTCAGTAAGGAAGTGTTCTATAAACTTGTAACTGAAGATAATTTGTAAAATCACATGGCCTAAAGTAGATGAGCATGTAAGCTTTCTTTTTCAATTATGGTACACTGTAAATTTATTGAAGTCTTCCTCTTTCTAATGTTATAGCTAGTTGTGAGCATAGAGCTTATTTTTTCTAAGTTTCTAGGATCTCAGAAAGCTGAAGGAACTTCAAATATGACCTTTTTCCTCATGAAACTTCTACATTTACTACACTTGTGAAAACCAGCTGATGATGATGATGTTTGAGGTAGCCACACAGAAAGCAGTCTTAACAGCATTCTTTCCATAAATTCTGACTAGTTTGCATATGAATTAAATTTTGGGTGCACTGCTGCTTGGTGCGTACATCTGAAAGTAATTTGTGTGTGGTAAATACTTGCAAGACGGATGAGGTTTTTAAGAAGCATTTGGAAGTCTTGCTCAAGTTAAAGTAGGAGCTGGAGAGTGTAGCATCTTCTTAAAGATGCTGTTTCTCATTCTTTTCAGAGGTTTACTTGCTTTGGGGTAGGATACACTCACAGAACACCCTCCATGTGCAACTTGCTTTTGGATTATTTTAGTGTATTTAAAGCTTTTAGTAAGAGAGTTTGGCTCACCGGCATCTGTAATGGTGCTTCTGTTGATGTTTTCTGATGCTGGCAAAGCAAACTGTGCTATAAAAGATGTTGGGAGGAAATGTGCGTTGGTAAAACAGCAATAAAGTGAGCTTCTAGAAGAGGGAAGAAGAATCAGTAGGAAGAATACAACCTCAGAAACCAATCTATTTTTCTGTTGCTATTACTGGAATCAAGATTTCAGCATCCATTTAATGGCAGTAGGATGTCAATGGTCAAATCTTGATTTCTTAGAAAACATTTGTTTCCTTGCTTTTTTTATAAAAAAAGCATTTCACTTATTCTGTAAAGTAGTTCAGAATCTGCTTTTGATGTCTGTGTTTAGCGAGTGCCAAAAGTGAGAACAAAACTTAAAGATGGTGTGGGCCATGAAATCATAAAGCAAATCTAAATTCTAACTGTCAAGACTAACTCAGTAGTAGAGTTTACTTGGATTATAAGTAATGGAGCTTGTTTTATTTTGCCTGCAACAAAGCTTCAAACCCTGTTTAGCAAAGCTTTCTCAAAATCCTGAATGTACTCTAGGTATGTCAGGACTTCTGTGCGTGTGTGGTATTTCATAAGTGAGGCTTTTACTGAAATGGAAGAAAATATCATCTTCTGTAAATTCTCGTTTTCAGAACACCACTTCAAAATTCATATAAAAGATAATTTTTCAAGAATGGTGGTGTTTATAAAGATAAAAAAACCAAAAAGGCTGAGTCTTTAGTTTGCATCTTCCTGAAATAATTTATGGTGAGAAACTTGTTTCCAACAAATACAATCTCAGTTTCTGTTAAACGCAACAATTCCTAATTCAATGGTTAAAAATCAAATGCTTTCCTAACGAGACTTAAATTCTAAAAGATCTAATGTTGGAAAAATAAGTTAATATATTACAATTGTTAGAAAAGCATTTAATCACAAAGTCTAAATCCAGTAGCAAGAAGCTTTGTTTCTGCTTTTGCACATCTTTCCTTAGACTGTGAGAACTTGTTTCGTCAGATTCTGATGGGGATCTTCCCAGGGAAAGTAAGAAATAAATAATGTAAATAATCCAATACCTCTCTCCCACAAACGCAAATCTGTTTGCCAGTCAGGGAGCTTGCTTTCTGTACAGTAGGCTTGCTATACTTTAGCATTCCTCTAATAAAATGAGAAAAAAGGAGAAGTGGCCTGTGTCTTTAAGGAAAATGTGGTTGGTATACTTGAAAGTTGCAAGATGAAGGAGGACTGGCAGCTCAAAAATTTACAGCTGGTGTGTTTCCAGGGCAGTACGTTCTCATCCTGGTAGAGCTTATCCATGAAGTGTTATTTGTAACAGTCTTTTATGTAAGGATATAGACATTTTTTGATGTGTAATACTTGCTCACTTCCTCTTATTCATTGCTTAGGGGACTAAAACCATGTCAGGCTTGATTTGGCTTCTGTAAATGTGCAATAGATTTACTTCATCTGGCTGTATTTCTTAAGGTGAAGCTTTTGCAGTATGTGTCCTGTTTGTGGAGGCCTGTGGAGTTTTCCTGGACATTTAAATGCTAAGCTGACATCTCATGTCATTCATGGATTACAGTCAGTGACCGAACTGGGTTTTAAGAATACAAATTAGCATAATTTATTTTTAACATGCCTTTTTTTTTTTTCCTCTAAGATTCACTTACATGTTTTAATGGAGGAGAATGTGTCAACAGATTGCTGTGCAACTGCAGTCGATTTAATGCAACTGGACCAAGATGCCAGACAGGTGTGTAAACGGAGAAAAGGGACTGGGTTTCTGGGGTTGTACTTGGATTCCTAGTGCTGTAAGAATAACTGCCCACTGCCAAAAGGATCCTTCATGCCCTACTATTTTTCCCTCCCTTTCTTTTCTGTGTTGGTATTTCACAGCATAACACATATACCATTACATCTTAACTACAGGTTGAATCCAAAAACCAGCACTATGTCTCAAGTGACTCTCCTTTTATTAGTATATAACACAGGTGCTGAAAGAGATCATATATGCAGAACATGGGGTCAGTACAATTTTGAAACTTTTGATGGACTCTATTATTATTTTTCTGGGAAATCCACATACGTGCTTGTGAGGCATACTGAATTAGATGAACAGAGTTTTTCTATACAGGTAAGGGTCTGTGCTTCTACACTCCTTTTAACTGTTGTTGAACATGCTAATAATGCATTAATTTTAAGAGATTAAAAATAACATGAGATAATAGTATGGTGCTCTAGAATGAAATCTTGGTTTAATTCTAACATGATCTGGACTACCAGTCACAATAGCACAAATATAAACAGCTGGAAGAAAACTGGTGCATGTACTTCCAAAGCCTGCTGCTGCCTTGAAAAGACCAATCCAAGAAGAGTGCTAATTTTACTCATCTTTTTGGGGATTTTTTTCTGGGACCAAGCTACTTGTTCACATGCTGACGGTGGGAATGGGGGTGTTAGTTGTATAATGTGAATTACAAAGAATTTGGTTAAAATCTTTGACTTTGACACTAGTGGTTTTATTTGGCAGGTGAATAATGATCCTGAATGCCATTCTTCTCCATATTCCTGCAAACGGTCCATTAGTTTATTCTTTTCTGGAGATGAACAGATAAAGATGAGCAGTGAAGTCACCTATAAAGGATTTGGGTAATTGCACTCATGTTTCTGATGCTGTAGTTACGCTGGAATAAATCCCCTGGTAATGTGTTGATAACAGAGATGTAAACTAGATCACTTATTTGTTGGTAGCTCAAAGTAAGTATCCAGACCACAGCAATACTCCCGGTCTACAGAGGAAAGTGATATGTAAGTAAGCAGTATACAGTATTAGGAAGTGTAGCCATTGACATTCATCCTTTGATTTTTGCTGCTATTTGCAACTTCATCTCTTTTAGTTAACTCAATATTTATATCAGGGTTTTTCAGATGCATGAGTGAGCCATTAAATCAGCAAGTAATTTATTTGTAATGGTGATATTCTTATGTGAAGTTGGTTTTTTTTATGTGTCATTTCAGAGTACAGTTGCCTTATATTATTGGAAACTTACACATCCAAAAACTAGCTGGGTACTTCCTAGTCAGACACCAGAATGGTTTTACTCTGGCTTGGGATGGTACATCTGCAGTGTATATCAAAATGGCGCCGGAGTACCTGGGCAAAACACATGGATTGTGTGGAAATAATAATGCTATCCTGCAGGATGATCTTGAAACTAGTTACGGTGAGTATTTAAAATATTCCCCCTTGTGTAATACAGTGTTGTTTGGTGGTTGCTGGTTTTTTTTGTTTGTTTTTTTTTGTTTGTTTCTTTGTTTTGTGGTTTTTTTTGTGGATTTTTGTTGGGTTTTTTTTCAGGTTAAAAAATGTTACTTTGCTTAGTTTTTGATTGTAATGCTAATTGAATTTATGATGGGCAACTTCTAAAATGGAAGATAGGATACAGAAATACTTCTGGTAGATGATGCTGTTAGTGAAAAGGGACAATTTCAATACAGATTGAACTACTGGGAGAAAGATCTTTAAAAAGCTGTCTTACTCACAATAATATTTGTACTTCAGTGTTTTGGGACCTGAAAGGTAAAATCAATTTTTAAATGTCCACTGCCCTCTTAGGAATTTTTCCAGCCTGTGGAAGTCTGAGATATAGCTATTGGAAATAAATCAATAATTTTCATTGCTAAATAAAGTCTGTGAAGACTGACGAATCTTTTTTGATCTGGCTTTTCATTTAGGCTAACACTTTCAGAAGTGACCAGTGGTCCTTCAATACCAACTTTCAGACACTTCAGAGAGGCTTGGCTTTCATTAAATGCTGAGTGAAGACCTTTATAAAATATAAAGAACTGGAAGGGGGTGGGGAGGGAAATCAGACCCCTTGAAAGGTATCTCAAGTTAGGTGATAAAAACTTCTGGAAATCTTTGCTTTGGGCTGTTTAAATTTTTGCATCTCCTCTTTAAGATTAGGATATTTCTGTAGAGTACTGCTTCAACGCTCAGATTGTATGTGGTAGGTTTCTTTTATTGTGAACTACTCAATTTCAGAAAACTTCAGCCCTGCACTGTTACCAGTCCTTACCCCCATTGAATAATTTGCTCACTAAATCAAAATGTTTAACTTAATACCAAGATCGATAGTTCATTGTCCCCATTGCCTTCAAAGGCTTTACCCTCCCACCTTTATCTAGGGTATCTCAGTCACATCAAGATGGGATTGTAGCATGAGTTAGTACGCTGCATACAAGCTTTCTCCAATTAGCTTGGGGAGCAGTAGTAACATAGATACGGCAAGTAACATAGATACTGCATTCGTGGGTAGTGCAAGCAGTAATCAATGTCACTATTTGTCTATGATGGATAATACCTTTCTTAGCTAGTTTAACACTAGCCTAGATATACTTACCTGAAAAAGACACACCTTTTTTAGTTAATGTAGAAAATTACTTTGTTACCCATGCAGTGACCCAGGAATGCCTCAGCTTTCCTGGGTTTTAGACTCTCTGGGAGGAGTTTCATATAAAGTATCAGTGTAGACCTATGTATGCATGTACAGTTTGTCATATCTTCTTTCCTGTCTTCCATTCAAGGAATGTAGCAGGCACAGTCCTGCTCCCTTAAAGCCCTTCCTTGCCAAAATGCCTGTCAAAGCTTCTCTTCCATTTTAGTGCCTTCCTACTTTAGTCCCTTTTAAAAGAACTTTTTTGGGTTTCTTTAAAGGACCAGATTGTCATCAGGCTAACAGCTGATTCATTTAGTTGTAGGAAGGGTTTGGCACACTCTGCTTAATGTGATGTTTAGATTATTGAGATGTTTTTCTGGGAAACCCTGTAGAAATGCTGTTGCTCTTCCAAGTCACTGTGTGTATGTGTGTGTGTGTATCTTGTTTAGGAAAACTGACAGATGATGTAACAGAATTCGTAGAGAGTTGGCAGGAAAGTCCTCCACAAGGAACACCCAGTTGGGATAAATCTCTTCTCAATGAACCACCCTGCCTGAGACAAAGCCATGAATCTCTACAGGTCTGGATCAACACAAAAGGATTATTGCAATAGTTGGTGATTCTAATTAGAGTTAGAATTTGTCTTGCTTTGAAGGAGACTGAAAATATTCACAGTTCTTCTTTGGAGAGGTGGATTTAAATGGTTGCTGCAGAAGAGCTTCCCTTGTCTTCTTCTTTTGCCCCCACTTCTGTGTTTCATTCTTGATTTTTTCAAATATTATATTGTTTGTATAGCAACCAGTAGAATCATTTGAGTTTGGGAGCTTAAATGAGTGAAAAGAAGTAACGTATGGGTGCATTCTAGAGCTGGTTCCTATTCCTTCCCTTAGGAATGATGGAAAGAAGCAAGCAAGCAAAACCAGAAAAAGATCACAGTTAATTTGACAGTGTTTAAAAATTATTCTTACTTTTGTCTATCACATTGGAGCAGATTATCCTTTTAAGTAGTATTTTCAGGACATAACCTGAAATGAAGTGTTCTAAAAATAGTTTCAGAGTATTGAGTGCACCCTCATTAAATTTGCAGATGACATCAAACTGGGTGGGAGTGTTGATCTGCTGGAGGGTAGGAAGGCTCTGCAGAGGGATCTGGGCAGGCTGGATTGATGACCTGTGGCCAGTGGTATGAGGTTCAACAGGGCAAAGTGCCGGCTCCTGCATTGGGCCACAGCAATCCCATGCAGCGCTACAGACTGAGGGAAGCTGGAAAGCTGTTTGGCAGAAAAAGGGACCTGAGGGTGCTGACTGACAACTGAGCATGAGCCTGCAGTGTGCCCAGGCAGCCAAGAAGGCCAACAGCATCCTGGCCTGTATAAAAAATAGCATGGCCAGGAGGGCAGGGCAGTGATTATCCCCCTGTACTCAGCTGCACCTTGAATACTGTGTTCAGTTCTGGACCCCTCGCTACAAGAAAGACATTGAAGTGCTGGAGCAGATCCAGAAAGGAGCAACAAAGCTGGTGAAGGGTCTGGAGAATACATTTTATGAGGAATGGCTGAGGGAACTGGGGTTGTTTAGTCTAGAGAAGGCTCAGTGGGGACCTTATTGCTCTCTACAACTACCTGAAAGGAGGCTGTAGTGAAGTGGGGGTCAGTCTCTTTTCCCAAGTAACAAGTGATAGGACGAGAAGTAACAGCCTCAAGCTGTACCAAGGGAAGTTTAGATTGGATATCATGTAAAATTTCTTCGCTGAAAAGGTTGTCAGTCACTGGAACAAGCTACCCAGAGAAGTGGTAGAATCACTATCCCTGAAAGTGTTCAGAAACCATGTAGATGAAGCCCTCAGTAACATGGTTTAGTGGTGGACTTGGCAGTGCTGGGGTGATGGTTGGACTTGATGATCTTAAAGGTCTTTTCCAACCTAGTTGATTCTATGATTCTAAAGCTCATGCCATACATGTTTTATTTCTGTTGCCTTTCACTCTGTAATTTGACTAAAATGAAGACTATTTCACATCATCTGGGTTTAGCTGCAACATGGCCTATGCCTTTCTTGGGGAATGGATATATTTTACTACCACTGTTGTGACCTTGGATAAAAGAATATTCTGGCATGGACAGCAATGTTGCTAGCCGCTGCTTCTTGTTGATGAGAGATAAGTGATGTCTGTTCTGATTTACCATAGTTTTCTGTTCTGCTTAGGTTTATTTTTTAAAACCTTCTCTTCACAACAGTTCTTATTCATTTCAGAGGGCATACACTCTGTGTAATATCCTGTTGCATCCCCCATTTGAAACATGTCGTGAATATGTAAGTCCTCTTCCTTTTATGGCAAGCTGCACCAATGATCTCTGCATGTAAGTGAATGTTTTTGGGTAGTTCCAAAATGATTTCAAAAAACATTGTCCTTATACCATGAGAATGAATTGTAAATGCTAACAGGACTAACGTGTCTTTTTCTGCATACTGTTATTCATCTAACAGTCTTTTATATTGCCTTTCTGGTTTACTTCTGGTTTTACTGCCAGAAATTCCAATGTAGTTTTTCCTGTTTTCTTTGGTATAAAGATGACCAAAATCAGGCCCAGATATTTTCATAACTTGTTAGCATACCTGCCCTTGAATATGGCATCTGTTTTGATTCTGAATGTGCAACATCATTAATGTTTCTAACCTTAATGAACAGTAATGGTGGATAGGTCAGTTTGCCATTTGCAAGCCATATATTAATCCACTGAAAAGAGGAATTTAATTACTATCTGATTTTACGCTATCATTTCACAGCCTGCTATGCTCCTTGTTCAAGCAGTTTTGACTAGATAAGTTAACAGGCAGGACAGAAGGTAATTTCCATTTCATGTACCATGGTGACTCACTGGTGGAAACTTTACACTTTCCTCTTGTGAGTTTTCTTAACAATGTTATTCCTTTTGTAAAAATCAAGACCTTTATTCAGGTCTGTTAATACTGCTCTGTCTCTGGCTTTCATGGATTTATTCAGGAAGTTAGTTTTAGGTCTCAGATTTATTGATGACTTGTCTTCAAGTGTGCCATTTAACACTTTTAACCTAGACAAACAGCACAGTACTTTAGAACATTATTAAGTAGATTCAAAACCATGGCCGCATACAATGCAGGAGTATTCATGAGTTTATGATTACATGTTTGAATGTAGGAAGAAAATAATATGTCAATTTTTATTTGTGTAAGGTCAGCAGTTGATAATGCAACTTGGTGTCGAGCATTAACTGAATATGCCAGAGCATGTGCCCAAGCAGGAAAGCCACTTCAGGGATGGCGAACGCACTTTCAGCAGTGTGGTATGAAGATGATTTTGTACTTGGAAAGACTGCTTAATAGTTGTATTTTTAAAAGTATTTATACTTTTACCTCTTTGTCCTTTCTCCTATTTTGAACTTACATAGCTGTCACTGAAAGCATAAATATAGACTCAATTCAAGGCTACTTAAATGAAATAGAAGTTCTTTTTTTATATGTGTAATTTGTACTGAATGCATTTAAGCACTAAGCTTATTAGAATGTGCTATAAGAACCTTCTTACTAAACCATCAGAGATTCTTTAGGATGATCAACCATTTGTTTTTTCCATAGAGCTACTCTTTCAAATATTGTCAAAGTCTTCATGGATTTCTGATACATAAAATTTGTCATAAGAGTTTAAAAATAAACTTGAATTACTCTTGTATAAGTCGTCATCGTAGAAATCACAGAAAGTAAGTTTGAAAGAGATCATCTAATTTGTTTGCCTCTCTGGAGCACAGGACCTGAACTATTATATCATTCATGACAGCAGGTTTCCTCCATGTTTCCAAAAATATTTGTTAATGGATGTTCTACTACTTCCTATGCTGGTCTGAGTATCTAAATAGCTCTGCTGTGAGAAAGTTCTCTGAGTTTTCCTTGACTTAGGATTATTCCTTCTCAATGCATCTTTAATGTACAGAATATGAATATAGGTATATTGTGTGTTTGTGTGTCTTAATAAAGCCATTGTTTCATTGCTCTAGACAACAGATACTCAAATGACTTACCAAAAAGTAAATACCTGAAATAAATATCTGCAGTCTATTTTAAGCGCTGAGTCAGAAACACCATACTTAGCCATTTATAGAATCATAGAATGGTTAGGGTTGGAAAGGACCTTAAGATCATCTAGTTCCAACCCCGCTACCATGGGCAGGGATGCCTCACACTAGACCATGTCACCCAAGTCTCTGTTCAGCCTGGCCTTGAACACTGCCTTGGGAGACATGATCTCTATCTGTTTCTATTTTTCAGTGATTACCTGTGCTGAACCCTTGACCTACAATGAATGTATCAACTGTTGCCCTGTTTCGTGTCATCAAAAATCACAGTGCATTGACAGTGAACTTCCCTGCATTGATGGATGTTACTGTCCGGATGGTAAGTTTCTCTTCTCAAATATATATTATATAATGCCGTGTAATTTTCTGATTGCTATCGCCCAAGGTTAGGGGCTAGATTAAGGCACTTGCAGGAGCTCTTTATAGTGCAGAGTGTGGATGAATGACCTTGGTTTACTTATAACTGACCAGTGCCTTTTCCTCCCTTTAACAAGTGGGAATAGGTTTCAGTGCAGATCTGCATTCTAGCTGTAGAACTCGACCATTTGAATGAAAAATTGGGTTTGCTTTGTTGTTAACAGGGCAGCCATCTTCCTGATTCTGGTGGTATTTTGGCAAGTTGGTGTGTTTTTTCTGATATGGTTTGTTTGCCTTTAGATTTGGCTGGTTTTATGGTTTGGTTTGGTTTTTTTTCTCCCTGAAGAGTGACTGCAGGGTCAGGTGTTTAGGAGAGCTCAAAAATGTGACATGGCTAAAACTCATTCATGTGGCCAGAAACAGGTTTTGATACTGATATTCTGCTGTTGTATAGTTATGGCAAGTGAGATATTTACCAGTGCAGCCTCACCCTTGTTACCAAAATATACCCTGATGTCCAGTTTTATCCTTGATACTAACTTCTCTTGGGTACGTAATTCTATCTAAAAGAGGTCAGAGAAAGTTATATGCTGAATCATGAAGTCACATCTCTTAGACATACCCTGGTGATTTATAAGTATAATCATCTTTGTCATGCATTTTATCTTTTATGGCCTAGTAAAGCCTTTCAGTTCCTGGATCTCTTAGAATGGAACACACACAAAACCTCCCACAAATAAAAAAAAACACATTATAATAAAATGAAGACCAAACGGTACCTTAAAACGTAGAAGAAAAGATTTGTAAATGTGTCAAAAAAGAAGTCAAGGGTACTCAAAACAGCATGGTTTGCTGTTTGTGTGTGTGTGTGTGTGTGTTTGGTTTTTTTTGTTTCTTTGTGGGTGGTTTCTTCCCCCTGCTCTTCAATATTAAATATTTGTTATTCATGCTATTGTTACGGTATCTCAAGCGATTTAGAGACTTTGTACACATAATATATTTAATATAGTTCAAACTACTGCAAAAATAGTGTAGTTTTATTATCATACATGACTGTTTGCGCTGTTCTTGGGTATACTTAGTGCTCCATCAGCCATTTGTACAGATATTTTACTTTTTCCTTGTTACTTCATTTTTTCTAGGCTTAATTTATGAAAATGAATTGTGTGTCAAACCTATGGACTGCCCTTGTGACTACCATGGAAGTTTCTTTGAAATGGGCTCAGTGGTTTATGAGGAATGTAATAATTGGTTAGTAATTTTTCTTTTTACACTGTGAACTTAAGCTTTCATGGTGATGAGAGACAATTTCCTTAAGGCCTGTTTTTGTTAAGAATTGAATGAAGTTGAAACTCACTGTTTCTGTGTGCAAAACTTGCTGTTTCGTATACTTTGCACCAAAGGGAAAGATAAAAGAAACTATAGAGCTATTAATGTGAAATAAGAGCCAATGACAGATGTTGCACAGAATACTGTAATGTTTAATGCAGTTTTCACCCCAAACTCTGCCTCAAAGTAGAAAGAATGTAGAACACAAAATCTTAACAGGGGAATCACTTTGATTTTACTTTGTCTTCCGGCTTTGTTGTCTCACTTGGACACAAAGAGCATAATGTCATTGTGACACTAAGCTGCTCTTTTGGGAATTTATAAGTTAATTTCATACATTGGAAAGAAAAGTTTGTAGGAAGAGATAATGTCTTTATTGGATAAATGTAATTGATTAAACAGATGAGCTTGCAGATGTGCAACTTGTTGTTTCCTAGCAGATTTTTTTCTTTTTGAAGTATTAAGATTCAAATTGCTTGTGTTTATTCTTCTCAGTTTTAATAATCCTTAACTTTTATAATGGTTATCAAGGAGCTAAAAAGAAAGAAAAGTGTTATTGGATGCATGGATGAAATTTCACCTGTTCATATCCTCATGACAAGTTCTTGCCACAGCTCCCAGGCATTTTAGTGAGTGTGATAGCGCTGTTGTATCCTTTTGTAAGATTCAAGATGCCTGGTGCCCACTTCATATAGAAAGAAACCAGGAAAAAGTAACTGAGGGACAGCCATATGTACTTCACCAAAAAAAATAAAACAAGTTTGAAACTTTTAAAAAAATATTTATTTATTTATTTATTTATTTCAGCACTTGCATTGGAGGAAAGTGGATTTGTACAAATCTGACATGTCCAGGTATGTAAAAGTTTTGAATACTTAACTATTTAATAACCGAATTTCTACTTTGGGTATAATATTACTGTTAGATCTTAATAAGCTATTTCACTATATAACTTTCATTTTTATTTCTATATGTAAATGCATCAACACACAGTGGATCAAATATTAAAATAGTCTGAAGAACAGGAATCTGCCTTTCAGCTTAGTGCACTAATCACCATCGTGTCCCTGGTACATGGCACTACCTTGTCATTCTTGTCATTCAACTAAAATTTCCTCTGCAGTCTTCACTTGAAAGACATATGGCAAAATTACCTTTCCTCTCCCCCCTACCCCAGCATTGCTAGCTAGAGATACAGTATCTAGGTACGAATACCAGTTAATTATTTTTACATGCCTGTGGAATAAGATGTGTTATTCCCACTTCACAGGTAGGCAGCTAAACTGCAAAGAGATTAAGGTCAAAAGGATTTTGCATAATTCATATGGTTGCAAATAGATTCAAGCACTGGGTGGGAGTGTTTAATGTTTCTGCAAATCTAAAAATGTTTTTAGAGCCACAGATCAAAAATCCAGAATGTAAGGATTACATGTGTTAGTGTCACCTCCAGGGTAAATTGTTTAGATATCTTGGCCTGGTGCCAGATAGGAACTCCGTCGGAAAAGCCAGGATAAGGATCACTTCTTCACTGTGTTCCTACTACCTGGTTATAATATGAATACAATTTTATAAATTATAACTTGTATCAGAGTGTATGAACTCTACAGCAGTAGTAGCTGTTGAGAGTACACTGTCTTTTCTGAGTAACTTCAATACATTATTTATGTTTGCCAGCTGAATGCTCAGTTTCAGGAGACACACATTTCATGACCTTTGATGGCCGCAAATACACTTTTCAAGCTACCTGCCAATATATTCTAGCAAAAAGCCGTGCATCGGAAGCATTTACCATATCCTTGCAAAATGCTCCTTGCGGACAGGTAAGGCTTAGAACCCTCTTGTAATGTTTATATGCTGAAGGGCTTATTAACTGGGGGGGTGGGGGGAGAATGCTAAAAATAAAAAACAATGAAAGGTACCTGCAATGGAATATATTAAAATTAATCAGTAGCAACAACTTTCCCTAATGATGAAATAGTTGAACAAGAGTCCAAGAAACCTGAGAAAGCTGGTTGTATATTGAAGCTGTATCCTGTACTATATGGTTGAAGATAAGCAAAGGGGATCCCCACAGAAGTACTCTAGGGAACTTTTTTATCAAACAAAACTTGAAGCATGAAATCCACAGTTAGATACCTCTCAGCCTGACCTGTTGAAAAGCCCAACAATGGACAACAGAGGTCTGGAGCAAATATCTGCTATGGTAATATGTAGGATATGTATTGTGTGTCTCATTCCATTTTGTGTCTTATTTCTGTGTGCAAAACAGAAATAACGCCTTTCAGTTTAGTTGTTGTGGTGATACTTTTGTTGGGGGAAGCGATAATCAAATTAGTTGGCTTTCTGCAGTACTTGTGAGATCACCAAGAACCTTGCAGTATTTCTCGCATCTTCTTTACCCTGAGTTAGGGAGTTTGCTTAATATTTCTCCATGTCCAAGTAGTTTGTAGGTGAAAAAAAAACTCAGATTCTCTTGGCTTTTACTATATGTTAGGCTTCATACTTCATTTAGCCTTCAACAAAGCTAGCGTAATTAGTCCCTCATAGGTCCAGACTTTTACAGAGGTTTGAGTGAAGCTTTCTGGACATTAACAGCCAGGTGGGTGAGCAGAGACTTGTGTGGTATGTTCCAGGGCTACATGCTGCTAATTAAATTATCATTGTACAAGTGATGGGAGGGTAGTGAGAACAGTCTGAGTACTATAATGCAAGAATGTGAGGCTTCAGTGCAGCTATTGAAGTGTTTATCAACTAGCTGGTACCACTTGGCGGAAGAGCTGCTTTGCAGTTCTCTAGGCACCATCCATTATCTTTATCCCATTTATAAAAATTAATGAAATGGGAAGCTAGCAGACTTGTAGTACAGAATCTCATATTTCTTGATATGTCAAGATTTTGTGCTTTTTAAAAAAAAAAAAAAACCTTATCAGTCCCATCTCATTCAAGCAGATTAAAAAATGTGGAAAGAAAATACCTAGGGAGATTTCAGTTCTTTGAATCACAAAGAATCCAGTCATGTAGAGTCTTAGATCTGGTGACATAAACAGTCATCAGGCAGCAAGTTATTTCAAAATGATGTGAAATTTTCTTTAAGCACCTTTTGGAAGGAGAATCAGTCCAGCGATCAACACAGCTTGACATTATCTGAGTTTCAGGTGACAAGCTCACTGGCTTTGTAGTTTGTATGATGAGAAGGTCTTCTGAATATAGATCTATTTTTTTTAAGTGCCTACTGAGAGATATTACCATTCCTGTGAAAACACCTGCTGAAAGTTAGCAGAGGCAGTGCTGTGAAAGAAGCAGTTCATTGGAACAGAGAACAATTGTCAGGCAGAATTTCTCCTTTAGTTTCAGCATGAAAGAATAATAACGCTTTTGTCAATATTGTGTAGTAATTTATATAATATGGAGGTTTGTTCTCTTGTTTCTAGTCTGCTACCAGCTGGTATTATTTTTCTTTTAGCTTCTTAAAAAGCCAACAAAATTGTCAATTTATAGCTGCTGTTTCTGAATGACAGGCACAGAAACCTATTGTCTTAGTAAAGAGGCAAGGAAACAAGATAAGCTACAAGAGCACAGCTTCACCATGCAGATATCTGTCTTTGCTATCAGTCTGGGAGGGCTGGTTGAGCTGATGAAATATCTTCAGTTATTTTATAATTTTCTATTTTTAAGTTTCATTTTATCATTTCACTTGCTGGTGAGAGATCACTGTTGCACTATTATTTAGAGACACGAAAATTCTGAATGTAGTTTTTAATCTTTGGACACCACTGTGTATGCTTGTGTGTCCATGGTATTTGAAGGACTAACATAATTTGCCCTGTGCTAGATCAGCATCTAAACCACATGGTAGCCTTAGGAGATCCCTGCAGCCCTAGCAATTGTTTTCAATGAGTACGGCAACATTTGCCCACTACTAGGCAAGTCCCAGTGAAAGTCAGTGAGAAGAGTACAAAAGTGTAAGTCTTTGAACTGAGCATCCTAATCTGTTTGCACTGTGAATGATGTTATTCATGGTATAATTTTACAGTTAGTGTGACTGTCCAAAGGTAGGGTTATTTTAGCTACGTCTTGTCCAGTGCCTCTTTCAGCACTGCGGATGCTTAACATTTTAATATTTCATAGTCGGTTATGTGTTTACTGTAGGCAGTGGGATTAAAAAGTGCAGCTGCCTGCACCCCTTATGGGCATTTCTTGACTGCAGCTCAGGACCAGACCCAATCAGTGAGATTTCCTGCAGTGAGACTTAGACTGCTGTTTGCCAAGTGATTTCAGACATGTGTACGTTTTGGCATATAAGACATCATGAGGCACGAAAGATGCATAATCAAGATGAGACTAAAATGAACAACTGGACCCAGTTTTTGTCATTGTTCTTGAATACCTTTAAAATGGTTACAAGGTCTTGTAATGAAGAAGGGTGAATGGAAGAAACAGCGGTTGAATGCTTCCCCCTTTCCTTTGTAGATGACAGGAAATAATCTTCTAACTTTATCCAACTACACTAAATCCATGTAAATAAGCTGATGTCTTAGCTGTAGGAAAGAAATTTGAGTATAGCAGGAGTGGCAGAAACTTAATTCCTTCCTAGTGTAAAGAAAATGTAAAAGGTGGATTCTCATGTCTTTCAGCATGTAGCAAGGTGAATTACAGAATGCTGACATGGTTAAGTTCAAGTCATCTCTCAGTCCACCTCTGTGCTTCATTATCTGTGATAGAACATTTTTCTTTTTTTTTTTTGAAATAAGGCAGTGATCAAATTCATTCTGTCCAGAAAATCTTGGTAATCTTCTGTGAATAATAAACATGCTTTAATGAGCGTTCTTTCCCTATTGGCATCAAAAGCCAAAATACCTGTAGTTATTCTGAAAGGTGGAAGTCCTGGCCTACCTATCCTCTTAGATAGGAGCTGACTAGTGTTAACCATTTCTCTGCCTGGTTTCTGTGTTACTTAGTGAAGGTGCATTTATTTCTGTGGTATGTTGAAAGCATTCAATATTCAGTAGTCCTCAGACTTGTGTTGCTTTTCACCCGTGTGGTGTGGTGTCTAGTTGAAGACCACTACAGTAACATAAAATGTGCTGGAATTTTAAATAGTCTGGGACATCGTTTATGTGCCAACTGGTTTCAGAACTTGCTTGAATGGAAAAGAAAATCCAGCATAACTAACAGAGAATATGTACATGATGTACATGATAGTCGACTTCTGTTTTGATTAAAGCAGTTAACCTCAGTTCTTGATTTTTAAGCTGCTGTGAAAATTGCTTCTGTAGGGCATGTAGCTTCTTTATGTTGTGGAATTTCAGCACGAGTCTCAATACTTTGATTTTTAGGATTTCAGTCAATAGCTGCTTTTGGTAATATTGACAATTAAGTGACACTGAAGAGGGTGGTTGTAGGTAAGGTAGGTGATGTTGATCTAGGATTTTTTTGAGTATGTTTCATCCAGACTGAAATGAAGTATTTCTTTTCATGATTTTTCTGTGTGAAATTTTGACTTAGCTGAGATGAAAAGAAGAATAAGCAATGGTAGTAACAATAAGATGGGTCAGTTGGATGTTATGATACTATATGCTGGAGTGATGCTGCCTTTCTTTAGTCAATATTCATCTAGGGAGCTTATGAACACACTCCACAACTCCTCTCAGAAATAATGATTTTAAATGTTGCTTTAAATAACTGTTCACAAGATGCTCCTGTCTTTCATTATTGTTTGCCTTTAAATGGATTTTATATATTATGTAAAAGCCTAGTATATCGGAACACTTTAAAGTACAAATTTTGATTTTTGGGCACAGCAGTGCTGTGGATAATGCAGCCTTGTTTGAGCATTCATTTAACCTCAGTGGGTCTTTAATCAGGGGGTCCCATGAGTTGCAGATGTGTCTGTACTTAGCTATGTAACAATTGTTTAGTTTCTCTTTCCAAATCCCACTTAAGAGCTCTACTAAACACACATGCAAAATCATTCCAAATACTAAGTTTTCTTACTTGGCTGTAAAGCTGTGTTTTACAAGTGCTCTCCACTAGTAAGGTAGATACAAATGTTCATTTTCAATTCCCCACTAATTATAGCTTTACTTGCAGTCTTATGTAACTTTTATCCTTAAGGTTTGTTTGTTTGTTTTTAAATGTGTTTGCTCTTGCCTGTAGAACCAGGATGGATCATGTATCCAATCAGTCAGCCTTATTCTTAAGCAGGACCTCAAGAGACAAGTGACTCTGACTCATTCAGGAGATGTTTTGGTATATGACCAATACAAAATTAACCTGCCTTATGCAGATGGTAAGGAATAATATAGAAACATACAACTTCTATCAAGCACTAAAGCAGTATTTTAATGGCATACGCCTGTGTTGTGATACTGAAATGGTATATTTTTAATACTTTGTGTAAAATATTTCACAAATTAACTTTTCTGAGGAGGAATTCTTTTCTCTGATTCTTGAACTTAATGATTTCTTTTCCTTTCTTTTGTAAGCAATTCAAGTAAATATAACTGGAAGGAGCCCTTTCACAGATAACTTCCAAATTAAAAAATATTTCTTTTTGCTTCAGTAAGTTTTAAATCTCTCCTTCTGCAAGGTATTACCAAGTATTCTGCATAGGAATTACCAAGTATTCTGCTTAGGAATATGTGACCCTGTGCTGTGAGATTCAGTGTTAACTTTAACAAGAGATCTATATGCAAAAAATTAGTACATTTAATGTCTTTGGGGCCTTGGCTCGTTGGGAATTTCCCCCAAAATGCTTTAGTACAGGAAGTATGTTGCTGATGTTGGTCTGCAGTGTTTGTATCTTTAAATTGATTTACTTTTAGTTAACCTTTATGACTATTCTGGTGAGCTCTGGATGCATTTTTAAAAAATGCAGTACTGTTGTAAGTTTCTTGTTTTCTTTAAAGTCTGAAACAGTGTAACGCTTGGTGAGAAATGATTAGGGGAAAATTGGGCCTTAGTAGGAGGAAAATGGAATTTACATAAAAATGATACAGAACAAAACCAGTGAAATTACAAGAAACAAAATGCAAATTACAGGCAGGTTTCCTTTGCTTTTCAACAGTCTCTGTTTTTACTCACCAGAGTTATTTGAAATACGGAAACTCTCCTCTGTATTTCTTCAAGTAAAGACACACATCGGATTACAGATACTGTATGACAGCGAAGGATTGAGGCTTTACCTTCAAGTGGATGGACGGTGGAAGGATGATACTGTGGGCCTTTGTGGAACCTTCAATGGAAATACAGAGGATGATTTTTTGTATGAATAGCTGCAAGATTTCTATTTGCTAGTGTATATATGTATATCATCTACAGTTAGAGTGGTAGATCAAATGTGGGCTGAAGCTGAATGCATAGGTATCAAGAATAATTTACTTAGAAGTTTTGTTAGTGAGATAGTAGGTTTTAGTTTACTAACAAAAAGATCTGTAAGTTCAACTGTAGAGTATCAAGCCAGGTTTTGCTTAAAATACTGTAATACAAAAACGCAATGAAATATATATGACTAGTGCTAGTTTATCTACAAAGTTTTGTCCAAAATGTGGAGCGGCCTGTAAAAAGGGACTTCCTGTCTTCCTACAAGCCTCTTCATCTCTTTCCAGCTCCTGTTTTCTGCTGCAAGTTCTAATCGGCTCTCTGTGACAGAGCCTCCATTGTTCAGTGCCTTTAGGCTAGTAACAGGAATTGGCTGTTGCCTGGGCTTCCCTTCACTGTGATGCAGTGGAAGGTGATCAGAGCTGCCTGAGCACCACAGTCAAGATTGCTGTTTGTCCAGCTTCTTTGTAGTGTGTTTCCTACAGATCATAAAGAACAAATTGGCTTCCAGAGGATTGAGCGCCCTAATGGAAGTGGGAGAAGGAGAACATGAATTTAGAGCTTGACAGAATGTTTCTTTAATGAAAGGAAGGGGAAAAAAAAAAAGAGTAGGATTTCTTTCTCTCAAAACACTTGGAATGCTAAAAATCAAAACTAACAGAAAAATGGGAAATCTTTCCATAATAGTTCCCATTGAAAAGCACACACACACAAATGCTTTAGTGGGGTTTTTGATGAAATTCAATCTTAAAGATTAAGAAGTATTATCAAGATGTTTTTTATAATGAGACTAGGAAATATATAGACAGAATCTCAATTAAGAGATTATTTATATAAAACTACTTTAAAAATTCTGTTTGAAGCACGTAAGTTTTGTAGTGTGTTTTTGACAGTCTTTGGACTTGTTTTCAAATAAGTGAGAAATTGTTAAGTAGTTGACATTTGGGGAAAAAATCCCTTAAACTACATGAATTGTGCTGAGACATGACACAAACCATAATGTGCAAGCATCTTGATATGTACATGACGCACCTGACCCACACCAGATTTGGGGCACTTGACACGGACAGTGGTGCCTTTTTCAACACCTTCACTCCCAGCTACTTTACCAGAAGTAGTATTACTGGTTGAGTGCCTAATGTAATCTTTCCCAAGAGTGTAACATCTCATGTTTAAATGCACTGTTTCAATCATTCTCCCTGTACAATAGAAATGTGCCTTGGTTATTTTGATCAAAGTCTTTCTATCTTTCAGCTTCTGCTGCCTGTTTGATTACCTCACTGAATCCTCATGGATTCAATTGCTTGCCTAGTTACATTTCTTTACCTTTGGATTTCTGTTCCTTCCTCTTTTTTTGCAGGGACTTGAGGGCCTGGGAAGTCAGCTACCCAGGAACAGACTGGAAAACATAGGTAGAAGAGAGATAAAAATGAATCAGATATCACTGAGGAGGCAGAATTATGAATATGAGAGTGCAGACTTTCAGGGCAGTGGTTCTCCCTCCTTCTCTCTTGTGAAAATGGAGCTTGTTCTGTTTTGATTTGTCCTTCCTTACAAAGTATCTAATGGCTCTAGAGCACATCTTTTGCTTCTGGGCCTTTGCCTGGAAAGAAAGAGGAGTCCTGAAACTTATGCTGACTGCTTTACATAGGAATGCATATGAATGTGGAACAGTGGAAGGGGAGCTTGAATCAGCTCTGCTGAAGAGGGTGGTAAAACTAAGACCATTCTGTAAATTCACTGTGTCTTTTGTGACTGTCTTCTGTTTTGTGAAAGATCTCCAGTTGGAGTGACTGAAAGCACTCCAGAGCTGTTTGGAAATGCATGGAAAACTACATCAGCGTGCATTCTCGTGCATGATAGTTCACAGATGGATCCGTGTGATATTCATCTGCAGGCAGGTGGGCAATGAAGGTCTGTTGTTGTGTACAAATGTACTTTTACCTGTATCTGTGCTGATATTCCTGATTGGATCGGAGTAAAATAGTAAACAGTCCTACCCACTGAAAAAAATAATACAGGTAGCATTTGTTGGGTTGTATTCACTAACAAGTCACGTAGTGTATTGTTTAAGTATTTTATGATACTTGTAGAAGCAGTTGAAATACCCTTTTTTGTTTCTGGATTGCAGTTACCATGTGTTGAGTTAGATATGCATGAAAGATTGGTAGTATGTCTAGTATTGGTGATGCTGCTAGCTAAGATGGAGAATCAAAAGTATTACAGTATTCAATTTTGAAAAATACAGAAAAAAAATGAAATATTTGATTTTTTTTGTCTGATATCAAAGAGTATGAATAGGAGAAAGAAACTGATGCACTGCCAGCCCTTAGACTCAGCCAAAAGGGTCCGGTTGGGAAAGATGCTAGTGGCTGATGCCATGAGGACCACAGAGGGTCACTAAGACATCCTTTAATAGTGATGAACTCTGTAGATCATCAGTTATATCTGTTTCATGGTTCTTACCACTTCTTGACTTGGACTCTGCATGCTTTTTTTGGCAAGATATAGGGGTAAAATAATGAGTAAAGTTTTGCTTGTAGTCTTAGCAGTGCTAGGAAATCAGCACATCTCCTGCTACAACATCATCCCATCTTTTGAGTTAGTATACAATGTGCAGCACCAAGAAGCTGCATTCTTGTTAGTGAGTTTGGACATAAGTAGGGAAAAAAATGGCCTGTACAGGAAATCAGAAATCCTGGAAAAGGAATTTTGAAGTCCTAGTTTGTGTATGCCTCTTATTTTTTGGGGCATGCAAAGTTAACTGTTTCTGGGTATGCTAATGTAGCATATTATTTCTTTTGATTATTGTTGCACAAATATTTAGTGCATTCAGAATTAAGATACTCAGATGTATGCTGTGTTTGGAGCTTCTTATGAAATTATTTGATACTGCTCTCCCTCTCCTGTGAGATAGTGCTACCCTGAGGTGGCAGCTCTGGCTCTGGCAACAGCTATGGCAACAGAAACGGTGGGTAACAGGTTATTCTTTAAAGCAGTGTGTGTTTATGAAAGGCAAAGGTAGCGTGTAGCATCTGTTGCCTAATCCACATTGATGAATCAGTTTAAAGACTGTATGTAGGCACTATCTAGGTATTGTAAAATTTCCTAAAAACCTTAGAATCATTCCCTGAACAAGTTCTAAACTATGAGCAGCTTCTTTTCTGACCTTCCATATAGCTGTATAGGTAACAAAGATAAAAAGATATATATGGCAATAGTATATAACCATGACCAGTTGCTTGGTATAGAAGATACTTTTTATTCCAAGTCTTTTCGAACTGCCTCACTGAAACAGTATTTAATCTGTTATTTGTACAGCCTCTTACGCAGCAGAAGCTTGTAGCATCCTTACGAAAGACCTTTTTGCTCCATGCTACCCCTATTTGAGTCCTGTTGCGTATTTTGAGCAGTGCAGAAGAGACACTTGCAAATGTGGACAGATTTGTTTTTGCTCTGCTCTGGCCCATTATGCTCATCATTGTCAAAGATTTGGAATTGTAATAGATTTCAGAGGACGTGTCCCAGACTGTGGTGAGTTGCCTTTCGCTTCTAGTTTTAAATAGTTACTGTTTGAAGGCTTCAGAATAAACTTAAAACTAAATGAATATAATATTTAAATAAGAAGTGGATTGATTCTAGAATGATCTATTGTATGCAAGACAGGGTTCTTTTTTGTCAAGGCAGAGTTAGTACAAGTGTTTTTAGAGGATTGTTGATTTTTAATTTAAAATAAATAGTAGAATACAGATAGTGTAGAGATACTGTCCTGGGTTCAGCAGTAGCAGTCATTTTACTTCTTCTTGGTAGCTGGTGCAGTGCTGTGTTTTTGATTTTGGGCCTGGGAACTGCGCTGATAACACCAGTGTTTTCAGTTACTGCTTAGTATTGTTTTGGTCTGACCAAGGACTTTCTGAGTCTCATGCTCTGCCAGGGAGGAGGGGGAGCTGGGAGGAAGCAGAGACAGGACACCTGACCCAAACTGACCAAAGAGGTATTCCATACCACAGCACTTCATGCCCAGGATGTGAAAATGGAGAGCAGAGGCCCAGAAGGATGGGGGGTTCACTGCTGGGTTGGGCTTGGTATCGAGTGGTGAGCAGTTGTATTCTCTTTCCTTGTATTTCCCTGGTCATTATTATTATTGGTGGTAGCAGCAGTGGTTTGTGTTATACCTTAGTTACGAAACTGTTCTTATCTCAACTTGTGGGAGTTGCATTCTTTCGATTCTCCTTCCCTATCCCCCCAGGACTGGGGGAAGAAGGAGGGGGGAGTGAGTGAGCAAACTGCGTGAGGGGCTTAAGCCACGACAGATAGCCAGAGGTGACGTCTGTTAACTCCCTTATAAAGCCTCACAATTATTTGATTGAGGTTATATTATGAAATTCTTCAGTTTATATGAACTTCTAGTGATGTAAAAGATGTTGATAGGACATGTAGTGCCCTTGTATAATTTTTTTTAATTATAGAATTGAAAATCTTATTAAAAAACCCCACTAAATTGGCACCCCTGATGTTTCAGTAGGTTTGGTTCTATAAACAAGGCTGAAAATTTTCTCTTAGGAATAGTAAAAGATTTAACATGTTAGTTTTCGTCACATCGTGTAATTAACCATGCTGTAATGCATGGTAAAGAGGATTTTGGAAAGTTGGTCCAGCTTAAGTATCTTGAGCTGGATTTGTCTGTATGTATATGTGAAAAGTCTGGCTTGCTTGCAGTCAGTATGGCATGCATGTCTGTGTCCACTATGACTAAATGAATAATTTAAACCATTTAATTTTATCTTACTCTTCTAGAAGCAATTGTAGTTTTATTAGAATATATTTAAAAGTCATGCTTGTTGGGTTTTAAGTATGTGAGTCTGTTAAATACTTCACAAACTTCAGATTTTGTTTTTAAGCAGAGATTTGTTGGATGTGTGTGTATATATATCTCTCAGAAAACTTAAGATGATACTGTGTGACATCTGCAAAGTACACATTTCTTGCTTCTGATGTTTTTGTTAAGATGCTGTGCATTTCCTAAAGCCCATGCACCAGAGCCATGCATTTTCAGAGTTAAAGAACCTTCAAGTGTTCTGTTTCCCCTGTGTATATCTGGATTAACTCTGCAGATTTCATTGTATTTGTTATTACTGTGGATTTACATCTGTGTAGTTTACACAGCATAGTGCCAAGATAGCAATTTTAGTGGAATTTGATGTGATTGGGAATGAAAGAATAGAGATGTTTATCAGAGAACTGTTGGGAGGTACTTGACTCTCTTGCACTGTAATTTGAGATATTTGCTTCATTTGGACAGCTCTTTCATGTGAAGATACAAAGGAGTACAGTACTTGTGTATCTACCTGTGGCAGAACCTGCCAAGCACTGTCCATGCCAGAGACATGCAGCAGTGATTGTGTAGAAGGCTGTGCTTGTCCTTCTGGAATGTATTTGAATTCCAAAACTGAACGATGTGTAGAGAGGTAGGTAAAGTTGCATTTCTGATAGTCACATTCACTATTTTAGACCACTGCATTTGCAAGTCAGAGTGAAAAACTAATAAACATGTAACCTTGTAGATGTTACGAATCTGTGAACTTGGAGGGATCATAGAATTATACAGAACCTGTGTGTTGATAAAAAATAGCTCTTTTATCATGCTGACACTCATCCAACATCTTCAAGGCTAGTTTCTACATATTATCTGGGTTTGGCAAATAAGAGATACAAAAGATGTTCACTGTTGTGTAGAGGTGCTACCTCGTTACTGATTTGTTGTGGAATGTGCTCAAGATATATGATGTGTTGAGATCAAATTCTTGTATTTAAAAATCAAGCAAACAAAAAAAAAAACAACCCAACCATAAAACCTCAACCCAACCAACTAAAAAAAACCTCACCAGAACCAACAAAGCAACCAATTGAACTTTGAACAGCAATTAAGTTATTGGGATTTTTTTTCTTCCTTCAGCTTGAGTTAATCATAGTTATGTATCTTTCCTCTTCTCCAGAAATGAATGCCCGTGTTATTTTCAAGGAGTTGACTATCCACCTGGAGAAAATGTTATGACATCTTTGGGCAAATGGTAAGATACTTATTATGGTGTTTATTTTTTAAGAGCTCTGAGTCAAGTCATTCTGGGTAGTCTGTTGGTGGTTTTTTTGTGGTGTGGTGTTGTTTGGTTTTGTTTGGGGTTTTTTTTTGTGGGGTTATTTTAAATGAAAAGTACTGAACAAGCTTACATCAGTTTCCTGTGCGTGTCTGGACAGAGCTTCTTTACAACTTAGGTTTTCAGGTGCTTATAATCCAATATATTGATGTGCGAAGTAGAGAGAAAAGCCACTGTAATTTTGTACATCCATAATAATGTAGAGAGCTCCAGAAAACCCCAGACACTTGCTGTCAATTCAAATTTGGTCAGAATAGATCTTCATTGCTATTCTTCTTCCCTGTATCAGATTGTAAATCCATGTATATATATCAGTATATCTCAATATATCTTAATTGGCAAGTTAGCTCATCTTTACCTCAGGGCAGATTCCCTGGAGAGTACCAGGCAACCCACTCTGCGTATGGGGGTGTGCAAAGTCTGGGTGCACTGGTGCCTCTCTTCCTGGATATTTTTTACAGAGCTCGTGCCAGACAGCAGTTCTGGGAAAGGGCTTCTCCTGGTAGATTATTTGATTGATTTCCTTTCATCCTCCTCCTTAACAGTCTAGCTTAGCTTATTATGCTGAGCACTATGGCTGAACGCACACCAATCTGTGATCATTCACAAATGCATTGTTTAAGAGAAGAGTTATTTGGAATCTGGCAGCTTATGTTTCATGTGAATCTGTTAACTAAAAATATAGCTACTGGTTTACAACTACTAGTCTTGAAGATAAGAAATCTGTGTTTCCTATTTAGTCATGAATTTGCTTGCCACATTTTAATAAGGCTGTATACGTATCAGTTGGGAGGAAAGGCTTTCAAGCTCCTTTGAATTGCCTTGTGACAAGTAACGCATTAGGAACTGTATAGGACTGCATGTGTGGATGAACTGGAAACAATGTGCACAATGTATTATTTTTAATCTGTCACTGCTTTTTTTTATTAGAAACAATTATGATCTTTATTATGTACTCTCTGTCTTCTCAATTGCTTCCTTTTTGGAACTTCCACTTTCAAACTTGAATTTCTTCTCATGTTTGTCTATGGAGTAGCTTTCTTTCTCTGTTCTCAGCCAGTTCTTTGAAATATTTTCATTGTGATACCAGCATTTTATCAGCATTTGAGTGCCCTATCATGCCTCACTATCAGTTTGCTTTAATACTGCTTTGCCTGTTGGCTGGGTTATACTGTGAAGCCCTTGCCCACTTTTCGTGCAGTACTTTGGAGTTCATACACACCTCCAAACATGACAGCAGAGTGTCTGTAGCACATACAGAATTCAATTTTGAATCTGCTGACAAGCAGTAAGCGTACTGGGAACATCCTAGCCACTGTAAAAGAATGGGGAATAGTGCTGGAGTTCGTGGGCTCAGGTTCTCTAGTGAAGCACAGGACCTGAAATTAAGCCAGTGTTACTACCTTTTTCCCTGACAATGAGTTGCTGTCAGATCTGCTACCATTTTATAAAAAGACTGGACAATTTTGGTTGGAGTTAGAGAGGGGCAGTGTTACGTTGCTTAGTGCTTTCCTGCACACTTTATTCAGAGTTCTGAGGTTCAGTGCAAATATTTGTACAGTTACTTTGTGTTGACTCATACTGCATGCTTCAGTATTAAACATTTATGTTCTTAGATCTTCCTGGATCTTATGACATGTTCATATGTTTTTATTGCAGCCATTGCAGAGATGGAATAATGAATTGTGGTAACAACATAATAGGTGAGTGAAGATTGACAGGGGCAAAGATATTAAGGTCAAATGAATGTGCTTCTTTAACCTCTGTAGAACCTGTTATTTGTAGTAGAAGAATGTGCAACATGTACAAATGCGTGTACTTGCAGGAGGGGATCGATCATTTAAGAATTATATGTTTGGGTGATTGGAAGCTGGTGCAAATCAGCAGTGTAACTGTGTAAAATACTGCTAAATATGAGCGACTTTTTTTTCCCAGTGCTTTTAAATACTTTTTTTTTCTTTTTTTGATTGTTAACATATATAAGCTTAGCTGTGTGACAAAGAGCAGAACTTCAGAAGGACATACAGTTTAGCTCTGCCCCATAAAATGTGATTGTAGGAACTGAACACTGGCAGTAATATTTCACAGGTATTTGTTCTTTCCCTCCACAAACCTTGAGTAATTGAAATATGGAAGAATAATATATCTTGTGTCATACTCAAGCAAAAGAATGTTGTAAGTGCTTTTTTCTATTACAGTATATTTTACATACGATTAAGTATTATGGTCCATATTGTTGTTCTAATGCTCCTTTTACTTCAGTGAGAAAGACTTTTATTTGAGGTTTCAGCTCTAAAATTACCAGCTGTTTGGCCTTTAGCAGAAATCTCTTCCCCATGCACTTGAAGGTAGTGCTTGTACTGATTTGACAGTTAGCCAGAACCTCTCTCCCTAATAAATAAACAAAACACTAGCAACCAGCCAAAACAACTTCAAAACACTGCCACTGCTTCAGGCATTTATGTTAACTATACAAAGTATGCTAAGTGCAACCCAAAGGCAGTTGTGCAATTGAATTGTTTTATTCATAGTCTGTGACTAAAGCATAGAAAGTCACACCTAGCTATTAGACCACTTCTTGATATTTTTTTTGCCTTCTATTGATTTCTGATTCTCTCTTGGTAGCACTTTGCATTTCTGTTTCAGAGGGCCGAATCCTGACTGTTTAGAAAGTCATGTTCCTTAGTAAAGGAATATATTAATTTCAGTATTTTATATGAGATTTTACAAGGGCATGTAGGGATAGGAAAGAGGGAATGGCTTTAACTGTAAGAGGGTAGATTATGATTAGATGTTAAGAAGAATAGAGGGTGATGAGGCACTGTAACAGGTTGCCCAGAGAACCTGCAGCTGACCCATCCTTGGAAGTGTTCAAGGCCAGGCTGTATGGGGCTTTGAGCAACCTGGTCTAGTGGAAGATGTCCCTGCCCGTGGCAAGGGGTTGAAAAGATGATCTTTAAGGTCCCTTCCAACCCAAACCATTGTATGATTCTGTGATTTATAGGGGTTCTGTGAAGTTAACTATGCTCAGAAGAGACAGGTAGTCAGATGTTATTGGATGATACACCTTTGTGTTACATATTTTCAATCTGAATCTAATGCGCCTTTATGAAATACAAAATTTCAGGTGTGAAGACTAATATGTTTGTCAATTTTTCCCCTCAGCACACAGCTGCCCAGTTGGACAGATTTATATTAACTGCAGTAATCCACAAGTTGATCCTGAACTCAGCAGAGAGAGAACTTGTGAGAATCAGCTGTTAAACCTCACTTTCTCAGCACACCTACCTTGTGTTTCAGGTTGTGTCTGCCCACCTGGGTGAGTACAGACAGATTTACATCTTTTTGTGCACAAACACAGATGGCCACCTTCATTAGTGACTGAGCAATTAATTCTGCTAAGGACATAATACCTTTCTACTTGGAGAATTTGAGGTGTCAAGGTGGGAGCATCCAACTTGCGAAGGCTTATCATGCAACAGTGTGGCCTGTTTCAGGCATAAGGAATGGTAAACTGAAAGACAGGTGGAGCTCAAGGTCTAATACCTCACAATAAGAAAAACAAAACAACAGAAATATAGAAAGGCCATTGCAATATTTGATCTAATCCATGTACTGCAGTGGAATCATGTTTACCTAGACAGTTTTTTTCAGATACTTGACTTCATTTTTGGACATATCACTGAGGGAGGCATGTTTCTTCATTCCGGAGCATTACTTTCAGTATCTTCTCAATCAGAACGATATTTTCTCAGGGATTTGTGCTGAAAATGTGCAGATGAGCTGCCACTTGTGTTTTGGAATCAAGCACTGTATTGCAGATACTTTTTGAATATAAAAATAGAAATTATGTGTTACATTGGCTTTGATGGGATTTAGTCTCTTAAGCACATAGCTAAGAATTTTTTGAGTATTATTACCCTAAAATTACTTTTTATGCCTCAGAACATAGAGTAAAAGCCAGATCCTCTGTCAAACTGTGTTGAAATAGCTCATTTGAAGTCTCTACTACATTTGGAGCCTACATTTCAACCTAATAAGAATTTTCAGGTTTGTTTCTTTTTCCTCACTTAATGTTCTCACAGAATAGAGCCATGGAAAGATAGTAAACTGAAAGCTGTAGTATCCTGTAACTGTAATGAAGTTTTGAAACAATGCAACCATTAGGTGCTACAGTAATATTATTGACACCTGCTGGTTTTTAAATATTAGTTTGTATTGTTTTCTGTTTAGGGAAGTAATGGGTGATGGTGGAATTCTGGTATAAGAAATGTTACCTGCTGCTTACTTCATTCTTTTTACCTCCCTGAAACTCTGTTGCAGATGTTTTGTTCTTTGGACAAAAGTCTACATGGCTGCATAAATCAGTTGGCAATAGGCTGTTTTCCAAGGGAATGAAAAGAGCTGTGCAGTATAAAGCCTGGTGAAAACTACACTGCTGGAAGCTGAGTTATTTTTTAGTGTTCTGGTTCAGATTTGTGGGTTTTGCAGAAGTAAAGAAGTTTTTGACTCACAGGTGCATATTCCTTCTAATGATGCCCTTACCAACACTATTTATGTATTTGTGTTTCTGTGAATGAGTAAAGCTATAGATAATAAAATAGTAACTGCATTTTCAGTGTAGTGAAGTCATAGGTATCATTGGATCTTTGCAGTTCACTGTAGGTTGGAGAGGAAGTATAAGCATCAAGAAAAACATCTGATACTTCAAAGAGGAGCTGTGTACATCCTCTCTGTGCAGTATTTGTGGTGATTCTTAGATCATTGAAATGCATCCATTTGCTTGGCTTTACAAGAGAGAAAGCTGTTATCGCTTGTTTTAGCCAGGGTAAGAAGGTGAGGAAAAAACTGTATTTAGTGTTACTTTGTCAGTGTGATGCTCTGTGTCTGAATGTGCCCTGTTCAGTTCTGAGCAGCTTTCAACCAGTGGGATTTTTAGTTTCACAGTTGGTTGTCTTCAAGAGACACAATATTTAAAATAAACATGGATTAAAAAGAACACTTGTCCTGGGTTCAGCAGTAGCAGTCATTTTTCTCCTTCTCGGTAGCTGGTGCAGTACTGTGTTTTTGACTTTCGGCCTGGGAACAGTGCTGATAACACCAGTGTTGTTAGTTACTGCTGAAATGTTTTGGTCTGACCAAGGACTTTCTGAGTCTCATGCTCTGCCAGGGAGGAAGGCAAGCTGGGAGGAAGCAGAGAGAGGACACCTGACCCAAACTGACCAAAGAGGTATTCCATACCACAGCATGTCAGGCCCAGGATGTAAAAACGGAGGGCAGAGACCCGGAAAGGGTAGGGGTTCGCTGCTGGGTCAGGGTTGGTATCGAGTGGTGAGCAGTTGTATTCCCTTTCCTTGTATTTCCCTGGTTATTATTATTACTGGTGGTAGCAGTAGTGATTTGTGTTATACCTTAGTTACTGAACTTTTCTTATCTCAACCTGTGGGAGTTGCATTCTTTCGATTCTCCTCCCCATCCCCCCGGAAGCTGGGGGGAAGAAAGAGGGGAGAATGAGTGAGCGAACTGGGTGAGTTATAGTGGCTTAAACCATGACACCACTTCATGCGCCCTGAGTGAAAATTATAGTTTCTCAGTTTAATGGGGGATGGGAGTTTATGTTATCTGCACATTCTCATTAAGAGGAGCTACAGAGTGGCAAATTTCTATCTGATAATTAGCGCAATGGAGAAGAATCTAAGTTACAGTACAAAAATTACTAGTTCATTAATATGAGTAAATAAAATGTTCCATGATAAATGCAAATCTTTCCTTTTGGATACCTGGGAAGCAAAACAGTGTCATCACCCTGTTTGTCATGGATGTACCATACACCCATGATCTCTTGTCCATGATTCAGGGCTGTTTTTTATAGTAAAAGCACATACCACTAGTGCAAAGTGGTATGATGGCTCCCACATATCTTGGAAGATTTAGTGTCTTCAGTTTAATGTAAGTTAATTGTCTCAGTTACAATAAATTTGGTGAAATTTAGAGGTGGTCTGGAAAAATCTTAGTTTCCCAGACTTTAATATTTATTTATCAATGACTAAGTCTTCATGGGGTTAGTGGCTAAAGGGCTAGTGCTGGAAGTGCTAGCACTTACCAAAGATTCACTTTCCTATGAAAGGAAATTACCAAATTACTTATATAATCATTAATAAAGTTATGCCTCGTCAATTTCAGAATATTTAAAATATTACTTGTTTTTCAATAATGATAATGCTAGTAACGTGAAAGTTTAGGAAAGCATCCTTGTATCTAGATACCAGGTGTACTTCTGCTGAATGCGTGTGTTTTTTGTTTTTGTTTTTTTTATAGTCTTGTTAAACATGGTGATGTGTGCTTGGATGCAGATGAATGTCCATGCTCATGGAAAGGAAAGGAATACTTTCCAGGTGACAAAGTAATTTCTTCCTGTCATACATGGTAAGCAGAGATCTGTTTAGGATGATTATTTAATTTTAGTTGTTTATTTATGAATTGATTATTCCTTCATGGTTTTTGATTATACATTTCACACCAGATTTCAGAAAATAATCTACCCTAATTTTATATTTACATTTGTTCAAAGAGCTATGAAAATGACTTTTTTTTTTAGGGTTGTTTGTTTCAAGCAGCTTTTGCATACAAAATTATAGCTATTTGGGATTTGGTTTTTGTAAAGCTTGATTTGTAAAAATATTTTATTTCATTATCAAGGCAATCTAAATATTCTTTGGCCAGTGTTCCTAAGCTACAGGTAAAATCCTTCAATTATTACACCTGAATGACATTTGTTAGAGCTTTATACTTATTCGTTTTCATATTTAGCTTTGAGTCCTAACAGTCTAAGGACCCAAAACATGACCTTGTGGCCATAAGCATGCACCCACTGCAATGATAATTAAGGGGAATACTGAGCATAGTAACAGATAAATTGGTTGCTGATTTTGTATGTGTGGATACTGATGAATCAATGGCTTTAAAAGGAAGTATTCCAATAGACAGGGGTTGATAGGATCACTCAAATGCATGCAGAAACCTATTGATTTACTATCCAGTGTATGCAGCACATACCCTACAGCTACATTACTCTGCAAAATTTCCTTGGCACTCTTGAGTAGATCATCATACACTACCATTTTAATAAGCTTCACAATAGCTAAGATATTAATATATACCCCATCTGTATGATCCTAAAGCAAACTTGTTTCTTGGTGGTCTCTGCCTGTTTTTCTTCTCTGACCACAGTTGAACGTTGCAAACTGGCACTAGACAGCACTATCTGTTTTACAAAAGCCTCAGAAAGATAAGCTGTACTGTCAAGCATCAAGATACTGTGGTAGTGGTGTAGTCTCTAGCTTCTCTGTCTTCCCAGCAGAGCAGTTCCTGCCTTTTGTCCCATTATTTTACCTTACCAGGAATATTTATCTGGTGTCACCTGGTAAACTACTGCTTCTGGCCTACACTGCTCAGTATAACCTAGTACAGTGAAGGCTTGTCCAGTCAGCACTAATCACTGCCTTGTCTGGATGTTGTTGCCCCCTCCAGCCTTGTGCTGACTGCCTACCTCTGCCTCTCGTCAGGTCCTCAGTATCTACTCTAGAAGATATTTGTAGCCCTTTGGTCGACTGGTGAAGCGACTTACAAGCCATCTCCACTGGGCAGGCAGGTAAAGCGACCCGGGTTATTCACCCCCTTATTTCTAAAGGCCTCTCCAGTTGGGCCTGGTGTGGGATTGCTTGCATCATAAAGAACTATTATATCCCATTTAATCAATATGAGACTTCACCAGAGGCAACAGCAGTGCAGGCAGAAAGACACTGGATATTTAGCCTTCTCTCTTTTTTTTTTTTTTTCTGAGGCCAGGCCCATTAATTCATGTACAAATCCTTCAGGTCGTCATGGCTTTTCTAGACTTCCATGTCCAGAAGCAAAGATAGATTAAGTGATAATATTAAGTGATGATGTCTTTTTGGCAGCGAGTTTTCGACTGATAGATGGGAAGTCTGCAACAAGCTCTGCTTGATACAAGTGTATAAAGTCTTTGAGACTCCTTGTGTGTATGCAGGGGTGTATTTGATATGTTAAAGTAAATGTGCATTTTTGCTCATGCAAAGTGTGAGAATACTCCTGTGCAAACCAGCCCACTTACGCCTCTTCTAGCGATTATAATGACATTAGTGTTACGTAGTGCAAGAAATAGCATGCATTCATAATAAATATAATCTCATTAATGTCCGATGTAGTATTAGCTACACAACCATTATTATGATTTTTCTATTGAGCAGTAAAATAGCAAAATAATTTCTTAAACTGACAAAACTACCAGTGGAGTGCCAGGAACTTTTAAGCTAAGCTTCGGGGTCTGGATGAACTACTGTTCTGGTTTCTTAAGTTTGGTTTTCAGTGCAACTGCTTGAAACTGTTAGCATGTGCTGGTGAGATTAAACACAAAAGGTTACTGCGGTAACTGAAGCTATCGGAGTGGCATTTTGGTGCTGTGCTGGGTAAGGTAAGATAGGTGGTGCAGTTAGCTGTGCTGGTTTGCTGTCATACATTGAGGCCGTTGAGCAAGTGTTCTTAAGTACTTCCTGGAGATACTTATTTTTAAAAAGATGATCAAAGTTTGGAAGGCACAGTGTTTGGAAGTAGCTCTGCTTTTCCAACTTGGGCTCTAGATTCTGATAACTAAATGTTAGTTTACTTAATATGGAAAAAAAACTGGTGCAGAGGACTTTGAAAACATTCTGTACCTCATATGCCCTTCCGACTGTAAATGTGTTAAGACTCCTGAGTAAGTGTGCAAAGGAGCTCCCTACTCTTTGCATGTTAAGAAATGTTTCTGCATGAGTCTGTAACATAAAAGCATGTAGAGGATTATTTGAATAGTCTTAAAAAGAAAAAAAATAGGTAAACCTAAACCTTAATATCTTGCAGAGAGCATGAGAAGCAGAACTTATTCTGTCAGTCCAAATATATTTTCTTCTATTTGCCTCTCTCCATCAGCTTGATTAGGTTCCTGCCTTAGGTACCACTTTAAGGTGACTAGAGTTCAGTGGGTGAGTCCTACTGCTGCATACCTGTGCTTTGGTCCAGCAAACACTTTCCACATGTCAGACTTTAATGTTAGCCATGTGCTCAGTGCCTTATATGTGTAGTTCTATAAAACACAAGCAGTGGATACACAAAAGAAAATTCTGGCCATCATTTGTGAATCTTACATAATTTCTGAAAATGTTATTTAGATTGCAAGAGGGTTATGCAGAAAGAGACTTAGTATCCAGTACTGCAAAGCCTCACTGTTAGGCAGTTACAAACCAAAGGTAATTCAGAAAGCTCTGAATAGTCAGTGTATGTGTGATGAAAACATTTTGATGCATAGGGTGGCCATAGACAGAACTTGAACTGTTCTGGAACCTCCTAAACTGTCTAGGGTTTGGGGTGATATCTAGGCATCTGCAAGAAAAAGGAACCTAAGAACCAAAATAGGGTACTGAATTTTTTCCTTTGTACTGTGAAATTCTCAGTCAAGCTGAGAGTGCATAATGACTGTAGCAATAGGACACATTGCTTGTTGATTTTAAGATTCAGCTCATATAGGAACAAATGTTCTTTGAGAAGCTGAAAAGGAAAACTTGTGGCATATCATTGGTATGAGTTATTAGAGAATAAATTGTATTATTTGGGTAGTAATTCTTGTTTCCTTGTTTAAACAAAGAAATGCCCTTTTGGTGTCTGTGTTTTCTAGAACCTGTGAATTCTAACAGGAAGAAACATGGACTGTATGAGTTCAAGATGCAAATTTTTATTCCAGAGAATCAATTTATATGTGCTGCTTCTAGTTAGCATTCCAAAATGCTTTTGTCCACAGTCATCATACCTGCATGGCTTTTGTTTTTTCGCTTCTCAGTGCAATAGCTGTAGTCATTTGCCTGTGGTTACAATTGATATTACCATTATTGGTCATACATTTTTCAGCATTTGCCAGCATGGATCGTTTCAATGCACCTTCCATCCTTGCCCATCAATGTGTACTGCATATGGGGATCGGCATTACAGAACGTTTGATGGACTAACTTTTGACTTTATTGGAACTTGTAAGGTCTACCTAGTTAAGGTGAGCCTTTTTTATAAAACCTCTCTAAAACTGGATTTAAAAACTCCCCTTCTACTTATTTCCTATCTGACCACTTTATTGAGTTCATCATACTGTTTTTAAAGCTTTGATGTTGGTTAGACTTCGAATCATTGTTATGGTTTAAGCCCAGCTGGTAGCTCAGAACCATGCAGCCTCTAGCTCAATTCCCCCTTTATTTCCCTGAGCTCCTGGTGGGATGGGGTGGAGAATCAAAAGAAGGTAAATTGCACAGGTTGAGATAAGACCTGTCCAATAACTAAAGTATAATGAAAAACTACTACTACTAATGTTAAGGAGAAAGAATATAAAACTAAAAAGGGAAACAAGAATAACCAACGGTGATGCACAATACAATTTGCTCACCACATGCCAACCAATACCCAGCCTGACCCAAGCAGCAATCTAGGCCTTCCGAGTAACTCCCCTCCATTCATATACTGGATATATATATATTTGTATTCCATGTATGGAATACCCCTTTGGCTAGTTTGGATCAGGTGTCCTGTCTCTGCTCCCTCCTGGCTTCTAGTGCCCCTCCTCACTGGCAGAGCATGAGACTGAAAAGTCCTTGATCGGGTTAAGTGTTACTTAGCAACAGCTAAAACACTGGTGTGTTATCATCATTGTCCTTAGACTAAAGTTGAAAATACAGCACTGCACGAGGTACTAAGAAGGAGAAAAATAACTGTTACAGCCGAAACCCTCAGTCATACATTACATAATAATTATACTCCATAGTTTCTGCTATGTAATTTTAATGTTTATGTCAGTATATTTAAAAGTGGCCATTTCTTTCTTTTTTTTTTCCCCCCAGGGTACTTCTTCAACCAATCTTTCTGTTGTTATAGAGAACGTTAACTGCTTTAATACTGGAATGATTTGCAGAAAAAACATTTTCATTAATGTTGGAAAATCCTTTTTAGTATTTGATGATGAATCCGGAAATCCAGTAAGTTTCAGTCTTTAACACTGATCAAAAGGTAGCATATGTACTTCTCTGGGTGTTTTTTCCTTTCATTAGCAAAAAATTACTGTGCTATGCTAGTAGCAGAGGGGCGAATATCATTGCTGTGAATGCTTATCACATCTGTATTGTTCAACAAAACCTTAAACAAGATCTTGTCTGTATTCAACAAAAATGTTAGGTAATTATTGTTCTTTTGTTTAGACTTAATTCCTGTTTAAAGTCTTTGGAAAAATCCAAATATTTTGAAGTCACTGGGAGTTTTGCTATTATTTCCACTAGGACTAGGAGTTCAGTCTGGTCTGGAATGCACAGGAGGAATATTCCTGTACAGTTTTAAAAAAATAAATTGCAGTCTCTGGTTTATCCTCCACAGCCTGCATTTCATTTTTGTTTTGGCCAAACTGCAAGCTATTGCTGTAAATATTTAGTGGTTTTAGTAACTTTAGTATAAATAGTACTGTTTACAGCTAATAGACTGACTATACAAAGGAAGTTGTCACTTCCTATGAGGTATGGTGCAGATAAACCAGTTGTCTTAGTCCATGCTACAAATAACTTAGAATCTGACTGTTATTAGACATCAGGAAGAATGCCTTATACAAATAAGATGACAATCTTTGGACATGTCTAGATAATTCCTTTTTTCAAGATGTTGCTCCAGTTGCCATTACCCATGCCTTAAATTTGATAGAAAATCAACTTTCAAAATAACAAAAATATAAAAATACAACGTAGTTCACTATCAAAATCCACACCACTTTTGTTTAAGCATTTGACCCTCTCTGGCCTTCTGTCAGTTTATTGACTTTTGTCAGCACTTAGGTGTTTCATTTCCTGTTAAGTGAACATTTTGTGAAGACATTACTTCCATTATAAGCTGCCTTGTTTTATTTTGAACAGAGCTTATCTAGTTACATAGACAAACTACAGAAAATGCTGGTATGGAAAGCTGGTTTTTTCACTGTTATTTATTTTCCTGATGAGCACATCACCATCCTCTGGGATCAGAGAACAACAGTTCATGTTCAAATGGGTCATCAGTGGCAGGTAAGTGGAAGTCAACGTTCTTATTGCCTGCCATTTCTTTGAGGTGTTTATATAACTTTTATTAAGATGTTAGTACTTGGAGAATGGACAATCTCTCATGATCTCTCAGAAGTCATGAGGGAGAGAGTGTCTCACAAGCTCTCAGTCAAGGAGAGAAACATCAACTACCTTGTCAATTAAAATATTTTTTTAGTTCCTATTTACTGTCTGACTTCTGTAACAACAGAAACAGGTATCTTTGGGCAACGTTCTCCTTCAATACTGATTTCTTATGACTGGTGCAGTTGTTGTTTTGCTGAAGCATAAAAGAAACATATAGCTAGCAAACAGGTCACTTCCTTGAAAAAAAGATCAGCTCCTTTCTCGAAGGCTTGGAGATAGATAGTTGAAAAGAAATAATGTTGGTGTTGTCAAAGTAAAATATTTTCCGTAGCTTTATTATCACAAATTGCTCTGCTGTTTTGACTGAAATTTAGCTGCAAGGGATCAAATCCTGACAAATTTATAATTAAGCAGCTGAAGACAGGAGCTTAAGAAGCAAGTTTTGAAAATGGTCATGGCTTATAGTGTTTCGTGTCAAGGGGAAATATGGTGAGTTTTAATATATGTGTGTGTATGTCTTTTTTTCCCAGGGTGAATTGACTGGATTATGTGGAAATTTTGATTTGAAGACAGTCAATGAATTGAGGACTCCAGATAATTTTGAATTAACAAACTCACAAGAGTTTGGAAACAGCTGGACAGCTGTAGAGGTACATAGTAAAAAGAATATGTCTGCTAGTAGATTTTTTGCTGTTACATCACCTAATTTATCTAGAATGAAATCATATGATACTTCCTGGAAGTATCAGGCAGGCAGCAATGCAAATAACAGTATCGTTCTTAGAGATGTCAAAATCCATTAAGGAGAAGAAAATAATCTCCTTTTTTTTTCAACACAGCACTATTGTGTAGAGGAAAATGCTGTACAGTAGCATGAATCTACAAGTGTTTTTGAAGATGTTTGAACAGTAAAGTAGTAATTTTTTTACATAATGGAACAATTATGGGTTCACTTTAGGCTGTGTTGTCAGTTTAACTGATCTTTCATAGCTGGGAGTTATTTAACTGTGAAACCACAGCAATAGGAAGAAAAAATACGCTTTCATATGCTGTAAAATATAAAATGGAACCATTTTTAATGTCATGTGTTTAGTGGTGTTCACAGAAAGGTTCCTTCCTAATAGTTAGAGTAAAAAGTTCTGATTTCTGACCCATTCACATCCTCTGAGTGATCTTTTTTACTTATGTAAGCTAGACTATTCAGGTGTAAGGACTGTTTAGACCTGTATGTACATAAGTGTTTTCGTGCTGCTCTCAGGCAAATGAAACATTTCTTCATATTGTGTCCTTTTCCTTTTCTGCAGATCAGCATCCCCTTTTAATTCCATATCTTAGTCTGGCTTTAGTTTCATATGTGATGCAGTTGCTTTGTGGTTTACATCTCTTTAAAAAAAAAAACCAAAGAAAAGAAAACAAAACTCCAAGAAAAAACCCAATGCTACGCTTTACAAGTTCAGACACAAAGTGGTTGTGAAATGTGTTTCTCACCCTAATTTTGCTTTCTGGTTAAGTGTGTTGACAGCTCTGACATTCGAAATCCATGCAGTTTGAATCCCCTCAGAGAGCCATTTGCCAAGAAGGAATGTGGAATACTGTTAAGTGAAGCATTTGAAACTTGCCATCCAGTGGTGAGTTGTGGTCATATATAGAAGGATATGAAGGTGAACATATGACTAGAGAGAAACTCTACTCTTCAACTTGCATCACTTTAGATCTTCATCTTGTCTTCCGTAGCGTAATGATTTTGACTCCTATAGCAAAACAGAGTATGAAGAAAGGCTAACCCATAGCAATACTGATTCTAAAACATGAATGTTTAACTGGTCTATCCACACTTGGCTGAGCTAGACAGTAAGCCACTTTGGCACCAGTTTAACATTCTACAATACTGGCAGTCATCTTCTTAATGAATTCAGCCAAAATTATACCAAATTTGTGTTATCTTTTTTTTTTTTTTTAATCCCAATCACTATTTGCATCAGCATAACCGCTTTCTTTGTTTTGCTCAAATGTATTACACAGTACGCACATTTTTCAGACCACGTTTGAATAAGCTGACAGTCTCTGCTAGGTAGCATCAGATATGAAGAGCTCGTTCCTAGAAAAAAAAAACGCATATATCTCCTCAATCAGGTAACTACCTAAGGAAATAAATGAGCCAGTCAACATTTTCTGACAGCCAACAGAATCAGGTTTGGTTGGAGAAGAGGAGGACAGGGACAACCTTTTTCCAGAGATAGGTCATATATGGAAAATGACATATCTCAAGATGTTCAGGTATTGACACTATGTGCATGGCTTAAAGAGTGTGTCAAAATGCTTCCTAGGGAAAAAGGAGATTTCACACGGGGAGTCTTGCAGAGTTGCTTTGTATATCATTCTTTAAGACAGTGGGGGTTGATGTTAAAGTTGTATTAATGTAACATCAGCTTAGTCCACTGTGTAAGGTAGGTAGCAACTAAGTTCCTTATAAGTTTGGAAGTATTAGGCAAGTGTAAATCCATGCAGAATGTATAACAATTCAATAAGTGAATCAGCATTTAGAATTTTCTTTGGAATTTTGTCACTTAAGACTTAAAATAATCTAAGGGAAAAATCACAAATTCACTTGTGAGTGGTTCATTCTCTTCACATTATTAAAAAACTCTCACATGTAAAGAAGGGGTTTTCATCTACTTTATTATTTCTTACATTTTGTGTATATCTGTCTTAACATTTCTGCACTTTATTGATTTGTGATCAGTTTAGAGAGAGTTTCTCTTTTTTCATAAGCTTTTGTAGTTTATTGTGGTTTAAATATTACAAACCATGTAAAACACAAGCTCATAAGAGCATCTTAGTGTTCATGTTCTTAATGGGTCATTGATTTAATTATGTTACTAAGTACTGTGCCAGATTTCATGATGTGTTCTAATAAACTCTTTACCTTGTGTTTCAGAAAACATTAAAATCTTTCATGCTTCAAAGTCTTACATACTAAATTTTGAAAGAGTCATAGCTTTGTATCAAGGTGATTGTTGCCTGTGTCTATATGAATATTTTTATAAGTGATATTTATTTTTCCAGATTGATGTCACCTGGTTTTACTCAAACTGCTTGACAGATACGTGTGGTTGTAACCAAGGAGGTGACTGTGAGTGTTTCTGTACAAGTGTGTCAGCATATGCCCATCAGTGCTGCCAGCATGGAGTTGCTGTAGATTGGAGGTCTCCTAGAGTGTGTCGTAAGTTTACTTCACTAGCATTGCCAGTGGCTGCCACTGTCTGCATTCATGAGACCAAGACCTGAAAAATCAATCTTATTAAGTTACCTGAGGTCATGAACTGAATCGCTAAGCCACACTGGTAGGAATATGAGTGGGTGCCTCTCACTGTCCTCTGTGTTCATTTTGGTCTATCTGGATTACACACTTCTTTCCACATTTGTGGGTGGTACTCTTCTGCTTTTTAATTTCCTGTCCTATGATATGAAAGGAAAAATCATGGCAAGTCTATATTAGGTTATGGAATGCTTTCTTCAAACCAAAGTTATAAAGTCACCAGCTCAAGTAATTTCCATCTCCAGGGCTTCACTACTTAACAGGGTCTAGAAAACATAGCTGCCTTACTGTCACGAGAGCAAGAGTGAAACAAAGGTCTTCTGAAGCAAAACAAGTAGGTTTATAAGCAGGACTTTGTCATTACCCTAGTATCCTTATTCACAATGCTTAGAAGTTTTAAAAAGATCTGAGGCCTTTTTCTAAAGTATCTAGTGCAAACACATAATGAGAAACAGTCATTTCCCCAATGATGTGATAAAAACAGACACAGCAGAAAAAATGGGAGGAAACAAGTATTTTCTGACTGTGCAGTTGCATGAAGAGGGCTTTCAGCTTGCTCAAAGATGCACATCAAATCGGCTATAGATCAAGAGGGTTACTCGTAGCTTTTAATGAGACTGCATGAATGCTTTAATGTGAACACAAAAAGACAGCAGAGTTTAGTCTTAACCACTAGAGGTCACAAAAAGACAGCTGTAGGTATGTAAGCTTAGCATTTCCTGCTAGAAAACTGTAATTTTATTTAAAAGTGTCTTTTAAATTAGTATTTTATTTAAAGCAGTAATTATTTGGCAAGATTTTTTAAAATATTTGTGCTTTTGGTTTACCTCTTAATTGTGAAGGGTAATAGAAAACCTGTATATCTGCAGAATGCCTGCAACTGCCTTTCTTCTCCTTTTATTTTTTAGCTTATGATTGTGAATATTTCAACAAAGGTAAGTCCTAAAGGAGCTTATAAAATCTCAATAGAATCTTTGTTTTCTTTATATAACTCTTAGTGCCTTGTATGAAAATAATTGTGTTAAAAAGTTCTGAATAATTTATTGTTTAAATAACCAAGATTCTGTTTTAGTCATTTATTTTGCTTTTTAAAAGGCTTTTGATTTCATTAACTTTCTTATTCCTGGGCCTTTCCCAAGAATACACATTTAACTAATTTTATTTGCATTTATGGATCATGATTAAACAATTCAATCAGTGAGAAATTAATAGACTATTCAACTCACTAGTCCTAGTGGCAGTACTTGATCCAGGCATAGTGCAGTTCAAAACTGATACCCTGTGGGTCCTTCAAACCAATCTTGACCACCTGTGCAGCCTCCAGAGGGAGCTAGCTAGTAAGACATTACAACTTATGCACCCAAGTGGGGAATAATTCTCCATTTAAGTATGTCTGACTGAGCTTGAAGTTCTTGAGCAACAATCACTGCTGCTGCATTGAAACGGCTCTCAGGGAGAGATGCAAAACTTGTGCATGGTGCTAGAGGAAACTTTTAATCTGTACTGGGTACTGTCCTGCTGTGTTAACACTGCAATGCATGTTCAGATTATTTTGAAGTTAAATTGCAAGTGTCTGCATAGTTAGATATAGCATGCAAGCCAGCCTGATGTGAGGAATGGTCAGAACTCCTGCTATTTATTGTATAGCTCTTTTTATCAAGCTCATGTAGAAGCCTGTCTATCCAGATGGTTTGTGATATTCTGGTCTTCTGTTAGATTCTAAATTGCAGCAGCTCACCCCCAGGATAATCTCAGAAAGGAACTGAGTTTAAATTAGAAGAGACTAGTGCAATGTGCCAGGCCCAAACAATATTGCCAATAAATTTGCATTTTCTCATATACTGACTGCTGAAAATATTTGGAATGGGGTCAAATTTCTAATGCAGTGGAATTTTATCTAAATCTAAGCCTTTAATTTAAATAAAAGTCCATTGAATATAAGAGGTGATCGCAGTTTTACTTTTCCTTTTTTGTTTGTTTTGTTTTATTAACGAAATAGTTTGATGCTAAATAATCTTACTGCGCTTGTAAAAGATCGAAAGTGCGGTGCCTCTAACATCAGTGGTAGTAGTGAAGTCAGATGATATACTTTTTATAGTGCTTTATTAGTTTTACTTGTTTCTGAATTCTCACTGACAGAAATGGTGTGGAGTTTTGCATGTGACCAACTTCTAATAAATGTGGTTATTGTAAACTTCTCCCTTTATATCCTGCTACTGTTTGCTAATCCAGCTCATCAGTGTTCAATATTGGATGTTTCAGAGCTCCAGTTGGGGGAAAAAAAGAATCTCAATGCTGAAGATTTTATTTTCTACCTCAAATACAGAAGCATTCCTGATGATTCTTAGTTTTGGATGCAGGAAAGTTAAGAAAATGTCTTAGACCAGGGAAAGGTTTTCTTTATGTAACTTTGTCATGAATCCAGAGTGAAATAGTTCCAGTCCTACTAGAAGCAGGAGCAGAAACCTTTTGTCTTTGATAAGAAGAAATTCTCAGCTGGTAGCTGTGGTTTCTCAAGTTTTGGATGGGCCTGAGATATAAGACTTAAACATACGTTAACATTTCCAGATCACTGAATGTTTTAAGCAATTTATAAAATGTATTTTAAATCCCTGCCCTGAAGGTAACTAGATATCACTGTACATGTTTAGCATGGGCTTGGCTTACTTCCCAGTGATTATGTTTGTATCTTCAAGGAGTTCTCTGATACTTGATGATAACAAACTTCTGTTCCCTGGAAAATGCATAACACTTTAGACACCAATAAAATAGGTTTTAAAGAACAGTAAGAAGTGTGTAATCAGTTCAACCATACAAATAAACAATTTGAAGGGATCCCAGGGTGGTCTGTAGAGCATTGTTTGTTTCTAAATCAAATAACAAAGAGGTCAGATAACTTTAATAAAGTGACTAGGAAACTGAAGTGGATGAGAGGGAGGAAAAGCAAAAGCTAATTATAAATCTTGAATAGGTTGAAGGTAGATATTTTGGACAGTTTTCAGAACATGTATTTTTAAACGAGTTTGGCTTTATTTTGGTTGTCATCATAGTTTAGTGCATGATACCTATAGCTATTTTCAGAGTGGAAAGATGTGCTTTTATGTGCTGTATCATAGTATTTAGAGCTCAAGGATTTGTGACACTTGACATGAAAGATAATTCTGATATTTTTTTCTCAACAGCTCTGGGAAAGGGCCCATATAAACTGGTCAGCTATTTGGCTGGGGAATTTGTAATGGCAGTGGAACTAGTGGATGGTGTTGTTTTCCCAGTGAGAGAAGAAGATATTGCTCCTGGACATGAAGTGGCCTTTATGCTGACTTCAGGACTTTATAAACCCAAAGCACATGGTAAAGTCACTGTAACCTAGAGGCTTAAATAAGGCAGAACAAATTCTGCCTTTGGAGGCAATCCTACGTTTAAGAATAGACCTGGGTGAAAGAATTTTTCCTGTTAGCTGACTGTGCGTCTTAATGTTGTCTGCCAAAATTTTCATTTGCTTGGTTTAAAAAGATGATAGTAGCTTTATAAACAGATAATTTTAGTTGAAAAGCAACAGCCCCTCTCTGCCCCAACTTTCAGAAGGACCAAACCAGTGATCCAGTGATTAGCCCAGTTCTCTAGATATTTATTGCTCCCTAAACCCTTCCTCTGGCAGAACTGGGGCATGAGAAAGAGTGAGAGAGAAATGGTACAAGAAAACTATTCCCTAATTCTCTCACTTTGCCACCATCACCCTTCTTTGCTTGCTTGTATAGAGATACCTATTGGCAGTAACTTAAGCTGCACAAGTATGCATACTGCAAATTTGTCTCCTTCAGGTCCCAACTTCAGTTTCTGCTGAAGAAATGTGTTGCTTATTCAGGTCTTGCACACCTTCAGAAAGGTGGAAAAAGCTTACAGGAGTGTATTCAGCGCTTTGTGACATTGATTAAATGCTAGAATTGTCTGCATATGCAACTTTAATGTGAGCTTGAGTCTCAATACCATCTTACTGCCCAGAGTCCCCTGATCAGCTCTTTGGATAGCCTGAAGGTGGCTGCCTTTGTGTAACCAAAGAAGGGATATGGGTCAGTTGAAAAAATGGCAGACATTTGATTAGTAATACTGCTGTCTGTAGAACTGACACCAGAACTCATGTAACAGAATATCTAAGGCCAGATTCCTTTTACTAGTCATAGTTTTGAGACACTTGTACATTGTGTTCAGTACACATTTGGAAAGGGAAGGACAATCCTACAGTCTTATTTCCATATATAAATCTCTCTTGTTCAGAATTTAACCTGGCAAATGGAATTTGGGCCTTATAGTCCAATTTGAGCATTTCATCATTCAGCCACGAGAGTGCTTGTACAATCAATATATTTTTCATATCCATGTCTTCATTTATATTGCATTCTTGGTTCTTTGAAAAGTGGATGTGTTTTATCATTTTCAGACAAATCATAGACAGTGGAAGGTTTTGTGCCTTGATTTGCTATACATCAGGTATTATAAATCACACTGACTGTCCATTGTTACTTTTCAAATAGCTGCCTGCTACAGACAATTAATAGGAGATATTCACAGGATCCGCTAGGTTTTTCAGGTTAATTGAAATGTTTATGCTCAGAAAACAAGTTGGTCTTCAGAAGTACTGTACCAGAATGTAATAGTTGTACCTGGAGGGTTAGTTGATTTTTACAGTAGTTTAATGGCTGTTTTCAATAGACTAGCAGAGTTTACCACAAAATAGAATGGTAATTCTGTGAGCAACAGATGCCTTTAACAGACTCAAGATCTGCTGCTCTGCAATTGGTTGTATAGGAGCTTGCTTCAAATCAGTACTGTTTTCAGGGTAAGTTATCATGTGGGTACACTTGCCAGAAAACAGACTTCACTGATAACATTCTTAGAAGTGTTTGGGAGACGGCTGCTTAGAAAGATGAATGCAAAATACATTTTTGTAATTTATTTTTAATGAAAACTCCTAAGCTATAAATTCCTGATGGCAAATGTTCCTTCTAGGGCTAGCTAGCTAAAGTTCAAGGTTTTTTAAATAAATGGCTTAGTGAATGTTGTAAACTGAATCCTGGTATGGGCAAATGTCTTAATCTGCTTGTATTCCTCTTGAAATCTCTAGGGTACTTAGAAAACTTAGTATCCATCAGAATCTAGCACCTTGTATTTTCTTAGGAGATTCAGGCTATTCACTGATAAAAACACTGTCATCTTTCATTGCTCGTGCTACTATTAACAGTAGTGGTACATCAGAATGAGTTCAGTTTACTATGCATGTATCAGCAAATTATGAATTCTGTGTTGGTTTTGTTTTGTTGGTAATTTTTTGTTTTTTTAATTTTATTTTATTATTTTTCTTTCCCAGATTCCAACTTGATTTCATTTGAAACAGCTGAGAGACCAAACTATTTTCTTCAGCTGGTCTCCAATAATACTCTTGTTCTTTCTAAATGGAAAAAAACTGAAGAGTTTCACAACAGATCTACATTTGTTATGCACAAGAATACATGGCTTTCAGGATATAGTTCCTTTGAGTCATTTGCAAAACCAGGGTATTTCATCCACATTTCAGCTTCTTCAGTTGAGCTTTTGAAGTATCATCATTCAGAGGAGTTCAGGTTGTCGACCCTTTTTAAGCTTGTAGGTGGGTAATTAAAGTTGTATTTTTATGAACAGCAGTTTGCTCCCTGTGAAAATACAAGCTAAATGGTATTCATATTTTCAGAGGTAATGAGATGGCTTACTTCTCCCATACATAACTGGGAGCTGTGGGTAAACTGTCATGTGCAGACTCAAAATGTTCTTTCCTGGTATTTGCAGTGAGCATGAGATTTCGTTTTCTTATCAAAAGCTATTAAATAGCTTAACACACCTTTGCTGTATTTATCAACTGGTTTTGGAAATACATAGCCTAGTGTATAGTTTCTGGGCAATAGTTGCTTTATGAGTGGTGAGGAAATTATTAAGAAGTAGGAAATTCACACTGATGAATAATGGATTCACAAAGGGAGTAGAAAAGAACTGAATGTATTGCTAAAAGCTAAGGTATGTGGGTGATGTTTCTTCTCCTTTCCCTCTGACTGATTCCAAGAGAGTTTTCTGAACTGCATTCTCATTGCAAGCTTTGTGGTCTCCTCAGAGGTTCATGCCATCTAGTGCTAAGGACACTGCCTGTAGATTACACTTCTCAAAACTCATGTTTTCCCTGAAAAACACCTCAGACTTCATCTATATACCCACTTGCAAGGCCTCTGCTTTTTAGGATGTTATCCCCTAGTGTTTCAGTGACTGTGGAGATACATACCTCTTCTTGGGGATCTAGATACCTATTTCTCTAATGTTTCTTGGACAGCTTAAGCTCCTGAATACACAACATATCTTGCTGTGAGAGTGTTTCTACCTAGGTGACAGATTCTTATTCCTGAAATAGTAGTCCCATTCCACCGAGATGTAAGAGTCAGAAATGTAGCAGATATTCTTAGGACCCTTTGTAGGACCTGGACACAGAAGTTGCTCCTACAGGAACTGATGACAAAATACACATTAAAAAAATCACCAATCAAGCTCATTCATTTTTAGATTAGTAAGGAAAAGAAATAATAAGAATAACTGTTTTCACATATTCTTAAACGCTCGGGAACCTTGTGCCTTACAGGTCAAGAGCAAGATGCAAGAAGCTATATTGACCTATAAAATCAAGCAAAGCAGATTGTTCATAAATCACCATTTTCTGCTTGTTTTGATACATCAGATATCTAAAACCTATTTGTACTTTAGTTATGTACTTCAGCAACAAGTACTTCTTGCTGAAACCACCAAAATCACTGCAAGTGTTTATTTTTATGTTCTAAAGCTTTTTATTGTGCTATAATTTTACATGCATTAGTAATCTGTTTATTTGGGTAGCAGAAATATTTTAATAGGTATTCCTGGCAATACCATTTTTTAAAATCCGTTCCTTATTCTCAAAAACCAAAATTTGTTTTACAAGCAAAGAAAGAAAATGAAATATTGTAACACATGAAGTGTGGCCTGGCCATGTTTTACAGTGACCATGCTGAATCTCAGCACAGACAAATCTAAAGCAGGCATTGACTTCTGTGACAGAAGAGGCCAACTGTATGCCTTGTGGAGCTTCTTGTTATCAAAACATTGAATTAAAGTGTTAATGGTGGCATTGTGAATCTGCTGATGTTTTGCGGTGCATTATGCTGACAGCCTAATGCAGCTGTTGACTGGCACACTCCAACTTCAGAAAAAATGACAGATTTTGTCATTGCCAAATGCCTGTTGCCTCTTGACAAATGCTTGTAATCACAGAGCTGTTGAGGGTTTTGAACGGCAGAATTATAGAGCTAATGCTATTACCAGGATGCTCGTACAGCATTTCAAGCAAGTAACTTTTCTGGGACATAACAAAAATAACTCTTTAGTCTTTTATGTTTGAGGGAGAAATGAAGAAGGTTAAAATGTGTTCCAATTCTCAGTGGTCATCCATTAGCAGAGTGGTATGTCTTTTCAAGTGTGAAGTCTTTACCCTCCGGTCATTATACCAAAAAATCCTATCTATGCCAATGGAAAACTAAAACAATTTACCTCAGCAAGTGGGATCAGATCAAATGATCAAGAGGCATTTCATTAATCACCACATCCGAGGGCTTGGGTTTCAGAGTTTTATAAGCAGAGAAACATAGGGCTCGAATCTTTCTCCAGTGTACTTTCACAAGGGCCAGCCTGCTGATGTAGGGTAATTACATGGTCTAAAAATACAGCAGCATTTGTTTAAGTTAATGGAAAAGTTACACCAGCTCCAGAGTGCGCAGGCAAAAGCATATTGAGTTTCCTGCTGACTATTGTAAATGCTTTGCATATTAGATCAGAAACTCTTGAACCGGGAACAGCTATTCCTGCGGAATCAGAGGATAAATACTGGGAGCAGAATAATAGGCCCAGTAAATCCCCTTGGCCAGAAAGTTCCTCATGAGACTTCTTCATGCTCTGACGCACATTGAAAAGGAAGAATTTTAAATGACCTGATCACCACAGCAATAGATACATCTCTGTTTAAATTCAACTGACGAGTCACTTCTTCCAGTTTCACTGCGATAAATATCGTCACATCAAAATACTTTGACTATAAATTGCGCAGATATGATGGGCTAACACTGCAAAGTATTTTCCATGAGAAGTCACTTTGGCTTCTAACTTGGGTTATTTTCATTATACTTAGATTTGTTTGCTGTCCTGTTCCCACAAACATTTGAGGGTTTGAGTTGATAACTGAATTTGAGTATCTAGAGTATGCTTACAAGAAAATACGTTTTGTGCAGGAATTTTTACCAGCAATAGATCAGTATGCATTCAGTCAAAAGCAGGAATGCATTTAGTCTTAGCAGATGGACAGGCACAGAGGTGTCATGTAAGAATAATTAAGTCACATTTGAAATTGTTGGGGAATTAGTGGTTATAAGGAATTGATGACCTTCTTATGGATATAGCTGCAGTTTTCTTACCCTTTTTAAAAAGGTCAGATTGGATGAGGCCTTGATCAACCTGGTCTAGCGAAAGGTGTCCCTGACCATGGCAAAGGGTTGGAACAAGATGGTAAGATCCCTTCCAACCCAAACTATTCTATAATTTTATAATAAAAATAAAATGCTCAAACTAATTACCTTTTACCGTTTATAGAATTATCGTAATATACTTTACCCTTTTAAGATCACTGTGAATTAAACTTACATATGTTATAAAAATGTGACTTGCCCTGTATAAATTTCACAGCAAGTTCTTAACAATGTTAGCTAAGTGCTTTAATAACCAACTTGCTGTAAATACAAGGCCTGTTATAGAATTTTCAGCTAAAATTAAAACCCAAGATGTATTAAGTATATGCGCACTGCATGGAGGTATTTATCTATACTTAGTTTTCATACAGTGCATTTTTGATTTCTTTTAATGTTTGCATCTTAATTAACTGAAACACATTCAGAAACATACTATGAAATGGAAAATGAAATTCAATTTAATGAAAAACTTTGTTTAGAAAAGCATCTTGAACCTAAATCAGATATATGCATGATATCATTGACTATCTTAACTTTGACTTATATCCATTTCCATCAGGAGACTTAGTTTTTTAGAACGTCCAGTTTTACTCATGAGTTGTTTGTAACTTTAATTTGAGCTTCTACATTTTGTCAGTCTAAAAGATTGTGACATGAGACATGGAGCTGGATAATGCTGCGCAAGTGCTGTTGTACCTGCAAATCCCGAGTACGTCCCTGAACACATCTGCTTGGTAGCTCTTGGAATCAGACTGAGGGTACTGTAGAATTGTAACACCTTTCCTGTTTATACCACAAACACAAACATTTGACCTCCCATTTTTGGCTGAATAAATAGGAGATTAAATAGTTACTGTAACAATATTATATTCCTCTAACATTGTAATAGTAAACTAAACAAAAGCATTTTAGAGGTAGATAATTATACTTTGCTTTCAGTGATGCTTTAGCTGGGCACAAAGTTCAATTTTTCCAGTGATATTTGCTTACGCTTCTGATTCCAGAAATGTAGAAGTCATGGGCAGAGTTTGTTAGTTTGTGTGCATTAAGTGGGTAGATAAGATTTCATGTTTCTAAACTTGTAACTGGGGAGATAGGCAATCTATGTTACTAAGCAGAGTTTTGCTGCTGTTACAAATAGAACTAATTCTAAAGCAAATTTTGCTCCTATTAGATTTTTTTAAAACTTCGTGAGAAAACTAGCAAAATAGAAGGAAACTTCAGATGAGAACAAAAATTCTTTTTTTTTTTTTAATTATTTTAAAAATCTTTGTTTTAAACACAACCTTTTATTAACATTAGAACATTTCAAATATAGTTCTTTTTTAATTAAACAGCCATTTTTTGAGCATAGCATGAAATTATTGATGATATGCAGATGCTGACAATGGCAGATTTTGTCTTTATGAGGTAAAAGTCAGCATAGGAAAAAAGGCAGGATGGACTTGTGAACACTAGGAATTTAACACACAGAAAAATGGCCAAGTTACTAAGAAAGGTCGTTGCAGCTCAGCAGAGCACCATAGCCTGTCAGTGATGAAAAATTAAAAAATTCTTTATAAATGGTTGCAACAGTTCTCGTTGCCACAGAATTATTTTTGAAAGCCCTGAAGAATGAAAATCGTAAGTTATTGGAAGAGAATGTTTTCTCACATGCTTGGACATCAGAGAAACAATGGAATTGGGGAATATCTTTTAATATATTGTCTTTGGCAACCCATATACCTGCAGTCATACAAAAGCTTTCTGCAATACTGTAACTTGTTGATATGCACGGCTCCTGTTAGGTGGAACTGTGGGCTCAGTTGGCATATCTTAAACAGGGGAAGTTTAGATTGGATATGAGGAAGAAATTCATAGAATCATAGAATGTTTAGGGTTGGAAAGGACCTTAAGATCATCTAGTTCCCACCCCCCTGCCATGGGCAGGGACACCTCCCACTAAACCATGTCACCCAAGGCTATGTCCAGCCTGGCCTTGAACACCGCCAGCAATGGAGCATTCCCAGCTTCCCTAGCCAACCTATTCCTGTGCCTCACCACCCTTACAGTAAAAGAACTCCCTCCTTATATCCAATCTAAACTTCCCCTGTTTAAGTTTGAACCCATTACTCTTTGTCCTATCACTACAGTCCCTAATGAATAGTCCCTCCCCAGCATCCCTATAGCCCCCCTTCAGATACTGGAAGGCTGCTATGAGGTCTGTACTGTAAGGGTGGTGAGGCACTGCAGTGGGTTGCCCAAGGAAGCTGTGAATGCTCCATCACTGGTGGTGTTCAAGGCCGGTTTGGACAGAGCCTTGGGTGGCATGGTTTAGTGTGAGGTGTCCCTGGGCATGGCAGGGGGTTTGGAACTAGATGATCTTAAGGTCCTTTCCAACCATAACTGTTCTATGATTCTGTGATATCAACTGGAGCAACTGTCACCCAGGGCATAATTTAACATTTTGTGAAGGATTTGCTGTGTCACTGAACAGAAGACAAATGCTGGTAGACTTCACCAGGAGACACATGGTTATTTTCAAATGCCATGACAAATCCTTTTGAGGAACACATGCCTCATATAAGAAGCTTGACTCATTGTCTGTAAACTGTGTATCATTCTTTTGTTATGAGTGAACTGTACTGTTGCAGAGAGTACAGTAAGCTCATATTACTGGTTGCAGGAGGGGGAATTTAAGTATTAAAAAAATTGAAAGCATGTGGTGGAGGTGGCTGATTAGCATGCTGTCTAGCATAAAGTGTTCGTGCTATGACACTGGCAAAATCCAGTTCCTGAGCTATGGTGGTTTCTGCCATTGAAATAGTAGTATTGTAGCAACAGTAAAGCCAAGGTTGGTCTGGCTTGGAAGTTTATGTCTAAAATCAATAGAGTGTACTAAAAATTTCCCTCAGTTTAGGAAGAGGGATGCTTGAATGGCTATAAAGCATATTGTTGCTGCTTTTCCTTGTTCCCTAATAACTATGGGTGTTCTGATCATTGTTAATATGCAGATGTATTAAAAAGAGGCAAAATAATCTGTTATTTTAACTAGTTATGGAGATACTTTATTGTTCTCTTGGCTTAGAAGAAATTCATGTTCATTCAGAACATGGCTTTGTGCCTCTGTTTCTCCTGCTGTTCATTTGCTGTCTAATCTCTGTTGAGTCTCATCTTTTTAAGTAGGAACTGCATCTTGCTGCGTGGGTTTTTTTGGTGGTGTGGGTTTGGGGTTTTTTTGATTGTTTTGCAGGGGCTTGCACAGTCAACAAGCTAGGTCCTTGGGCTGCTTAAGCATTCGGAAGTGATGTTGCCAGTAGTGAAAACTTTAAATACGGTGAATGACTGAACAGACATTCTTCTAATGCTGGAACGGCATTTTCCCATAATTCATAATGAAGCATAGATTTCACTATATCTGATGGGTTTACTGAGACATAATGAAAATTTTTGAGATACTGGAAACCAATTCATGCAATATATTCTACCCTTGCTGTGGTGATTTGGTCTGTTCTTTCATGCAATTTACACACTAAAAAAAACTAGTACAGTTTGGCCTGGCATATTCAATTCTCTGAAATCCCTTGACTGGAAAATTGAATATCCATTGGTTCTACAGTGCTTTGAAAACTCTTTTGAAAATGTTATGACCAGTTTTGTGAATTCATCTGTTGTCCATACTTCTTTCTACGGAAGTAGAGACAAAATTTTTGGAGAAGCATGACTCTCTTCTTGACTGAAAACAGTGTTTATGAACCACTCAACAAATCCTATGCTTTTATATAGAAATTTGCTCTGTTTCCTACAAAGGCATGAAACACCAGCAAATTCTGTGAACTTAATCTGTAGAAAAGCTTGAGGAAAACGTGGCAATCATTTCATAAAAGTCTTAAGTTTATTCGGAGAATGGGAGATAGTTTGTTAATCCCAGCACTTGGAAGTATCAATTCACAAACACTCTTCTGCCAAATTGAGAAACTACTATTCTTCATTGTGTTACAGTCATCTGCAAAGCTTGTACCTTTATTGTGTTTGAAACTTCTGTGATTAATGTGAGGTTTGTGGTAAGAGTTAAAACTTACAGATTGGTTTCTGCACTTAATCTAGGGTAGTCTGATGAATGAGATTTCCTACATTCCATTTGGATATACTGTTATTGCTGACTATTACTATTGTTGGTGGTTGCCTATGCCAACAGGTCTCTGATCTGTTCTGTCTTTTTGTCATATATCTCCTTTAGTCCTTAAACCTTAACACTCTGACCTGTCCATGCATGCAAAACCCCATACATCAGTCAGCAAAATGTATGTAAATAATTCCTTTTCTCCACTAGATTTAAGCAATTTGAGTTGGTTTCTTTAGTAGGGGTCACAGAAGAATTCAATGTTGTGTATTTAGCTTATTATGGGAAGGTAACTTTATAAATGCATTTGTTACTGTCATAAGAATCACATTTTCAAAAGCAGTGACATGTCCTTGGATAGAGCGACATGTAAAATGGAAAACACTAGATGGCAACATACACACTCTTTTTGTCTGAGTTTGATTTATACCTCTGATTTAAGAGAATTATATGAATTTAAAAAGAACAATGATGGTTAATAATGGCAGAAGTGCTGATGTCCCTGAATTTCAGGAAAAACAATTTCTTAGGCTCTTCAAGAAAAACTGTCTCCAAAAAGACATGAAAGAGCTACTCTCTTCGTATATCGGTCAAGAAAAACTTAAAAGCAAAAAGACATAAAAACCCCAACAACCCCCTCAAGCCCCAAAAAAACCAAAATGAAAACTCCTTCTAAGTAGTAAGCATTTTCTTTCTGCTAAACACTGAGAGCAGCTACTCTTTTGTAGGCTCTGGATCACATACCTCTAAGATCAGGTTTACCAATCCAGAGGGAACCCATATGTCATGATGATGATCTTCTCTAGGCATAAATGTAAGTGAAGTGTCACTGCCCTGCCCTGACTGCCACAGGCAGAAGCTGGGGTGGGCAACTTTAGTTCAGGTACTGAAATCCAGATACAGTGCCTAAATCATTCAGTTGTTGAAAGAGCCACTGTGCTAATCTAGCATTGTGTGAGAAACTGTTCTGCATGCAGATGGAGCAGCGTTGTAGTGGAAAAGAAAGCATGATGCTGTATTTGAACATGCAAGTGCGTCTCGCCCACATGATGATTGCCACAGATTTATTTCTCTCAGATTCTACACTCAGTCTCTCCATGAATTTTGTAATGTTCCTGCATAATTTAATAAGTATATTTAATAAGTATAGCTAATCCTTATTTCTGTTTATTTTTCTTTTAAATTTAACTTTTCCTCTACCTGAATTCGTACTTTGAGTTTCAATTATGTAAATTGGAAGTCTTTGAAAAAATACTATCTGCATAGGTACTCTGAACGCAGTTTGGGTTTGGGGGAGGGGGTTTTGTTAATTTTGGGGAGGGTTTTTTATTGTTTTTAAATTGCTATAGTGTCTCATTGGTGCCATTTTGTCTGGTGAGATATATGTTTTGATTTAATTTTTTCAGGACTACATTTCTCATCTCATCTGTCTTGCTTTGTTCATTATAGGAGAAGTTAGAATTTCAGATTCAGAATGTTATGGGTTTGAATTAATTCCTCTTGGAGTGGTTGTCTTACACTGCTTTTGAAAAGATCAGCTGTTAAGATAAATTGCTTTAAAGAGCCTAGATAAATTGCTTTAAAGAGCCTAAATTAGCATAATTTATGGTTACTTTATGTGGAGTGGTGTTTGATTTGGCTTTTAAAATATAATTGTGTCATACAAGTTATGTACATCTTTGTGCTGTATCAGTAAATTTTACACATGAAGTAAACAACTGTTAATGATGTGTTATAATGAGTGTCACTGTATCTTACTGCTGCTTTTTATTTTGATTCATTAGATTCATTGCTATTAAGAAATATTTGCACTGAATCAACATAATCTCAATTTTGCTTTTTGTTTGAATAGCCAGACATACAGTTTCACTATTGATATAGTTTTTAAAACTTGAAAACAGCTCTAATTTGCCTGGGTTTATTTACAAGCGATTGTAATACACAGTAAATATGAATAATACAATGTCATGTTTTATAATACAAAACCAGACTGCAGAGCCAGCGCACTCAAATATACTCTGCATACACTGTCATGTTTTTCTATGTCTTAAAGACCTTGGCAGGTCAAGAAATATTACTGGTTTTATTTGCATAGAATATCGGTAGAAACAGTAAGACTTTTAGAAGTGCGGTGACCTTAAAGCATGCCTCTTAGTGATATGTATCTCTGTATATATATTTCCAGAAATACATATGGTAGTATATATGGAATATACAGGGTAATATGTATATGGAAACATATATGGTAGTAACAGATCTTCATTGTTTTTCAGATGTAAAATTTAAATTTCTATCCCATTCTGCATGTGAATGGCGTTATGATACTTGCACAAGCCCTTGTTTCAAGACTTGCAGAGACCCTTTGGGAAAAAACTGTCAGGCAGTACCAAAGTAAGTATCTGTATTTTTATGGAAAACTATGTAATTTGGGTAATAGGCAGTATAATAAGAATATGAGGGACCAGATATAAGCTCAGTATAGCAGGACCATGTTCTTGTATAAGGAGGAGTGAAGGAGAAAAGAAATGGAATAAAACCTGCTGTGGCTGCAATGTGAAAGTGACATTTCAGTTGTTAAGTAAGTATTGTCAGGTTCTGGAGTTAGTATATCTGTAATGTTCAAGATGGGAGGGAGTATTACAGAGTATTAATAAAGAAAGGGGATAAGTTTGTTTCAAATAGTTGTGCCCTTACATTGTTATTATGAGATTACAACAGCTATATCTGTCTTTGCCTTTTCCTCCCAGTTGGAATTCGTACTAAGTCTGGTAAAACAGGAGTTTGGATTTTGAAAGTGTTTGGCATTTCTTAAGCAGAAGCATTCACTATTGAACCTATGACCATTCATTTCAGAGGCTGAGTTCATGCTTTATCTTAGATCTGAGTAAGGATGGAAGCCATGGCAATGACATTTTGAAGGAGTACACTGAAATGACGAGATTTAGATAGAACAAGATTGTCTACTTAAAAATGCTTTATAAATAAATTCTGTCTTCCTAAAATGTAATGCTAAATCCAGATCCTGCTTAACTAGTTAATACTTACTGTTTTTCTTTTAGAGTGGAAGGATGCATCCCTGATTGTCCTTTCAATATGTTGCTGGATGAAATCACTCAAAGATGCGTGTATTTTGAAGACTGTATGTTTGAAAAATTATATGTATTGTGTATGAGACTTAGCTTGTTAATCACTTAGGTCTTTAGCCTAATTTTCAAATACTAGTGCTTAAATTTGTGTAACTTTAACCTTACTTATATGAATCTTGAGTTCACTAAACATACATTTTAGTTAAAATAATTTCACCTCTCAAAAACCAAATTAAGTAGTTCTTTTTTCTTAAAATACTTCAGCAAAATTAGATATGGAGCAAATTATTTAATGAATTTGTTTCTTAAGGTGTCTATGAATTTCAGGAGTTTGAAGGCAATTGAAAAGATCAGTTATATGTGTTAACCTATAACTCTGCTAGCTTCATGACTATAACAATTCAGAAATTTCAGACTGCTGTTTACTTTTGTCTGATTTCAGGCATTGAACCCGCAGACGATAGTCTAGCTTTGCCACCCAGCATTCAAACACCATCAGTTTTGCACACAAAATCAAGTACAAGTTTGGCAGTGATCAGTGAAGCACTAACTTCATTCCCTGTACCTGAAGCAATAGACATGGAAACAATTGCTTCAAAATTGCAGGTGACTGCAACTACAGGGAAAACTGAATTTTCAGCTCTTACATCTCATACAACACTTCCAAACATATCTTTATCATCAAATATTTCTTCACAGTCAACAGAAATGACATCTGGAAGAAGCACTACAGCAGTGTTTGGGACAACAAAGTCTAATGTAAGCTTGTCATCTCCCATTGACTTTTCTCCATTGTTTCTGTCTACTGCCACTTTAGAAACTTCCACAAAGATGCAACCAATCAGTACTGATTCTACTGAACTGCTGAGGGCTACAGAACCTCAGACAGTAGCAGCTACAAATGCAGTGACTACAAATACAGAATCAGAAACCAAAACAATTGCTACTTTTATTTTCACTGGAACACCACTAATACTTAGTACAGCAGAAATGCCAGTCAAAACTAAAAAAATGGAAATATCAGAAATAGCCACAAGAGCACTTCCCACAGAAGAAGCACAAGTAAAACCAGAAGTACTTGAAACACTTGCACCCAGTACATTTGAATCAATAACAGAAAAAACTACTGCCTCTCTGCTCCGGTTTTCCACATCACCATCTTTGGACACACCTTCATATGCATCACCAGTAAACCTAACAGGAACTTCAGGAGAGACAAAAATAAGCATAGGACAGTCTTTTCCCACAGCATCTAACATTACAGTAATATCATTTTCTCCTGTGATCACTACTTCGTCAAAGCCAGCATCTTCAGCAATAACAAAATCAGCAACTGTTTTATCTGAACAAAGCGAGAAGACTACATTGTCACCAACATCCATACCACCCATTTTATTGGGAAAGACAGCCACACAACCTCCCATTGAAATGGTTCAACACCTCACTGGTACTGCAGAGATACCTTTCACTACAACTCTAGGCCCAAAGACAGCAACTCTGCAAACTCAAGAGAGATCATCAGAAACAACTTTGCTATCATTCACAACTCATAAGAGGGAAACTCCTAAAACAATATTTCATGTGGAACATATGTCAAGTTCTTATTTCCCTACATATTCACTACATCCTAGTTCTGCAACTGAAAAATCCCTCACTCTTTCTACAAAAAGACCTTCAGTGTCTGTTTCTACTCATGCTTCCCCAGCTTCAGGCGAATTAAAGAAGACATTTGAAACTGTTTCAACTACAAAATATCCCTCATACACAGTTCTAAACACAACAGAGTTCCTAACTAGATATCCTGTTGTGGCTGGGACTATCAAAGTGACACCTTTGTCTGTTGAGGGAACATCCATAATAACATCCCCTTCTGAATTAGTGGCAAAGTCAACTTCGTTTTCTGGAAAAACATCTACAGAACCCAAGCCAACTCTGCTTTCAAGTACAGTGAAGACAAGCACTTCAGCATATTCAGGTAGTGTTACCACATCAGCAGTGGAAACATCTGTCTTGTCAAAAGGAACCACCACAGTTCCTTTTGAAGCTACAGAATTGGCTCAAAGGGCATCCGTCACTGTATCTCCGCTTACTCTTCTTAGTGCAACTGAAACCACATTGTTGACAACACATCCTGATTCATCAAAAGTAGAAAGAATTACTAGTATCTCTACTAGAAAGCCATCTGCCTTCCCTTTTTCACCATCAAGTTCTCTAATCTCCTTAAACATTTCTCTTCCTTCACTACCTTCCTATGGAAAAGAAGCATCACTGACAGCTCTCAGTCCCATGCACACATCCCATGAAACAACCTCTTTATATCCAAGAACAACTCTAGCAAAATACACGTTACTAACAGAAAAGACCTCTCCAGTCCTGAATTTCTCTGGTTTATCCACTGTAACAGAACAATCAAGTCCAATAACAACAGTATCACATGATAAATCGCCAGGCAAAGCCATTTTAAATGTCACCTATGCCACATTCTCCCCATCTTCTGAATTCAGCAGTCAGCTCATAACAACAAAAAAAATAATTACAGCTACAGAAAAATCAACTCTGTCCCCTTCTTTTATACTTCCAGTAACAAAGACCTCTTACGTTTTGTCCACCTCTCAGTCTCTAGCAGATGAACTGGTTTCTTCACCTTCTTTAACACAAATTATACCAGAAGTAATAACCACACCAAAATATCCAGTAGAAACTAAAACAGTTTCTACAGCATTGGAATCTACAGTCCAAAGTATAACAGATAAAGTAAAAATTACAGCGCCTAAAACTCAGCCATCCTTTCCTCCATCTTCAGTAGGCACCTTCTCTTGGCAGACATCTTTAGGAGACAAATTTTCAGTACAGTCCACAAAGACCATAGTTATACCACTTTTTTCTACTCAGAAGACTATGGAACTTGGTCTTCAGACTTCTGAACCTTTGTTGACAAGCCAAAGTATCACCCCAATATACCAGTATACTGCAAAAGCTCTATCAAAATCCACTGATCAGTCACAACGTGTCTTCAGCACAACTGAAGCTACAGTAGAATTGATTTCCTCATACCCCTTAATCACCTCCCTACCTGAAGACATTCATTCAAGTATATTACCTACCTCAGTAGGTACTACACAAGTTGCTTTGCCAACTGAAAGGGAGTTGCATTTAACTGATTCAGTAACACAGACTTACGCATCAAGGATGACTTCTGTTTTGCCGCCTGCAGTCCCCAACTAAAACGACAGCTGATTTGATTTTTGGCACCAGAATTCTCCCTTCCTCCCCAGAAGTGTTTGCATCTTCATCTTATTTAGCAACAATTAAAAAAGAAGTATTTCCTTCATTTTCCACACAAAAAACAGGTACTAGTCAAAAATTCACATGGCAGGCCTCATTTACCAAGTCACTTGATTCAAGTCAAACACTTGAAACAACTACAGCGTCTACAGGATCTAGGTCAACCTCTTCATCAGTTTTGTTAACAGAAATAACAGAAATTCCCACTGTGATGGAGAGTGGGCCATCCACATTAGTGAGCAAAAGTGATAAAGAGGAAACTGTGCTGTTTCCTGAGGAAGTCACACTTCCAACCACTGCCTCCAGTTCCATGTTTCTAACAAGTACAATGTTGTCAGCTATGGCACATTCATCAGCGGAAGCTTCAGCATCTTCAGCGATAAGCAGTATTGGGCAAAATATTAGTATTGTATCAGCAACTTCAGACAAAGCAGAAGCAGTAACAGAATCTGTCACAAGGTCTGTGAAGCCCACCTATTTTTCTATTACTTCCAAAGCAATAGGAGCTGTGCCCCCTGATACAGTAAAATCTGACGAGCCAGGATTAATAACAGAAGTCCAAGCTGTCCGTGTTCAAGGTGCTATCACTACTCCAGAAACACCTCAGACATTTTACTCTTCATATTTCACAAACACAACTGTAGTTCCTTCTAATATAAGTGTATCAGTGCTGTCTACTGTCCATTCATCCTCTGAACCAAAACCTTTTTCTTCTATAGCTGTGCCGTCGGTCAGTACAACTCGAACTTCAAAACTTGAAATATCATCTGAGGTACAAACATCTTCTGTGAGTTCACTGCTAAGAATATCTGACCATCCAAATGACACAACAGCTCCATCAGTTTCCTCATTTGCCTATTTATCTACCAAACCACTTTATGGCTCGTCTACAACTTTTTCTGATGAATTTGCAACAGCTGAAGCTGTGTCAGGTGCCACAGCATCAGCTTTTATGCTGCCTAGAGAAACAGCAACTCTTCAAGCTTGTACAGTGAGTAACTGTTGGGTTTAGAAAATGTCTTGGCTGCTTTCACACACTGATTAAAAATAAAATTGTGAGCCATACTTTGATCTTTAGGATTTAAAATATCTGTATCAAATAGGGAGCCCTATTATTTTCTAATTATGTCTGAAACTTTGGATGATTTCATTGTGCATAATGATCTTTGTAAGTGCTATAATACACTGTTGGTTTAGGCCTCAGTTTTCTGAGTATGACTGTTACAAGAATGTTGTTTTTTGCAAAATGTGGTGCTTCATATTGTTCAGTGGCAATTTCTTCTCATGTTGCCTTCCTTGAAGTACATCTTTCCAGAGTTCCATGTTATTATTCCTACTTGTGCCCTTCCATACTTTTTCTGCTCGATTTTTTTTACATGTGAAGTTAAAATTCAGTAATGCTGTTCTCCGCTTTACAACAGGACAGCAGTTTTAAACTGACTTCAGAATGGATGGGTTTTCTTCATCAGTGTTGCAGGGATTCGTAAGCATTCTGTACTTGAGGAATGTGAGCAAATACTCTGCAATATTGTGATGTTAGCTTTGAAAGAATGGTAACCTATCTCTTTTATTAAATATGCCTTAGCCAATCACAGAGAATGAGTGCATAAAACACATTTGCTTGGATGGACAGCTGATCCAAGTTAATAAGTCACAGAACTGCCCATACAATGCAACTCAACCCAGCTGTGGAGTTTTAGGATTTGCTACTCAAAGGAATGGTGACAAATGCTGCCCAAAGTGGGAATGTGCATGTAAGTTTTAATTACACAATACTTTTAAAGAATTTAGGTAACAGTTTAATGCATGTTTAAGAAGGCTAAGGACTGGCACTTCTAGATCATGGTGTAGAAATAGATGATTGTCTAATGCAATTTATAATTCTAGTTCTACATTACATGTAGGAAATGAAATCAAATGGCTCTTTTAATGTAGGATATTCCTCTTGCCAAGCTTTAGATATCTGCAGAGTCACCTCTAGGTCTGTCTTAGACCAATCTTGTCTTCTGTCTAATCAGAGGGCACCTAGTCAATATAGTCAGTGAATATTTTTGGTTTATCTTAGATGCACTTTAGAATGAGAAGATTCCTTAGACTCTGTTAACTAGCTCTGTGAACAGTTTGGGGGCTCTGAAAGCACAGCTGTACTGTACTCCTCTCAATTACTTAGAATTGGGCAGGAAGAATAAATCATAGAATCATAGAATAGTTAGGGTTGGAAAGGACCTTAAGATCATCTAGTTCCAATCCCCCTGCCATGCCCAGGGGCACCTCCCACTAAACCATGCCACCCAAGGCTATGTCCAACCTGGCCTTGAACACCGCCGGTGATAGCGCGTTCACAACTTCCCTGGGCAACCCGTTCCAGTGCCTCACCACCCTTAAAGAATTTCTTCCTTATATCCAATCTAAACTTCTCCTGTTTAAGTTTGAACCCGTTACCCCTTGTCCTCTCACTATAGTTCCTAATGAAGTCCCTCCCCAGCATCCCTATATAAATAAATAAAGAAAGAAAATTCAGCTTAGTCCAGAATAATAAAGAAAGTATTCAGGTAAAGCAATGCAAATTTCTGATTATGCTCTAGATTTTTAAATAACTGTGAGCAGAACTCCAGGCCCTTTAAAAATGCAAAAGCTTTAGCACTGAAGAAGCTTTCCACATGAGATCCTTAGCAGCAAGACTGGAAGGGCACTAATGATCTGTTATAATCCACTGTTATTCACGTATTTTGCTAGTTTGGGATTTGTAAAAATTACAGTCCTTTGCTGGCAAGAACTCTAAGAGTTACTGATTGCAGAGGTCTGCAGGTTGTCCCACTGAAATACGCATTATTTGACTCTGGTCTCCATTTACAGAGATGCAACAGTTTCAAATATAGCTGAAAATGTGCTGCCTATATGAAACTTCAGTTTAGCACATAGTAACCAAGCTAGTTAATCTTACAAATATTATTGGTTTATCTTCATATTTTGTAATATTTACATAAATTCAAAAATAGAGAAAAACATTTATTTTTATTTTTCTTAGGTCGTTGCACAATTTTCTCTGATCTGAGCATTGTAACCTATGATGGAAATCATTTGGCATTATTCAAGGAAGCATCGTATGTTATTAGTCAAACTCAAGATGAAACTATAGCCATCCATGTCCTTGACTGCAGACTGGTAACTAACACATTAGCTAACAAATTACGTTAAATGCTGCTAATAAGACACATCTTAAAAGAAAGGGTATATTAACACTACATAGCTGTGGTTAATACTCACTTCTGTGTAACATCTATGAATTGTACTTGCACTTTATTACCTGACTGTATATGCATAGTTCCTTCTGAAACAGCTGGAAGGTGAGATATAGGACCATGTTATCTTACAAATGTATGGTTTTAATTTATGTTCATATGGAGAAATTTGCACCGGCAACACCAATCTTCAGAGCCATAAAAGACTCTGGGATTGTCAGGCTAAATTAGACCACCCTATGCATTCCAGTTCTCTCACAGGGGCAAATACTTATTGTTTCAAAGAAGGAAGAGATAAACCCTAATGATTATCCTGCTAATGGGTAGTGTAATTGGCTTTATGTCATGAAGAGTTAATTTCTTGTGAGCCTTTACAAAACTCTATAAACTCCACTTTCTTTTTTAAAAACTAGGTAATCTTGATGTCTATATAAATGTCCTTCGCAAAGTTTGGTCTGAAGTAATACCTTACAGGAGTTAATTCCAGAAGCTCAGTCTGATTGATATCGAAAAGGATATCTGGCTTTCAGATTCGTTTTCCTGTTGGATTCTTCTGTTTTGTTCAGTACCTTGTAGATCAGGAAGTATGCATGTATTTCTGTTCCATTACTTCTGTACGTATATAATATCATTATTCCTAGTCTCATTCCTGCTCACCTTCATATCTGTTCATATTTTTGGTGTCTCAGTAGCTAGACCACTATATTTTTTTTTCCTGAAAATCTTTATTTCTGTTGTAATTTCAAAACAGGTGACACAACACAGTCAACACAATGAGATCATACTGTTCTGTTTATTTTGCAATATAGCTATCTAGGTGAACTTTGTAGTTCAGACTTGAAACTGCAATCAGCAGCAGTTTTCCCCTCTTTAAACTATACCCCCTTAAACTTCTTGCTGTCCCAATACCTAAAACCAATAAGCAGCTAATGTATAAAAATCTTGCACATCATGACTATGGTTTATGTATTTTTGTTTTCTCCACAGAGAAATTCAAATTCAACTTCTTTGTGCCTGGCAATGTTGAATCTAACTTATGTATCAAACCAAATTATTATAAATCGTTTAAGTAGAAAAGTAAGTATTTTGAGGGTTTGTTTTTCTTTGCCTTTTAAATAGCAGCTTCTGTAATCAACTGCCACTTTATTTGTATACCAAAAATTAGAGCTGGATACAGCAGATCATGTAATTCATGGTTCCAACTTTGTAATTTAATAAACTGCTGGTAAATTCAAAGAGTCAAACTGTGATACAAAGACAGTTAATGAGGTAAGTCAGAGTGAAGCACACAAACCGTTAGTCTGTTTAGTACCTATATTATTTTTGAGAAGGTGAGCCTGACTATTGCTGAAATTAGTCATGAGTTGGATTCCTAAACTGTTGAGAATCTGGCCTTAGTTGTTCTACCTGCAGCACTTGGTAACCTCTTTTTGGTTTGTATTTTAGATTACAGTAAATTCAAGATCTGCGTGGCCTACTGTTAGTAAATACGGATACAAAGTGGAGGATTCGGGCTTCAAGTATGCGGTTGAAACCCCAACAAAAATCAGAATTCAGTGGTTTCACAACACAGGCATGATGATTATTGAGTTTAATAGTACCAGAGAACCAAGAGCTTTGGGACTATGTGGTAAGTATAGAGTAGTTGCAAGAAATAAAGGCATTCACACGCTTTGCTAAGGAGGCACATTCCTAATTATATAAACTATTTTTTGCATGATCTGGGCCAAAAAGAGTTATTAAACATTATAATACTGTTAAACTATTATTAATTTTGTTAATTCCTGAAATCATGTTTGATACCTATCCATATAATAACTTTTTACCCATAGTGTTGTTTCTGTCTGTGACCTGTTTGGATCATAGGCATGATTGCTGTAACCAAGCCCAAATAAGTAAGACAGGCATAAGTCCATAATGTCAAATAAGGAAATTTGCAGATTTAGTGTTTGATATTCATCTGATAGAAAGCGGTATGTGCTATTTTCAGTTTCTAAAGGTCACAATTCACAGGAAATGTTAACTTGAGAGAACCAATCTTAGTTTATCTATTGGAGGAAATAATTCAGAATGAATTTCTTAATGGGTTAAATACCCTCATGTTGATTCTGTTAGGATTGCTGAGTAGTTTCACCTAGTTTCTTTCTTTCTAAAAAGCACAGCCTTGAATAAGTTGGTGGTGCTGTGGTTTTTACAAGCATATACTTGCTGATGTAAATCCCTACTGTGACATATGAATCTGTAAATTTATCTGCTGTAAATTGAAGCTGGAAACCAGGGTTGCAGAGTTCGTATAATTACAGTGGATATCTTTCCAGTTTCAGAAAGGGCAAATGCCTGTAGCTCAATATCAAATACCAGTGATAGCTCAGTACAGTTCCAAGTCCTGCAGACAGTAATGTGATTCTCACGATGGAAGAGAGTTTGAATTTACTGTGATTTTGAAATTAGATTATTAACTGTAATTTGCCTTAACTTTTTCTTTCAAAGTCATTCTTGCATTTTTTGGCTAATTCTTATTATTAAGGACAGTATTTTGTAGTAAGCCTGATTCAAGTTATTGTGGAAGTTTCTTTTGCCTTTACCTGTTTGATTATTGTAATAGTGAGAACTGGGAACATTAAGGTGCTTTAGCTAGATGACAACACATTTCTGTGGCTGGTGTTCCAAGTACAACTTCTTCAGAGAACGGGCTGTATTTTTCTGGTATTTATCACTGATTGGGATTCTCTGCATAAGTCTGTCTGTACAGTGCTGTCTGGTGCCAGCTTTAAAGAGCTGGCTGTACTACATCTTTTCAGGGTAAATTAGTCTACCCTCATCCCCTGTGCTGTCTGTGTTAGTCTGCATCTTTTATTTGAGCTTTCTCAGTTGTCTTTTAGCTGAACTGCAATATTGGTGGATTCTGTTTTCTAAGCTTCATGGAAATGATAAAACTGAAGACATCATTACAGTTCTATACCAAAAGCATCCCTTGGATGGGTCTGTGACAGAGACAGCAGTGTCTTTTACAAGGGAAAGTTTGGGAAAACCTACCAACTGGTAAAGAGCTGGTGTGGGAGATCAGGGATGCGGAAAGGTAACTTGGACATCTCCATAGCAGAACTGGTGAAAGAGAGCTCAAGCATGTCAATTTTAGCTGCAATCAGGTCCTACTAAGCCAAAAGTGAAGCCTTAGTTTTGCTGTGCTGAATCTCATCATCAAGAGAAGTGAAAAAAGCTATCCCAGACAAGACAGCAATCCTTTGAAGTCTCTCAGAACCATCAAGATCTTCCTATTTGCATTGTATAGACTCACAGCCTCAGAAAGTTCACCCAGAAATATTTCTGATAGAATAATGATTAGAGTTTCAAAAGATGTTTTACTCTCTGAATGCCTATTGCTGTATCACTGATTGTCAATGGCTTGTTCTTGTGATCAAGAAATTTGAAAATGGTAACCAGACCACTACTCTAGAAAAGGATTAAAACCACAACTAGTTTTTGAGCAGATAAAAATTTAGAATTTCCATTCAAGGTTGTGGAGATGTTAGAAGAAAACATTCTAGAAGTCTGATACAAAAGTCTCAGAAACTGTAATTAGGGAGAAAGAATAAGTGACTGCGTTTTTAAGCCTGCTGACTCTTAAAGGACTTCCAGAGGAGACTACTGTAATACCTGGATGCTCTGTGTTGACAAAAGTCACTCTCCATGCGTTACTTTGCTTCCTTTGTTCCAAAGTGTTGCCAACTACCTTAGTTTAGACTGGAATAAAATGGTATGCTGCCTGCTGAAAATTGAATATAGAAAAGGCTGGGGTTTTTTCACCCTGTTGAGGGATAATATATACCTGGAAGTAACAAAAGATGCACTTTTATAGTAGCATTTAAGCCAATAGATGCTTAAGACTGCTCAGAAGCATAAGTAGAATAGTACAAGATTTCTGCTGTATCAGATGAGTATCTTGGCATTTTTATGGGAGTTCCCTTTTCTGATAACATTTACAGTTACATGGAGGTGCTTTGTAACATTTTTAAAACTACATTTTTATCTAGTACTTGTGCAACTGAGAGCTGATGTTTGTGTGCCATAGCTGGGCTATGTGAACAGCTATTTGATATGGAATATATTTCCATTTATAGATGCATCTTTACTTGTGCTTTGCTTAACTTGTCTGAATTTTGTGTATTTTGTGATCTTCCAAAGAACTTTCTACATCTGTTGTGTGTTGTGATAATGTCATGTTGTAAAAGTGTTTTACAAGCTATTTATTTGTTCGAATATGCTCCTTCAAACATACTTCAGAATGAACCATTCAGTGTTAACCTGCTTTTTCCTTCTGATCACATGCAGGGGTTTGTGATAGAAGCTTGGAAAATGATCTGATGCTACCCAACAGGACAGTTTTAAGCAAAAGTGATGCTCCAACGACTTTTATAGACAGCTGGCAAGTGCCAGACACATTAAAGTATGTTGGAGAAGACAGGCATCGGGAAACTAATTGCTCAGTCATGGACTGCTCAGAGTGCTTAAGAATGGTGTTGAACCAGACCTTCAGCAGCTGTCATCCTTATGTATGTTAACTATTTCGGAAGCTTTCACTTCAAGAGAGATGCAGTTCTGATGGTTTTGTATACTTTATTATTTCATTGATGTGAAACTACATGCAACCACATTTATGGAATGAAATATATACTCTTTTGTATCTACAGTTGCAAGGTAAAAGATACTGAAGAGAGTGGCAGCTTCATAGGAGATCTGCAATAAGCAACTCACACTTTTCAGAATACATTATATATCTCTGTTAATTTTGACAATACCATCTAATTTATAAACTAGTCCCAGATAATTCACTTCAATCAATATGATGTAGAGCAAAGCAAAATGAAATACTTTTAGGATTTAATTAATCCTTACGCTTTCTGTAATTTAAGTAGTTCCAAATTGCAATAGGGAATTTGAGAGCCTGCATTCTCAAAGGCTCTAGAGACAGGGAGTTCCAGCCTAGAGAGATAAGAGGGTAGAACAGACTATTTAAAGCAAGCCTAAAGAAAATAACAAACTTGCAGTGTGCAAATAAAGTGTTCATTTGTGATCCTATGAGTACATTTACTATTTCATCTTTAGTATATTGTTGAGTTTGATGAAGAGGAGGCCAGAAATGGGCAAATACAGAGGTAAGGAAGAATAAAGAACTATGAGTAATCATGCCTTCTACTAGAAAAACTTTATTAGCTCTTGCCTTGGCAATTCCAAGAAATGAAACTGCAGAGTATAAGAAAGTCACCATTTGGAAAGCCTTTTAAATACTAGTAGATTCTCTTTGTATACCGATGAAGCCTGATGGCCTCTCGATTACTGTGAACCAAGAACTTTTGGCTTCGTTTTTTGTAGCAGTATTTTAAAAGTTCAATCTTTTTCCTACCTAGGAGGGTCTCAATGAAGATGCAATAGTTTTTACTTTTTCTCTGTTAGGTTCCACCCGAGCTATTCTGTGATATATGGGTTCAAGACACTGAGTACATTCGAAATCCATGCATTTCACTAGCTGCCTATGTGGCAATGTGCAACAAATTTAATATTTGTATAGAGTGGAGGAGCTCTGATTACTGCCGTAAGTATTCTGCATGTATGTGTACCTCTAGTGTTCTGAGACAAAATTTGCCTAATATAAAGTTACCCTAAGTTGAAAATGTCAGTGCTCCTTGAGTCCTCAGGTACTTTGGAAGTCATGATTGAGATGATAAATTCAGCACTTCTTTATGATACAGTTGAAAGCAGTGTGCAAAAGGAATCAGGATCATTGTAGCCATTTCATAAATGGAAAAAGCAACCTTGCTCAGAGCCCTGCCTCTGACTTATTTTGCACTTAACTGTGGAAGTCAAATCTTCTCACTTGCAATGTAGTGTTCTTTTCTCTTAGCCAGTTTTCCACTGATAAAACTTAAAAACCCAGATTTGTTTGTGGAAAGGAGGAAGCCACAGAAAGCAAGTTCTATGGTGCTTTGAATTGGTGATATCTGCTTGCTGCTGCTGCAGAAAGCTGTGCCTTTGCAAAAGCATTAGAGAAATCAAACACCTTTGATATCAGATGGAAGGAAAGGAGTAAAATCTGAGAGCTAAAGTATCCTGATGGAAGTCACCTCCCATGGCAGCATACTGAAATCTAAGGCCAAATGTGATTTGTAGTTGTCAGTGAATAGAAAATGTGGATTACAGCATCTCTTTATGCTGTCAGTGATCACTGAGGAAAAGCCCTATACAGTGATGACATTGGGAGGTCTGTGCTTGAAAAGGGAAAGTCTTATTGATGAAGTGTGATCCCCAAAACTAAAAGAACTCACTGTACATATAAATCATAAGTGACGTCTGTTTTAAAGTGATTTAAGGTGTGTATGCATGTGCAGACTGTGTGGAGCCATGTTGTAATGCCCTGCAAATAGTTACGGAGTCTAAAGCTTAAAAACAGTCAATTAAAAAAAAAATCTTCAGTTTGTATGGATTTTATTAGAAAATAACTGTTCAAAAAGAGATATTACGAAATATATCTGTAAATATAGTTATGTATTCCATCCATTGTGAAAGGACACATCACTCTTGTACCACAGTGACCTCTGGTGGTACGTGCCCAGTAAGGAAGAACCATGCAACCGCTTGTGGATTTTGTGGTCATTAAATGTTGACTTGATGTACAATGATTTTTATTAGTCCAAGTTCCTGTATTTGTGGGGCTGTAATACATTTTCTGTTGAGCATTATGGCCGTTTTTAGTAGTGAGGGGCTGGACAAAATCAGCCCCATCTCCCAATTAATCTTTGAAGTCTAAACTAGTACCTTCTTTGTTTTTGAGTGGACAGACCCATTGTGAACTGGACTTTTTCTCATTACCATGATTCCAGATAATATTGCTGCATAATTTAGGCATCATTAAATGATGAATATAATATATTTTGGTCTTCCACACAAACACACTGTTGGCATCTGTAGTCCTTCTCTGTTTGCCATATTTATGCAGCTTTAATCACAGTTTTGAACCAATGAAAAATCATGTTAAGTTTTCAACATCAAAAGCTAAACCAAAATGAGATTTTTTTGAATCTGTTTCTGCTTGTACTCATAACATGACAATGACTTTACGTTAGTAAAGAATGTAAAATTTAACTGTGTTCTTTGACTTCAAAATAACACAGAAGAGATTAATTATTATTATAGAATATCTATTAAACATAGTAAATAATTGATCCCATTCTTTATTATTTCATGGTAAAAATTGCTAAATGTGATTTTACATATGTATTTTTGTAATTAACAAACCTTTCCCCTTTATTAATTAATGCCTTTTCTTTAGCCACTGCAAAGTATTCAGAATGATTCAGAACACTGCCTTATTAACCCATGTGGTCTAACTTTCAAATGTTTTTGAAGTTTAAATTACTTTACATCAACACTGTTGCGTGATTTGGTATCGCTACTGCCAAAATGCAAACTGAAGCCTAATGAAAATGTTACTACAAGAAGAGTAGTAAAAGCACATGCAAGTTCTATTTGCTTGAATTTGTCATTTAGAAGGTAACTGGTATGCATCAGTGTTTTAGGCTGGTAGATCCAAGTGAATTGGCAAGCAGGGGAAACTGACAAGAATACAATAGTGTCTTCTCTTAGGTATTGCCTCATGTGATTACTATTTCAGAATGAGTGATTTGTTTATTTCCTTTCTAGCCTTCCACTGCTCTGAAAACTTCTCCTATCGGGCTTGTATAGCTGCCTGTGAAGTTCCAGATAGTTGTCAGAATAATGAGGTTGTTTCTCTGGACTCAGACTCCTGCTCAGTGTTGACAGAAGGCTGCATCTGTGCTGGAGGGACCATCCTTCACCGAGCTCACACTGCTGTCTGTATTCCTGAGGAAAAATGTGGTATATTTGGATGTGATTTTCTTCTTTATTATCTGAAAGTTGGTGATCAGATACTTGATTAGTAATAAGTTGAGTTCTGGCTTGATGTTGTATGAGTTCTGCACGCATCATTCAGTTGAGGACTTTAGGTAGTCAGTAAACTTAAACTGTACACGTGAACAATCAAGGAATGTCCTTATGACATAGAATTTTGCTCACCTTCTCTCAGCTAGAGGAGGCTTTTTAAAATCAAGGTTTTTGCTTATGCTTATGCATTCCTAGCATTCTGCTTATGTTAGTTTGACCTCCTTTTCACTTAGCCCTTTGCAAAGGGTCCAACCTGTCAAAAGTAAATGGCATTCAAAAGACATGCAGCAAGAGTTAATTACACATTTTGAATTATACATGTATATGCCCTCTGTTCTTTCTGCCAGCATTGATATTTATTTTCATTACAATTCTGCCTGAACATATCAAATTATGGACCAATTGGACCAATACTTAACACTCACTACATAAACTTTAAAGATGCAGTTTATTGTAAATCAGATTGCATAAAGCCCTGTAAATTAATAATAGTTTTGATGTGTGTGAAATAAAAAAGTAACTTATTTTCAGATCACTGGTTTAAAAACAAAGGACTGGATAGGGATTTTAAGGGACTAGCCTTGCAAGGGCGACACAAAACAAAGTGAAGGCCTTGATCCTCTGGAGGATATTGAATGTCTTGCTTTTTCAAACAAACGTAGTCTCAGATTGTCTTCTCTTTCACTTTTTTGTGGGATGATGGGGATAAGTGATGCCTTTAATGCTCTGGGATTTTTATACTTCATAGATCCACACCCACTGTGGAAGAAAATGGTGGTCAAAATTTAAAGTAAAAAGGAATTCCATTTTCTGTTGTCTTGATCTAGCTTGTACAGACAGCTCAGGAGCACCTCATGCAGTAGGTGAGATCTGGAAAACTTCTTTGAGCGGATGCTGTATGCAAAAATGTGTTGACAGTGAGACCATTGTTCCAGTGGAGCACGACTGTTCAGATATCCGCAATTTAGACTGTCAGCGATTTGCAGAAGTGGCCTTGCTTGTTCCTAGCGACGAGACATGTTGTCCTCAGCAGATCTGTAGTAAGTATGCCTCAATAATTATGAATGCTGCCTGATGGAATTTGCAGATGTCCTTTCTCTGAAGTTTGTTTTCTTGTTACACATCTTACTTTTGAAGTGAATGAAAAACTTGGATTTGAGTTTACAGATTATGTAGAAAACTGTAAAAACTTTGTGTTATTTGGCTCAGTATCCTCAATAGCAAGGTTTTGGGAGAATGGTTAAGGGAGGGGACAAGTTGTAAAGACTGAAATAGCACTGTGTTTATCTGGATATGTTTCAGCTGTACAGGCTACTGATTTATTTTAAATATCCAAATACAAATAAATGATGCAACTAATTCCAAGGAAAAAAGGATCAGATGATTGTTTATCTAATTTGCAAAGTGAGCAGTTAAAAAAAAAGGATATAAAACCTTTTTTTTTAATCCTTATTTAGATCAGAAAGTCCATCTTCTTTTAAAAAGTTGCAAGCAGTTTTCATGTTTTGACCACCTGGGATGATGTTCCAGTGACTTTTCCATGGGATATTTTATGTTTTATACTTGTATATTTTTCATTTTATTTATTTTATTTTCTCACAAGGGCTCAGTTCTAGTTTAACTTCGCCTCCATGGAGAGTGTTGCAAATGTCAGACCCTTCCGAATACTGGCTCGGGGGTTTTTGCTGGCTTCTTGTGGTTTTCATATGCATGTTGTTATTTGGAGTTTTGGGTTATCAAACTGCAAATAATGCTTGCCATTGCTCTACTCAACTTATAAAATCATAAGATAGCTTAGAAGGTTTCTTGTTTTTTCTTTCTCTTTTTGTAACAGTTTGTAATCGAAGCCTCTGTGAACCCTTAATCCCTGAGTGTAATGGCTTGGAAAAGCTGGTCACTTACTACAGTGAAGAATCCTGTTGTCCCAGTTATGTTTGCGGTAGGTTTCTTTTCAAAAGATGAGAAAGTTCATCCTGTAAAAGATACTCAGTAAATTAAACAGCCCAACTTCGAAGCAAAAAGGTAGTTAGTGTAGACTCATTGTTAATATGGCCATTTATTAAATTCTCATTCATCTAAAAGCTCAGGGTTGGTCTGTGCCTCTGTTTGAGCAGATAGAATGATGAAGCAGATGAATGATGTGCTTATCAGTCAGGCAAGAATGTGTCTTTGCTCTCTTGCAATACAAGGTAAAAATTTTTTTAAAACATCTTTGTAGTATTTCTGCTCTGCACTGCCATTTGTTAGTTATATAGCATAGCAAAGGAGGAATGCCATATTTCCTACAAAGAAACCCATTTCTTGTACCTTTTTTCAGAATGCGATCCAGCAAAATGTGAACCAGTGGAGCAGATGCCAAGCTGTCAAGATGATCAGACGCTAATTGCTGCTCGGGTGGAGAATAGCTGCTGCATTTCCTATATATGTGGTACAGTATCCTGGCTGTTTGAGACTATAAGTGTTTTTACCTATGCAATGCTGTCTACTAGTGTCTTGATAATTAAGGCTCCTTATACTTCCTTTAGCTCTCCCAACATAGTAAGGCTTGAAAGTGGTTTTAAAAAAAGGACATTAATTTTATAAAACATAAGAAATGGCAACAATCACTTTGAGTCACAAGACAGCTTTGTGCGTCTGAGTAGTTGGGTCTTGAATGGTGGTAGAGTCCATGGATGAGGTAGTGGAGGGCTTTTGAGAGACTGTCCATGTACAGTGCGTGGACATTTTATCTGAAAAAAGGCTGAAGTTGTATATGCTCTTGCTTGCTTTATCCTGTTGTATCAGCTGTGGCCCATCTTACTCAATGATAAATATCCCATATGAGACTATTATGCAAATTTGTTCAGTTCTTTTGTGGTTTGGCCTTTAATGACTGAATTCAATAATAAAATTGCACTTACAGCATCAGTGTAGGAGTTCTGATGTTACCATAAGGGTTTTCTGATAATAATGTTATAATGAGGTCCTATTGAATTTACTCTGGGCTTGCTGTTTTGCACGTAGATATCTGTGAATCAAAGGCTGACTAATCTTGATTAGTTCTTCCATGTGCAAAAATTTGAGCATGAGTGTTAATAGAAAACTTGAGTTACACTTCTGCTATTTACAATAATCAGGGGGTTACTTTGATTGTGTGACAGTGAAGTGCTGTGTTTGGCTCTTCGTTGTCTGCGTAGCATCCTTCTGTCTCTTTTTTTGATATAATGAGTCTTTGCACTGTGCGTATCAGAAAGTACCAATTGTGGTTTTCATATGTGTTCAAGCAGGAGATTAACACAGGAATCACAGAAGATGCCCCTTATTGGGGATCAAAGATCCTATGATTTGGGCAGAAGTACATTCCTGAAAACAACAGTATGACTTGGTAGGAGAGAAAATCTAGCAAAATTTTTCATAACAGAAAGGCAAAGAAAATCCTGTTTGTTGTGATCCATCTCACAAATAGTATATTCATTCTTTATAGTAGGAGACAAAGAAAAAGCAAGCTGCACTAGAACTAGCCTCTTGTTTAGGGCTATAAGGAATGAATGCAGAGCATCTCTGTTCTCTTTCATGTATGTCTGTGACAAAATTACGGGCATGCCTCCTAGGAAGCGGTAAAATTTCTTCCTGTGTTTTTAAATACTTGTTTTTTCCAGCATGTGGGGCTTGCTCTGATCAAATACCCAAATGTCAAGAAGGAGAAGTTCTTATTGTGGATAGCAACACTACAGAGCGGTGTTGCCCTACATACCACTGTAGTAAGTTTGAGTTAATTTTGATATTTTAAGTAATAGAGAACATGTCAAATTTTGTAGTGTGGATATTCAGTGCCAAAAATGGTGGCTCAGAGAGATAGTTCCACTTGTGCATATAAGCATGCTATCATCCGTAGTCTTGAAAGATTTTAAAGGTAATATCTTTACTTTTAAAACTTCATGTGCCTAAAGCATTATCTCAATATCTGTATCATAAAGAAAAATGAATACTTTCAGGCCACAAATTATGGAGATTTATAATTATTTTAATATGGCCTAAAGTGGTTATACTCCACACTCCTATTATGGCTAATGTTTATTTGCATTTAGATTATTGTCATTTCAGGTAAGATATTTTCTACAAGTACTTATTATGAATTAGTAATTTGCTATCTCTTGATTCATATTTCCATTCGTCAAAATATGACAACCTTGTGTTTGTTGGACTTTTTTTTCTTTAATTTTAGTTTGTGAAATACATCGTTGTCCTGAATTCAAATGTATGCTAGGCATGTCTTTGGTGGAGGTATGGAGCCCAGAGAAATGCTGCCCCTTTCGGACATGTGGTAAAGTGATTAATTTTCATTTTAGTTAATTAGACAATAAGACACTGACAAGAGCTTTGGACTCTTGGGTTTAAGTCTTGTTTCAGCCAACTATACCACTGTGATCTGTTCGTGAACAAATGATATGGAAAAATCATCTCATGGTACAGAACTTCTTAATCTGCCTGTTTTGTTTTTTTCTTGCTTAACATGGGTAATAGTATACTGTAGAATTTGCCTGTTCCAACTGGATGATTTATCATTTTGAAAACTCTGTAAGAGTTAGTGTATTGGGGTTGCATGGCAAGGTTTTGGTGGCAGAGAAGTTACAGGAGTGGCTTCTGTGAGAAGGTGCTGGAAGCTTCCCCCATGTCAGTTAGAGGCAATGGCAGACGCTCAAAAATGGAGCCACTGCTGGCCAAGGTTGAGCCCATCCGCACCAGTGTAGCGCCTCTGGAGCAATGTGTTTAAGAAGGGGGAAAAAAGTCAGCATGACGGCAATTGCAGCCAAAAAGAGGAGCAAGAATACGTGAGAGAACAAACTCTGGAGACACAAAGGTTGGTGCAGAAGGAGGTGAGGAGGAGCTCCAGGCACTAAAGCAGAGATTCCCCTGCAGCTCGTGGTGCAGACCATAGTGAGGCAGGCTGTGTCCTGCATCCCATGGAGGTCCATGGTGGAGCAGATCTCCACCTGCAGCCCATGGAGGACCACACATCAGAGTAGGATGCCCGAAGGGAGGCTGTGACCCTCTGGGAATCCCTGGAGCCTGCCAGGACTTGTGACCCCCGGGGGGGACCCACACTGGAGCAGTTCGTGAAGAACTGCAGCCTGTGGAAAGACTCACATTAGAGAAGTTCATGGAGAATTGCTTCCTAAGGGAGTGTCCCCACGCTAGAGAAAGGGAAGAGTGAGGAGTCCTCCCCTGAGGAGGAAGGAATGGCAGAGGTAACGTGAAGAACTGACCACAACCCCTATTCCCTTTCCCACTGCGGGGAGGAAGTAGGGAAAATCAGAAGTCTGAAAAGAAGAGATGGATGCGGGTAGGTGTTTCAAGATTTGGTTTTATTTCTTATCCTACTCTAATTTGATTGGTAATAAACTCATTTCCCCAAGTCAAGTCAGTGACAGTAATTTGTGAGTGATCTCTCCCTGTCCTTACCTCGACCCACAAGCCTCTAGTTTTATTTTATATCCCATCACAGTTTGTCAATTATTTATGGCTAGCCTCTCCACCCCTCTAAAAACAAACCAACAACACCCCCCCCAAAAAAAACCCAACACAACAAACAACAACAAAAACACCTTAGGCTCACAGGTCAGGAATTTGTCAATTTAGAAAGACTGTAATCTATCATACATCTCTATGATGCCTTAAACACAGCTCTCCATTGCTTTGTATTGATTGTAACAATTGTCATCGCTGCAAGGAGACTAGCAACTAGAATGATCACATTTTTTTTAATGCGTTTGCGTGGATTGCAGTTTGTACAATGCTGTAAATTACTGTAATAAGTAAAGGTGGTCATAGAAGCTGGTATTATTTTTCAGGATGGAATAGAAATCAAATGTAATTCTGAATTCCCTAGATGGATACATTTCAAAAACCAGCAGAATTTTTTCAGTGATGACTTGTGAATCTGGATTTTTCTATTCTTTTTAATGCTGTTTTAAGTAAATAGCATATAACTTTCTAAACTGTTGTTTCTGTTATTGTATTTTGTTTTAGAATGTGCATGTGAAACAATCCCCAAACCTCAGTGCAAACTGGTATGGAATTAATCTTTGTCAGTATTCTTTATTTAATTTCTTAATAAATCTATTTTTCAGTATCTTAGTAATAGTTTTACCAGTGAAATATGAAATGCCATGTCATTCTCTTTTTTATTGCTTTACAAGAAGGCATATCTGTTTTTAAGAAGCTAGTTAAGTTTAAATATCTTGGAGAATAAAATGGCAGCATAACATTAATATTTCTGGAGGTTTTTATGACCATATCCTACCCTGAAGTATTTGTACAATGAAAGTGCTTTCATGTACCAGAGGATGAAATTTTGTTTTGTTTTTAAAGGGTCAGAAGTAAATGCTTTTAAAGCATCAGTGTTTTGTTAATATTGTTTGTTATAGGGAGTATGTTAAGATATGCCATACACTCAGACCACTGACAAAGCAGAAACTGTGTTTCACTGTGACTTGTTCTGCATTGCAGAAGTGCTTATTATCATTCCTGGGTCAGGTTCTTGGTCAGTACTGGGTATAATTTTTGCTTGTCATTATTTTATGCAGAAAATAATATTTCCATTAGAGTAATTTATAAAACTTATGATTTGGAGTCGTAGGAAGGAATTGGTAATAGTATTTGTTTTTATAGAGGAAATTCAAAATGTTTTGTAAGCAAGGTTGTTGTTAGTACTTTCATTTCATAGATGAAGAAACTTGGGCATAAGGAAACAAGACTTGCAGAAAGCTAGGAGAAAAATTTTAATATGCAGACATATAAATAATAAAAGGCAAAATATAGAAGTGCATATGTGCTATTGTAATACTATTTCCATCCATTAAGTTATTGCATGAAAGAATACACTTCAGGGAGATTTCTATACAAAAGTAAGTAATTGCATTTAATTTTTGGCTTCCCGTAGTCTTTTCTGTCCTAAATGTCTGCTGTACTGACACCAACAGCAATTCCTCTTTTTCAGCTGTAAAACAAAGTGAATTCCCCTTTGGTTGTCATTGCCAAATTAAGTGTTTCTGTGGCTGATGAAAATGGATTCAAAATAGGTTTCTAGGGGCAAGAGATACTGCTATTCAAATCCTGACTGAAAGGTGTTTGAAAGAAAAAGATCATACAGGTAACACTGTTGTTTCACTTATCTTTTTTTTTTCTTCTTTTATACGCTTAGGGGCAGAAACTTCAGAGAGATGACCAGTTTCAGAACAGTACAGAAAATATCTGTAACTGTGTTAAGTACAAATGCGGTAAGTTAGAAAAGAATTTAATTCAAAGAAATACCCTTTCAAGTACTAAGGTATATTAGGAATTATAAATCAGATGCTCACTTTGAGCATGGGACAGAGGAAGAAAGGGTTGACTGACATAATTCAGAAATAGTGTAGGAAAAGCAAGAAAATCGGACCCCCTGCTAAATACTTGGTTGATTATATTCTTGTTTATTCTTTTGATTATATTCTTGTTGTCTATGTTCTTGTATTCTGTCAGTTCCTGCAGTAGGAGGCCTGTGCAGGGAAATAGCAGCATTTTGGGCAAATTGAGTGGTGTTGACTGAGCAGCCTTCATTTTGCTGAGCTGAAGTAAGGACTCCACCAAGAAACTAAAACATACACTCAATGTCCACAAAAGAAAAAAAGGCCCACTAAGCCATTATGGGACTTGTCAGGAGCTGATGGCATGGTTATGTGCTTTACAAGATCAAGAATAGTATTCAGCACCATGCAAATTCATCTTAAAGCATGCTCAGTAACATCTGTGAAAACTCAGGAAAAAAAAAATTCCTGTGGGGAGCCCAGCTGGCCAACAGAGTTGGGATTGTCCTTGTCTAGGTTTCTACAGCAAAGATGTATACTTCTGAGCTAATTATCCTCTGTGCCCTCAGTAATCATTGGGGAGAAATAGATAATTCTTAGGTACATTTCTTATCATGAGTAGACTTACAAAACAGATCAGTTGAAGAAGCCTGCACTGTCACTATAGCGGTTCAGCTAATACAGTATTTAGATTACATGCATGGTTGTTTGAAGTAATTTGGCAATTGTAGTGAAGCATTGGACTGCTATTAAACATTTATATATGCAAACCTGACCCATAATTCTTAAAGAGGTAGGGTAGTTTTTTGCATTCCTGTTCTACTGTTTAAAACATTTGTTAACAGAGTTTTGATACCACGTTGATTGTCCTGAGCATGTTGTTTGTTTTTGTGTTTTTTTTGTAGTGAGAGACAAAGTTTGCCTGAGTAATGAGAGAGGTGTGCTGCTTCCTGGACAGATAATCGTGGAGCATGGAACAGATGGCATTTGCCATATTTATCATTGTACTAATGTGATTGATCCCTCTACAAAATACTACCGAATAAACGAGTCTTCGATAGATTGTGATGTCAAGTGCAAAGCTGTAAGAAATTCATAATTGTAGATATGTATATTGTGAGTGGTGGTCTTAATTATATTTAATTTGTGTTTGTTGAGTAGCTGCAGTCATAGGAACAAGATGGAAGGAGTAATCGTGAGATCTACCTCTATGCTACTGCATTTCTGATGGAAGTTTATAAAAGTCTCACTTCCTTCACTTTTCCCCCCCCATATAAATCTAATAGAAACTAAAGTACAGAGCACACTGCCCCCTTGCATCCCTATATTACTTCAGCTGTATTCACAAACTGGTGCAAACTAATGACAGACATTAGTACAATTGGAATTAGGAAGAATTATAAATAAAACAAGAATTATAATTGTGGTGAAAGCAGCTTTATAAAATAACCAAATGATAGGTTGTCTTTTTGCAAAGTATGATTGCCATGGGAATATTATATAGATGACTGTCTAGTTATGTACTTCCTTGTTTTCTAATGTGTAGAAAGTAAAAATTTCAGTGGTTCTTGAAGATGTCAGTCTTACATTTGAAAATGGTAGAAAGACCAGTGCATTCTCTCAGAGTTGGAACTTCTCCCCATTTGCTTCAATTAACATCAAAGGTGTTTTACAAAGGCTTCATGAATGCACAGTATGTACAAATGTAAACTATGTGATTTTGAAAGTTATTTAAAAATCATCCCTAAAATCAGATACAAAAGAAAAAAGTAAATCTGCCTATTGCAGTAATAAATGTCAGGCTGCAAGATGGTCTCATGCAAGGAATAATCTATTTGATTTTGGCAGAACCAAGTCTATCAGCCTCCAAAAGATTTATCAACTTGCTGTGGTAGCTGTAAGAACTTGTCTTGTCTCCACACTTTCAGTAACGGCACAGTTTCCAATTTTAAGGTAAGTCTATACGTCTTACTCCCTCAAAATATTTAGAAGTAAGAAAAAAAGTATGAGATACTGTACACACGTTGCCATATAAAATGTGCAAAGAAGAGTTTTGTTAGGCAAAATACTAGGAATAGTTTTACATGTGCACAACATTAATTTCTTGGAGAGCCAATCATATACTTGTCTATGGAGATTAAAAGATTTGATATAGCAGAGAATTATCATCAACTTGATTATTTTAGAATCTGCTTAACATTTTGTATTTAATGGACTTTAAAGTTGAGTACTTCAACAGAACTTTAACATGAATCTAAATTATATATTGCCGTAATTATTACTTTTGATTCAGACAAGATCACATTCAATGGAATTGTATTATAAATACTCATAATACTGTTTTTGCTAAGTTGCTGAGTAAAGTTTCTATTTTACAATTTTTTAACAGCCCGGTACTGTTTGGATTTCAAACTGCATCAGATACGAATGCATTAACACAGCAGTGGGGCCAGTTCTGGTTTCCTCTTCAGTTGGCTGCCCACCCTTTAATGAAACTGAATGTGTGAAGGTCAGTGTTGGATACATTGTTTGCATGATTTATGTTTGCATGAATAGATTAACACTGACAAAAGATGTTTTTACTAGAAGGGAGAATTTATGAATTCTTGCAGTGCCTGAATTTTTGCCCAGACATTTGAAGGTGAGACGCTCCAACTATACACATATGGTGTGCCACCAGACTTCCCAGTTACACAGCTGAGAGACCTCTTTCTAACCTCAGAAAATACTTTTTTTCATAGAGGCTTGTAATGCCAAAATAATCTTCATACAGCTGTCTGAACTTGGATAATTTTCTGGGTTGGATTTTTCCTTTCTAACTGATTTTCTGTGTGTAGCAATTTGATTTGTCACAATTGAATATCAGGACAATATTTTCTACAGTGAGATAAAGTTTTGTGGACTAGTTTTGCAGCAGAATTTGCAGATTTGAATTTGCAAAATGAGATAAAGCTAAATGTCAGAAAATGGAGGCAGGTTACATCTCATGTTGCTTTCTGCAACTGTACATTTACATGTGAATGGGAGGATACTTTTCTTAATGAATGATGGTGCACAAGCAGAGAACAGTCCTAAAGAAACTAGCTGGGTGTAGTTCTTCCTTGTAGATAACAATGTATTGGTACTTCAGAAAGTCTCAGTTATGTAGCAGGTGAAAGGCTTTTTGCTGTAGATATAAAAACTGAAATCTCCTTCAATGTACCCTTGAGAGAGCTTCTGAAAAATCTGCAGCTGTTCTTCCCCCAGTGCTCTGGGGAGGGCTTCATGCTGCAGCATTGAAGACAGGGATGGATCTCCTCTATGGGGTGTGGGTTTCTTCTCATTTAGATGAAATTTCTTCCTGCTTTGAATTCAGAATCGGGGTTGTGATTTTTGTGATTTGTTTTTTGGTTTGTTTCTGGGTTGGTTTGTTTGTTTGTTGTTTTTTTGTGATTGTCAATATGGCCTCTACAAGTCAGGGGTTTACTCTAATGATGGAGTTGGACTTAGCGCAGTCATTCGCTCTCCAAATGTGAAAGCTATTTTGATAGCTGGTGATGTATAATGGCACCCAGTAAAAGCCACTTAATGCTCACTTGTGCTGAAACTGTCAAGTTAGATCATTTACAGCCAAACCTTCATCCATTCACCTGAGTGCTGCATTTGCTGGGTAACGTTGCAGAGCTTTATCTGGAAGATGTTTCTAGTAGTGCAAATATATGGGCATGAGTGTCAGAAAAAAAATCAAGTTTTTCCTCTTTATTTCTTTCTTGGTCAGGTTGGAGGTTACGTTGTGCCATTCTTAGAAGGATGCTGCAAAACATGTAAGTGATTAATAACACTTCCTGCCTCACAAGTCTGTCTGATTTGTTGTTACCTTGGAAACTAGGTTGATTCTTTCCTGCATGAAAGCTTGATTCACTAATCCCAAAGGCCATTCTTTTCTCAGTTTCACTCATGTAAATACCAGTGAAACTAATGGAGTTATATCAGAAGAAAGCAGTTTAACGCTAAAGGGCTTACTCCACTGAAAACCATTGTGGCTGGCCAAGTCACTAAAATTGCTACCTTGCATATTTTGTTCTTATGTAAAACTCCTCAAAATACTAGTTACTGAATTTAGTATGATAAAGTATACTGTGTTTTGAAAGGCACCTTAAAACATGCTTTATCTACATTCATTTCTTTTGTAAAAGATTGATCTATGCAGTTTCTAAGTTGATAATGTAAATAATTAATTGAATGTAATATAGTCTTAGGGTCCATTAGTATATGTAATTCAGGAGTTTTCAGGCAATATCTTTTAAAAGAATTTATAGTAAAAAAATCTCATTTAATTGATTACCAAGATACATTTTAGCATCTACGAAAGCTAATGAAGGCTCTCTGGAAAAAAAAAAAAAATCCCTTACAGAGTAGGTTCCAAATATGCTAATCCTTAATATAAACAAGAGACAAGTGTGTTTGTTCTTAACATATTGGTACATAGCTGAAACATTTTGGCTGATTTCATGAAGCACTTAGCCTGAGGCGGATACCTAACCTGAAGAAATTAAGATCAAATGCTTGAAGTTGACAATGTTATAAATAATTATAAAGGAGATTTTATAGTGGACAGTGTATTGTACTATCTTTTAAAAGGTGCAAATATCTCACTTTGTTTGCACAAGAGGCTGGAGTAGGGACCTAAAAACTAAAGGCAGTAGGAGATAAACTGTGGGAGACAATTGGAAAAAGTGCAGGTATCTTCTGCTGGGTGGGATGGAACTTGACATGACTACCAGATATGGTTACGCACAGTTACTGCAATAGGATATATGTTGCCAAGAGGGAGGTATTTTTTGGTGTTAATCACTATGTATTACATTTTGTAGTACAAAGTTTGTTGAAACTGTGGAAGATTTACCTGCTTTTTTCCTGCTCCTCATCACTGTGAGGGAATGGTAATATCTCTTCATGTGTTTTCACTCTGATGGACCTATGTTTCAAGCACTTGTCCTAGTTCTGTAGCCAGTTCTCCATAGGCCCTTTGAGATCAGTTTTTGATTATCTGACATTACCCTTCAATGCCTTATCAGCCATATAGCATGGCTTCTGACCAGTTTATTAAGACTATTAAAAATCCATTAAACTACTTTTCAGCAAGGTAGAAGATCTTGCTACTGTATGTATAGAAAGATCATAACCACACTTAAATAGTGAAATGAAAGTAAGTTATTATTCTGAAACATGCATCACAAAGTAAAATTAAAACCTTGAAAAATCCAGTGACTTCAGAGATGCTCAGAGAAAATCATCCTATTTCTTTCTTGCAGCCCTAAAAGACAACTCAAATTTAGGTATCATATTGTCTTAGTTATACTAATGTTGATCAGATTCTTCCTGGTTTTGACGTTAGGTTTAGCAATGTAAATAGTACCTGGAAAAGATCCTGAGCTGCTGGCACAGTGATCCCTGCTTGAGCAGGGAGGTAGGACCAGATGACCACCAGAGGTCCTGACAGCCATTCTGTGATCCTGTGAAAAGCTTGAATTCTTTTCTCATATATGCTGAAATCTAGTAACTCCAAAATGTTTCATACTGATAGGGAATGCTCTGTAACATGTACTCTGTTCAATATGTAATATTCTTACCAGGTTCTTCAGTGTCAATGCTCCTCCCATTCCCTGTTAGCCCAGTCACTCCTACAGCCTATGCTAGCTGTTACACAGGTACATTTTCCTAGAAGTAAGTAGGACCAACCCAAACAGCATCATTGTTGATTTCCAACAATGTACTTCCTGATAGGAATGTCAGGCTTCACGTTACCCAATTATGCTAAAAGCTGCAGTGTAGTATAACTGCTCATGGTTCAGAGTGGCTCAGATTTTGGTTTTATTTTGTTTTTCATTTTGCACTGTGTGGGCAGTGCATTGTTGTTAGCCAACAATGTACTGTTGTGGTAAGCACTTGTGTAGTCTTTAGCTTGCTGCATGTATAAAATTGCCATGTTTAAAAATGTTTTACAGTGCTGTAAACCATTGAGACTGATGGCTTTGCTTGTTAAAGCTTATTCTGTAAGCAGCATTTTCACTGATGATGTATTGTATAGTTTTGCTTCCAGTGGCATATACAGTGGAGCAGCTCATTTCTTTCCCATCCATAGTTAGGACAGTATACTGAAAATAACTACCCTGTGTTTACTCCATAAAAGCTAGAGATTATCTTTGTTCTTCTCTATAGAATATGTTAATTCTTCAAATTGTAGCATGGAATGCATGCAATAGTTTTGGCATTTGTGAAAACATCCCCCTATATTTCTGTAAGAAGGATGATGTTGACTATAATTTTGTACATCACTGATATATCCCTCATTAAATTACACTTATGACTCCAGGAGCACTACACTGAAATACATACTACCCTTGCATATTGACATCACTTTAAATAACAGCAGTGTTACAAGTCAACCCAAAAACCAAGGAAGGATTTTCAATTGTACAGACTGTGAAAAGAATCTCATTATATTACAACATGTATAAGATGCTCGCATATTTTGTAAGGTTATTGATGGAAAAGTGTATTATGTTATAGAGGTCATTAAAAGCCACTGGACATTAAAGTGCATGCATGGAAATACGTTCTAATTTATTTCTTTGAGAGATGTACTTCCACTAGGGCCTGAATGAAGTCATAGCCATAGCTGCACTGAAATCTCCATCCTACACACTATGTACAATGCAAAAGAAGAAAGGACATGAGCAGGACTGTGAGAAACATGAAATAATCATAAGGTTTGTATTTTCAAAAACAATTCTTTTCCCCCTCATTCCTCATTTTTTTCCCTAAGCAAATTTAGATCAATGGTAGTTGAGCAGTAGACAGCCATTTCCGATTGTACTGTGTTTGCTTCCAAGAAGATTGAGTGCTGTCCTTTCTTTCATGCTCTAGAAACTTTCTGCTATGTCTAGAAACAGTAACAGGCATGCATATTAAAAAAATTAAATAAAAAACTCCAAACCCCAAAACCCAACACAAAAGATGTTTCTCTTTGGGAAACAGTATTACCTGGGTTGACAGTGATTAGAGCAGGGAACTAGACATTGCACATCAAGATGTAATAATCCTCTGCCACAGTTCAGTATTGGGTACTGGTCAAACCAATGAGTCTTTCATTGCCTTTGCTCTTCTGGAGCTAGCAGTATTCACCTTTTGTCAACATCTTCGAGGTTTTTGGCTGCAAGAAAACGCAGCTTTCTAAGTGGAGAGTCATGTAGGACTGCATCATAGTGTGCAAAATCTGCTGTGAACCTCGTGGAAGCTGTTATAATGAAATGGACTATTCATTTCTCTTACAGATCTGCAATGTGATGTGGCTTCTTCAGCACAGAGAGGATCATAGTGAGAAGATACTGTGCTTTCTGTTCTGTAACAACTGAAATCTATACTAAACTTCTTTGCTTTTCTTCAAATGATCATTATTCCCTTCTGAAGTTTAACTTCTCAATTCATTTACAGATTTCTTCTTATCTTCTTTATTTCACCCATTTGCTTTGTACATAATTCTGTGAGAAAAATTGTGGAAATAATGCTAATAAAATGTAAATGAAAATTTAATTTGATTACTGGTGTTCTTTTTCTTATTTAATAAAAACATACAGAAATGTAAAGCCCTCTGAAGCCCTATTCTTCTTCAGGCTCTGCTGTTAAGTGTTCAATTTAACTTTGTTTATGCCACTGGAATGCAACCGCTGCCATTAAAGCTTGTTACAGTTATTTCATAGAAAATGCATTTTATGCATTATTAACAAGCCTTCTCCCAGGGGTGGTTGATCAATTTTGCAAAATTCTTTTAAAGACAGTGAACTTTCTCTTAAAAGGCTTCTGAGTGAAGAATGAACCTTTTATAATTGTTATTGAAGATATCAGAGATACTTTAATGACTGAAATAGAATAGCTTTAAAAGCAATGCAATGTATTTCACTTTGCCAAAATTTTGTATGTGCAGTGATGTATTGGGTGTTTTCTTCTTTGTGTTTCTTGATACCATAAAATGTTCAGGAATGTTCTTGTCACAGGAATGCTTAGAATTTTGAGCTAATATTTTTCAACCACTACCCATTTTGCAGGTAAGGAAGATGGAAAATTCTGCAAAAAGGTGACTGTTAGGATGACTATCCGCAAGAATGACTGCAGGAGTAACACACCAGTAAGTAAATAACTATCACAATTCCTTTTAGTGCAATGGAAAAAATACAAGAAATAAAAAGGAAGAAAAGAACACAACTTCTACAAGGCTATTGTCTGCATCTCTCTTTCAGCAAGACAGAGGTTTCTGCATTTCATAGAGCTCTTTTACTGTTACACTCCATTCTCAGCAATCATATTCTCAAATAATAAGAACAAGGGGATGTGACTTCTGCTTTTGTATGCATTTAGGCATACAAAATAACACAATTATTATATGCAAATTAAATGGAATGTAACTTTCAGTGACATAGTACAGATAAAATAGCAGCAGATGTGCTTAATTTCCGTCTGTTCAGGGAAAGTATTTAAATACCAACTTCATGAAGAAGACAATCATGGGTCCTGAAGGCTTGGGGTTTGTATTTTTTTAGACAGTAGCACGAGCATACTGTGAAATGTGCAGGAAAAATGAGGCACTGTCTGTGTATCTGCTGAAGGATTTGCTGTAGGAGCACACCAACGTCATGCTAGGCAGTAAGGCAGTGTGAGCAGCAGCAAGGGTACAGACACGCATCTTATGTGAGATGTATAAGAGTGCCTTGAACAGCTGTAATAAAAGAGAATAGGGAAGCAGCTGTGACCTCTAAAATTACTCTGGAAGTACATTTTGTAGAGTAAACCATTGAGCAGCCAGCAAATATAGTTTCAGTGTCTCGTTGAACAGAAATATAAATCCTGACTATTAACTTGAAAAAAGGATCAGTTTATATGACCATTTCTGCTACAGTCTGTATTACAATTTTGGTATCATTAGTAGCCATTTTCCTTTGCCTTTCCAAAAAATTGATTTTTCATATTCCTCCTTACTGCTACCAATATAACAATACTTCATCAGTGTATCACTGAAATAAATACTGTGGGGAGTTTTGGACAGACTGTTTGGTGCTATATTCAAGCTAATGTTGTTATGAATACTTTAAAATCCAAAAATGAAGCTGTTTCTTTGTGTCTGTTAACAGCCAAAATCTGCTGTTACTGAAATTGATGGTAAAGTCATCATTCATCTCAATAAGATGAAAATTAAGACCTACCTGTGCAACATACTTCAGTCTGTTACTCAGATTTTGTGGGATTTCCTAAGGGGTAGAAGAAATTACTCCAAATTTTTCACTGCTTTACATTGGATATGGGTGCCTCATAGCTTTGAACTTCCCTGAGAGCTCCTAACTTTATTTCATAGCTACTTCAATTTGCTGATTGGTATTCATGTTTGTTACCAGGTGAACATTGTTTCATGTGATGGAAAGTGCCCCTCTGCAAGCATTTACAACTACAACATCAACACATATGCAAGATTCTGCAAATGCTGCAGAGAGCTCGGACTACAAAGACGAACTGTGCAATTGTATTGCACCAGTAATTCAACCTGGGTCAGCTATTCAATCCAAGAGCCTACAGATTGTTCTTGCCAATGGTCTTAAAAAAACTTGAAAGAAAGCAGCAAGCCCAGCTGTTCCCAATATAAGATAATATGAACAGTTTATCTATTAAAAATCCAATACCAAATCCACATGATTTTACCAACTTAATGCTAAAAGAGTAAAAATATTTTCGGAGTCTTCTAAATTTCAGAATTTTTTTTTCATTGTTTGTGTTGTGATTTGTCTTTGTGTTCATTCACGGGGACTGCTTAAGAGTTCTTGTGATATGTGCCAATTTAAAAGGTGGTTTGCATTAGAGATGCCACAACCGCAAGAATGCCCTCTGTTTTGTTCTGGAAGGCTGGCCCACACTTTGTCAGGCACCCAATCCTGTTTTAACTCATTGACCAGCTTATCTGGCAGCAGCTCCCTATTTGGAATGAATTGCGATTGTGCAAATACATTCAGTGTCTATTAAGAAAAAATGCTTGGGTAACATGAGGTGAATTTTCAGTTTAAATCATATTCCTATTACAAAGTAAAGCATGTATAAGAAATCAATTAAAGGTACTTTTTTTTAAATCAGGGAAGTATTGTCAATAGTGATAACTGTACTTAATATTCCCTGGTAATAATTTCAAATTTTCTAGCATATTTTGTATTGTAGTGTAAAACATTATGGCAAATGTAGTTTATGAAGAGGTGGACTATTTTTAGGCTGTCTAGATTAGTCATTAGTGTTTACTTTATCTTCCTGTTAAACAATATGACATAAACTGAAAATACACAGATTTAACAAATGAAAACTATTTTACATTCCTTTATATGTTCTATCTATAGAATATATGCATATATTCTATAGATAGAATGTTTAAATGAAAACATTCTGCTTATGAAATGCACCATACTTAAACTGGTTTTGTAGGAGAATGAACTTTGTTTAACAGTAATTTTAAAGACATGAAACTTTGTTAGGAAAAAGAAAACCAGGATTATGTATCTGTCTAAAAGAAAAACAAAGTTGAAAATCTTGGTCACCAGTATAGTAGAATGTACCTTCTTATGGCAAGTATTTGATATTGAAAATGTACAGTTTTAAGGTTTGAAAGTTCAAAAGCAGTTCTGCTTATGAACTTGAACAATTAACATTTTGTTGTAATGACAATTTTTCTTCTTTAAGCTAATGTTGCTGTTTATTCTTTTCCAATGATTGCCACCAATATGCAGCAAAAATTCAGTAGCTTTTATTTTGTAGATTTAAATTGTAGATAGCACACAGTGATAAACTTGAGATCCTATAATAGAAAACAGGTATCAACATAACTTCTTAAAAAGCTGCTTGTCTGCAGTTAATCCAAAGAAAAATGTGTTGCTAAAATCAATCATGAACGTTTTTTATATTTTGTATACTGTACATTTCATTCTTACAATATCTAATAAACAACAGGAAGTCTTATTTTGTTACAATTAATTTTGTTATCATTGTTAAAGCTGCTTACTATCCTGTGATTAAACACACAGTGTTTAGTAATTCCTTTTTCAGCACTGCATGTGGTTAATTTTAGGGTTTGCTGCTATCACTAGTACTAGTGGTCTTACACTACAACAAAGAAGGCTTGCATATGTGGTTTTGAAATTTGTATCTTTTTTTCTCATTTCATCACAGTTCTTTCATCCTCAGAAATGCAAAATTTAACTATGTCAATTTATTCAAAAGTTGGAAAACTGCTGCTCATCAAAGCAAAACAACACGTTTCTGACACCAAGTGTCGGATAGGCTGTTCTGAAAAAACTGGCGGAAAGGGGTAAATTTCTGCACCGTACCTTTCCCCAGCTTTTTCCTAAACTGTCCCTCAGGATTGACTGCAGTGAGTAGACTGTGTTTTGAGTGAGTGTAGGCATCTTCTTACAATATAGTTGTTGTGTAGTGATGATTACCCTGCAGTACTTAGGGCCAAGTAAGTTGTTAAGATCTAACTGTGGTATGTGCAGTCCCTATCCATTTAGTTTCCTTTGCTCTGAAGCAAGATGGTATTAGCTGTGAAGTGCCAACCAAGTGCATGAGGGACAGAATAAGAGCCAGAATTAGGCCAGCCACCATGCCTTCCCTTGGTTGTGGTCCAGTCCCTTCTCTTGCCACTTGAGCCAATAGCAAAGCCTTCATTGCTTACAGCAGCACAAGGCGGTTAACTCTGAAAACTATTCAAGACACAAACTTTGAACTCTTGGTTGAAGAGCAAAGTTAATACTGGCAGTGAGAGCAGAAAGCGGACTGTGGTGTATCCAGTAACTAATCAAGCACTGCTGCTTCTACTTCAGGAGTAAAACAATAAACATCCTGTTAAGTCCCTACTTGCAGTTGTGTAAACATTAGGCTTATGCTGACAGAAACAAGGGGAAAGATCCAAACTGCCTATGGCTTGATAGGGGAAGCTACTTTTATCCGTTCCTCATTGTTAAATTCCTCCATGGTTGCTTAGCCTGTCTGTCTGTGGTTAGTTCAACCTGGGCCCTTAACATGTATTTTCCTTAACGCTGTGTTCACACAAAGCAGCCCAGCTGGAAAAAGATTTTTTGCGTTATTTGTACTTCCATGTCTTTGGAAACCGAAGGATCCTGATGAGCTGTGGGTTTCATCTGACCCTCCCAAGCAGGAGGAGGCACTTGAACTGTAACCATATCTGGGTCCTAAACCAACTTTACTTTCTTTTTACTAAGAAATTGTCTTTTTGCTTGATTAGATAGGTGCAATACAAAAGGTATACAGCACTGAATCTGTACTCTTTAGAATACATCCATTTTACTATCACAATCTTGTTTGTGTCTGTGTTACACTTAAAGGCATACGAACACTTGCAGCTAATGAAATATTGGAGCTTTTATGTAAGGTCTCAGTGACAAAAGTTAAATCCTGTATTCAGCACATAAACCAAGTTGCTGCAGAGAAACTTGCTTTCTAAAAGCATTGCTGCCATGACATGCTCTATTGTTACAGTTATTCCTGTTGCAGCAGTGCACTGCACAATGCTTCAGGGACAAAACTATGACTGGATCCTTCACTGACTTCAACCACAATTTTTGCAGTGTTTTGTAGAACAGTGTTTCCAAGGGATGTGAAAAAAACCCCAAACCAATACCAAACCAACCAACTGGTTTTAGAAGCCCAAGAGAACAGAAAAGCTGCCTACGTAGTAGATACTAGGTAGTCTTTTGGAGATCCATCTCAGCTGGATGACTGCTGTGGCAGCAATAGGTGTGAAGGCCAGGGCAAACACAGGAATGAGGCAGAAGAAAACACCTGTGCTGATGCCATTCGCTTTCTGCCTCTCAGAGGGAAGCCTGAAGCATTAAGGAGAGGCCTCCTCCCTCCAACTAAGAAGCCAGTTTGCACCAGCTGAAGCTCGTTTCTTTGAGGGAATAAAGATGGAGGTGGTGACAACCTGTGTGATTTTGAGATAAAAGCAGTGTGGAGGAGGAAGAGTGAGGTGAGTGTTGTTTTGTTGAGCTACTCTTTTATGTTAGAAGGGGGAATTCCCAGTTGTATGTGGCATCTTGGGGCTGTAAAATGAGTAGGAGATGTGTGGCTTTAGAGCTCTGGCAGAGGTTTTTAGGATTTCCATTGTGCCTATCTTGGTGTGGCTATGAGAAAGATTTGAAAAGATAATCTTTTGTTCTAAAGCTGACTTCCAGGTGATGAAAGAAGCAAATAAATAAAAATGGTGATTGTTGGAAAGCTTTGTGCTTTCATATAAACTCTGGTGTTTCCAAGGTGTTTGAAAGCTTTGTGTTCATACAACAGTGTTGAATTAGCTCTCAGGCTCTGCTGAGAGAGGTGGCTCTTGGCTGGAGAGCAGACCTGTCTCACTTCTGTAAACCTGCAGCTGGTGGTTGCCAGGAGAAAACACAGCTACTGATGTTCTCTAGTTTTCTTGCCTTTTGTTGGCTCCAAGGCTGTCTGCAAAAATGGACTTCCAGAGGCTTGTTACTTTAGATCAAATTCAGATATGTGCTCAGGTGATGCCTCCAAACAAGCACCCTTGGTGCTCTGGTGGCAGACATCTTGTGACCGCTGCTCTGCAAGGCTGAGGGTGTTGTGGAGTTGTTTATCCTCAATAAAAGAAACCAAATTTGAAGAATTGTCTTCAGACTTCTTGATCTCTAACATCCCAGTAAATAATAACTAAAATAAATGTTTGTTTAACATGAATGAAAATGCTGTGGGAGTGAAACCTTGACCTTCTTGAAACTGAGGCCTGGTTCATTTCTGCACAAGTCTCAAAACCTTACTGCACCTCTGAGGGTCATGTTCTACTCACGTGTGTTTGCATATGTAGAGTTTCTCCACAAAAATTATTCCCAGTGTAGGTACAGAAACATCACAATTTGTATTCTGTTAAAACCAGCGTTTAAAATCTTTCCAATGCTGGATTGTTTTCCAGCTTTGAATAAAACATTTGGTGATCTGAGTATGGAAACACTGTTGTGGTCTTGATCACTTATTGTTATCTCCTTTAAAAAACCACCTTACATGCACTACATCAAAAAAGCTTACCCAGTCACGATTCACAGGAAAATATAAATGATTTGGCAGCTGGAGCCTTGAGTATGATGGATATTGGCCATTAAGAAAAGCCTTTAAAAAGAAATATAATGATATCAATTGTGCTATCTAAACTCTCACTGTCTGGGTTATTAGTACATGATTTGGTCTCAGGATAGCAGTCTCTTGAGTAATGCTTCCTCTAATTAGTGATAGTGTTGCCTGGTGGTTTGGTAAATTAATCTGAAATATTGGCATGTGTTGGTCTGCAGTTTAGTGTGAACTATTAGTCACAATTAAACAACTTGCATCTTCTCAGACAGCCTCTCAAGTATGCAGTACATGAAGTCAGACCAAAATCACTTGAAGAATTTCATCCTCACTCTTCTCTGGCCACACCATCATCTTTCTCCTCAGTGCAAGTGTCTAGCCATGAATAATTAAAATGAGGTAACGGCTGCTATGCAGATGGGGATTTTTTAAAAAGATCCCCTCTCAGTCTGATGAAGACATTTAATCCCTTTAGAAATAGTACCTGACAGACTGCCACCCCTCAGGTCTGCCTTCTGGATGGACTTCTGATCAAGACTTTGATCATGTCAGCTCACTTCAGCTGTTTAAAACAAGATATCTGAATTAATTCATGTGTCCAGGTTCCATCCATCACCAAAGAAAGGCACATCCAGTGACTCATACTGCCCTAAAATAAATTTCGATGATTGATGTGATGAATCCAGATGTATTATCTTTTTACTCTAGAGAGAGCCTGGATGGCAAGATGTGGTTAGGCACCTCAGTTTTAGGTTGTTAAAATTAGTCGGAATGAAATTCACCTGTAAGGGTTAAGGATATCTCGACAGACTCTAAAGTCAGCTACTCTGACAGTGTATATGGCCTGCTTTATCTGACCTCCTCATGAGGTGATTAATGGTAGTATTCCATTTGCATGAAGCTGAATGTTATGTTATTTGTCTTGCACAGTTTTTCTTCTATGTCTGAAAGTATAGTCATTTTGTATGACAGCTATACCTGAACTATCCCTGTATCTCTAGAGCTGATGAAAGATGTCATCAGCCAAATATTTAAAATGGAAAAGCGCAACTGAATTTCAGAAGATGTGATGTGTTAACTGCCATGACAAGGTGTTATATTAGCTGGAAAAAATCTTTAAGGTGAATGAATTTTAAAGTATTTCTGTTTTATAGACCTTTTATTGTGTAGGTGTTGGCTTGAGCCTTGTAGGTGATTTGTGATCTTACTTTCTAAGCTTTTGGCTTCTAAGAGCCTTAAGACAATGTAATTCTTCAGAAATTTATGTAACCTACTTTGTGCTTTAGCTCTTTAGAGTGTCTATGGTTGAGGCTTTTCAATGCAGAGGTCTTTCCTTACTGTTTGAGGTTTTGTTTAGGTTTTTTTTTTTTTGATACAGCTGCCCAGCAGCGAATTCTGACCCCCATTAACAACACTTGAATGGAATATTCAGATTTGGTGATTTGTTAGTTTGGTTTTTCTTAAGACTGATGTTCATCAATTAAATATGTGAAATTTGTCTAATATGCACCTTGTGTTGTAGAAGATTGGAAAGGGAGGAAAAAAATAGCAGAGAACTTCATCAAAATTTCTTTTTGATGAAGATAGGCTGAGAAAGTTGGGGCTGTTCAGCCTGGAGAACAGAAGGCTGTGTGGAGACCTCATAGCAGCCTTCCAGTATTTGAAGGGGGCCTATAAGGATGCTGGGGAGGGACTTTTCATGAGGGACTGTAGTGATAGGACAAACGGTAATGGGTTCAAACTTAAACGGGGGAAGTTTAGATTGGATATGAGGAAGAAATTCTTTACTGTGAGGGTGGTGAGGCACTGGAATGGGTTGCCCAGGGAAGTTGTGAACGCTACATTGCTGGCGGTGTTCAAGGCTGGGTTGGACATAGCCTTGGGTGGCATGGTTTAGTGTGAGGTGTCCCTGCCCATGGCAGGGGGGTTGGAACAAGATGATCTTAAGGTCCTTTCCAACCCTGATTATTCTGTGATTCTATGATTAATAATGCAGAAGTCTGATCTTAAGCATCAGATATCAAAGGCAGAATAGCTGGAGTAGTGCCTAATGTCGGGAGCATGCCTGCTCTTGGTCTCTACTCTTAATGCCCCACCTGTCTCTTTTGGACCATATTCCTTATTGAGCTCCATGTTGATGTTTTATTTTACAAAATAGGGGAAAAGCAGAGAAGGACCTTCTGAGATGACAACATCAAGGTGCCTCATAGGCCTAATCTCAGGCCTGATCTCTATCATGATCTATACCTGGCTGTGTGCAGCATGGTATCCTAGAATAGTTAGGGTTGGAAAGGACCTTAAGATCATCTAATTCCAAACCCCCCTGCCATGGGCAGGGACACCTCACACTAAGCCATGCCACCCAAGGCTATGTCCAAACTGGCTATGTCCAACCTGGCCATGTCCAACCCAGCCTTGAACACTGCCAGCAATGGAGCATTCACAACTTCCCTGGGCAACCCATTCCAGTGCCTCACCACCCTCACAGTAAAGAACTTCCTCCTTATATCAATCTAAACTTCCCCTGCTTAAGTTTTAACCCATTACCCCTTGTCCTATCACTACAGTCCCTAATGAAGAGTCCCTCCCCAGCATTCCTATAGGTCCCCTTCAGATCCTGGAAGGCTGCTAGGAGGTCTCCACGCAGCCTTCTCTTCTCCAGGATGAACAGCCCCAACTTTCTCAGCCTGTCTTCATACAGGAGGTGCTCCAGTCCTCTGATCATCCTCATGGCCCTCCTCTGGACTTGTTCCAACACTTCCATGTCCTTTTTATGTTGAGGACACCAGAACTGCACACAATACTCCAAGTGAGGTCTCCCAAGAGCAGAGTAGAGGGGCAGGATCACCTCCCTCGACCTGCTGGTCACACTCCTCTTGATTCAGCCCAGGATACAGTTGGCTTTCTGGGCTGCCAGTGCACACTGCCAGCTCATATTCATTTTCTCATCAACCAACACCCCCAAGTCCTTCTCTGCAGGGCTGCTCTGAATCTCTTCTCTGCCCAACCTGATGCTGTGCCTGGGATTACTCCGACCCAGGTGTAGGACCTTGCACTTGTCGTAGTTAAATTTCATCAGGTTGGCATCAGCCCACCTCACAAGCATGTCAAGGTCCCTCTGGATGGCATTCCTTCCCTCCAACATATCAACCGAACCACACAGCTTGGTGTCATTGGCAAACTTGCTGAGGGCGCACTCAATCCCCCTGTCCATGTTTGTCCTTTGAATGTAAAACAAGAATGTCACTAATAAAGTGCTCCTCCATCTTCTGTCATAAGAGAGGTGCTATATTTCCTTACCCCCGCTCTGCCAAAGCAAATGTATTTTGACAAGTGGCAAAAGTTAGCTGTGTGACAATCACTGCAAAGCGTTCTTGTTAAATGTTGCTGGAGTGATTAGAGGTTGCTAGATAACCCAGTCAGTAGCATGTGAATGTCATTATTTTGTATTGGAATGGTAACTTGTATTGCCCATCATTGTCTTCTCTTGCTCCTGAGGAAACTTCAAGAAGGGGGAAGTTTTAGATTAGCGGTTTTGGAATAAAAAAAAGGTGATTTCAGATTTTGCATGTGAAACTTGCATTTTTAAGCAAATACACCTATGGGTAAATAATAGCAAAGTCTCCCATTTCTTATGAATCATTAAAAAAACAAAACCCAAACCTTTCAATGATATTTGCTCACAAATTCACAGGCCAACTGGATACTGTGAGGAAACATATGGCTTCACAGTTAGGTGCTTTTCAGTTCACACGAGAGGAATAAGCCCTGGCTGTTGGCGCCATTATTGTTACATGCAGGTTCACTGTAACCCTCTTTAAGGCCACATTGTGCAGAGGCAGCTAGGGCACACTGGAAGCAGATTTTGCCGATGCAGTCTATATGCTCAGTCTGGTAAAAAGGTTCACCTCACCTCTATTTGTTTCAGGCTCTACACCTGGAAATCCCCTTGGCCTACCCTAGCACTATTGTTTAATTGTTTCTCCACTGCCCATCTGATGGGATTGCAAAAGTACCACTTGGGGCAGGACCAACCCTGTGGAAAAAGGAGGACAAGTGCATGTTGCACTCCCGCTTACATATTTTCCTAAAACTCCAAGTGTTCCGTATGAAAACTTTTTAGATTAAAAATGAGGCCTAACAAAAGGACTGGCTAAAAAATTAATAAATGCCTATTGTATCTCCTTGGGATAACTTGGAATAAGTAAAAAGAAAACCAACAAACCCTTTCAGCTAAAATCCCTAAAATCATAGAATCATAGAATAGTTAGGGTTGGAAAGGACCTTAAGATCATCTAGTTCCAACCCCCCTGCCATGGGCAGGGTCACCTCCCACTAAACCATGTCACCCAAGGCTCTGTTCAACCCGACCTTGAACACTGCCAGCGATGGAGCAGTCACAACTTCCCTGGGCAACCCATTCCAGTGCCTCACCGCCCTCACAATAAAGAATTTCCTCCTTATATCCAATCTAAACTTCCCCTGTTTAAATGCCAGAAATGGTTTTCTAGCAACCTCCTTATTTCCAAGCATTCATTGGAATATCAATATTAATGATCCAGACACTCAGCCTTTTCACTTCTCGAAGACAGGGAGAAAGGATATGACGGGTGAGATTTGTGAGGACAACAGAAGTTTTTCTTTTTAAATTGGACTAGCAAACAGAATTCTTGTGAAGTTGTTATAGCAGGGAAAATGGGAATCGGTACCTAAGGGGCCTATTGTGACTTTAGACATTGGCGGGGGAAACTCTCTCTTGATGATAGAGGAAAAATAATGTGTTTTGTAGTTATGATGGTAACAATGGTCTTGACTGCTTCTTTTGGTGTAGTATTAACATAGGTTTGCCACATGTACCCAGTCCCCACTGCCCATGTGTTTTGCTGGTGATGCCAGAATATGGTCAGAGTGAGCCAAAAAGGCAGCAGTTGAAGACTGCTTCTGGTTTCCCTAGCAGATGCCTGTGGCATATCTGATGAAAGTTTCTGGCTCTCTGAATTGTTTTATATTTGGGTCTGTCTGTGCTCTTTCAGGCCTTGTCTGTAGGCAGTGATGGAGCTGTAGTGGCTGCACAGGGCCACAGCGTTCATTCTTGTTATAGCTTGGCAGTGAAATTTTGGGCTGCCCACCATAATAGAGTTGTAGATCACAGTTGCTGCAACAACACAAAAATCACACCCTTGCTTTATCAGGAATTGGTACTTCATTTCCAGGTTTCTCTCCTGTATTCTTTTAAATAAGAAGAAATTTCTTGCAAACCTGCATTTAATGGGAATTTTTGCAAATATTGCCATGCTTAAAAATTACGTTTATATAATATTTTTTAGGAATAGTTACACTTCTGTATCATACATGTGTCAGGCTAAAGGAGAAATATGAGGCCTTTGGGTAGCTTTAGTAACGGGAGTCCTGTAATTACCTACAATGGACATGAAATGAAAGAAAATATCACCTAGTGCCTTATAAATACTGTACTCAAGCTGATCTCTGGAATTAAATTCACAGCACTGTTGCACATTTGTTTTTCTGCTCCATGACCAGAGGAGAGGGGGGAAGGGAAGGTAGTGTTTTTAGGCTTTAGGTTTGGCTGTATTGTAGCACTTCTAAATCTTCTGTCAACACTGGCGTGACGTTGCATTTGTTACAAATGCACGACCTTTTTAAACATCCATCTGTTATATAAATAAAAATAATGCAGCCCTATATTTTTATGGTATGCTAATCCTGCGTGGCCATGGTCTAATAATCAAATGATTTCATGCTACCCTGGTGGCAGGCAACGTCCAGACCACTGAACACTTGCTATGGATCTCTTATTAAATCCCTCTTGCACAGTTTCATTCATAAATTTACCATGGCTTTTAAAGCAAAATAGTTTGATGCTTATACAGCAATATCAAATAAGAGCAGTATGTTTCCAGAATGCAGCAACATTTTTCAGATGCTCCACTTCATGCATGACTGAATAATTGGTGGCAAACTCCATTATTGATGCCTTTTTCCTTGAATGGAAGACATGTTGCTTGTAGGTAGTGCTTGCTAGCTATGCTCAAAGATAAGGTGCCCTGAGTGTAACCTGTTCATTCTTCAGTGGAGTGTAAGTATTCTACTCTCTGCACCAAGTTTAATTTTGATAATGGATGTCCTAAGTTGGGTATCCATGCTCCTGATCCACACCATCTTCCCTGCTCTGTTCTGGCCGTGCTGGAGTAGCACAGAAGTGCTGGGGTACTTGCGGCTTTTGCTGCCTCCAGTATTTCTCCAGCACTACCCTGTGTCAGATCCCAAGAGAGACATGGTGCCTTAGGGCTGGCTTTGGAAACATGTCGTGTTACACTTGGAGAACCAAAATTAAAAAAAAAAATAAAAAAAATAAAACCTTGGTGGAAGTGCCGCTTTTTTACCTTTGAATTGAATGCAAATGGCTTATTCCCAAGTGACCATGCAATTAAATGCATTAGCAATGGAATGACTGAAAACAGAATTAAAGTATTAGTCTAGATCTATCTTACACTGCAATTAAACCTAAATGATTTCATGCCATCCATGCCAACCTAGTGTCATCTGGTCTTTTAAGAGGGAAGATTTGCAGCTTAACAAGAAATCTTCCTTTTGTCTTGTAACTAGCAGTGTTCTGGTAGTATTACTTTCTCTGAGCTTGTATCATCCCCCATTGTGTTTTTTAAGGCAGAATGTATCCTATAGATCCATTTCTTTTGATCTGCCTCTTGATCTAGATTATTGCTGTCTTCAGTGATGCCCTACTGGAATGGAACTGAATAGAATTGTTTCTAAACTTATGTGAGGACTGGTAGAGAGCCACTTAACTGGACACAAGTCATGGTGGTGCTAAAGAGCCTCTGACCCATTGAGAGCAGATCAAAACACTGATAATAGCAAACACCACCAGTGTGCAGGTAGCTGGGGGCTGCTGGGGAGGTGGAAGAGATATGCCTTGTGATTGTGAATTTGGATTAATTTTCCATCCTTGCTGTAGCTTTTTTTCTCTTGCTTTATGAAAGGTTTGTCACTTTCAGTACTTCCATATGCTAGTTCAGTCACCTTGCACACACCAAAATATTTTTATTGGTTTTTATGTTTGCCCAAAACTGTTTCAAATAAAAATGAGATAGTACCCCAGGAGTGATTTGCATCCATTTGTTACCAGCATCCCTGACCTCCTGCTGAAGCTTAACACATTAATTTAGGTACTTGTAATAAGCTGGAAATGTCAATGACTTGTGTGCTTATTCACTAAAGTATGTAACTTACTCATAGCTTACAAAGTCTGTTTTTGTTATCAGGTCATTTGAAGTTCAAAGCAGTTGAAGCTGTTTGCAGCATACTCTTTAAGATGTTGTTATTCCCTGTGTAAGAAAATCCTTGTCCACAGAAATGCTTGTGGAATTTGGGCAAATTTTCCTCTAAACCATTTGATTAAAAGGTGCCTGGGGACTGCCAGGGTGCCAGCCTGTGCCAGCGTTCCAGCCACTTCCCTGTTCTCTTCCTGCCAGCAGTGGGTCTGCTTAAGCTATGTCCCATGTGCCCAGGTGTCTGAACTGCCACTGTCAGCAGAGGTTAGGAAAGCACAGACACGGGAGAGTGGCATGTTGGGGCATCCCGTGCACATTTATTTTTTTTTTTTAAAAGAAGTATATGATTTTTTTTCTTTATTTAACCTCCTCTGTGGGTTATCTGAAAGCTGTGGCAATACAGATGGTAACAGAAAAGCCCCCAGTAATCAGAGCAGCCTGCCTAATCACTGCCAGCTTTCTCTGTGTCTGCCTGCCCCAAGCCAGACTCTTAGACTGTTCTTTCTGTCAGTTGGTTTGCTGTCTTTGTGGTCCAGCTGGCATATATGAGGTACAGGATGGTGGAGTGTGGCTGAGCTGGGACGTGGGGAAAAAACTATGTCTGGGCAAACCAAGTGAACTTCCAGAGGCTAAAGGGACTGTCTTTGTGCTCAGGCCAGTCCTTGCCATGTTTCTGTTCCAAAGCCTTTAAGTGCTGGAAGGCAAATGACTCCACAGACATATATACACTTTAATTATAGGGACAAGTAAACAACTGTTTCAGCTGAGACTTTCAATAGCACAGGTAGCAAACTTAGAGAGGAATTCATCCATTGCAGAAAAATCTGCCCAAATTATTTGCTTGTCAAAACTGTAAACTTGAAAAATCGAGATTTTTACAAGGGAGAGTTCTAGGTAAATTATTTGGGCAAGTGCTGCCATCAGCTATAGCAAATAGTAATAATGCATGGAGGGTTAATGGATGTATGAACTTTCTCCAGGCTGAGAAAGTTGGGGCTGCTCAGCCTGGAGAAGAGAAGGCTGTGTGGAGACCTCCTAGCAGCCTTCCAGGATCTGAAGGGGACCTATGCTGGGGAGGGACTCTTCATTAGGGACTGTAGTGAGAGGACAAGGGGTAATAGGTTAAAACTTAAACAGGGGAAGTTTAGATTGGATATGAGAAAGAAATTCTTTACTGTGAGGGTGGTGAGGCACTGGAATGGGTTGCCCAAGGAAATTTTGAATGCTCCATCGCTGGCAGTGTTCAAGGCTGGGTTGGACATAGCCTTGAGTGGCATGGTTTAGTGTGAGGTGTCCCTGAGCCTGGCAGGGGGGCTGGAACTAGAAGATCTTAAGGACCTTTCCAACCCTAACTATTCTATGGTTCTATGTGCAACTGAAATGTGTTGCTTGCTCTCTGGCAAGTGCTAGTAGGAGGGAGCGGCAGGAGTAAGTGTCAGCACCTGTGCCTAAATTAGTCTGCTACTTCGACTAAATGAGTAACTGTCCATAGTTTCAGTTATTTGATGTTCTGGTTGTACTCGAAGGGTATATACACTGTGTATGCTCTCTGTGTGTATACTGTATGTACACAGTGGAAATGTGGTAGTGTGGTACTGATAGCAAGCAAACAGCACTCTGTGGTCACAGGTGTTTTCATTTTGTATGTTTTGGATATTCCATGAAAACACCTTTCATTTTGTACTTGTCTGTACAAGTAGGTAAAATCAGATGTTACTGTATAATATGTGCGGTAATAGGGTTTTTTATTCAAAGCACTGGTTACTAATCAGATTTTCAGTTCAGTGACCTTGTCACATCTCTGCTGAGTTTTGAGATTTAAGAATATTTTCCAAATGGCCAAATCTCATATTTAAAATTCTAATATATTTTACATAACATAAGAGGGTTTTAGTACCAGAAAAATTCCATTTTCCTCAGTCCAGTTTCAGGTTCCTAACCTGATTTTCTGGGCTTAATCCTCTTCCTGTTGAAATCAATAAGTACATTGTAATATAATGATTCACGTTTAAGGTTCAACCATAGAAAATTAAGGCTACATGCTGATTTTACTGCCATTGTTGAAAGATGATCTCTTAAAATGTGTAAAAGCACAATAAACTTTAACTCTTTCAGCCCTATTCTTTTTTCTCTTCAGAGAGTCTGAACACTTATAAATAAATCTTTGTCCTAGACCTAATGATGGCAAGAATATGTTATTCAGATAGGAATAGCTTTTGTGGCTTCAATTACTTCATGGTGGGTCAGTCACTGGACGACATGGATGATCATGAGATGCCAGGAAAAACATAGTCTACTCTGTGCACCTTTCCTGATGCTTGACTGTCACTTCATACTTGCCGCACACAAAAAACCCCAGATGTGTTTCTTCGGAAGAACTTTGCCTGAAAACATATAGTTACAAAGTACACTTTCTACAGATGTCCCTATTGATTCCACTTCAAATGTATCCATTATAGGGAAAGATGCTACTTTTTGTTTTTCCTTATGGCCTGACCCGCCAGGAAGGGATTGTCAGGTTGCAGATACTCTCTTTATCCCCAGATACTGGTTTGTGCTAAATTGGACAGGGTTAGACTCTTGTTGGACAAACAAAAGCTGGTGCATGTTTGACCAATGGACCTTCACTGAGGAGAAAAAGGCTTAAAAAGGGAACAGCTAGAATAGGATACAGCTTGATCTCCTTGCAGATGTGTTCCACCCTGCTTGTGGAAGAAAGGAGTTGGCAGTGGGTGGTGCCTCAGGTCAAAAGGTACAGGTGTTCCATGCTTCTCAGTGAAAAGGAAACTTTCAAAGAAACGCTGCCACAGCTGGCATCTCCTGGTGACTTGAACTTCTCCAATGCTGTAATGGAAAGCAGTGATGAGAAAAAGTAGAGGTTTCTTCTCTGGCTCATATACATATGTGGAGAACACTGGGACAAACATGTTAATTTCTTGGTCTCTTAAATAAAAACCCAACAAAACAAACAAACAAAACTGGTCTGCTTTCTCTTTGGTTTTCAGATTGGTTTTTGTGATCTCTTAAGACTGAGATTTATATGTAGCCTATACAGACAGCCTCAGATCCTGAGAGGAAGGACAGTGTGAGGAAATTAAAGCAGGCTGAGAAACTAATTTCAGAGGTACCATTGCCATTTTATTTTCAAATATGCCTTGAAGCTCATAACTTACTAGTATTAAAAAAAAAAAAAAAAAGTGGTGGTTTGTTCTTTTTTCCAGGGTTTCTTTCTTTGACAGATAGTGATTCTGGCCTGCTCGGTAACGGTGGAAAAAAGATTATTTCCAGGAGCTGGTGGTTGGTGCTTTGCTTTCTGGACCAGAGCAAACAGTCTTATTTTTAGGCTGGTCTTGACATGGCTGTGGGCTGCCAGTACACTTCAGGAATTTGTGTTGCATAGTTTTCCCAGCAATATCTAACCTTTGACTCCTAGCAGTGTAATACAATATACATCCTAGATAAAAGCATCACAATGATAATGCTACTTGGAATCAAAGTGAAAATTTTGGAACAAATGGAAGCACTTCTTAGAAAGATGTTACAGCTTGTACTTGCAAAAGCTTTAATGAACTAGTATTTAGTGATAGCCTTACTTTTATTAGATGATATCTTGAAACGATGAGGTTTACGTAAATAGCTTGAAGCTGTTGCTACCAAGTATTGTGAACAGAAGGGTGGCTTAAAACTTAAATACAGGATTATCTGGATCTAGGAAGTTTTTGGCTCTAGACAAAACAGCCAACATATTGCCAAATCACATTGTGCCATTGAACAGGGCAGCTTATAATTAAGAATGTTGGAAATTACTCTAGAGGTTTTTTCATTGGTAGGGGAGATGAGTAACTTTTTTTTTTTGTTTGCCTTAACAACTGGAATCTAGTTTCTAATTTTGCTGAGGATGCTTCTCACGTTTTTCTGCATGTGAAAAATGACTCCCTAAATATACCTTGTGTTTGGTGCTCTGTTGGATTTACACATCAGGTCATAGATGTCTTAAAAAAACTCTGACTTATTAACATGCATGCTGAGGGATGCTATGTATATGAACTTATGTTAAACTTTCCAGCTTGTAGATATTTTGAACGACTTAATTTTGGATCAACTGGGGAGAAAGCTCTCAAAAAATTTTGAGAATTGCCAGAAAGACATCACAGCCACATGTGTCGAGGCCTCTGGTTTCATGGTGCCTTCTGCCATTTTGACAGATCCCCTGCCTGGTGCAAACTGGTTTAGTCTCTGGGAACTGCAGTGAAAGGCGATGCTGCACCTTGCCTAGTTCTAAGCTATGTGCTGAAGTCACAAGGTAGCTGGTTAACTGCTAGTGACAGGACTGTACTGCCATCAGGCCTATTAAACATGCTGAATGGCATTTTGTTGTGGTTTAAGCCTCTCAGCCACACAGTTTTCTCACTCACTCCCCCCTCTTTCTTCCCCCCAGCTCCCAGGGGGATGGGGAGGAGAATCGAAAGAATACAACTCCCACAGGTTGAGATAAGAACAGTCCAGTAGCTAGGGTATAACACAAATCACTACTGCTACCACCAATAATAATGACAAGAGAAATACAAGGGAAGAGAACATAACTGCTCACCACCTGATACCAGCCTGACCCAGCAGTAAACCCCCAACTCTTCCGGGTCTCTGACCTCCATTTTTTCATCCTGGGCATGACATGCTGTGGTGTGGAACAACCTCTTTGGTCAGTTTGGGTCAGGTGTCCTGTTTCTGCGTCCTCCCGGCTTCCCCTCCTCCCTGGCAGAGCATGAGGCTCAGGAAGTCCTTGGTCAAACCAAACATTCTAAGCCATAACTATAAACATCAGTGTTATCAGCGCTGTTCCCAGGCCGAAAGTCAAAAACACAGCGCTGCACCAGCTACTAAGAAGGAGAAAAATGACTGCTACTGCTGAACCCAGGACATATTTCTACTATAGCATTGTGGCAGCTGGACAGCTGTGCTTAAAAAAAAAAAAAGCAGTAACTATTAAAAATTATTTTGAGGAAACAGTTATTGATCACAGTGGCATTTAGGTTTTGGGTTTTTTTTATATTGTTTTTTATTTGTGTGTTATCTGTTATTGTCCAGGTTTTTGATTGACATGTTTCCAAACTTCTTAATTGGCATCCAGTTACAAATAGAGTTAAAGAATGCATGAAATTTCTACTTGAGTCCTTTCTGAAGTTAGACTCAACACATTTTTGGTTGTACAAATGTTTTGCATCATTGATGCAGAGACCTTGGGGAACAGAAGTTTTTAAAACAGAGAATGGGGTCCCATTAAGCTCCTTTGTCTATTTTTTCATTCTTGTTTTAGCTTAATTACTTGCAGATAGATGATTTGCAAAACAAGTGTATTTGTGTGTTAAACATGTCAACCTCTTGTCTATTGTGGTGTTTGAAATAGATAGAAGAACTTTGAGGGGAGTGAGCCAAGACCTCTGCTACTGGAAATGGATAGGGCTTCTCTGAGGCTATTTGCAGTAGCAGAGAATTTGCTGCAGTGTTAAAGTGCAGGTATTGATTTTTAGAACAGGAGTCAAGAGGTAGTACACTGATCTTGGGCAGAGAGAGGCTAAACATTTTTACATGAAGCACATTTAAAAAGCCTTTTTATATTGAAAATATTTGCATTAAAGGAGAAAGAAGACTAAAAGAGTGAATTTTTAAATAACCAGAGCACTGTTATATCTTGAAGGTCCATAAAGCTATGTCTTTGTTATTACTTAGATGTGTGTAAAGTTGGTAGTCTCACTGGACTTGTGTCAATGGCTTGTCTTTGCCTGCCCCCTAGCTCAAGTTCTAGAAGAGATTGTTCAAAATCCCCTGTTCCTAGGCGACAATAAAAATGGGCATCATACCCTGAGTCCTTTAAATGGTTTGTACAAAATGGCAGATTGTACATTTAATCCCCACTGGAAAGTTCCTGATATTACTCAAACTGATTTTAGTTTCGAGTTAATACAGGAAGCACTTAGTCATGCTTGGAAATATTTGACCCCAGCCAGATTTTGGCCCAAGGACATTTCCCACTTTCCAGTGGAAGACAGAGTCAAAGTTAATACATACCCAGGATTTGAGAAACTCCATCAGGATATTGTTACCATTTATTTACATAAGCTGTTTAAAGCAAGAATCCTTTATATATTCTTACCTGATGCTGAACAGTTGTCAGCTGATGATAGTGCTTACTGTCTGCGTTTACATTTATTTCTGTAGTTGTAGTGTTGAAGTGTTTATTACAAATTTAGTGATGGAAATGTTTCTTTGGATTGTCTTTGACTACAATGGTGCTCCTTCTGCTCTTGTCATTCCTTTCGTAAATGCCAAGATTAAGTATGCTGACAGCCAAAACTGATGCTTGGCATAATTACTATAGATACTGTTCAATATGGGTGATGGAAGACTTCTGAGAGGCTACTTTAGGAGGATCCAAAAAGGGGAATGTGGTAAAGATGTTCTAGAGTCTCCAGTATACTGTGCCCACAGCCCCAAGAAGGGGCATGTCATCCCCTAAGTACTGGTAACTAGTAGCAGATGTGACTCTTGAGGGGAAACTATAAAAGTAGTAGTCAAGGAAATCAGCCTGTGAGTGTAGACTGATGGACTACCCAAATACATTATTACCAGAAAGAAGTAACTAGTGATACCAAAACTGTCTCTGTTAATGAGTTTATAAACACTTCTGGTAAATAAGAGGTTAATAACTCTGTTTATTGTAAGAAAAGATCCCTGCCCAAGGATACACACACTTCACTGTACCCAGATAATCCCTGAAGCAAGGAGGTTTAAAGTAATTTGTGGTGCAGCTGTCCTTTTCTGGAACATGAGCAAATTCTCCTGCACATGGTCAGCTGCAAGAACAAATGTCTATAGCATATGAAAAAACAAGATGTTCAACCACAGCCCTCTGCATTTGCAAGAGGGGCACGTGAGCTGGGCTGTTCCTCCTGCCTGAATCAAACTCCACAGCACGAAAGGGTTTAGTATGTGGCTTATGGCCAAGTGGAAGAAACGTGTCAGCGGTGAGGGAGGAATGCTGGTGATGGAAACCCAACTGATTGACATACGGTGGCTATAAAGTCATAGTAAATCTATTGTTACAACAGAAGGAAGCAGGATTAGAAAATGTACAATCATTACAATCCCTGCACGATACAGCATTGAGTGATGGTTGCTCTCCCATTGGTGGTGTGGCTCACACTTGCTAATCCCACCAAAGTCTGTACTTAGGTGAAATCTACGTATGTTCTGTGTGGTTCAAGCCATAGTCATTGGGTTGTTTTACCCAAAAAATACCTCTATGGCACTGCAGAATTTAGCTTGGTAGTTTTAAGGAGATACTTTTTCTGTTGTATTGATGCAGAGACCCACTACAATGAAAGTGGGAAGTTTTAAAATTATTCTCTGGGAACCAATTCCTAATAAAATTACAAAGAAAAATCTGTTTAATAAAAGGAAACCCAAATCTCTGAAACAGATGCCTCTTATCCACAAAGAAGTAAAAACAGGAAAAAAATATCATTAACAGCCATTGGCCCAACTCACTTGTGGCCTAACTGAGATGAAGGAAAAAACCAGCATTTTGAAGTCTGAACCAGCATCATACAGATGTCTGAGTGGCCTGAAAGCTGTTGAGGGGGAAATAGCATATGCAACTGCACCTTCAATTCCTTACTAACTGACAAACAAAACAATTAAGTTATCCAAGTCTGCTGCATTTTTTTGACACCTTGAGATGCAAAACTGCTTCTGCAATTGTATCATGTGTTGCCCCCAAATGTAATGTTTTAGATTTCTGCAGTTCCACTTGTCTTGCAGGATAAACTTTGAGTCTCTTTGACTCTCTGCACAGGATGCTTTAATGTCATGCAGAGGTCTATACTAGCACAAATCTGCCTCCCAGGCAGATACAATGGAAAAAAAAAAGCTCAAGGAATTTTCTATTAAGCAGGAGAGGCTGAAGTCTCTAAAATAGTTTTGGGGGTGTTTCCTTGAGGTGAATGAAAATTTTTTGGGGAATATTAGTTACATGGTGGATAAAACTATAGTTCATGTATTTTACAGTAGTGTGTGCTCTACGTTGTTTGCATTTGACCTGCACAGTGATCCATCCCATTGTGACTTCTTGCTGGCTGCATATAGTGAAGTTGTTTTGGTGATGGGTTTGTATTGTAATATGGTGTTTTCTCTATTTAACATGTGTCCTGTTTTCTTTCTGAATGCTGGGAGTATTAATAAGAGGAAAGGATAGGCCCCTTTATCAGCTGTTACTGAGATGGGAGACTATACCTGCCTTATATGTGCCAGAGAACTGGAAATGGAAGTCTGGATGGGCTGATGTTTGGATTTTAGCTGCTCTTGATGCTCAAGAACAGCAAGTCTCCTTGTTTGTAGGAAGATAAAGACCATATGAGAGGATATGAAGGGGTTCATCTATTGGTGTTTACAGTAGAGGAGAAGGGAACTTTGTAATTACTTTCTGTTTTAAAGTATATTTATAATTGAGATAACTGAAAATCGCATTGGCTCTCTAAGGGGTGAACCTACATTAGCATACTAGCTGGTGTGGGATTGGCAAGGTGCTATTGGAAGGCAGCCTGCAAGTGTTCAGACAAAGGTGATTCAATTTTATCTACTAAAAAAGGTTGAGAAGTTTGATAAACCACAGGCTTTAGACTAAAATAGTGACATTTTGTCATATGGTGAAATTGCTTTGTATGTGCTTCTTCTTTTTCTTTTTCTATTAGAAATATTGAACAGGAATATTGTTAACTGGAATACCTAATCCATACATCTCTGGTGTGTATTTATGGTTACCCTGAGCTGTACATAGGAGGGTTTCCTGTTGAATGTGGCCAATGCTGCCTTTTTGCATAAGTGTGTTAGGGCTATCACAGATCTTGGGAAGAATAGGAATACCAGGAATTTGCTAGGATTTTAAGGGTTTGGAAAAAACACGTTTTTGGTTTAGAGTGGAACCCACACATGCACACTCAACTTTCTGATAAGGAAATCTTTTAGTCAGTTATTAAAATCATTTTGGTTTTAGCAAAAAAAAATCCCAATTATTTATATTGGAGTTTACCTTTTCCTGTTCATACCATCCAGATCAGTTACGCCAGGAGCCCTCCTTAAAGCTAAAAGATGATATTTTGATGTGAATGGAGTTCTAGCATCTTGCCCTAACTTCGTGTTGAATAAGATTATTTGTTTCTCCCCTCTGACCCCCGAAGACCTTGACTTCAAAATATCCATGAGTTCAAATAGGAGATAAACAAGATGAAGTTTTGGAATAAATTTTAGCAACAGTAGGGTTCATTTTTCCTGGAGTTGAGAAGCTAAAAACATGAGCAATGCATGATGAGTACCTTGGGAAATGATGCGTGGTTTGGAGTTTTGTTTTTAATTGGGTTGGAATTCATGACTAGAAGATAGAGCTGCAGTATCTCAATCGTTTGATTTAGGTTAGAGCTTGATTTTGCATTAAATGCTTGTGCTTCCTGTATCTTACCTTTGTTTTGAACTATATTTCAGGTTTTGGAGGGGTTTTTTTGAATCTGGCATTCATAGCTTGGGATAAGGAATTTCTCTATATTATTTAATTAGAAGGGTGAATTTGATTGAAACACAGAGCAACTCCTTTATCTAAACTGGGAACTGGGTTACGTGGGGTGTTTAACAGCAGAAATCTGCTCCCAAGCTTTTTGAGAAGTCAGTAAACTTCTCTCCTTGTTTTAGATTCCTCCTTAAAATGGGATGAGGGTTACCTACTCCACTAAGAAATTCAGTAATGGCAGGTTGTTGAGATTCTTGACTAGGTGGAAGAGAGGAAGTAGGCTTTAAATTCATTATCCAGAGAAGCACAAAAGCCCTGAAGTGAATAAAATGGCAATAAGAAAACAGGGGGAAATGGAAATAACCATAATTCGTCCCTGGGATTTTGGAAGCAGCTGAGCCCCATGGAGGTGATGCCAGGAAGGGTTAACTCAGCAGCAGCTGGCCATCAGTGCTTGGTCCTTATCTCACTCTCATCCTCTGCTATTAACTGGCCACAATTACAGACCATATCGGTTACTGCCATCTGTTTTTTCACGAGGCGTTGGTCGGATTGCGGCCAGCAAAGGGGATTAGGGGGAGAAAGGCAGAAATGACAAAATGCTTCTGCGGCACTGGGGCGCTGTGGCGGGGTCCGTGTGCGGCTGGTGCCTGCCACCATCCCCGACAGCTGAGGAGAATTAAGCGTAAAGATAAACTGTGAAGGCTGTTTCAAAGCTGCTGCACAGGAAATGCATTTCTGCCTGCAGTTGTATCGCAGGGGCTGTGCAGAGAAAATTAAAGTGTAAAGTGAAGGTGGTCAGTGGTGGCAGTGTGTTTCGGGTGATTTTTAGTTTCCAGTGTGGATTGTTATTGGTGGGGTCAAACTTCACCAGCCACAGGCAAAAAGCAACAGAAAGATGGATATTGGGTATGTTGAAAAGGAGAGAAAGCCAGCCTCAGACTGTTGATAGAAATACCCCTTCAACTTTTTCTTTTGCAGTAGAAATTGCCATCTGGGCTATTGCTAAAAGAAAAGGCGTGCAAATTGGGGATTGCTTCAATCACCAAAGTGTGTGACCAGGGAAGGAAGTATATTTCAGTCCTGATTATCAGTACTTTAAAGAGCAATGAGACTTTTGACAAATATTAATTGACTGCAATACTATTTTTCTAAGCTTTCTCAAATGTCAGACCATCTTACAGTAATGCGAGAAAGGGAAAGTTTTCAGCGTGATAGTAGGGATTCAGGAATCATTATGGCTCAACAGCTGTACTTTGATTCCAAATTTTGCTAAGACCAGATTAATTAAATTACTCCAAAGTATGATATGCTGCCAAAATGAGGCTCTCTGGGGTTTTTTTATTATTTTGGGGAAATTAAATTAAGGATAATACAGATTTTAATGTTGAAAAAGTAATAACTAATATTTAATATCCTTTCTTAATTTTTAATACATGATAGTTAATATTCTAAGGATTAACATCAATAGAGGGAAAAATCTAATTCTTTATAACACACAAGCTAGAGGAAGAACTACAGGTGCACCATACTTAGTAAAACTACTCCTTTCCTTCTGTCTCTTCCTGATAGACTTGAGTAACAAATGGAGAAGGGGGTGGAAAAATGTAATGCCTTTTGGATTTTTCATTATTTCAGGTCAGTTGATGCTTTTTGTCCAGGCAATACTGATGCTCTTGGCTTGCTCTGTGCTCTAGATTTAGGGTTTGTGGTTTATGTTTTTGGGTTGTTTGGTTGGTTTTTTTTCCTCTGTACAGGCTTACAGCTTCACTTATTATTTGGAATAAGATACACATGCATAAAAAATAAAATTAAGCTGACATTATAAGTCAGTGGTATTACTCTGAGGCATAACTACCCTTTTATTCTGTATTTAAATAAGGATAGATGACTATTGTAGTACTGCGCATTAGCGAATACTGAGCAGTAACAGGTTGTTCTTTGTTACCGAATTCTTCATCTCTATTTTTAAAACAATCAAAAATTGAAGAAGTGATGGGCTCACTGGCTTTTTAGAAATTATGCTTGGTCATTGTCCTGAATACTGCTTATGCTGCCGTGTTTAGCCATTACCTGGGCTTGGATCTGGCAGTTACAGAAGTTACATGGCAGCTCTTAATTTGTTCATAGTTTGAAATTGGGCAATGTTTAATAGTGCTTTATGCAAACACGATCACTGCTGGCCCTTCTGGATACCACTAAAATTTCTTATGTTTGTCATGGCATTTTTCCTGAGCAGTGGTGCTTAATCCCTCATGAGCAAGTCCTTTCTTACTTCGGCCAGCAGAAGAAATCTTGGGAGCTCAGGTTTTCTTCCCTGCTTTGGTGCCTGCAGATCCTCAGTGTTTTTCTCCCCTACAAATGCTAGTTTAACCCCTCTGGCAGATTATTACCATCCAGGGTACATGGCTGCCCAAAGGGCTACTGGGGGTAGTCTGTGGCCAGGATGACTTGAGCAGAGTCCTTAGCAGCTTGTGCCAGCACCTGGCACGAGACCTCTTTACTGTCCTACCTTCACCCCACAGTGGTGACTTGGGATTGTTGCTGGGCGTGCCTGCTTACAGTATGTTCAACAGAAGGATGCAATAATCTCATAAGTCTTCACATCAGCTGCTCTTACTTCTACACTGTTCCAAGTAATTGCTGAAATAATAAGTGCTTGTTTGTACATTGCAGAATTATGTTATTATTATTCCTATGCCCAAATGGGGTGTAAAGTAGCTCAACACCTATTTAGAAATGTTTGGGTAGGTTGAAAGTAACCTTTTACACCTTCATGCACAAGGGAAAACCTGTGTTGTTGAACTCTGTTCCCTTGAGACTCACGGTTAATCTGTCAACCGAAGTAGGAATATTAATGTTGTCCACTTGCTGAAATCAGTTTATTAATTTTGAAAATTTGTACCTTCTTTCCGTGACTGTTTATGCAGAAATGCCAGCGTGCTCTTCACTTACAAAAAAGCACAGAGGCATATTGGCACCATATCCCTTCAGCTGCTGGAATACATATATCTCTATCAGAATATCTTCCTGCATGACTAAAAGATGTGAGAAGTTATGCACAAAAAGTTATACTATGTACACACATGCGCTCTTATGTCCAAGATCAAATTCAAACTCTTCAAACATTTTTTCTTAGGGGGGTTGTTTTTTTTGTTGCCTTGGTTTGTTGTTTTTTTTTTGTTATCCACTATTTGATGATTATTGCTCCCTTTATATGCCTTCAGCTGTGAGAGAGCTGGCATTCCAGACCTGTTTTGCGCGGAGTTCATCAAACTCATGAATGAAAGAAAGAACTTGACTATGTGATGGTTCATAGTCTGCCTGACAGTTATAAATATAAAAGCTGTCCACGCCTTCAGTTCTTTACTGGAACCTTCATGGGTGAATGGCAGATATTTAAAAAATATTTTGAGGAAAGAAAGAGTGTTTGCTTGTTTGACTCAAGTATAAAAAGTGATGGGGGAAAAAAGTATGTTAAATAACTTTGTCTGTTGTTATTTGTGTTTGCATGTCCAGTTATGTAATCTCTGCATACACTTGGGTAAAGTATTTAACTACCCTTATAACTAGTCTGTGGAGATAACTCCTTAATGAAAACCTTTAGCTCTTAGAGCTATGTTAGATGCCCTTGGGTCTGAGCTGCCTACCCTCCTATATGTCACCTAACGTGGTCTCTAGAGCTATGTTATAGACTTTGTGCCTGTCTGAATTTTTCAGAAACAGATGGAAAAAAAAAAATCTGTGATTTTTCCTTGAAGCTTGTAATTCTCTCTGTTCATGTTGTAAAGATTGCTAATTGCCATGGATTTTGTTTGTTCCTGTTTAATTGTCTCCTCCCTATGAAGATAAGCACTGGTTTTACCTCTGTATTATATTCTATGCTGTGCAAAGAGCTTACCCAAAACATTTATACACTCACATCATGGCAAACTGAGATATTGTATAGATATTTCTTGGCCTTCATTTTGCTCCAGTGCAGATGGCAACTTGGAGAGAAAAGAATTGGTTTCAGTGTAGGTTGTCAGATTGTCATGCTTCATTTCAGTCTGGAGAACGTGTTTGCTGCTTGAAGGACTCAGTTGTGTTTGTTGCATATTCCTAGGAGACAAGGGTGATTGCCTTTGCTGCAGCACAACTACCTTTGCAGAGCTCAGGAGTGGCCTTCCTCGATATCTTTGGGCAGAGGGAGAGAGTGGAGATCAGGTCATGGCAGTATAGTTTCAGCCGTCAGGGCAGCCTGTTGCGCCCTCCCCTTGAGGGAAGAACAGGGTGGGTATGAAGATGCAGCGTAGCCCATCAGCGCCCCCCCCTCCCCCCCCCAACACCGCACCTCCCCCAAGGAGCATTGAGTAAAAAGCAGCTGGTGGTCCCCACTGCAGGAAGCTGGGCTGTGCTCATCGGGCATGGGGCAGAACTAATTAATGCCTGTGCAGCTTCGTGGGTGGCAGTGCCTCACAGCCAGGGGCTTACGGGTAGCGTGGCAGGGTGGAAATGATTTGTGAGTGACTGGAGGGTTCATGGCTATCACCAGTCTCCGTAACAAGATGTCTTGTAACTTCATGTTGTGTAAAAGGGGCTGTGACTGTTCCAGTTACTCTGCCCAAAGCAAGTGATGACAGTGTGTGGAGGAAATCAATAGTGGTGAATGTATCATGTGGCCTTATTCATTCGTCGTTTATCTGTAGTGTTTATATCTCTCCAGTCCTATAGCTAGAGAGATAAGTAAATTTTCTTTCAGCAAAACCAAACCATGGAAGGTGATATGACACTGAATGCAGTCTGTACTGCCAGAGCTTGTAGGAGTGGTGGGGAGAGGTATATATCTGGGTGGGGTGGTGGGGGGGGGGGGGGGGGGGGGGGTGGGAAGAATGGGAGCTGAAATAATGCTTTTTGAATCATTTTTCCTTGGAAGGTTTGTAGGGCTGCACCAGTCATGGAGAAAAACCTTGTCCTTACCCCATCTTGGCTTCATCCTTGTCAGGGAGCTGCAGCCTTGGAGCAGGCATAGACCAGGACAACTGCTGTGGTGTGCATGGGTCAGGGTGGAGACATTAGTGTTTAATAAGGCGTTCAGTGCTTGCCAGCTTCTTTCAGCTATAAGGAAAGATCACTATTTTCACAAGTCATGGAGCATGAAACTTGATCTGTCCTTGCCCTAGCAAAGATATTTGGTTACTTTTCCAGAAGATGACATGGACTGGTATTGGCATTGTGCTGTGCTTAGATAGCTGTGGCTAAGCCTGTCTTCTTTCCCCTCTCCCCCCCCCCTCTCCATCCCCCAAATATTTAACGACTCTTGACTGGGGGAGCCACTTCTGAAATGCAGGAGATGCATGCTTGTAGGCTGAAACCAATGGATTTATTTTCAATTTATCCTGCAGGTGTGGAGACACTTCAGACTACTGTGCTTTCCAGTAGCAGGCAAACGGAACCTCATTTATTTTCTTATCTTTCAAAACTTTTTTCATGATTCTGTAGATATTTACAGCAATCTTTGATTTAAAAAATGCATTAGATTTGTTTAGAAATATTGATGCATTGTTCGGGACATCAGATAGCAACATACCTCAAATCTCTTTGGTAGTGGAAAAACGAATGTACATTTGTGAAACTTAATGGTAATAATACTGTGTGACAGTGGTAACTTCACCTTAAGTCTGTCTTTTAAAGGGCTTCTCAAATGATCATGAATGATGCTTAAACAACAAAAGCAACAGTTTGACTTCAGTATGAAAATCGAAACTGGGCAGCCTCACTCGGATCACTTCTAATCTTCTCCCATAACTCACTTTCTTCCACTTGAGGGAGAAACTAAATGCTGCTTTTTTTTCTTCCCCCTGGAAGACTGATACCAACTAAGATGATGAACTTGGTTTTTAAAACTGATCTCAGCTCGAGAGCTGGCAATTCTGTGGCTTTGAGTAAATCACTGCTAAGCTTAGGTAATTTCTTTGGAGAGAAGCCAGTTTTTCTATGTTTTCTGGTATGTTTCATTTTTTTGCTATCATAGCGAGCAGTGGCTGAGGTGATCTGTTAATTACATTGCAGCCCTTGGCAGCCTTCTCAGCAAAAAATCTGTAGCCAAATGCAGGGTCTGTAGAGGGGGACTAATTGGGATCAGTGTGAGGTCTGTCTTATATACTGTATCTGCATGAGCCTAATGGAGCAGGCAAGTGTAAGTATGAAGCTGAGGCATATGTTGTTCAAGTGTGTTATACATCCCATTTTATAGGTTTTTAGATAGTCAAGTTACTATGTAGAAAGCAAAGGAAATCCTTTCTGAAATAAGAAATAACTCTGACAGTAAAGCTTGAAAAAGAAACTTTTCCTTTATTCAGGGAGTGTTGACAACTTCAAAACCTTGAAGTGTAAGTGCATACTCACCCACAACAGAGGGGAGAGTATAAATTAGTCTAACCCAATCTGGCACACTTTGTTCTGTGGAAATAGTAGTAACTGGAGTTTTAATCCAAAAGGGCTTAGTAAATCAAAGCTTAATTCAAATGAAGTATTCATATAAAATAAATGGTTTAGTCGAATCATTGCCTTGCAAATGACAAAAAGCTTCATTTGGAATTATTTTAAATTACACCATAAAGCACCATAATTTATTGAACAGTTTGTGTTGGAAAGAACCTGAAAGATTTAGTTTCAGTCTTGTGCCATAACCAGGGACACCTTCCACTGAGACCAGGTTGCTCAAAGCCTTGTCCAACCTGGCCTTGAACACTTCCAGGGGTAGGGCATCCACAGATATCTGTAGATCCCTACTAAATATTGCTAATGAAATACAAGCAGGCTATGGTTTCTATTCTAATTGCCACCAGGGGCTTGCACTATTTCCTGTGGTAAGAGCGCCTAATATTTGGTGACTACTACTGCTGATTTCTGCCTTGTGTCATATGGCTGCACCTTGGCTAACCTGTGTGTTTCTAGCACTGATCCTGACCATAGCCTATATTCAACACTGCTTTTGAGACTACCTGCCTCTAGTAATACAGTATCTGGCATTTCTGAGTGGTTTATGTGAACTTACATTATCTGTTGACTTAGTGGTTCTTTTTGCATGACTTGACACTGAAGTAACATTGCACACTCCTGGTTTCATGTGCTGGGGTGAGAGAAAGTTCAGAAAAAGGACAAGGGATAATGTTTTTAAACTGAAGAAAGTTGATTCAGGCTACTTATTAGGAAGAAAGCTTTCATTATGAGAGCAGTGAAACATGGCAACAGGCTGCCTACAGAGGCTGTAGATGTCCAGTCCCTGGAAACATTCAAGGTCAGGCTGGACAGAGCTCAGAGCAACCTGCTCTAGCTGAAGATGTCCCTGCTTGTTGCAGGGGGGTTGGACTAGATGACCTTTAATGGTCCTTTCCAACCCAAACTATTTTGTAAATCTATGGGATAGTAGGTCCAGCATTTGGACGAGAAGGGTTCCCTTCACATGTTTTATCATTTCTTCAAATACTTCCCCTCTATTTCTAGGTGTTAACGAGAAAACAGCCAGTGTTGTAAACTTGGAAACAGTTCCTTTTAAATGACACATTTTTTTAGATCCTTAGAAGTCTCTTCCTTACTTGCATATTGCATACTCTGTGAAGTGCTACTTCCAGACAATGGTATAAGCCAAAGCATTTCTGAAGGTCTAAGCCAGAGTAAATCAGCAGTGGTGCTGCATGAGGAGCTGTTGACTGTGAGAGTCAAGTTCTTGCCCTGGAACAAGGCTTTACAGTGAAACTTGGTGTAGAAGAATGGGGCTGAAAATAAGGCAATAAAATTCAAGGCAAATTCTTACCCCCTCAAAGGAAAGAAATGAAACAAGAATGAGGGTATTGGTGTTTTTTTTTTTTTTTTTTGGGGGGGGGAGGATGTTTGGGGTTTTTGGTTTTTTTCTCTTGAATGAATTAAAACTTCAGATGGAGAAACTTCTATTATGTGTATTAGCTCTTATAAACAGATCTCAAACAAAAGCTATTGTCCCAGATTTAGCAACTCAAGAACCAGTTAACACAAACATGGTAAAAATGTGCACATGGGTTTGTGTTTTGTTTTTGTGGGGCTTTTTTGGCTGCTTTCTCCATCTGAAATGCGCAATGTTTGCAAGTACAAGTAGGAAAGGACAGTGCTGGCTGGTGGTGAAGCTCCCAGTGTAGCGCATATGATAATATTCAAACTATGTTCCTCTCTTAGACCTGGCAAACCATCCATTTATAAACAACTACATCCCTTTTATGAAAATCTTGTCTGTGAATACTATGGGGAAAATGGCACTGAGTTACCCCTATCTGGGTTAAGTGAGTGCAGTTCATATATGTCAGACCTAACTAGAGTGGTGGCTCTATGTAGCTTATCTCATACAGCTTCTTGGCATGAGTGTGGGTAAGATAAAATAGACTCAAAACCTACCAAAGATTCTGTTTTTATGGGGTCTATACTGCATCCTTTATTAGAGAAAGCACTTGCAAGACCAGGGGAGAATCTCTTTTAAATTTGGTTTTGGACTGCTCTTCTGGCTCATGCCAATCCAGCTTCACCCAAGGGCTGCTGTAGTGCAATATTAAAGTTGGCTGTATATAACTGCATGTGCTGTTAATGCTACCAAGTGCTCTGCAGTTCCCAGCTGTCATATCTGCTTCAGAGCAGAAGCACAGTGATGCCCTAATGGGCCTAAAAGCCCTCGCTAAACACATCCTTCCTGACACAATTGTATTGCGGCTCCCAACAAAAACATTGTTAATTAAACTTTGCAGATGAGTAAAACACTCTTCATTTTAATTTGGGTAATTTCTGGGTTAAACGTGTAGCCAGGTTGAATGCTAGGCTATGTGGGACACCTTTAGAACCTTTTTCTTCTTCCCGCTATCAGAGAACTGGTGAGCAAGAGAAACGATTTCCAAAATGTTGTTGTCAACATTTCCTGGTTTTGTAGGACTTGAACTGTTTGTACGTATAGTGACAAACCTTTAGAGGGTTTCCTAACATGGAGGTGGCATAATAAATCATTTCTACCTATGGTCCAGTTACAACTGTGTTATGAAACTAAGTACAAGTAGAAAGCTGGGGGTTTGTCTTCAAATGGAAATGATTAAAAAGAAACCCCTAACTCTTATAGGATTTTTGTGCTTCCCTCTGTGTTCTTGCAAAGCAGAAACTGTTATTTAAAAAAAAAAAATTCCAAACCGAACATAGCCCAAAAATACGAGCATAAGATTTAGTGGCCAACAGTTGCTCTTTTAAAAGTTGAATGGAGTTAAAGCATTTGCTTGCCCAGACAAGTGAAGTGCTGGGGATCTGCTAGTATTTGAGCAGTCGACTCCCTGCCACTAATATCATTATTTATAGTGTGGCATAAGGCAAAGTGACTTACTCCAACAGACACAAAATAGATGGGTAATATTTTTACACTCTGATGTTTCAGTGGAAAGTAACCAAAGAGGGCTTGCATTAGTCATGGGGTAAGCAGTTGAAAAAGAATAATCCTTCAACTCTTTTCTCTGTTTCACCACTTATATAAGCAACACATTTCTGCGGATAGAGTTATAGTTTTCTCTTTCTAAAGATGTCGCATAACTTTCAAAGAGCCCAGTGTTCAGCTTAACAGCTGCTCTTGCTTTTTTTAAACAGGGCTTCTTCATTCATAAGAAAATAAAGGAAGTGTGTCTGTATAGCATCTGGCAAAGTAGTCCCCTGATCCCTTATGAGATAGGTAGGTGCCACCAGTATTTAGGTATACTTCAAAGCTTGTTTTATGAATTGAAGAAGGGCTTTCTCCTTCGTGATCTTTTGAAGTGCACTTATTCACTGTTCATTCATTAAGGGTGGAAGTGTTAAAGTCCCAAAAATATTACACACAGCACAAGGACAGCAAAATGGCCATTTACTATTGTGTTAAACATTTGCCTTTGGAGCCATGCATTCAGCTTTTCTGCTGGCAGCTTTTTGAGTTTGCCTTTGGCATTTGAATGCAGTGGGGAGGGCAAATGCCAGGCACTAGAGGAACAAGATGTTCTCATGCTCAGGCTTTGAGCATTTACAAGAGAAATAGGAGAAAATGGCAAACCAGCCAAAAAGATTTTAAGAGCTCAGTGTGGTGTGTCACCGCCTTAACGTGAGTTCAATTTATGTCTCGGTTACAGTCAGTAATAGCATCATGTTGCTATTTTCATGAGTGGAATAGCAAAGTACCACAACTCATTACAGTAATATTTTGAAAAACCCCCTCCCACTGGCTATTGCTTGTATTTCTGCCCTTCTGTATTTTCCCCAAGAGCAATACAAGTTTTAAGCAGAGATATTTTAGATTTAAGAAAGACAGGCAGTGTTGCATGTGTGTAACAAGAGTTTTCACATCTTCATATTAGTATATGAGTGTTTCAGCAACCTGGAGTTATAATACTGTTTTTGTCATCTGCCACTGTCTTTATGAGCAGGACTCTTAACTCTGTTCAGAGTGTTAGAAATCATCTAAGTTTTCAAAGGAGGAATAAGCATCCCAGGAAGTGGTGTTCTTCACTTCTGAAGGGGTTGGAGAATTTTAAGATTTGTTCTTCTGCTAAAGGATGATTCAGATTGTAAATGGGAGTAAAGGTCTACTCTATTCTGACAGATGGGACTAGCTTCCCCTCCTTTTCTGAATCGCCCATTTAATGTGTTTGCCAAGTATCTGTTGAGTCTTTGCAATGCTGCTGCTCCCCCACAGTGTAACAAAACTTGCTTGGTCTGCTTCTTTTTTTGTATTATTATTATTCCTAAGACTAGGAATGGCATCATGCAAAGATGCAATTCGATAAAATTATTTTTGCATCTTATGGCTAGGGAGGTGTGTAAGGCCAAATGCTCATCTGGTGTCCCACTACGGTTCTACAGGTTTTTCAATGGATTTCTGACAGCTTACCCCACCAAAGGGCCTTTCCTCCACAACTCTCAAATTATATTGACCAAGCATTCTGCTTCCAACAGAAAAGTGTAACAAATTATGATTAGTAACATCAGCTGAATACCAGCTCTGAAAAAAGCTTCAGTTATATTTTTACATGACTTACAGTGAATAAGAAATGCATTTATTCAGATATGTTAGTATATCTGTTAAGGAAATTAGTAGGCTAGGGGAGAGAATGTAAAGATTTCTGAGACTGTTAAGGAAGCATGCCAATAACCCGTGACATAGGGAGTTAAATTGTGTATTAAATCACTAAGAATGATGCAAGAAGCTGGAGAAAAGGTCCAGATGTAAAAATAAAAAAAAAGAAACATCACCACCAGGACCCCCAAACAACCTTGGAGCACAGAGGTGCTGGGGCAGAAGCTGCCCCGCTGGGGTCAGAAGGGGCCCTTTGGGGTGCCGGGCCCTGGTCAGCTCCTCTTTTTTGTTTCTTGGCTGTCTGTTTTGCCTTCAGGCAGACAGGACACACACCACTTCCCTGGCTCTGTGGAAATGCTATTAACGAGGGGATTAAAAGCCTGTTGATTTGGGGCGCTTGGGTGCTGGCTTTGCCATGATTAAGCAAATAAAAAAAACCCCAAGAAACAACCCACTTTTTTTTTGTCTTCTTGGTCATCTTTTCAACTAACAGCCTAGTTCTTTTTCCAGTTCTGCAATGCTTTTAAAAGAGAAAAAGTGTAATAATACAACTAACCAGGGCTGCCCGTGATTTCACTGTCTGTGGCTTTCTTGGGGAGGGGAGAATTATTAGTGGGAAACTCACCAAGCATTTCTTGGTACAGGCAGGATGATGAATGTAATAATTATGGATCTTATTTTTATCTTTCTCTAAGGTTTTAGTAATTTCTCTAGATGGAATCCTATGTTTTAGGGTTTGACTAAAGCCAAATCAATGGGACTCTTTGGTCCTAGATTTTATATTAGAAAGTGAAGGGCTGTATACCTATAGGTATTTTTTGTGCCAGTGTTTTCTCCACTCTGTTTTCTGCTGCCTTGTATAAATCGACCAACAGTACTGCTATTTACAGGGGCTGCTTTTGTACACCCAATAATCAATCTTAGAATAGAGGCAAGAGAACTCGGCTCTACAACTCAGTCCTCAAGCAACAGATAAAACTGTGTGAACGTTGCTGTGGAGAGATGTATGTTTAATTTTTTAAATAGTTGTAAGGTCCAGAACTTAACTTCTGCTATCTTACAACTTGAGAGTGATTTCCAGAGTTTGGTTTTTTAGCCTCTGGGAGGGTTTTGCAATAACTAGGTATTTCAGCTATGGCAGGACTGAATTTCATGCTACTCTAGTATCAGACACTATTACTTAAAATAGTTCCACCCCGCTGTGGGCTGAGCTGGTTTCCCTTACACCATGGCAGACAGCAGCCCACGGGGAGAAGGGCAGTGTAAGGGCATGCCTGAGCTGCTCAGGAAAAAATCCACTCAAACAGCCATCTGCAGATGAAAGCTAAGGATTGCTCATTGGGAAGATCAGTGGTTTAACTTTTAGCACCTCTGGTAGAGTCTTTGTCAGAGATGGCCCCATGCTTTCTGCGATCCTTTCCTGCCTAGGTATTTCTAGCCAAAGCAGCCTCTGGTAAAAGCGTGAATTGCTCCTTTTAGTTTTTTTCTTAAATAGTCCAGTGTTTCAAATGTATGTGCTGATGTAAATTGGTACAGCAGGATGTCCTCTGGGGCAGGTTGTCAGGTGGAGGTGGATGTCATCTGTTCATGCACCTCAGCAGAGCTTAAGCAATTTCTATGGTTAAAGGCTCTGCTTTGATGTTGCTGTGTGCTCTTTAGGAGGCTATGCTGTACTTTGTATCTGCTAAGCAGGAGTTGCTCTGCATGCTGCTCTCCCTAGCTAGCGTTTTTCCTTTCCCCTAGAAAGCCTGTCCTCTAACAAGGATGGAACATTTTGGACATTATGTCTGAAATGAAATGACAAAGGAGGTAATCCTCTACTCAGCTCTTGTGAGACCTCACTTGGGAGTATTGTGTGCAGTTCTGGTGTCCTCAACACAAAAAGGACATGGAACCGTTGGAACAAGTCCAGAGGAAGGCCACGAGGATGATCAGGGGACTGGAGCACCTCCCGGATGAAGATAGGCTGAGAAAGTTGGGTTCATCCTGGAGAAGAGAAGGCTGTGTGGAGACCTCCTAGCAGCCTTCCAGTATCTGAAGGGGGCCTATAGAGATCCTGGGGAAGGACTCTTTGTTAGGGACTGTAGTGAGAGGACAAGGGGTAACAGGTTCAAACTTAAACAGGGGAAGTTTAGATTGGATAAGTTTAGATTGGATATAAAGAGGAAGCTCTTTACTGTAAGGGTGGTGAGGCACTGGAATGGGTTGCCCAGGGAAGTTGTGAATGCTCCATTGCTGGCAGTGTTCAAGGCCAGGTTGGTTTAGTGTGAGGTGTCCCTGCCATGGCAGAGGGGTTGGAACTCGATGGTCTTAAGGTCCTTTCCAACCCTAACTATTCTATGATTCTATGATTCTATGACTGCAGTGAAGAGAGTGAGCTGGAGATACTTGGCATCACTTTCAGGGTGCAAGAGGGGAAGCCACAACATCTCCAGCTCATGCTAACCTGGCTGGAAAGGCTGAATTAGAAATGAGACATGAATGTGGATTTGGGCATAGCCTGTTAATTTTTGATGTTCACATGCTATTCACAAGAAATACTGACTTCGGAGACAGGGCTCTTGGATGCTCTGGCTCTTGGTGCATCTTTTTTACTTCTCTTCTTTTCCCCATTTTTTTTTTTTTTTTAACACCCCACCCCCCACCCCCCCATGAAAATATTCTGAGTGTTGTCAGCCAGGTGTGAGAAAGAAGGAGGCAGACCATGGGGAAGGGGAAGGTGGGGACTGGAAGAGAGCAAATGAAAGAGAATATTTAGAGTTGTTCAGAGCTGAGCAGTACCCACAATATTGTATTTAGACCCTGTGCATGTAACTGATGAGGAGAAAGGTGCTGGTTTTCTCCAACTTAAAGGAGACCAAAATACCTAAATATTTCTTATGCAGGAAAAAAAAATTAAAATGGCTGGGACTATGGAACTGCCACAGAATGAACTGCTTCAAACCCACTCATAATGGTAAAGCATTTCCACTATGTAAATAATTGCCTACATACTAAAGAGAGGATAGCAACAAAGCTTTTAAGTCTTTAACATATAAAGAAGCAATTACTATTGTCTGCATTATTGACAATAGTTGATTTTGTGTAAGAAGTTCAGCAGTGATAAAAACAACTTGCTAAAGTGCCAGGGATCAGAAATTTGGTTTATACATAAGATCATGCCATTGACAGCATTCAGAATTTAGTCATTTTATAGGAAGGATTTTTGTGATCTAGAGACTGTAGTGAAGAATAGGCTTAAGGAAAAAGTTGCAATAAACTGCAGCCGCTTGTAGGAATGACAAGCAGCTGCTTGGTTGAGTTGGAGTCAAGAAGGTGAAAACATTTGTGTGCAACACAATAGTTCTTGGTGAACAGAAACTTAAAATTCAGGAGGTGTTTTCTTGATGGAATTATTTAAAAATGTCACACCTGATGTTTTAAAGGTAGATATAAAACCTTCTGTTTCAGTATCTCTAGAATTATCAAGGAAGGTTTGGGAGCATGTCCATATTTATAAACTGAGGCAAAACTTCGCCACTTTGCCTCTTGCAATAAAAACAATATAGAAACAAGCGGTAAATGTCCACAAAGCTGTCATGCACTGTGGAAAAAGGCAAGTCATAGAAATATCATAGAATCTTGGTTTGGGCTGGAAGAGACCTTAAATATCATCCTAGTTCCAACCCCCTTGCCGCAGGCAGGGACACCTTCCACTACACCAGGTTGCTCAAAGCCCCACCCAGTCTGGTCTTGAACGCTGCCAGGGACAGAGCAGCCGCAGATTCTCTGGGCATCCTGTGCCAGTACCTCACCACCCTCACAATAAAGAACTTCTTCCTAATATCTAATCTAAATCTACCTTCTGACAGCCCCAGCTTTCTCAGCCTATCTTCATAAGGGAGGTGCCCCAGTCCCCTGATCATCCTCACTGGGGCAGTTCAGCCTGGAGAAGAGAAGGCTGCATAGAGACCTCCTAGCAGCCTTCCAGGATCTGAAGGGGGACTACAAGGATGCTGGGGAGGAACTCTTCATGAGGGACTGTAGTGATAGGACAAGGGGTAACGGGTTAAAACTTAAACAGGGGAAGTTTAGATTGGATATGAAGAAGAAATTCTTTACTGTGAGGGTGGTGAGACACTGGAATGGGTTGCCCAAGGAAGTTGTGAATGCTCCATCGCTGGCAGTGTTCAAGGCCAGGTTGGACATAGCCTTGGGTGGCATGGTTTAGTGGGAGGTGTCCCTGCCCATGCGTCATGGGTTCAGCAGTAGCAGTCATTTTTCTCCTTCGTAGTAGCTGGTGCAGTGCTGTGTTTTCGACTTTCAGCCTGGGAACAGCGCTGATAACACCGATGTTTATAGTTACGGCTTAGAATGTTTTGGTCTGACCAAGGACTTTCTGAGCCTCATGCTCTGCCAGGGAGGAGGGGAAGCCGGGAGGAAGCAGAGACAGACACCTGACCCAAACTGACCAAAGAGGTTGTTCCACATCACAGCACATCGTGCCCAGAATGGAAAAACTGGGGGCAGGAACCTGGAAGAATTCAGTTAACAGCTCGGTCGTCAGGTGGTGAGCAGTTGTATCCTCTTCACTTGTATTTCCCTGGTCATTATTATTATTGGTGGTAGCAGCAGTGGTTTGTGCTATACCTTAGTTACTGGACTGTTCTTATCTCAACCTGTGGGAGTTACATTCTTTCGATTCTTCTCCCCATTTCCCCCCTCCCCCCCTCCCAAAGTTGGAGACAAGAAAGAAGGGGAAGTGAGCGAGCAGGCTGCGTGATTCACAGCTTAAACCAGGGCACCGTGGCAGGGGGGTTGGAACTAGATGATCTTAAGATCCTTTCCAATCATAACTATTCTATGATTCTATGATTCTATCTTCATAGGGGAGATGCTCCAGTCCCCTGATCATCCTCGTGGCCCTCCTCTGGACTTGTTCCAACAGTTCCGTGTCCTTTTTATGTTCAGGACACCAGAACTGCACACAATACTCCAAGTGAGGTCTCAGGAGAGCAGAGTACAGGAGCAGGATCACCTCCCTCAACCTGCTGCTCACGCTCCTTTTGATGCAGCCCAGGATACAGTTGGCTTTCTGGGCTGTGAGCACATACTGCCGGCTCACGTTCATTTTCTCATTGATCAACGCCCAGAAGTCCTTCTCTGCAGGGCTGCTCTGAATCTCTTCTCTGCCCCGCCTGTAGCTGTGCCTGGGATTGCTCATATTCCTTTTGGTGCAGCCCAGCATATGGTTGGCTTTCTGGGCTGCAGGTGCACACTGCCAGCTCATGTTGAGCTTCTTTGCATCCAACATCCCCAGGTCTTTCTCCTCAGGGCTGCTCTCAATCCACTCTCTGCCCAGCCAGCATTTGTGCTTGGAGTTGCCCTGACCTGGGTGCAGGACCTTGTACTTGGCCTCATTGATCTTCATGAGGTCAAGCAATTTGGTGCTAGAAAGAAAATAAAGAATTTCAGTCCAAGATCACTTTCGTGCATGGGAACTGCAGTCTTTCAGAAAGTTTTGGAACCTTAAAGGATATGAATGCAAAATATCCTTTGTTAATAAGGATATCACCATTGAAAAGAAAATGGAATGTGCTATAAAACTACAGTGTGAAGAAAAAATCATTGTAGATAGTATCTTTAATTATATATACTGATATAGTGGAAAGAAAATGGATTTACAAGTATGTAAATCTCACAAAAACAGTGAGTCAAGCTGCAAATCCGAGCACCCTCATTACTGGAGACTGCTACATCTACTTTTTATTTTTTTTTTTAAATGACAGAAGTTCCAGGTCTGTATATGGTACAAATTTTTGCTGTAGAACTGCCTAAAAGGGTTGAATTTGTTTTTGAATAGATTGAAACCTAGGTAAGTTCTAATATATGACTTCTTGTTACTCTAGTCTCTTATCAAAGGTCAGGGCAGCATTCCTGGAGGTGCTAAAGAGGTTGCTAAGAATAAGAGAACTGACAGTGTCCAAGTGGCGATTGCAAATGAAAGACCACTCATCTTCCCCTCTTCCCCACCAAACCCCCAATGAAGACCACTTACTATGGATGAGGTAATTTAGGAGTAGCTGCCTGTGCCAGTGCTGATGCTTTAACTGCTGTGAAATGGAGGGGAAGAATGATTTATTTAATTATAAATATGCTTTTGAAGGTGGCTTCAAGTCCCTGCTCCATGGTGGGTTTGCTGTGTAGTATCAGACATTTCACATAGAATTTCAGTAACACTTTCTGTATTGTTCTTTTCTATTTTTCATTAAATGAATCTGCCTCTTGTCTTTGAGAGTTTTGCACAAGTTTTCAGTTTGCTATAAGGGCTGTGAATATTATGGGAATGGGTTTTAAGGGAGTTGGTTTTGAGTATTAAGTCAAACTCAAGTACATTTAGGCCTTCCAGTGAGAGAGTTGGTCTCTTAAGCACAGCGTGCTTGGCACAGAGGAAACCGGCTGTGGCAGTGCTTCTTTCTAATTCTTCACACAGCCTTTTTGATGTATAACTTTTTCTGTATCATTCTTCGCTTGAGGATGAAAAAACAAAGCTGCTTTGTGAAGGTGACTGCACAACCATGTAGAGCAGTGGTTTTGGCGTGATGCTGGCTGGCTGAAAGAAGAGGGAAAATCTTCAAGTAATGCTTGCTTGCTGTGGTTGGTGACATTATCAGATTTCCCAGTGCAAATACCTTTGAGAGGAGCAAGTCTTCAGATTTTCTTCTTAGGATCATTTAATGAGTCATTATTTACGTTTGTCACATAGCAATGTAGGACTTAATTTCTGGGGGGAAAAAGAAATCAACTCTGCCCAGTTTTTTGCTAGACAGAAGCAGAATACTTCCCAAAACAAAGTTTCAGGTCATCACATGTGAAGTTTCCAGATACAACTTTTGTTGTGATTTCTTATTTTCCACTGCGTTCCTGAAGGACAGCAGCTCCTTTCAGATAGTCTGCTAAGGAATGAGCTTGAGAGCAGTTTCTGCTTGGAAAAGGAAAATCCATTAACAACACAGGAGAAATATTATAAAAAGAAATAGGATGTAAAGTTGGGAAGAGTTTGGTTTGGGTTGTGACAGCAGCAATTATAGGATGGTCAGATGTTTAGTCTTTGGGTAGCCTGTGCATTGCTGCCCTCCTGCTGCAGGGTGGGACAGTGTGCACTTCCAGATCACAGTCCTGGGTTTTAGTTTCACGACAACCCTTCAAGCCAAGTAGCTTCAAGGGTCTGAGTTTGCTGCTGTCCTGATGGAGTTTGGAGAGTGGTGGGGGAAGAAACTCGATATATTTTGTTCTAATCTTCTTTGGTCTGCTGTTCCAACAGGGTGGGTTGTGTTTAGGGGGGTTAGTTTCTCTTTTTTTAAACTGAGTAACAAAGCTAATGAGCTAAGAAAGTTTATGGAGTGCTCTCCAGTTTAATAGAAGTGGGGTAGATCAGTGTGCCAAACCAAGCCCTGGAGTGATGGTGTGGCAAATGCTTCTCTTTCATGTTTCAGGTAAAAAAGAGACTCATATATCTTCCTATGTGAGAGTAATTTCTAGTCTTTGTTCAGACAGAGAAAATTGTTTAGAAGGTGTCCTTTGCAAGCCTGCAGTACCAGGGCTGTACAAGAAATAGGCGAAGAAAGAAGTGATAAGTTTTCTTCAGACTAGCTTGGACAGTTTACCAGTTTACCAGAGAATTAGGAAGAAGTAGGTATGATTTTTGATGCTGTGATGGTATGTGAAGTTTGCCTCTGTATCATACTTGGCCACAAACTTGGTAGGAACAGCACACGTACAAAACAGCTCTTAACTCCTGCATGACTGCAGTGCCAGGATCTAATCTGTTATAAATAGAGGCAACTTCAGCAAAGTGACCGGGATTTATGCTGGTTGGGGAATTGGCCTAAGGTGCCAGGTGATAGGAGGAAGTCTCTCTGACTTCTTTTCACAACTCTGCATCCATGTTAGGGCTGCTTCTTTCTCTTTTCTTCTTCTCTGCTGCTCTTTCACATGTTGTAATTTTTTGTTTGTCCTTTGGAATTGCAGCATATCAAAACAGAGGTCTTGTGGTTTGTTTTGTTTTGTCCCTGACTCTGCTTTCCTTCTGAATGTCAACTCCAGTGGAAATATAAGAAGTTTTGGCTTAACTCCTGGGCTGTGAACTGACAGTAACCTGTTCCTAGGATGTTTTTATCTCAACCAAAATATGTAATAGATACCTTGCAGCGCAATACCACATGAAACTTATAGGAGCTTTCTTAAAAACAGATCCGGGCAAGCAGTCAGCAGTCTTGTATGTGGGTCTTTCCAGTTCTTGGACTGCTTGGTTGCAATCCAGGGGTCACCCATGGCATCAGCAGTATTAGCAGTTAATATGGCGTTGAACAAAGCCTTACATTAAAAATATGGAATATGAATCACTTTTTACAAAGAGTGAATGCTAAAACTTACAAAGAGAAGGGGAAAAAAGGAACTTTGATTCTTGAAATGCTTAAGGGATGTTTCTCAGCCAAAGACAGAGAAAGCGTTCACAAGTGTCATCATGAAATCTTGACTGTTTGCCCAAATCCCATTATCATTCAGGAAGTTTGTGATGAGTAGATTTAAGCTCTAATCATGCAAAGCATAGGAAAGTATGTGAGAAGACCCACCTTTTATGGCATGGCATTTGTTGGCAGTATCGGCTCGGTTGTAGCTGACAAGATTAAAGGATTAGGAAGTAAGCCAGATACCAAACTGCTGCTGCTAAAGTTGCAGTTTGCCAGTATATTGATACAGAGGATTTGGGTTTGGTTTTTTTTTTTTTTTTAATCCTTCGGAACAACATCCTGTGTCCTTATTTCTGTATTAGCTGGTAACAGTATATCTTTAATAAAAAGAAGACCTTATTGCATAAGAAATGTGATGTCTCCTGTTGCTGAGATGCAATCAGTTTAGTTTGGCCCATTTCTGCAGCTGTGAATTTGTTTTTTCCTTTCTTTCCTAAAAAGTTGGCTGGGAGATAGAACCAGACCTCTGTCAGACGTCAGCATGGGTTTACCTACACATATTAACACTGTTGTTATACAGTGGCAGGAGCAAACTTCAGTCTGTCAGAGGATACTGGCTGTACCCAACATTGCCTGCCTGTCATCTGATTTCTTTTCTGGAAGACATCCCAGAACAGACCTGTGAGGCTTCTTCTCCAGTCCCTGCTTACTGTATTATTTCCCCCAAATCAGAATATATTGTGATGCTCCTACATAAACAAGAGGAATTCATTATTTTCTTAAAAAAAAAAAAAAAAAGTTATATGAATGTAATGAATTGAATGTTAAACTCCTGACTTTCCCTTTTGTGTAAGGTTACACTCAGTAGGATGCTTTTCCAGAAGGCTCACAATATGGGCTTGTTTTTTTAACAGCGCTAAGGGAGCAAACTGGTAGGAAACACTCCTGGTGGATGTGAGGTAGTGTGGATTAGTCTGGAGTGGGATGCAGCAAAATGGAAATCCAAGGAAACTGCTCCATCAAGTGTTGAAAGGTAAAACTGGCACTGCAAGACGCTAAAAATACAGATAGAGGTCTTCCCTAGGCCAGAAGCAAGGCACTCTGCAAGTGTCCCATACAAGTGAAACATACAAAATCTTTACTAATCTTCATAAGGACAGATTTCACTCTGAGCTGCATTTTAAGGGACAGCCTTCATTTTCATTTGATATTTACTCCCTTAAGTAAATACACTGCAGTGTCCAGTTAGAAAAGGCTGATCTTTTTCTTCCCCAACAGTTCTAACAAAAGCAAATGTTTTGCACGAATGCGAATAAAATTCAAATGCAGACTTTAAAAGTGAAGATTCGCTTGCTTTTCTTTGAAATTGCATAATTGGAGTTGTAAGGCTTGTGGAGAGAGAAAAGTGAGCAGTCGTTTAGTCCTGAATTTTAAGATTGTATTTAATGACTCTGTTAAATGTTAACAAATATGAAGTCTGGTCTACATGTACAGATATCATTGAAATAATTTGTAGGTTTAGATATGGCAGGCTGTTTGGTTTTCACCATGGAAATTGGAACTTTCCTGACCTAAACCTACACTTTGACTTCCTTGTTCATTTAGGATATTTGAGTTGCTCAATGCTTAGAAAAAGTTTAGCATCTATGTGTAGACTTTGGTTATCCCCCCACCCCTCCCCAGAGGAGTCCATTCTCACAGAGCTACTTGAATCCAGTGAAGTAGCTTTTTCCTAAAGTTCTTGGCTTGTAGGGCTTTCTGTGAGAAAATACAACGAAAAGTTTCTGAAACCTCTTAAGGAAATAAAGAAGCTATTGGTTGGAAAAGCCAAGTAGGAAATGCACAGGAAGAACTTAAAATGACTTAATTTTCATGCAGATGCAGTCCTATGAATAATTGCATTTTTGAAAAAGGAGATAGCAGTTCTTAGATGTCAGGTCTTCAAAATGTCAGAGCTGCTTAGATTTAGAAGCCATTGCTGACAGGTTTGGTGGGGGTTTGTTTGGGTTTGGATTATTTATCTATCTATCTATCTATTTATTTATTTATTTATTTTTAGCTGGGTAGCAGAAAACAGGTAAATGACTTCTTTGAGTATTTTTTCCTTAAAGCCACTTAGCTTTTGCTTGCTTCTTCCTCCTTCCCAGAGCTGCTCCAGACTTGTTTTATTACATTCTGACCAGCACCTTCAGGAATCCAAAAGCTATGTAGAATCATAGAATCATTTAGGTTGGAAAAGACCTTGAAGACCAAGTCCAAATGCAACCATACTGATTTATCATCTCCATTCCCAAATGCTGAATGAAGCTGGGGGAGTGTACAAAAGCTAAAATTTTTCTTGTAAGCCTCAGAAACAGGTGCCTAATATTCATGCTGCTGATCTGCCAAGCAGAGGCTGGAGCTGAGCAGCCCTCTAGCCATATCCAGTAGCTGTTCTTCATCATTGCTTTGTTTTGTGGGGTAATGGCAGCTCAGAGAACTGTGCAGCTGGGAAACAAGTCCTTAATTCTAAACTTAAGTTGGATTATTTCATTTAAAAATTATGATTTCCTAAGCTTTTTAATTGATTTCAAGGATATAACATGGCATTTATCTTGCCTAACATTAGATACCTAACAAATGGTACCTAAGCTAACTTAGTGGAGAGAAAAAGGTGCTTTTGGGGTGCAATTCAGATGGCATGTGTTAGCAACCTTAGGTATTGCCGGGGACCTAACCTGTGCTGCATACAAAGGAGGTGCAGATGTCTTCCTCTGGTGCGTATGTCTATGTTGTAAATGTACAGCTCTGACACAGACACTTCTGGCCACCCCACACAAGTTGCTATAGGGAGCAAGTACAGCTCAGTGTGCTCCCCTCCTCAGTCCTGCACCCTGTTCATAAATAATTATAAACAGTACATTTTATAAATGTATTTTTTTAATGAAAATATTTCCAAATTGCACTTTTCTCATAGATGTGGGTAAAAAATTCAGATTGGGTTTGTACAAGAGCAGCCCAACCTGAGCAGCACTGTGCATTTCTGTCCATTTCTACCAGCACCTAGTGTCTTTCCTGAATTTTGAGTTGGTGAGAGAATTATTAGTATATAGAGAAAAAAGTCACAACCAACCCTACCTCATTTCAGCAGATGTGGAGAGTGAGTTACCATCTTGGGACTTATTGCCTCCAGCAAGTTGGACAGCTTCAGGTGCCTCCCTGAATTGCAGGGCGGTTTTGTGTTGGTGTATTCAGTGAATTTGTCAACATGGCTGAAAACCGGCCTGAAAGAGAGAGTAGTAATTGCTGGGGGACCTGTCAGGAGAGAGTAAAGAAAAGGAGGGTGAGTCAGTGCAGAGTGATACTGGTTTTGTTGCAAAATCCCCCAAACCCCCTCCACTACTGTGCAGAGTAACAGGTGTAACCACAGGCTTTCTCTGTGCCCTCCCCCAGCACAAGCTAATTTAGGTTTCTAAGCCTATGGAATGAGTACAACATGATGGAGCCAAAATCTAAGGAAAAATATCCATCCTAATATAGGCTGTAAAATAAATACAAGCGAAGGCTAAAGTAAAACAGCTTCTATTCACATGAAAAAATAAACCTGTTAGCTCTGATAATCAATTAAAATATGATAGAATCAAGCAATCACAGATGTAGAAGCTTATCTTTCTTAAAGTCATTATAAATCGCATCCTTTCCTAAATCTCTCTATTCCCTCTTATTACTTACATTATAATCCCTGCCCGGGTATCATTTTCATTGCTAAACATACTGTTTGCCAGTCAGTTTATTAAGGTTTGTCTTGACAGTGCCAAAACAAATGCTTTTTTTCAAAGATAAAAGGAAGGCTAATATTAAAATAATAATTTCACCTCTCTGCTAGCAGAGCCTAATTATTGAAGAAATTGGCACATGAAATCTCTGAGGTGATAGGGAATTAGTATGTCAATAGGATCCTGCTTTGAAGTTGACCCACACTGTTCTTGGTGGTGCTGGCCATGCCTGGACTCTTGCAATACAATGTGGGGAAAGAGAACTTCTTTTTTGGGGGGAAAGTGGAACAGCTAGCGATAAAAATCTTCTTTCTTTACTATTTTTAATAAATAAAAGCTTTCCTAAAAGTACATGGGATACATAGGAGACACAGAAAATAAAAGCAAACGGAAGAATTATAGATTCAAAACTGAGAATAGCAAAGAGGCTTTCAGGGTCCTGGGGCAAAGAAATGTGAAACTATTGTTTTTGTGTTGGAGTGGTGGTTTGGTGGCATCAAGTGTACAGCAGTGGTTAATAAAGTGCTCCTGAGTACTGAGAGTGCATTAGGGTTGAAAAGCTTTATTGGATATTGTGAGAAGTGCTGTAATTACTGCTACACAAGCAAACACTTAATAGCCTGAAACTGTTGCTGGTTGACTTGAAGCCTGGAGGAAGCATGAAGCCTAACAGCTTAAAAACCCTACTGATTTATGTGGAAAACCTATTGCAAACAAGAAGCACAGCTATTAAGACACGTTAAAGCAAGCTTGAAAATAGATGAGATGTAAATGAAACACGTTTATTTTTTTTCTATGGTTTCTTAGTGTCTGGCAAATCCAGTGCCAAAGAAAGCTGACAAGGTCATAGCTGTGCCAGTGTTCAGCAGCCTGAGCACAGGAAACAGAAGCTGCGAGTAGGTGGGAAGGCTCTTAAGCCCTTCACAATCAATCAGAAAATTCCAGTTTGAAATCCTCAAGTTACACATGGACTTGAAATAAATGTGGGCATGAATTTAAAATCTAAATTACATGTCATCCAAATGTTTACTTTATATATAAGATCATACATATATATATATATATGCACAAAATCTGATTGCAACAAGAGTGAGCCAAACATCCCCCCCTTTTTTTTTTTCATGGGTAAGACCAACTAAAACAAGACATAGAAATGTCTCCAGTTCATGGCAAACAGATGATGTATCACTGTGCTTGGACTTGTATGGACATCAGGAAAAATGGCAGTCTAGTCTCTAGTAGACCAAAAGATTAGGAACAACAGTACTTGAGATAGATACAGAAAAAATTCAAGGTGAGGTAGTATGATTCACACTTCTCTTTAATGGAGCCTGAGAGATATGGTTGGCTTTCTGGGCTGCAAGCATACACTGCCAGGTCGTGTTGAGCTTCTTTCTCATCAACCAACCCGTCATTCTGTTCAGGGCTGCTCCCAATCCGCTCGTTGCCCAGCCTGTATTTGCATCTGGGATTGCCTGATCCAAGCACAGGACCTTGTACTCAGCTTTTTTGAACTTTATGAGGTTGCATTGGCCCACTTCTCGAGCTTCTCAAGGTCCCTCAGGCTGACATCCCTTCCCTCCAGCACATCATTGTTGCAATACAGCTTGGTTTCATCAGCAAATTTGCTGTGAGTGCACTCAATCCTACTATCTGTGTCACCACGAAGATGCTAAACAGTGCAGGAACTAATACTGACCTCTGAGGACTGCCACAGTGTTATGCCACATTATACCAACTGGTAGTCTGGGTATGGAGATATGCATCTCCATGTCTCTATAAAGATTTACAGTAGCTCAGAGTAAGGCAAATGTTAAGAGTAAAGTGAAGAGTTAATTATGATTGAGCATAGTATTTGTATCAGTGTAATCATACTGGTTTTGGTGTCATTTTTTCAAGTCTGTCTCCTAAGAATAAGCTGTTTGTTAGGGTTTATCAGTGGGCAAGTACCTACCTATTCAGCTGAGGGAAGGACATTTTAATTTACAAATAATTCCCCTCCCCACCTGAAAATGAAAAATAAGTGTTATCAAAGTAAGAGTTATCATCAGATTTGAACACTTTGGTTTGCATTATAGAATTTGGGGAAGAATGCATGATCCCTGAGGCACTCATCCCCATGTCCTAAGACTTTTTTCTGCTTTGGAAATGTCATCCAGAGATGGGACATTCTGTGAACTCAGTGTACAGGGCTGAAGTTCTTATCTTTTGGAGTCCTCATTGCATCAGTTATACCAAAGTCTAATTTTTAAAGAGATGGCTGGCAGGAAGATTTGTTTTGTTTTCTGATTGTTATATAATTGATGCAGAGTTATATTTTTGACTGCTGCTGTTAAGTTAAGCCTAGACCAGAGTTCCCCTGATATATTGGTCAGTTGTTTCCGGCAGCCTTCTTTATAAAATTCCTGTTTTATTAAATTCCTGGACTGTGAATGTAACGAGTTCCTATGTCAAAGTTGATGGGACTGCAACCTCTCCTCACTACAACCTTGCCTCAAGGCAGTAAGTGAGCTATAAATGTTCAGCTACTTCAAGCCTAGGATGAAACAGCTGAAACCTTTCATGTAAAAAGATACCTAAAGTTAGTCCACTTCTAGTCACAATTTTTCCTGCCTGTGTGAAGACCTGAGCATCTTAATGTCCCATTCATTCAATAGAGCCATTGGACATTTGGTGATACTGAAAGCCGTTTCCAAGCTGCTTCAATGTGAGTAACTTTAAACCCATAATGCAATAAATCTTTCCTTGAATGTATATAGACCGCTATAAAGAGATAAGTGAGCTACTAATTCTTCTCTTGATGTTACTAACTATGTTTAGTTGAATTTCTGGAGCAATTAGAAAGCCTTTTTTTAATGTTCTCTTGACTAGAGAAGATGATGTGTGTTAAGATTGATGTAAAGTTTGGGTTACATTTTTAAATGTATTTCGATTTGGATTAAGTGGTACTTTTTTGTGTGCATATATGTATAGGCATACATATGTTCTGTTAAATTTTCTGCTTTTAATTTCATCACTTTGATGTAGAGGGAAGGTTATCCGAATTGATAGCTCAGTTTGAGATGCTCGTGGTGGAGCTGGCCTGGTGATGGGCATGACGTGCTCAACGCTGAAAATGCTGTTCTGACCTTTTCCTGGCATACACAATCCAGATGGAAGCATATTTTGACTTTTTAATGTGATATAAAAGCATACGGATATCGTCTTGTGAAATACAACCAACTTACATGTTAAGTCACTCTGCTTTGAAACAGCTGGAGCTGAAGATGGGCTGTAACTATAAACACCATTAGTCCTTTCTTTTTTTATCTGTATGAAGCACAGCAGTCCCCCCTCCTATGCTTTTAGACCCATAAGGACATCAGTCTACCTGCCCCACTGCACAGCATAGGTGTGTGGAAAGGTGCCAGGTAAACTGAGACAGTGGCAACTAAACTTTGGTAGTTTAAAGGTTGTGTTAGTATTTCTTTGCTGAGCAAATATTAACTAAAAATGAATGTTGAATACTGCTTAAGCCATAAGATTTTTATTAAAAAGTCATAAGAGATCCTTCAGGTTATTTAAAAATAGGCAAGAAGAAAGTAAGACCTCGTTGCTGTCCATAAAGAGATGCTTTGGATCTAAAATAACCATGCCAAGTGCAAGGTCCTACACCTGGGTTGGAGCAATCCCAGGCACAGCTACAGGCGGGGCAGAGAAGAGATTCAGAGCAGCCCTGCAGAGAGGAACTTGGGGGTGTTGGTCGATGAGAAAATGAACATGAGCTGGCAGTGTGCACTGGCAGCCCAGAAAGACAACCGTATCCTGGGCTGCATCAAAAGAAGCATGACCAGCAGGTCGAGGGAGGTGATCCTGCTCCTCTACTCCGCTCTCCTGAGACCTCACTTGGAGTATTGTGTGCAGTTCTGGTGTCCTCAACATAAAAAGGACATGGAACTGTAGGAACAAGTCCAAAGGAGGGCCACGAGGATGATCAGGGGACTGGAGCACCTCCCATATGAAGATAGGCTGAGAAAGTTGGGTCCGTTCAGCCTGGAGAAGAGAAGGCTGTGTGGAGACCTCCTAGCAGCCTTCCAGTATCTGAAGGGGGCCTATAGGGATGCTGGGGAGGGACTCTTCATGAGGGACTGCAGTGATAGGACAAGGGGTAATGTGTTCAAACTTAAACAGGGGAAGTTTAGATTGATATAAGAAGGAAGTTCTTTACTGTGAGGGTGGTGAGGCACTGGAATGTGTTGCCCAGGCAAGTTGTGAATGCTCCATCGCTCAAGGCCAGGTTGGACAGAGCCTTGGATGACATGGTTTAGTGTGAGGTGTCCCTGCCCATGGCAGGGGGGTTGGAACTAGATGATCTTAAGGTCCTTTCCAACCCTAACTATTCTATGATTCTATAAAACTGTTTCATGAAGCTCTGAGAAAATTCTGTGGGCTTTACTGGGCAGGTGGTTGAGCTGGTGCTGTCTGATCCTAACAGGAATTTAGCCTCTAGTAATTAACCTCTGTGGACTGAAGATGAATTTCAGTGTGTAGCAAGAGTGGTGTGATGGAGGTTTTTTGCCTTTTAAAATGCATAACATGAGCTGGCATGCGATTGTAACAGGAGATCTCCAGGGCAGCAAGGGGGAGACATGACCTTGGGAGACTGATTGCAGAGGCTGGGATGTCCCTGAGCATCAGGGCACACCACAGAGATGGGGACAGGGACCATGTCATGGGCAAGGGATGACCAGAGGGATGCATGCATCATGGTTGGAACAGTTTCCTGGCCTTTTGTCACATCAGCAGTGAAGGCTGTTGCCTTACTTTGGCCATCATCCCCAACATCAGTGTTGAAGAGCATGTGCAGTGACATTTCTGGTGACCAGAGGGAAGGTACTGCAACCCTCCCAGCTGGTTTTTGAGAGATGCTGAGAGAACATAGGCTAGAGGAGGGTGTTCAGCATGAGTGCACTGTATCTGGATGAGGCCCTTGACACAACACCTACTTAAAGCACACCCCAAACTCTCCCTAAGGAAGGGGAAGGCTTGTCCAAGGTCAGCATCTGAAAGCCTTTCGCACTCATTAGTGCTGTCTCCTGTGCTGCAAGCTGCCTGCAATGAGCATGTCGACATCTCTGCGACGTGCTCAGATTTCAAAGGCAGTTCTCCCAACCAGCTGCATCTGAAGAAACTGAGCAATTTTTTTAATTTTTTTTTTTGAAGGTACCATGCCAAGTCTTTTGAAATGAAAGCTGGGGCAGGACTAGTGGAGATTAATGCAGGAAAAATGCTGCTGGCTTGATAAGCCACAGATGTCTCTGAGATTTGCTGAGGCTGTTGACAGCTTGCAATGGGTTGCAGCTTGCGAGGTCCCCCTGCCCCAGGACCAATGCACTGGATACATGGCTGGTGGTGTGGGGCACGGTTTGGCCCAGCATGGTTGTTGGATGAAGGATTTGAGAAGACCTGGAAGAAAAACTGATGGGATCTTTAGACCTGTTCTGGGTGCAGACTGCAGCTGCAGGGTTTTCTCATGTGCTGCGCCTATTGATGCAAAAGGAGTGACATTTACAAAAATGATGTCACTGCTGGCAACTGTGGTATAAAAACAGTAACAGAAAGACATAAGCTGGTGAAATTCCATGAAAACATAAGATGGTCATGGATACTCAACCTGTTGCACTGATCCTGGGGGATTGAAAAGGTGACTTTAGTGGAATCATTCCTTGGGGGTAGATAGGAGCTGTGCTTCTGTTTATTCTATGTACATAATTAAAACTACATAACTTTTTTTAGAGAGGACTGTCATTGAGTACAGCCAGGTAGCAACACTAACAAACTGACAACTTGTTTGCTCTTTTTAAGAGCATCGTCTCACCAAACACTGTTACAAGAGCTGTGCTGAGTGTGACAGGAGGTGCCTCTGCAGCATGCTAGGAAATGGGAGGGTCTGGATGTTTTGCTTTTATAAAATTGCAGATAATTGCTCATTATAATAAAAAAAGGTCAAAATTTATAATTTCTTGATCTTGTCCACGCATACAGCATACATTCTTTGTGAGATGCTGCCAGCTAGACTATTTTTGAATCGTGCTCTGTTGTCTTCATGATATCAAGGCCAAATACTTCACTGACTTGTGGCAATAACAGACACATGAAATTATCCCTTGCACACTGTCAGTGACTTTTCATGCAGAAATCCTCTGGGAGTCTCATCCTCTGCTTGGATTAAGGTTCTTCAGAAGCTGCATTCCTTCACGCCCTGATATTTCATGTTCAGATCTATTTTTGAGTCAAAAAACAAAACAAAAAAAACCCTGTTAGTTTTAATTCCCAAGTGATGCTTTTTTCTTCACCTTAAAATAACCTTGCACACAGTGATGTTTATATGCAACTTCTTGGTATCTGCACCTCCCACATCTGGGTAACAGACTGGAATTGGTACAACCCCAAGGTCCAACAAATGGAGAAAATTGCTCTACCAAATATTTTGAAAAGACTTTGAATCAAAATAGCCTTTTCTTTTTTTTTTCACCTCAAAACAGCAACAAAGTTTGATGTAGACTTGTGATAAACGCTGGTAAGAAAGTATATTCACATTAACTTGAAATAGCTTTAGTGATTTAAATATATTTTTTTCTGTAATATATAATGTGCTTGTAAATGAATTATCAAATATTTAAGCCTTTCTTGTCATCTTCGTAATACCATCATTTTTCCCTAGTGGCAGCCTTTGTTGCATACCCTGGTTGGTACAGTTTGCCTTTCATATAGTCAACATCTCTCAGTGCAGCTCAAAGGCAGCTGGTATTTTGCATTTTTATTGGGACAACCTGTACCTCGATAGCACATACGCATTTGATAAAGACAGCTGAGAAATAATTTCCATAGATCATAGTCATAATATGAGGGGAATTTCAAAGGAAAATGGTATAAAACTTTTCAACAACATGACCAACGTGACTTTGGTTACCTAAAATGTATGGATATTTGAAGAAGTAAACTGAAAATTGTTTTATTTTAATTTTTCTATAAAATAAAGAGGTTCCAATGTTGGCTTTATTTATTTTTTTTTTGAGAAGGAGAGAAGAATGGCGAGTGGCTATGTTATGAATTGTATTATATAAAAATCAGCTTGTTCTTGTAGACATGTCCAATATTCTGTGTTCACAACTGGGGGGCGAAGAGGGCAGGAATCAAAGTGTTATAGATCTTGCTCATCTGATTATTTTTGCTTCTAAGCACCCAAGAGGCTGGCATAGCAATATTAAAGCAGACACCTGATGCCATCGAGTACCACTGTGGCGTTAGCAAAGGAAATCCTAATATCTGCATTTGCAAAAGGCTCAGGTGAGCCCCAGAGGAGTTTGGCTGGGTTTTTTTTTTTTGTCAGGTCTCTTCTCTGTGCTTTGTCAGTGCAAAGAAATATTCTCTTCTTGTAGGGTTTGTGGCTCCTGTGGGGCTCTCTGTAAAACTTCCACTACGTTAGATGTCACTATCTAAAATCCCGTATCCTTGGGTGGCATTTAGACCTTCGGTATGCAGGGTGCTGTTTTTCCTTACCCAGAGGAATAAATTATCATTTCATCAGCTGTAGATTGGTGTGTGCCTCTGCAGAGAAATCCAACACTGTAGTGTAAATTCAAGTGTAGGAGATGGGCAACAGGGTAAAACATCCCCCCGTTTGGGATGGGAACATGCCTCCCTGTCTCCAGACCAGGTTTCTTTTAGGTAGCTCATCTGTTGTGCCAACCCCAGCTGCAGTAGGGATGATTTCAGCATTGTTTATAGCTTTCTTATGCAAGTCCGTAGGGTAAGACATAAGATCAGTTTAATGAGGTTCTAAGAAAGAGCTTTGAGTAACTTATGTATTTGCTGAGTTTTTGACAGACTGCTGTGCTGTAGCTGAACTATGACATCTGGGTAGTTCTTAATGCCTTATATTTTCTGTTCATGCTCTTAATGGTTATGTTATTTAAATCCATTATTTGTTGGGTGGAACGGGTCAGTGATCTGTAAATATCTTAAAGCGCACGTACCTGAATAAAACTGCTCTTGAAAATTTCTTTGTGGCAATGAAAATACAAAACTTTCCGTGTACAATGTCAGCGATGGCCATGCAACATAAAACCCCTGCAGGGTTTCTTTTTTCTTTTTTTTTTTAAGAATAAGGAAAAAGTGTAATTCATGCCTAGATAATTAGTAGTGTTTTAGCACTGAAATGTACACCACTTGGAGGACCCTCACCAAAGCCTTTCACACCTGCACAGCGTATGAAATTCCAAGCAATTAAAACAACATTTGCTTCTGAAAAGAAGTCTATTGTGCCTCAGCAAAAAGCATATTGCAGGAGTGAAAACAAATGGGGTAAAGCAGAAGGTGTGATAAATAGAAAATGTACTGTCAAAGACATTCTGACAAATCTTTTCATTGCTGAAATTAAATATGGAATGACTTTGTGAGTAAGTGTCACTTGCAAGGATGAATTTATTGTAGCATTCCTTGTGAAAGGTTTTTGCTTTTCAAGAAACAGGGGCTTGAGTGGCTTTGCTTTTTTTTAAAATTAAAGCAAAAGGCACAATGCCATTTGGTCTTCCCTTTTACACTTGCGTAGTCCTTGAGTGTCATTAGGTCTTTAGTTGTTAAATATAAAACAAAAAATGTACCTTGGCAAAGTGAATACCTGAAAGGGATCTTTTAGTTGACAGCTCCACATGTAATCCCTGAGTGCTTGTGGAGGTATACTAAAAGTATTTCTTTGGAAGAAAAAAGGAGATTAAAAAAAAGGGGGGGGGGGGGATATTTGATTTTCATTAGTTTGTGGTTTCATGGTCAACTTGTGAGACCCCACTTGGAGTATTGTGTGCAGTTCTGGTGTCCTCAACATAAAAAGGACATGGAACGGTTGGAACAAGTCCAGAGGAGGGCCATGAGGATGATGAGGGGACTGGAGCACCTCCTGTATGAAGATAGGATGAGAAAGTTGGGGCTGTTCATCCTGGAGAAGAGAAGGCTGTGTGGAGACCTCATAGCAGCCTTCCAGTATCTGAAGGGGGCCTATAGGGATGCTGGGGAAGGACTCTTCATTCGGGACTGTAGTGATAGGACAAGGGGTAATGGGTTCAAACTTGAACAGGGGAAGTTTAGACTGGATATGAGGAAGAAATTCTTTACTGTCAGGGTGGTGAGGCACTGGAATGTGTTGCCCAGGGAAGCTGTGAATGCTCCATCGCTGGTGGTGTTCAAGGCTGGGTTGGACAGAGCCTTGGGTGGCATGGTTTAGTGTGAGGTGTCCCTGCCATGGCAGAGTGGTTGGAAGTCGATGATCTTAAGGTCCTTTCCAACCCGAACTATTCTATGATTCCATGATCTTTGCATAGAAAGGGTGAAAAAGCACTTAAGAAAATAAAAGCTGTAATCCTTCGCATCCCTGGTGCAAAGCAGGAAGAGATGCTTGTGATCCGTAAGCGCTTGGTGCCATCCCCTTCCCAGTTACCTATTTTTGGAAACCTCTGTAGAAGGTCATTGGGAAACATAACCCACAGATCCTAAGGCAAAAGGAGCCTGGATTATCATTCATGTGAAACTAAAGACAGAGTGCTAGCAGAGAACAAATAGTCACTCCTTTAATGTTTCCTAAATGAATGCAAGTGGCTTAAATTTCAGTTGTTCAAAATTAGTAGCTGAATTAAAAGAAAATTTTTAGCTCTTATTATTTTTGGGGTTTTCCTCTTGGTCCATTATTCATTATGTTGATCTAATGTTTGAAATCTAATCACTGCTGCTGAGGAAAATATTTCAGGAAGCTATCTAGACAAAGTATTTTAATATAAATATTAAGAGAACAGCTATCTGTCAATTTGGTAGGAATAAATTGTGTATTGTACATTCATACTCACATGCTTTATTTACTTTAAACTTGCAATTGCTGCACTCATGACAGGAAGCGATAAGCATCTATATTTACATTTTGTGTGTTTTATTAGAAATAATACTTGAAAAACCCACAGCAGATTGCAAAAATATTCCTCATTTCTCTGATAGTTGTCTTATATTGAGGCTTTTTGTTTTCAGTCTCTGTGGTCAGACAGGGATGCACTGGACATAGAAGGGTGCTTCCCATATTGTGAGCTGTGCTGGCTTTTCTCCCAAACAAAAAAAAACCAAACCCAAAACAAAACAAACAAAACCCCACCAACAGCAACAACAAAAAAGCTGGGAATTGGGATATGGAAGAGTGTTGGGGTGAGATAAATGGAGGATCTAACTCAGGGTTTTGGTCCCAGTATGCCTGTGTCCATCCTTCTCTCTAGCTCCAGTTCCCCAACAATGACGTCTACATGAGTACAACAGCACTGGGGAAGTGTTTCACCTGTGGTATGGTTGGGGTCTGCGGCTTTGTCCCTCTCATGCCGATTGGTGGTTGTGACTGTCTTGATGAAATCTCAGTACAAGCCTTTACCAAGGAAAGCTGGATTTGTGTTGTCTCTTTAAAATCTTTCTTAACTAAAATTCTGAAGTATATTTAGAAGTTGCATTTAAAATTCTAGTCCTTCAGAAGGAGAGAAAGTGACAATTTCACCATTTGATGAATGCCATAAATTGATTTACAGCTTCTTTTGACACTCAGGCAGCAGATGCAAAGGAGCAGCTGGTAATGCAGCCAGTAAAAGTTAAAATAAAGAGGAGGAAATGCTATATAACAGAAGCAGAGGGATATTATTAGCTCCTGCACTCTGGTAGAGAAGAGCCATGGTGTGGAAGAAGCTCTTTAGGAGGCCAGGGCAATTTCCTCGTGGCTCCCATACCCATCTCTCACACACTGGACTGGTGTTTCCCAGCAGCAGCTGGTCTGGACCAGGCTGTGCCACCAGAGAGATGAAGGGTGATAGATAGAGAGAAGTGCTGGGTGATTGCAGAGCCAAATCCAACACTTGCAGAGGTTTTGATAAAAGGGATTTCTTCAGTGTAATTAATTGCTGGATAAGAGATTAAAATGCCATGAGTTGAGGCAGCTTGGGGAATGAAAAGTGAACTTTTTTCCTGTGTGTTGCACTATCAAATTGGGCAAGACTAGGGTGACCCTTCATTTGAAGGCAGGTGGTAAAATACATTAATGATTGCACCTGGATTGCAATGCTCAAAGGATGCCATGTCAGTAACACATGGAAAATCGGGATTCCTCTTCCTGTGCCGTACAGCTCTCGCTCGTGGGACACGTGGGGCAGTCTCTCTCCTAACCTTACCAAGCTCATCCTTAGAGCCTGGAGATTTGCTCACGCGTCTTTCAATGAGGAACTGCTCCAGACATTGATTGCCTGACAGGGCAACCTCCTCCTCCCAGCTCCTCAGCTGCCCACCTCCTAAGAGGAGCCATCAACCTCCCGAGCTCAGTAGGCTGCCAAAGCGTGAGATGCTGTAATGTGTACAAAGTCAAATTTCTGCAGGGAATGAAAAAGCAAGAAAACCTAACATTGGTAATACTCAATTTTAAAAAACAAACAAAAAACCCCCAAACAAAACAAACTCCCACAACCTCCAATCCCAACTTTCTTAAAACAGAAAGCTCTTCACATAGGGAACTACAGACGGAGCATTTGGAAGGGCGAAGAGAGAAGAATTCAACCCCTGGAAAAGGTACATGTGATACCAAATGAGGCCAGGTATGGCTCAATTATTTTTTGTGATCCTTCCCAAATGCGACATATTCCAAATAAAATCCCTTTTGCTTAAGTACTGCATTGAACCAGACCCAGTACACTGAAGGAGATACTGTTGACACTTGCATAGCAGCATGAACATTTCCCCATGTCTGCTAAGGACTCCTCTTGTGATACTGTAAGATCGTGTTCACTGTTTTTGTAAATGCATCATGTTGATGTTGATAGTTATTGCAGGACCAGCTCAGGCACACAACTGCTTTCTCTATTCTTTGCAGCTTTTAATGAGCTATTAAATTGTAACAATAAACCCTTGAAATTAGTCTTCAGCATTTAACATTCTGTTTTACACAATGGAAAGGTCACCTTCACTTGCATTTTCTTCTTAGGTTTAGCTGCTTCCTGGTATACAGCAGCCCCCAGGTGCCTTTCTGCTGGCAGCGCTTTTCAACTTAATCCATTGAAAGATTTTGTATTTTTGTCTCAAGATAGTAAATGAAAATACACAAAGTTCTGTCCCATAGCTATTCCTAACAATTTCTTTTAGCCATTTTTCTCCAACCTGATACTTCACTTCTCAAAAACATTTATTTCCATTTTATCTTGGCTCAACTTCTCATGCAATTCATAGTTTCTCTGCTAATCTTTAATCTTCTTTTGAGTAATGTTTCTCTTGGGTCAGCATGTCAAATAGTTTATTAATGTCCAAACACGAGAGCTCTTACATCAGCTTTCTTTGAGAGAAGTATTCTATGGAGAAAAAAAGTCACTTAGTTGGTACACACAATACTTGTTATGTTGGTCTCTGTCATAGTCGCTTTCCCCTCTGTCTCATCAAGCTTCTCTCCTCTTTCCTTCAAGATTTCTTCAAAAGCACTGAATACTTCAATCTATTTCTCTGGAGTAATTTCTCTGAGCTCTGTTTTTAAATATCAGCACTCTATGGCACTGAATTCTTTTTGATCAGCTGGAAGCATCTGTGACTGGGAAAACTTATAAATACTTAAGGTAGCTGCTTCTGCCTGCCTTTCTCTTCTGTGTCCACTTCTTGAGTTTTGCTTCCATCTCAGCTATGATCATCTCATATCCTGATCCACCTTGAAAACTGAGGTCAAGTTCTCATTTAAAGCTCTGTCTAGATCATCCTCATTCTATGTCCTATCTGTATTGTAAAACACCCTTTTATTTTTCTCTTTCCGTTCTTATTTGTACGCAACAAGCTTATTGCTGTTTGTTAACTGCAACTCTTCAAATTTGCAAAACAGATTTTTTAAAATTATATTAAAAATAACCTTTTTTATAGTGCTATATTTTTGATACATCCCAAACATGTTTCTAAATCCATTTTGCACTTTCTAAAATCAAGTGTGCATTTGTACAATATTAGAAAGTGAGGTATGTTTCATTTATTAAAAAATAGAGCTAAAAAAGAGAAGCAACAGGTCCCAAAGTGCAGATTGAAAATTAGTTTGTCCTTAGCAAGTGAGATGGTTTTGGCAGCAATTGCACTAAACAAGGATTTTCCAATCTTGGCTGCTAACACGAGATTCCTTGTTTAGGATCACATTGCTTGTAGATTACAGAATTGGCCACAGAATAGACACACTACTCAAATGACAGATTTGTCCAACCTGTGCTATGTTACAGGAAACGGGGCCATGTTTTGTAAACCAGAGCTAATATTTTCCATCTGTAACCAAGTACAAGACTGATGAAGGACATAAAGAATATTCTGCAATGGAGAAGGTCTGGAAGAAGAAATCCCTACTCTTTAAAAATAATTAAAAATAAAAAACCAAGCAAAATGAAAAACCAAAAGCACCAAACTGCATTTAATTTTAGTTTATTTCTCTCATTATAATTTGTAGTGTCCTGAAAATGGATGTTATTTTTTGTTTACAGACAAGTGTACCTTAAACAGCTCAAAGCAGCTATGAGCAAACTGATTCTCCAGAGAGACCTTTGTAACTTTTGCAGTTTATGACAGAACATTTCAATTTAGTACTTGACTTCGTAACATTCCCATGAAAATGCATTGTGTATGTTGTTGGGCAAAATGTGAAAGATGGGTCAGTTATGATATGCTTTCTTCCTATAGGATTTATCAGGCTTTGCCAAAATTGATTTATTTTCTAGTACACCCAAACTTATACCTGTTATGAGAAAACCAAGACTCCTGCTTTACCCCAGCAATCCCCATGGATTTGTGATGGACCTAGAAATGCAGTGCTAGATACTGGCCATAAAGAGCTTCCTCTTTCTCACATGAAGAATGAGCAGTGGTAAATATTTCATTTGTGTCCAGTTCCACAGACACCTTAGTACTTGGGAATAGTCAGCTTTCAGTAATAGATATCTAGCTTATTGTGGTGCTAAAGTGTCCCCTGAAGTACCACTTCCCATACGGGGAAGAGGTAGATGGACTTTCCTAAAACCACTGAAGAGATACTCACATTGGAGCTGCTCCTCTTTGATAGTCAGTGGACAGAAATAACAATGTATTTCTTCCTAAAATAGAGATCTGCAGCAGGCTGGGTGAATCCGGCCCTCAACTGATCCTTTTTCTTCCTAACTGTAAATGCAGGTCTGCAGGTGTTTGCATTGTATGTCCCTGATTCTCACAGTTGCTGAGCATCTTGCAGTCTGTAAGCGTAACATGTGAATACCCATCCCAAAGGAAGAGCCCCATACTGTGGAGTGAGAACTGAGCTGCGGGTAAGCAGAGGACCTGCTCCTCGGTGTTCCCAACCTTTATCTCCTGCTGCCCTAATGCCCTGGATCCCTGTAGAGTGTGCTGCAGAGCCCATAAATGGATCAATGGCAGGTGAGCTTGTGTCTTGGGACAGCTGTTGGGTTGTGGGCCATTCCTTGTTCCCCTCAAACGAAAAGGGGACAGTGCTAATTTGAGATGTTTTTCTGATTTGTCCTTGCTAGAGGAGAACTTGCTTGGGAGATGATGTTGTGTTTTCAGAACTGATTTGGAGAGAAGGGGAGGCTCTGGCTCAGATGGTAGCAGGGTAATCCTCTGTCAAGAGATCTTGCTGAACTCATCGCAGGTGGACCAAGTGTGCATGGGCAGTTCACATTTACAAGACTGGAAACTTGTTTTAGAAGATGGGGCCAGAAGCGCCTGTGCAAAGGTGAGAGCTGTGTGAAATTGAGAGCTGTGAGGATGAAAAAAAAATATCATAATGACCCTGAATAGATGATAGCGCAGTGAAAGAGGGGAGATGCTTTCCAGCCCGGGATTTCGAAGGTGCTGAGCCAGTGCTTCCAGCAAATGATGCTGGGTTTGTGCAGAACAAACGGCAACAGAAGTTTCACACCTGTGGAAGGGAATCTAAAAGGGCAGAATTTGGCTCAAAGTATTTCCCGAAGGCTGTGGTGCCTTCAGCAGTTATGGGGCTGCATTTCAACCACAGTGTGAAAAATGCTGTATGTAAAAATGTCCTGGGTTCAGCAGCAGCAGTCATTTTTCTCCTTCTTGGTAGCTGGTGCAGCGCTGTGGTTTTGATTTTGCGCCTGGGAACAGCGCTGATAACACCAGTGTTTTCAGTTACTGCTTGGTAATGTTTTGGTCTGACCAAGGACTTCCTGAGCCTCATGCTATGCCAGGGAGGAGGGGAAGCCGGGAGGAAGCAGAGACAGACACCTGACCCAAACTGACCAAAGAAATTATTCCATACCACAGCACGTCATGTCCAGGATGTGAAAACGGAGAGCAGAGACCCGGAAAGGTGTGGTGGTGCATTGGGAGTTTCGCTGTTGGGGGTGCACTGGCTGGGTCGGGCTTGGTGAGCAGTTGTATTCTCTTCCCTTGTATTTCTCTTGTATTATTACTGGTGGTAGCAGCAGTGATTTCTGTTATACCTTAGTTACTAAACTGTTCTTATCTCAAAATGTGTGAGTTGCATTCTTTAGATTCTCCTCCCTATCCCATGGGGCTGGGGGAAGAAAGAGAGATGAGTGAGTGAGTGAGTGAGAGAGAAACGCGTGGTTGACTGGACTTAAACCACGACAAATTATTTACTTTTTGTAAATAATTCTCTGCTCAGTTATATTCTACAGCAATATCTGCACAAAGTGGCTAATTACTTTGTTTCATTAAGATTGTCACTGCTGTAAACCATTGCATATACTTCCTTCCTAATTTCCATCTGCACAAAGTATCACATGGATAATCAAGGACCATGATGGAGACTGTACAAATACTCGGAAGTGCCTCCAGAAAGCAGGTTTTATGTATACAGACGTCCCGGGTCCAGCAGTAGCAGTAATTTTTCTCCTTAGTAGCTGGTGCAGTGCTGTGTTTTTGACTTTCAGCCTGGGAACAGCACTGATAACACCGATGGTTTTAGTTACTCTCAGTAATGTTTACTCTGACCAAGGACTTTCTGAGCCTCATGCTCTGCCAGGGAGGAGGGGAAGCCGGGAGGAAGCAGAGACAGGACACCTGACCCAAACTGACCAAAGAGGTATTCCATAACACAGCACTTCATGCCCAGTACGTAAACTGGGGGCAGTTACCTGGAAGGGCGAGATCACTGTTCGGTTGGGCTGGGTATCGGTCAGTGGGTGGTGAGCGGTTGTATTCTCTTCCCTTGTTATTTCCCTTATCATCATTATTATTGGTGGTAGCAGCAGTGGTTTGTGCTATACCTCAGTTACTGGACTGTTCTTATCCCAACCCATGGGAGTTACATTATTTCAATTCTCCTCCCCATCCCTCCGGGAGCTAGGGGGAGAAAGTAGGGGAGTGAGATAGCGGCTGCGTGGTTTTGAGTTACGGCTGAGCTTAAACCACAACAACAGATTAGCAAATCATTGGTGGGAACGCAACTCGTTTACGTGTTTCAAGAGAAATACAGCAGCAGAGGTGACTGTTTTTTACCAGACAACGTATCCTGCTGTAAAATTTTAGTTAGTAATCATATATTTCTAACAGAGAGAGATAATTTAAGTAACTTCTCAGTGCTTGTAAAACAGTGATACTTTCAAGTTCAGTATCAAACACAATGGTTTTCTCATACGGCTTAACAAGCTTTTCCAGGAGGAAGCAGCTTGTAGTGATGTTGCAGTCCCAGCCTTCAGTAGACTACATAAGAGAAATACTGATACCCTCTCCCACGATAACAGATTTAGGGGCTGTTACTTCAAAAAAACTGTCATCCTCCCCTAGGTAGTCAGTGCCTATGAAAATAGTAATGGAAAAAAATAGATTCTGTGATTAACAGGGGGTTCATGTGAGGGAATGGGTACCTGCTTAAGGTGACTGCTGTGCTGAACTGGGAGTCTGTGCTAGTCTTACTTGTAAGCTAAGACTTTGAGCAGTTGCCTGGGACGTATTGTGAGATTTTTAACTATAATTCAAGTGAATCCTATTTTAAATTAGTCATCAAAGAGAGGGTTTGAGGTGTTCAGCAATAAGGTGCAGTGTCGCTCTTTTTTCTGTATTTTCATTAGCTAAAAGTGAGAAGTTTTTTTCAAGGTAAGTCTTGAATTTGCTTTGCGTTGGGGTTTAGGATAAGAGTTCTCCTTCAGCCAAAAAGTAGGTGTACTTCTGTATTTGATGATACCAATTCTTCTAGAGTGAACACAGGTATTGTTTTAATGTAATACCTTTTGCACCTTATGAAGCAATAATCATTGATGCTTGATATTGGTTTTGTTAAGTCTAGAGTTCAAGTTTTGCTGAGGTCTGATTTGAGAAACAGAAGAACAGCTCACGTGACTCAGAGGGAGAAGGAACAGCCGAGCTGGGTGGTATTTCCCATAGCTTTAGCCAGGAGGAATTGAAAGAGCAGCACTTTAGTGACTGCAGTGTGGAGATGAAATTAAGTTTGGAATTGGAGAGCTTGTTTGACCTAGATAACAGACACAGCAAAACTGACTAGAGCTGGTGTTGAACTGCAAAGTGCTGCCTCTCTTTCAAAGCAGGTCATGGACAACGGGCTCTCTCTAGTCACTGGGTGAGGGCTTAGGGCAGTATGTTTTTTCTGACTGGTCCAGGTGAAAGCTGGTCCTAAGTCTGTTCCATTATGCCAGTTCTGGCCAGTTTTTAAGGGCAGACATTAACTGTGCCATGCACAGGCTGCTCCCTTGTCTGGTAAGCTGACATTGATTTTAAGACTGGTAACCAAGTTGGAAAACAGGGTTGCTTCAGAAAAATAGAGGCAGCTGAGCCTACATAACTAGTGGATCTCTTATTGTTTGCAGCTACAAGATGAAGGCCAGCTTTAGCTATAGATATACACATTTCTGTTCAGTCTTTGCCAGAAATACCCATGATGATTGTGACTAGGTCTGCTGGTTGTGGGTTTGTTTATGACTAGAATTGGAGCCAGCTTTATGGCTGTCAGCACAGGGATTCAAATACACATTCATTGTGGGAACATAGTCCTGCATCAGTCGGATGAGAGCTGGCACTTGCTGCAGGAACTTGCTACTCTTTTGAGTAGGGTTAAGTTTTAGTTTTTCTAAATTGAACTAAGCACTTCTGTAGTATTAAGGCAGTGGATAGCGCTGAGATGGAGATTCCAGCTAAGGAAAGCCAAAACTGTAGGCTCAGCTCTTGGGTCCTTGTACTGCAGGGAAATTTGAATGAGGAAAAGGAAAACGCCTGATCATGTCTAGCATTGGTCAGGGATACACTGTACTGCTAAACAGACCCAGCCTTTCAGCTAGCACTGCCACGACCTCAGCTGGTCCATGTAACTGGTTTGCTACTGTTGATTCAAGAATGACTTTCCAAAGGCTACATCTAGTGACAGCTAAGGATGGAGGTTAGCAGTGGGACTGCAGACTTGCTTCCGCTCTTTTCCCTGCCTTTCAGGTTGAGGTTGGAGACTGGGTCTGATTGTGTGGTTGTCTAGCGGCTCATCCTGTGGCAGTGCTTGCAGGTGGGATTACAGTGGATTAAATAAAGTACGGGACCAGAAGGAATTAACGCGTTGTTTGTTCGGTTCTTCCCATTGTTCATTCTTCCCATTTGTTGTGGCAAATTTACTTTTCAAGGCTCTGTTCGACTCATTTGGAATCTCCTTTCCTGGGTGATACATGAATCTCTGAGCACAGCTCTGACCCTTTACATTTCATTTCAATGGTAAGTTGTTATTTATAGCAAGGAGTTTGACAGAGGCTGTGAAATTATTGGCTGTATGTTTTATAAGCCAAGCCAAACAAGGAACAAAAATAATTCTGATTCAAATTACTCTATGCCCAAGCTCTGCTGCTATTCATGGGATCCACAAAAATCTGCACTTAAAGCCTTTCAGATTTGTTCAGCTCTTCTGTTATCTCGCAGAATTTGGACCTTTAGCCTAATTCAACTCTGGAAATAGAATTTGGTGTGGCTGAAAATTTTTTAGCAGACATGGAAGAAGATGGTGCATAAACTGCAAGAATTGCTGCCATGCAAGGGAACTTGATGATCCTAAGGTCCTTTCCAACCCTAACTATTCTACGTTTCTATGACATGGACAGGAGGAATGTATGGACAAAAGGGGGACTGTCGTGTTACTGTTTGGGAAAAGCTGTTGCGTTTTGCAGAGCATTTCTCCAGGACACGGAATGACCTGGGACGCCCTAGAGACATACCTGGGCACCAAGTCAGAGTCATGCGCAAACACATGGTGAGGGACTGACTTGCACTTGGCCCTGACCATTCACTTTTCCATTTGCACAGCATGTAGGTTGGTCATTGTACAGGCAAGTTAAGAGGCTGCCATCTTCCTGTGGCACAGGGGCAAGTTCCTGGTGTGATGAAAGTCATGGAGAGGACAGTAAGAAAAGCCATAGGTAAATGGGATTTGGAAAACACTAGGGAAGAATGGGGAAAACAGTTGTAATGTTTGCAAGTATTACCTGCATCAAACTGTATGTTATCTTTGTGTTGTAAAAAGCTGTGGCAGTCCTCTGCAAAGAATCAGGTCTGCAGTGAAATGGGAACAGACAGAAACTGGAAGAGCTCACGATATACACTAGCGAGGCTTTACCCTGCCTAACATTTATGTGGGCCAGCTTGTTGTTGTTTTGATCACCTCCTTGCTGCTGAGTGTTCTCCCTTTCTTACTTGGACTTTAGTGGGGGAGCAGTCTAATAAAGGACTGGGTTTCTTTTCCTCCTCTGTCTGCTAATACTCTGTTAGGTAGTTAAACGTCCTGGCAAGCAGCTCTGAAGCGTGCCCCTGAGCTCCTAGGACACCTATTGAGGGTTGCTGTGTTGTGTCTCCAGCACTCCCAGGGATCCCGTGAGACCAGAAATTAGAGTTTTGGTGTGGCTAAAAGGTGAGGAAAATCAGTATCTAGTTCCCTCCCTCATAAACGCCAAACTTGCTCAGCACTGCAGGTTATGGCGGACTATGTTCAGGTCCGTGGCAAGCCTGGGCTTTCCAAGTCCACCCCCTATCCTCCAACATTATTTGCTGTGGGATTAGACAGGCTGGGCTGCATGTGTTGAACCAGAAGGTCCTGGGGTCCATTCCTGTCAGTGTCCCTGCAGTGCACATTGTCCACACTTTCCTCACCACAGGGCACACTTCCAGAGCCTGATATTTCATATCGCCATGTTGCCATGACCCTCCGTGACAAGGAGAAAATTTCAGGCACTCGCCTCACTGGGTTGCAAACCTTTATGAATACCGCAACTAATAGCCTGGGTAACTGGAAGATTAATTTCTATACCACCTGGCAGCAAGCTGTGGATTAGGCTGCTGTCCCTCATGTGGGTTTAATGCTGGAGGAACGGAGCACCCGAGCACCCAGACAATCAGCCTCTTGTTTAAACAATGTGCTTCTCGGTCTTGTTAGCCAGCGCTCCTAAATTTTCATTTTATTCTGGTATGCAGGCGTGTGTGATGTGGAGAATTGCTTCAGCACAGAAAGACTACAAACCTGTTCAATTAAAGGAAATGCTCAGATCCAGCTGTTGGCGACCCATGAATGCCAGCGCTCCTCGTGGAGTAAATAAGACTGACACACTCCGCCCTTGGAACAGATATGATGATTCGCGCCTTAATTCTTCTGAAAAGGAGCCTTTGTTGGGGAAGGATGGTTGGGGGAAAAGGGAGGAATGCAAAGCTTGGTGCAAAAATGCCCAGTGAGACAATGTCTTCTGCAGATAACAGTGAGGTCTCTATAGCATGAGCCTAGTAACAAGGTGCCATATGACTCACGTACAGTACAAGCTCCTGTTACAGCTATGGAATTGTCTTGTAAATTTAGAGTGCTTTCCTCTTATGAAAAAAACATGTGTCATGGAGTAACTTACCCTACACTTTCACTTCCAAAGAACAGGCTAACAGGCATAGCAGTGGTGTGCACGCACCCGCCCTGTGCGCAGGACCCTGCTCACATTTGCGTCTGGTTTTTCAGTTGCCTTGGTTTTGGGTGACATGCTGCTGCACTCAGTCGTAGGTGACGGGGACTGTCTGTGCAGTACTGGATGGTGAGGTGGTTATGCCAGATGTCTTTGTTTGGGTCAGGAAAAAAGTGTGTATATAAAAGATTGTTTCTTTCATATATTTTGTATATCTACACATATCAATATATATTTATATTAGTAAGAAAAATATAATATTTTGTATATTTATATAAAGGGTTGTAGCAGTTTTAGTAGGTATTGAATACACTCCCAACTACAACTGCACGGCAGATGGCCTCATGCTTGTGTCTCAGGCAGGAGCTAAGTACCTGAGACTGGATCAGGAGAAGGAAGACATAGGGTGGGACAAACTACAGGAAGACATGCTGGGTCACTGACCTGGCTGCAGCTGGGTAGCATGACCCACCACCCATGGCCCTGGAGGCAGTGGAGCCTGGCACCCAGAATCTTCACACTGGAGAAGGAGCTGGAACTCTCTTTGTCTGCAACCGGGAGCCATTGTGTCTCTGGGAATGCACCTTTCCCCATTCTTGAGGGCTCCTCCCCATGCAGTTTCAGCTGCTGCGATGGAAACAGGTCCCTGGCTGGCTGTTGGTGGGAGGGTACCTGCTGCTGGCCCTTAGCTAGAGCACTTGTGCCATTTGTCACACAGGCTGAAATGGGAAAAGTTGCATTTTATTGTACTAGGTGGGCCTGTGCAGTGCGCAAGAATGCAGCCCATGGCAGAACTGGGGTACCATGTGCTTGGCTGTTAATGGCCATTCCAAATGGTTTAGTTAAACATATGCCCTATGTCATCTATACCTATATATGTATTTACATGTAAATAAATATGTGCATCTGTACATTATACATATATTATATTTGTAGCATTTATGTACATGCATATATTTATTAAAGAACAAAACTGTCGTTTGTTCTTGCTAGGTTGGGAAAGTGCTTTGAAGTGGTGCAGAAGATGCAGCTGCCAGTGGCTCCAGGCTTTACAGCTTCTCCAATGTGTGTTGCTTGTTTCAAGCAGCAGCTGAGCCCACAGCCTCTGTGCACATTTTGACGAAGAAATCCCCTCTGCACATGAGCAGTAGCCCAAATCAGCCTTCTCTGATGGATGGCAAAACACTGGGAGACCTTTGAAGGAAACTTAGCATGTGGTTTGTCTTGCTGTTTAAGTGAGACACAAGTAGCACCCTGTCTCCCTGCTTCATGTATTCATTATTGTGCCTATTTATTATTACTGTATTTAAAATACACATGACTAGTAACAAATTGAAACAGCTGCTTTGTAAACCAACAAACCAACCCTCTAACATTTAGCATGATACAATATGTATATGTTTGGGGTCTCTTTCAGCTAAGTTAAAATAGCAGAAAGGGAGAAGAGTAGTTGATCTGGTTACTGATGTGGTGTAAATCAGAGCTGGGGCACTAAGGTGAGTAGGCTGAAAATAAGTGATGTTCCACTGTGTTTGAAGCAACTGTCACCACATCAGAACACAGGGTAAATAGCCAAAGCATCCACACACCTCCAGAGCCAAAGCCCCGTTTCTGGGTGGATTGTTATAGATGCTTTCCAGACTTCAGCCTCAGCAGACTGACACTAGCCTTAGCCCAAGTGGTACACAGCCGGAGTGTTGCAGTGAGGGAACATCCCTAACCCTTAACCTTGCTTCCGATTTAGGGTTTTCTAGATGTGCTGCTGTGAGGCTGAAGAGCAGAAGGCTTGGCGTCACTTGGGGCATGTTCCTGTGTACTCAGCATTGCTCCTGCTGTGATGCTTTGCCTGGCCTTCACCTTGAGGCCTGTGGCTCATAAAGGTGGGCCTTGCTGTGGTGGAAACCCATCGAGTTGCAGCACAGAGCAAGCGTTACTCCCCCAAACACAACCCCCTCCTGCAATAAGCCTTCAGCTCATACAGAGCAAAGCTCTGCAGTGAGGGATACACAAACCCCTTCCAGCCTTGGAGAACAGCAGTGGGGCTGCAGGCAGCCGCCTGCTGCACAGCAGCCAGACTGGCTGGCACCCCAACAGCACACTTCATCCCCAGACAGCTGCGGGCAGCCCCCAGCACCCATGTGGAGCAGGAGGGAGGGGGGGCGAAATCCCTCAGAGATGGGTGGAGGAACATTGGTGCCTCTTCTTCATGTATCACACCAATCACATGTGCACACCACACATGAGACAAACCACACCATCCCCTGGAGACAAAATCTACTACTCACACCTGAACAACAGAACAGGTGCATGCTGCACCCTTGGGATACAAACCATAGCATGACAGAGGGGAGACAGGACCTGGCTGCTGCTCATGCACTGCACAGGTGAGTCACAAAGTTGTGTGTGCCCCTCACCACCTCTGCTTGCTACTCAGAACAGGCTTGCACCACAACACACCTGTGACTACACAATACTCCTGTGTGCCTACACCTGACCATCCACTTGTATTGCAGAATTGCACCACAAACACTCAGATATTGCGCTTATGCTCCACAACAGTTGCTGCATCCATGAAACACAACCCACACTGCTGCACATGTGCTGCACTCCACACGGGCCACATATCGGGACACAACTCACCTCTGTAACACCACACATTTGCCACACACCTGTAACATACCAAACATTACACCTCACATGTATGATGCTGCACACAGATCACACCTGTTGTGCTGCACATGCAACCCATGCTGCTGCACTTGCATCACATACCACATGTGCTGCACACCCATAACACTACACCCATGCTTGTTAGACATGACATCACAAATGTGTGCTGCATACCACATATGACACTGCACACAAGATGCATCCCACAGGACATTCCACAGGTATGTGCCAACAAACACTGCTCATGATACAAACCGCATTACACCACTCCCTGACCACATGCAACATGGCTACATATGATGCACTGTATGTACCCACTGCACACTCACCACCATACATACCTACATGCAGCACCCCTGTGCCACACACAGTCCCCCTTGTCATCATGTATGTCCTCCCTTTGTCTCCATCCTTGTCATGTTCCCATCCATAGGTACTTACTGTGTGAGGAAGACGCTGTTCCATAATTCAGGCTCAATAAAATCTTGCAACATAACCATAGTGGGTGGTTGTTTTCTTTTTAAAGACATGTTTATTTTATTATATTGGACCCATTACAGCAGATAGATACTCTAACAACACGCCCACACATTATACAGCCACTCAGTCCATTCCCTGACAGCAGCCCCCACCTGCTACTTACCTGCCAAACCCCACTGTACACTGGTGGATGTTTTTGCAGTTCTGGTTTCCCATCTGCCTGCTTTCTCAAGACTGGTGGTAGGGACAGGAAGCAAAACCAAAGCACATCACTCTCTGGCAGTAGAGCTGAGGGTGAAGGCAGCATCCATTCAGCTTCACTCAAAGTAGGCCTTTCCTCCAGCCATCACCTTTAACAACACACCCAAATAGCAACAATAGCATCTCTTTGCCCATCTCAGTCTTTTACCCTCCCAAGGCCTTTTTCCCTGTGACCCTCAGCAGCTCCAACATGCTTTTGAGCATCACTTGAGGCACTACTGTAGGTGGTACCAGCATGTAAGTAAGCCCTGCAGGCTTGCCCTTATGAAGTACAAAAGATTGCCTCTCTCACCTCTAACCTCGAGTTTAATGCATCTTAAAAGCAAATTTCCATGTTGCATATATTCTGACACCTACCATCTAAGGTGTATAATACTTAACATTCAAGCACTATGGACAAGACCAGAGTCACAGAAATGTGTACTAAAAGCTTCAGAGGTCATCTGGTTCTTCCCACCATTATTCTGCAGTGCAGATAGATAACATCTACAACAGGCCCACAGACGTATGGGCATCCATATCTAACCCATGCTTGCCAGCTATATAATGCACTCTACAGAGCCCCTTGCCCAGTTTGTAGACAAAGTACTGCTAGGCAACTTTACTTCTAGGGCAATCTGTGGTGCTTGTTGTCTAAACTTACTGCTTTTCTTTGGCAGCTGTACTTCAGCTTTCATCCTCTTCTGATTGTGGTTAAGCAGATAATTCCCTGTATTGCCTTCCTTGGGTGTCACATCTCCTAGATGCAGTTGTGGGTTTAACTCCAGTGATCCAGAAAAAGGAGCATCCTTCCCCATCTTAGCTTGATGGTCAGAAGAGTCAAGCAGCAAATCCCTCCGGAGTCAGTAATTTTTATCCTGTGACCTGGGAGACATCATTTGCATTACAGCTTGGATGACATTTCTGGAGAAACACACGAAATATTAATTATGGGAGTCCGGGCCTGTGGAAAGCATTCCTGTGTATCACTGATTCTCACCAAGGGCTTTACACAAGTGTCTTGGACACAGCCATGTTAGACTGATCAAGTCCAAACTGACAACTGTACAGAGCATTAGACTTACCTAGAAGCATCCTTCAGGAAGATGGCAGGCTTCATCCAATAAAGCCTAAGGTGCATGCATGAAAAAAGTACACTTTTGGGTACTTAGTAGCTTAAACATTTAGTTGTGCTTTTTGTAGAAACTAGAAGGTTTTCCTGCCGCTTAACATGTTCCTGTCATATTTTAATCAGTTGCTTAGCTGTCACAATACAGTCTGGTTGCATTGCCCTCATCACTAGATTAGCACAGGTTTCTTCTCATTTCTATCTGGCATACAACCATTTGTCCCTAACCTCAAAGATGAGAGGGCAAAAAGGAAGTGACCTATTGGCCTCATTACCATGTCAGTCACCCTCAATGAGGTTTGTATGCCAATTACACCACACACATACAGCCCGTGTTAAACTGGGGTTTAACACACACCATTTCCCAGGGTTTTACAGAAGTTTTTGTCAGCACGTCACAGAAGTACCATTTACCTGGGCTTGAGCCCATTGAGACCACTTAGTCCAGCACTCTGCACAGGATGGTTACAGCTAATAAGGGCTCCTTCGCTAAACTAGGAATAGCTTTGGACCAGCTGCCTTCACTAAAAAGTAGGCCACAAAAACTTATTTGCCCTCTTCTTCCCCTGCATGTAGATACGTAATATGTTCTGGAGACTTTGAATATTTGAAACGAGAGATAGTAATTTGTCTTTATGGGCTGCATCAAATGGTGGATTTAAAACAGTTGGAAGTACAGAGGGCAAGGGTAGGAATGAGGAAACTTAGTTTGCTTCCTTGGTAACAAAATCTACAGCACAGCAGGAGAACAGAGCATGATAATTAGGGAATTACAGCTGTTAGTCACAGAAAATATGCTGCAGTTGCAGGTCACAGACCTGAGGTTGTGGCACAGGAAGGAAAAGTGTAATTTAGAGTCTGCAAGGAACTCACTGCATGCATTAGACTTCTTGCTACTTATAGCATCTCTACACCTGTTTTCCAGGGCGGAAATCAAACAGACAAGAACATAGATCAGCAACAAGCACCAAGGGAATACAGTTCCTCTACAGGAGTTGAGAAGAGAACTATTTAATAGGAAAAAATGACTATTCCATCAGCTCATTGGTTGCCCCTCCTCCTCTGTTGGAAACTCTTTCTAAGCAGGACAATCAGAAGCATGAACTTTCAGATAGAAAGGACAAAACTTGATCCATGCAGTTATTCTGGGAGACGGCAGCTCCCATAAGAAGCACCAGTTGTTACAAGGGATGAATAATGCAAATCCTTTTGAAACAGGGCTTGGCTTGGAGACACTTGTATAAGAAGCCAGAGCCTTGCATCAGTTTCCTGCAAGAGGTAGCTGTTCCTGAAGGGAACTTTATGAAGGACATAAAGGGGAATAGAAGCCTGAGGTGGAAGACAATAGCACTAAACAGACTTCACCTTACAAAAAAGGAGGAAACAACTACAAATAAAAGGCAAACTCCAGTCAAAGGGACACAAGAACAAACCCAGCAGGTACTGCAACTGAATCATTAGAGCACCTGATGACAGTTTGCCCAAGAGTCATTTAAAGGAGAGAACCTGCTGGAATAGTTTATGACCCAGACACTCACCAAGCACCTTCTGTGAAATCCTAAGCCACCTCTTCTTCCAGTGGAAGCTGGAACCTCCACCTGACTTCAGCTGTCCCCAGAGCCGGGCAAGAGGCTGTCATGACCGCACACTTGTGGAGGTGGATTTTTATCTGGACAGAGTCCTCATCATGTTCCTCATCATATTCCAAGTGAAGTCATATGCAAACCGTGTCCAAAGCAACCTGAAAGCTGGACTCCCATTTCAGTTGAGAAAGAGAAGCTTTTCCAGATCCTGAAGGGTGTTAAGTTTTAATATTCTTTCAGCGAGTTAAGCAAATTCATAGAAGATAAACACATTCACACTGCACTGATATGCATGACTCTTGGAAAAGCTGATCTATTAAGCTTGTGTGCTTTGTAACCTTTGATCCAGGATTTATCCTCCGTACAGAGTTCCTCATTGCCATTCCACTCAGGAGAAGAATTTTTATTCATTTACTTCTCCGTATCTCCTCCACCCTTTGTTCTGGTCATGTTTGGCTTTGTTTATTATATTTAGTTACATTTTCTAGATTATCTTCCTTTACTAAAATTTTAGCGCATGTGGAAAAGCATCTTTCTAACTTTTCTGTCCTTAAATCAAGTTGCTTCAGAGCCAGACCTGACTCCTACTGATAAGAACTGAACACACACAAGCTTGAGGGAAACTAAACTTGCTGAGGAACAGAAGAAACACCCACCACATCCTGAGGTTCACCAAGAGCTGACAGCATCTTTTCAGACCTGTCCTTTTACAGCCTGACCCATACGGCTCAGATTCAAAGGACAAAGAAAGACCTCAGGCCATGAGGCTCAGAGCTCTCCATAGGGCATAACTTGCTCATTCAAATGGTAACAAGTAAGACTTAAAGCATTTGCTCACTGTACCAGCTACCAGCTTTGCATCTCAACTAAGCCAAACTCATTATTTCCATGGCAGAGCAGCTATTAATAACTTCCTATTGCCCAGCCCAGCCTGCTGACCAGTAGCCAGGCCTCCCCACTTCTTGAAGGCTGGAAGCATGCCAGCCAGATCAACTAATTCAAACTATTTTGGGCAGGAAGGTATTCCAGTGTCCTAGACCCTCAGGCTGCCCTAAGCCAGCCTGTTTCAAGGTGATACCCCATGAATGCCCTCACTGCTCTCAGTTGTGCGAGGTGTCACAGCCAGAGCTGAGAGGTGAGAAACCCCCATGTGCTCTGGGGTAAAACCAATCCCTCAGTACTCTGCCAGCCGCCTGATGTCATGGTGTTCTGACCTTGTGAGCTATGATGACAATTGGCAAGTGCTTACCCTCAACCAAAGAGCTAGAATACTTTTATTCTCCCTGGTGAGTTGCCCAGCCTAGGACCTATGCCTCACTCAGAGTTAGCTGTCACAGACAGTTTACTCATCTGAGGACTGGGAAAGTCATATCACATGTCTGATGGAGACTTTCTTCCTGCCCTGTTTCTGGTTATTATCAGAGGTGAGTTGGGTCTCAGTCTCTACTCAAAAACCAACCTGAATTCTCCACCTTACTGACATCCAGCACCTCAAAGAGGAAGCACTGCTGCCATTTGGGACAGATTTCTTTACATTAATTACAAACAGCAGCTGAGATGCACCTTGGTCCCATCGCCTTTTCACAGAGCCACCTAACCATAATAATGTGATGTTTAAAACCTTGAGAGGAAGGCTGTAATTTGCATTTCAGAGTCCCATGCAGTGACTTGCCTGAGATGTACCTACACGTGGCTACACCCAGCAGTTGTCCTGCTGGTACATGTGCAGTCATTTCTCTGGGAAAGACAAGGATTCACCAGGCCTTGGTGCAATGTAGCCAATGCACCTCAGTAAAGTTTCGAGTCCGTTCCGATAGTGCCAAGTGCTTGATGACATTTTTAGCAAGCAGAATACCAAAGTATTTAAGGACAGATTCTTCCCCAAATAGATGAGAGGAGCCAATCAGCAGCTGTTTCTCTGGAAAGATTTTGCCAGCATTACAAATACTCCATATGGAAGAAAAAAGATGCTAGTTCTGAGCAATAAATGCATGTCAGATGACACTGCCACTAAATATACCTGGTGACTGTTAGCACAATTGTTCTGCTTCCAGTCCAAAGCCCCTCTTCGATGTGGGCAGCAAGGACATCTTAAATGAAAAAACCTGAAGACGAACTTAGTTTAATCACTGAGTGTGAAGAGGGGGGGCAGGGAAGAAGGAAGGAGAACCAATATTAAGTGTGGAAATTAATACAAAAAGCTGCTGGGATATTAATAGCATGCTGAACTAATAAGACGCAGTCAAAGCTATGAAGTTTCTATAATACTGCAGCAGCTGCTACTGTGAAGTAAGCGACTAGATCTGTGTATTTACAGCAGTTCTCTGAAAGCCTGGGCATGTAATTCCACTCAGTATCCCCACCAACACAAATACATTAAAAGCAAACTCAAAAAGCTCATGTAAACCCACTACGCACAATAGCTAAAGTTTCCACAAGAAATAATTCGTAGTGTTACAGTTACCTGCACATAGATGGGCTAAGAGCCTTGCAGGACCAAACATGCAGCAGAAGCTCTTGCTCAGCAGGCCACAACCGCAGCAGCCCAAGTGCCTTCTAGCCCTCTTGATGGCTTAAAAAGCCTTCTGGGACAGGAACCTTTAACATAAACGTAAGTCTGCCCCACAGAAGTTATGCTAGACAGTGACTGTTTAAAAACCTTACAACCACACTGGCTTTTTTTTCCCTGCACCTACAGGCAAAATTGATTTGTCTATTATGAGATGAGGTGAGGCATCCATTTCCTTCAAGAGTTTAATTCTGGAGACAAGAAGCCCCCGTCAGCCAAGTTATCAGCCCCGCTTCAGCTGACTCAAGAACTGGGAAGCTAGCAATGCCTGCACCATTCAGGGCTACACCCAGACACAAGAAGAAGGAATATCAAGGCCCAACTTCACATGCCTTAAGGCAAAGCAAGCATTTCTTTGGAAACACTATCTCCGTGCTGTTTCTGGCAGAGAGAGAACAGCCATAGGGGTCAAGAATGCAGGCCCAGCACAGACTACTGCACTAACGAGCAGTGCCACTAACCAAGTCTTTGAAGGGTTGGTGCTGTAAGCAACCCCTTTGAGGTAGGTCTGTCCTAAAGCTTTTGTTTTGGAGATAGCAAGGGTTTGCAGCGTAAGGCAGCCTGCACAACTTCTGCTCAGCTCTTGCTCTTGCCCAAACAGACTCACTGCAGTTAGGCTTGCAGATGGTGGAGTGACTTGGCCTTACTGCCTGGCAAGCCCGAGTTAGACCCAGCTGCAATCCCTTGGTGCTTCAGATTCTTCCATTTGCTTTAAAGACTTGATGGACACTTGAGACACTGAGGTCTTTGAGAAGGACATAGTGCAAAGGTTGATTTGGACACAGCTCCAGCAGACAGCTCCAGGCCGACCACTTGGATGCTTTAGTCTCATGAGCCTTCATGAAGTAGCAAGTACACAGACTTTTCTTCTGTAAGCAGATCACAAAAAGGACCCGAGTGCAGAGAAGAGCCCCACAGAGCTAGGGCAAAGCCCGCAGCACCCACCACAGAGAGTGGGAACGCTCTGTGCTAGCTGGTAGATGTCAGCAACATGCTCACTCCCGCCACTGTTGTGCCTTCTATGTTCAAAAGCCACCTGTAGGCTTTTACACTTCACCACAATCTTCCAAAAGGCTGAAGAAGCCTACATGACTGGGATCTCTTCATAGAGGACCACAAAGGTGGTATTCGGTGAGCCCTACAGAAGAGGGGGAAAACCTCAACACACTGTACACGTGGCACTTCCTATGCTAAGGCACACTAGGAAAAGCTGCAGCCAGAATAACAGCTTTAGTACTGCTAGCCCAGAAATGCTACAGTTCTAGTTATGGAACAGGATCCCACTGTGGAATGAGAAGGTAAGCACATAATATGAATGTATTATGGATTTGAAGTAGATGAATATGAAGATGACTGCAGCCAAAAAAAAAGGATCACCCCTCAAGATAAGCAGTAGCCTAAAGTGCCTAAAGCCCTTGCCATAGTTAACTATTCTAGTGAGAGCCCTCTGAAGGCTGTACAGCAGCCTTATGTCAGATAGCAAGACATTAAGGGAATAATAAATGTCATTTTGTTAAGTAAGTTTTAGAGAAGAGTTACAGTTTTGAAGACTCATTTTAAGCTTTCATCACTGGCAGGGAAGAGGGTAAGTCAGGTTAACTGCTGTTATCACAATTATCAAATGGAAGAGACCAGTGACTTGAAAAGAACACTGCAGTTCATAGCAAAATTCCACCTGGCTTTTCATTAGGTGTGTCCAATTACTTCCAGTATAAATTAGCCAGACGGTTGAAAGCAGGCTTGCAGAAAATTAATTTAACACTATTATCAAGTGAAGAAAAACGAAAACAAGGAAAGATTTGTTTCCCACAAGTCAGAAAAGTCTAAAGCTACTTTGGAGATCTCTAAGACCCTGCAGCATCTTTTAGGCTTCCCATATGCTTCACCAACAAGGTCCAGGATGCCAAGATAGCACCTGATGTTAAGTCTGTGCGAAAATAATATTTTAGAAATAAAAATCATCCAAGAACTTACTAGGGTCAGCTCCAGTAGGGCTGACTTCAAAGGGCACTTTCAGGCTGCTGAGCAAGTGCAGATGCAGGCAGATGGCTCATAACACTATTCTACCAAATTACTCATACAAAGTGTTGCTAATAGAGCCATGCAAGTAATATTACAAACCCAATTCGCCACCCTGCCAGTTTAGTGACCATCCATCTTGCAAATTAACAAGTCAGCTTCAGCATCTTCAGTTAGGTCAGAAGGCAAGTATGAAAAAGAAAATAGGAGTGATACCATGCAACTCTACAACTGTTAGTGTGGGCTGTGATTTTCTCTGTAAGTTTAGGCAATCCTGCTGACTCTGACAAGTTTCTTCTAGAACAACTTACAGTTTTCTATTGTACTGACATGCAGAAAGCCTCATCCTATTTGCAATACCCAGCTCCAGCAAAAGAAGAGAGTACATCAGCCTATTTGCAATAGGAAACTTCAAAAGCAGAACACATCAATACCTTGTTGAAAAGGTCTTTCAATCAATTTCCATGTGGCAAAACTCTAGAAGCCTATTCACTTTATTTCCACTTCAAAACCAAGGTAGGGAGGGTGAGAAAGCTTGGAAGAGTCTGGCCACAGCAATAACCCCAGGACAGAAGAGCACTCCCACCTGAGCCTGGTGCCTGCTTACCCCTGCCTTTTCTCCCCCCATCAACCACAAAGGGCCAACCCTCACCGAGGCAGCTTTTGGGAGTGTTCGACAGGATTAGATATTGCAAGGAGACAGGCATACCATTGGCTTCAAAGCACACTGTTGTCAGGTGAGCAGCAAGTTTCTCAGTGGCAGTTTATCCAGCCTGCCAAACACTAAGGGCGTCCACACTCCAAATTTAGTCATTAGCTGCTGAGCATCATGCAACTTAAACCTATTCTCTAGAAGCGAACCAGCCAGGGCTTATTCTTTCACTCTCAGAAAAAGAGGGGGACAGATCTACTTAAAGAACAAATGAGAGCCCAAAGCACAGCTATGCCTAGCTCCCCTAGTTGCCTTCATCTTCTCCTTACTGAGGGGAATTACAGCTAGAAAAAACTTGAATTATCTGGAACAGTGCTGTGATCCTACACTTTGCCCTTTTGCAGTTGGGTAGAACCAGACTGCCCACACAGTAGTGCAGGGTGAGCCATTCACACATGACTGAGGCAGGAAGAGACACTAATAAAACCTTCAGGGCTTTCTCAGACCATCCTGTCATTCAGTATAACAATCAAAGAAGTAACCCCTCCTAATCTGAGCAAGGCATTGAAAATAGTCAAGCTCCAACATTAAACAAGCACACACTTGCTCAAGCACAAGTCAGTGGTACAGAAATAGGCTAGGGTGGGTTTGTTTGGGGTTTTTTTTAATATAAACACCCAGTTTCAACCAGAAAATATTACAAAGAGAAGAGACAGTCATAGTTTACAGTGACCAAGACAGAGTTGAAGAAGAATTTCTCTGTGATACCCTTTGTTCAAGGCAGTCTCACGGCAGAAAGCTTGCTCTTCAAGGCAACTTCTGTTGCCAGTTACAACCATCGCATGAATACTCCAAGCCCTTACAACACACTCATAATCACAGAATCATAGAATAGTTAGGGTTGGAAAGGACCTGAAGATCATCTAGTTTCAACCTCCTGCCATGGGCAGGGATACCTCACACTAAACCGTGTCACCCAAGGCTCTGTGCAACCCGGCCTGGAACATCCCCAGCGATGGAGCATTCACAACTTCCCTGGGCAACCCATTCCAGTGCCTCACCACCCTTACAGTAAAGAACATCTTCCTCATATCCAATCTAAACTTCCCCTGTTTAAGTTTGAACCCATCACCCCTTGTCCTATCACTGCAGTCCCTCATGAAGAGTCCCTCCCCAGCATCCCTATAGGCCCCCTTCAGATACTGGAAGGCTGCTATGAGGTCTCCACGCAGTCTTCTCTTCTCCAGTCTGAACAGCCCCAACTTTCTCATCCTGTCTTCATACAGGAGGTGCTCCAGTCCCCTCATCATCCTCGTGGGCCTCCTCTGGACTTGTTCCAACAGTTCCATGTCCTTTTTATGTTGAGGACACCAGAACTGCACACAATACTCCAAGTGAGGCCTCACGAGAGCAGAGTAGAGGGGCAGGATCACCTCCCTCGACCTGCTGGTCACACTCCTTTTGATGCAGCCCAGCATATGGTTGGCTTTCTGGGCTGCGAGCGCACACTGCTGGCTTATGTTCATTTTCTCATCGACTAACACCCCGAATGTGTGCAATCTATACTTTTCATTATAGAACTCCATCAAACGGTATATTTTTTAAGATTATTTCATTTAGAAAGAAAGATAAAGTACAGTGATAATCCCATCAGCTAACAATGCATTCCAGACACACCTGTGATCATACTTGATATGATTAACAGCACAATGATAAGTTTGAGCATTCTCATCAGCACTTCCCCAGGAAAGGAAAAGTAGGATTTACCCAGGTTAGACATTTTATACAGAGTTAAAGGTTGTAATATCTACACAATTGGATATGGTAGTCCATGACCACCATTCATGTCAGAAACATGAATGTCTGAAACAATGCTTGCATTGAGCTTCATGCAAAACAGTTTCCAGTGATGCTATCATGACTATGCAGGAGCCAGGAGAGAACATTAAGATTTCATAGACTTTTAGAGAAATTGCTTTCCACACACATTTTCCTTGAAGGAAAAAGCCACCACTGCACACAGTGACAGGAACCAAGTGCTGCCTCAGTAGATCAAGGGTGTCTCAGCCATTCCAAGGAAGAGCATTTCTACTGCTACTCTTTGCAACTGCCACAGCAAACACCACTGTGGAAAGCATTGTGTTCACATGAGGGCTGCTATAATGCTGCTACGATGCATCCTCTCCACCCATGCAGCTTTGTAGCTTAACTGAAGTTCACACATATAGCTCTAGGTTCTAAACATTTGTTTTACCAATCAAATAATTATTTCTGATATTTGCCTTTATCCACAGGCAGATTTCAGCATGGACCAAACCTGCAAGCTTTTCCCATCCTGTGTCCGGACCAGCCACTGCTTTGTCATCAGAATCCAATTAGAGAAGGTCTTTAAAACTAACTACGAAAACCAGATGATGAATTTAAACTCTGTACATCATAAACTTAAGATACAGGGTCATAAACTAAAATAGGATGTTGAAAACACAAGTAAAAGGAATCAGTATTCAAGAGGAAAGGGCAAAATGACCAGGCAGGAGAGACAGTGACAAGCAGGTCACAGAGGTGATACAAACAGAATTATCTGAAATAGTGGGATTTCACCTACAAACACGTAAATCAGAAATTTAACCCCTCTACAGACAGGTCAGAGACTAGAAACATCTTCATTTACTTCTATCTAACCATACAAGTATCAGCTGGAGTCAGACTAGATGATCACTGTAGGTTCCTTACAACTGAAATATCCTATTCTAATTGTCTTCCACCATGATGATCTCCAGACAAGGACCTGGTCAGTGCCACAAGACTGCACAACACCACCCCTTTCCTCAAGTCCCCTGGCTCCTCCAGCTACATGGGGCTCATCCATCAAGAATTTACCACATTTTTGCCAGTGAGGAAGAAGTAAGGAGGCAGAAGGGCTGCTCATTTGTATTTTCGCTCATCGCTTCCATGGTGCAGTGACATCCTAAAGAATACCAATCAAGCTCGACCATATTTTTGGAAGTCTTAACTCCTTAACTCAAGAGACCTCGCAACACCCTCATGTGGTTAAGAAGAGGATATTGGCTCATGCCACCCACCACTGAAATAGACACCCCTAGGCTGGAACAGAGCAGCTGTATGACACCACGTAGCAACACTTCACAGCATTTTAGGGTAGAAAGCAATTAACCTTTGGCTGAATCCCCTTAGCTCCAAGCCACAAAAAGAGTGTTTGTTCTGTTTTCTTCTCTACCCCCACCTTTCCCAAGTGTGCACAGCTCTGGTGTTCTCATTAGCTCACTGTGCCAGCTGCTTGCTGGACCCTGAAATGGAGAACAACCGTTATCATCAGTTTAATGGGCTGTTTATTCAGATATTAATTTTGGTTTTGATTCCTTCTGCTCCAGAGCAGTAGCAGCTGATTCAGATAAAATCAGGGTGAGGCTGCAGTGTTTCTGTTCAGACAGTAAATACGCTAGAGCTGAGACCTACCTGAAATCTCAGCAATACTTCAAAGTAAGGTCAAGGAGTTTGAGCAAGGTCCTCTTTACAGGTCTGAAAAGAAGAACAATTTCAGCTGGGGGAAGGTATCTTTCTGCTCACTGCTATTTCTTTATAGGTCTGATTGAAATTTAGTCCTATTTTCTGTATTACACAGAACCTTAATTTTCAGGTCCTGCCCTAAGACAGAGCATCCCAGGCTCCGAGGAGGAGTGCAAGGTCAGCCTGACTCAGGGGCAACATATTTGGTGTTTTGGAAAGCAGCCTCAGGAGTAGTCTTTCCAGTAACCTTCAGGCACCATAAAGACCTATCTGCTCATAAGACCAGCAAGTGCACACGCCTTCCAAGCTGGTGAGAAGAAGCAGCCCACTGCAGATCCTCAGCCCCAGGCCAAAACGTTGTTTTGCTACTTTTTGTTCCCATCGCCTGAACAACATGAAACCTTCCACCAGCCCTTCCCAAATTAGGGTTCTCAGCTAAGGAGGGAGCCAGATTAGAGACAGGCAAAACTGCCTGGGTTTAACTCTGCCTCTTAGCTTGGCTTCAGGTCATTACCCATGTGAGCTAGTTAGTCCTAAAATGTGGTCTCTGGGCCATTGCATCTCCCCTTAGGCTGCACCTGCACAACAGAACATGCAGTGCCAAGCCAGGTCAATAGCAGGAGTGCCCCTGAACTGCTGGCAGCAGGTAACACCTTTCCTAGGCGTTATGAGAGGACATTTGAGTATAACCCAAAACCTTCCAACTCCTATTGTTGAGTCTGCTGTCATAATCTAAACATGAATGTTACATTAATCTCTTCCGATACCTGAAGTTCCTTCTGCCATACTTATCTACGGAAAAGGTTGCTGTAAACACTCCTGGAGACAAGCAAGATGTCAGTAAACAAAATTAAGAGTCAAAACAAAGCAGTGCTTTCCTTTAAGGCAGCCTTACTAGAGTCACGCAGGCAGGAAAAGAGAGCCTGCATTAGTAGAAACCCGGCTAGTGGGTTTAAAGGAGAAGGAATCCATAAAACCTGCAAGCATTCCAGCAGGCTGGGTACCCAGGATCACTTTCAGTGTTTAGGAAACGGTTTCATCTCAACCCCCACAAATTGACCTTGGCAGAACATAGAAAGTTTGCACATAACACCCATGTTTGTGCTATGAGTAATCCAGTACTCTAAGTAAATGCTCCATTTTGCTGTTTGAACAAAACATCTTGTTATCATGTGAATAAGACAGAAAAACAGCCCAAAAAACAAAACCAAAAACCCCCACAACACAAAAACCAAAACCCTAAACCACATTATATTGATGAGTATTTCCTAAGTCCATTTAACAAGATGCATGGAGTTTTCTTTGTGCATCTTCATGTCTTTCCCATGTAGTTTTCAGGTTTCCACATTATCACTTTTTTCCAATACATCAGAATCAAAGTACTTATGCTCAGGCTGAAACAACAATGTATACTGGCCAGTTTAATATGGGGATATTTTCTCCAGAAATATTCAAACATGGATTTTTCGATTACAGCTCAGTGAGAGAGGGTGAGTGACTCCACATTTACAGACAATATATATAGCCTTATAGCAGTATCTTCTTTCTGCTTTCTGTTTCATCAAGCTTATTGCATACACTCAGAATATCACAGAACTGTTTGGGTTGGAAAGGACCTTAAGATCATCTAGTTCCAACCCCCCGCTATGGGCAGGTACACCTCATGCTAGACCAGGTTGCTCAACCTGGTCTTGAACACTGCCAGGGATGGGGTAGCCACAGCTTCCTTGGGCAGCCTGCTGCAGTGCCTCACCAGTCAAACTCCACAGTTCAGGTTTGAGACCCACTGTGTACCTGAACACAACGGGACACTCTTGCCTGCTACTGGGCAGCAAAGGAAAGAACAGCCCACTGGGACAGCAGAAGAGGAAAGTGTTGCTTGTGTATCTTCTATGTTATCCAGTCAGCTAGGTTAAAAAAAAATAATAGAGTGCTGCACTTAAGGGTTTGTAGCCAAGCTGCATTTCTGGTTTTTATTCATTTGGTCTTCCAACTTAACTAGTTATAGCAACTCTCCAAAAGAAAAAGTCTAAGCCAACACAGACTTAGCATCTGAGGAGAAAGATTCAGGAGTCTCATCTGTCCTATAAATGCTCCATGACTGTGCATCAGTACTCAGCAAGGCTTGCTTTTATCTCTTAAAAGAGACTGCAACTTCGATAAGTAATCTGTGCCAATTACATGAAAATTAGGTCAGGTACCTTACCTGTATTAGTCACAGTTGTAATCACTTCAGAAGCCCTCTGAGATAAAGCAGTGTCTGGGAATAAGGACTAACGGAGTTGGCCAAATAAGCTGTTACTTGCGGGCTGGGAGCAGAGAGAAATATTTCAAGGCTAATGAAGAGTCTGCATCTGGTGGAAGAAAAATGCCTGCTTCACTAATGGGAAAATGTGCCTATTTCTAGCCCAGCTGGGCCAGGCAACACGAACCACTATAATACAGTTATATTTAAAAGCCTGAATCTAGAGTCAGTGACAAGCTGGCTTTGCACAGCAAGATGTTGAAGGAAGTCAAAGCTCGAAAGACAGATTTAAGTTGCGGTATGTCTTTGAAGCTCTTGGCCCACTTGGTGTTAGAAGGATCCACACAGGAAGTAAGAAATAACGCACGAAGAAATGTGTGGCATCCAAGTTCATATAGCTTATGGCTTTGCAAGTTTTCACACAATTAGCACATTCACATGCATTAAAGGGTGGGCACATAAATAGACCGTATCTTTGGCTGCATTAATATCATGCTTATTAGGACTGATAATATTCATGGACAACCCTCTTCTCCTGTCTCTTCCATACAGATGCTAATATACTGAAGTGTATCAAATAGTTCATGGGTAGATGCTTCCAACAGTATCAAAAGTTCAAGACGGCCTTGCAAAGGATGAGTGCTCAGCCACCCAAGGAATTTGGGAGCAAAGACAGGAACTGATGTACAGATGAGGAAGTTAAAGTTGACCAATGGTTCCAAATATTTGAAGCACACCAGGTAAGGACAAGGCAACGGACAGCTTACACCAGACAAACGCATGTAGATGGTCAGGCTGCGCTCAGAGGGACAGCCCACACCATACTTGCCAACATCAGAGGTTCTGTAACTTTTAGGCTGACATCATGCAACTGCAGCTTTTCAATATGGAAACAGGATGACCCCTATGGTTTCTAGTTCCACGGTGGTCCAAGCCAACACAGGAAAAGAAAAACCCCACCTCTTCTCTTCTAGCTGGTCCTGTCTGAAAAGTGAACCTAGGTATGGATTCATAGCTGAAAGCCAGGGGCTGAAGAGCAGCTCATCACGCGTCCCTGCACACCAACCAGAATAACTATCAGAGAGTAATGATGACCTACTCCACAGGAAGGGCTATAGAGGCAATTGAGTTTCCTGGAGCAGAAAGAAAAGCCACAGCTTAGAGGTGTCTGCACACAGGTCCTTCACAGACTGTTCCCAAAATGATGCAGCAGACACTAGCACATCTATGCTTCCTGCACACAGAGAGGATTTTTAAAGCAGCATTCCCCAGGATGGGGTGAAAATGTTATTCCCAGCTCCCACGCTTATTCTCACAGTTCCCATCAGCCAGTGACTCCCATTGTGTCAGTCACACATGCAGCACACAGGCTTCCCCAGCTCCCTCTATGCACATCCAGGCTTTTTACTATTGCAAAAAGAAGGGAAGCAAATCAAGGAGAAACATTCAGCCTAGCGCTATGTGGCAATGCTGAGTGAAAGAACAAGTGTTAGGCAGCTAGTGCAAATGTACAACACAATAACTAACTAACAAGCTACTAGAAGATCTATAAAGTGTCCTTTCATTCCTGCCTGCCCTCAGATGGGCAGGTGCAGGCAGTAAGGCAGAAGTGTAGAAAGAAACTCTTAGCCATCCAGACAGTATAGTCTCCAAAACTGATATTATGGTCAAATAGCACAGCCCACAAACCAGCCCTTTTCTGTCTGTCATCATTCTTGCCTTATTGTCCTGGGCTTTCCTTTGTTCACTGTGAGCAGGCATGCTCCAGTTCTCAGCCCCATGCCAGCAAACATGCTGGCATGCTGCCCACCCTAAGTACCGTGTAAGCAGGATGGCGCCTCCAATACTTACAACAATATTTAATATTTTACATCATTGTGGACCTGTAGATTATTTTCTAAATCCATGAAGCAACAGTGGATCAGCATGTGGCTTGCTAATGCTGCACAAGGAGAAGAGATTAGTTTAGAGCACTTGAAATTACAGTTGGCATTAGCTATAGAATAATGTATAGAATGTGATGACCTCCTTGTCCCAGGCTCCACAGTACATCTAACAGTGGACTCTTAAGAAAGGCTCATGCGGAAGGAAGCCTGCTCAAGCAGCAGATTCACTATTCTACTTCTACCCTTGCAGATCTTTAAAGAAAAGTTCCTTTAAGAACTGCTTAGTTTAATAGAATTGCTAAATATTAGCAGGGACATTGTTTTCAGAAGAGAGAACACAGGTGTAAGATAAAAACCTCAAACACAAGCCTGCTTCTCATGCACAAATTAAAGGTAATGACAGGCAGAGAGTAACAAACTCTGGGTGATACTGACACGGACCATGAAGACCAAATTCTTACTTACAAAGCATCAATGGACTGCTTTTTATACCACCTAGGGTGACCACACTAATGTTAAAAATCACCTTAAAAGACCTGAATGAACACCATGGCACTGAAGTGATTATTAAGATAGTGGTATAAAATGCAGGACTTCAACAACAGTATCAAAAGTGAAAATATTTGGCATTTGTTAATAGGAAAAAGTTGCCCATAAGCACATGAGGATATCTTAACACTGTCTTCCCAACTGTATTTGCTTGTTCAGTGATCAACTCTCTTATGAAATTAATTTTGCAGGACTAGCGATCAGTTCCTTTTGTTTGCCTTGTGTTTGTCACTGGTGAAGGTGACAGCAAGGAGCACATCTGCATTTCCAGAAGTCTGACAATAAAAAAAGAATCTGTCCAAGATGAGCCTCAAGGTCAAATGACACTCAAGCCTCCAATACCGCAGTTCGAGAAGCCACCCACACATCTGCATAGTAACTCACATATGCATAGTAGGTACAACATTTGCATAGCAGGTACCAAGAACAGAGACTAACACTCTAGACTACATGTACCTAGATTGCTCCCAGCAGCCACCACAAGGAAACTTAAGCAAAGGAAAGAAGTTCCTCTTAAAGATGAGGAGCTGACAAAAACCTATTTCACCACACAAGCAGCCACCTCTGAAGTCCAAGTGCCTTCGTCCCACTCAGATCCTAATACAAGTACAAGCTATTCTTGTCATGGTGACTAGCCCTGTGCTTTTCAGTAGACTCTTCAGGAGACTGAAGATTTAGCCCTGGCTATCGGGTTGCAGTCATTGACCAGAAGTGACTGAGAGTGCCAGGGACACAAGATCAAGCACAGCATAACATAAAGCCCTTCCCTGGAAGGAGACACTGACAGCAGAGCAGCTTATCTTTCTGTACCAAAATCTTAGGACTAGGCCCTAAAGAAAACGTAAGCATACCTAAATGTTTTTCAATTCAACGACTAGTATTTACTTATCTGAACTGAGCTTAAACTCAAGTAGTGTTGTGCAAGGTTTACCTAGGAGAGCTGACCCAGCTTATCTGGGGTTGTCTGTCCTGCTCTGCCTCTATTCTTCTCCCTCAGCATTACAGAAAATGCTGTGTTTTGACATTACACCTGCATGGGAACTCAGGCAGTGTTCACTATAGTAATTCTTGTTAGCTTTTCCCATTTCAGATGCTTCACTCAGTGGTCAGAACTGGGTTTGGATACAGAAACTGGAATTCAGACCCTTTTTCTGCTCTGCCAGGCTCACAGGACAATTTCAGCAGTTTTGTAACATACACACTCACCCAACCAGCCACATGTAAAGATGCGGAAGACTCCCACAGGTATCTTGGGAGCTATATGCAACTTCTGAATCCTACCCTCTAAAAAACAAGCAACCAAAAAATAAAAAACCCAACACAAAACACCAACAAAAACACAACAACCAGATTTGTTGCTTTTATGTAGAAAAAAAGGTTTAAAAATCTCCCAAATTGAAGCAGTGTGTTGGTTTTGGAACACATTGATGCCTTAATTCTCTAAATAAAGTTTGCATGGACCCAAATCATTTTTCCTTGCCTGTCCAGCTGCCAAACTGGAGAAAAACAGCCACTTATTCAAAGACCCCTGTTTTTCAGCAGTCCATTTAAAGGAAGCTTCATCATGTAGCCTTCACTGCTAGCATCATCTCAATGCTACAACAGCTACACCGCTCAGCATTTTCCCTCTTCAAAGAAGACTGACCACTGAAGTCACCCAGCAGTGCCTTCCCTGCTTATTTACAGTACTGCAGCAAAATGCATTTTTGAAGTTGTCTGTATCCTAGCGAGTGTCACTACCTCACATGCAGTGCAACTGTTGCTCTTTTTACACTGGACTGTTCCTTTTTACTTAATGGCATTTTTCTGTAATTTCTCTGCAGAGACTTCCAACTTTTGCTGGATACAAAAGTACATCTAAAACAGTTGTGCTCCAGAGACATATGCCTACCCTATGACTCCAAGATTATTTCCTCTAAAATTTGATAGGGAGATGTGTACTACTTTGTAGTATGATCCATTTCAACTGTGTTCCACCAAGGTAGGTAATCCTACACTGTCCCAGTTTTATAAGAATTCAGGCAATTTGAATTAATAGCATAAAAGTATACTACTTGCCATAAACATGGAACATTTGCTTTATTACACTTGTCAAATGCATTCCTCTCTTTGGTCACAGTTATGGTCAAAGAATTTTTTATTTTTTTAAAAAAAAAAAACAACCTAACTAGCAGATTCACAATAAAAAGGAACTCAAAGTCAAGGCTGGAGAAAAGCATCACATACCCCACATGTCTGAATTCTTATGTTTTGGTGGGTTTTTTTCCAGGCTGATTTCTTAGTTCAACAAGTTTCTTACAGACCCCATCCCTTGTTCAGCACAAATTCCAGCGTGGAAAGAGCACCAGAGAGGGTCTTCCCTTCAGTTTACCAATAAATACAGAGCAATCAAACAAACAGAGCTTGGTAAACACCTCTAGAACATTTCAAAGTTTTTCTGGCTCCACTGCCCAATGACCAGCCAGGAAGAAATGGTCATCCTCACTATCTCACCTACTGAAACATGCTCGTGACCAGCTTTGATGGTGGGCACTACTCCCTTTGGGAAGCCGCAGCGCTCCCAGGGCTTAAGGAAACCCTGGGCACTTTGCACAGCCTCCAGCTACTCCTATTTGCCCTATGGTGAATGAGGGATGACAGCTTGAGAAGTATTGCCTCTTGCTCCTCACCAAACTCCTCTCAGGGCTAAGTGGAATATGTAGGGAGCCTGAGCTTATACTGAATGCTGGCTTCCTACACGAATAAGAGCACAGAGTGCAGGCAACAGCCTGGCAAAGGACTATCTCAAAATTTACATGCTTCAACAGACACACCTTGGACAAACCCTTAAGATCATGAGGTTCACAAGTACTCTGAGCCCTCACACAGAGCACTGGCTCAAATCAAAGAGCATCACCCAATTTCCCTCGAGCAAACATCTGAGTCTTGCAGTCCAGAGTTTGGAAGAGAGAACAGCAACATTTGCACAGCTCCTTTGAAAACCATTGCTGATGGCAAGAGATTAACAGAAGGTGCGACTGGAAACAGTAAAGTGAACGGATGCTGCACACAGGATAAAGATCTGCCCTATTTGCTAAATAGAAACAGAAGCAGTAGCTATGCACAGAATGGCTGACAACATCATTGCCCAGGTTATTAACCTAGTTGGCTCATCATGTGTACAGCCACCTGCCCACAGATTAGATTTAGACCCAGTATCTGAGGGAGAGCCCACAGGCTGCCATGCCGACACAGAGCATGGCTGGAGAAGACGGATCCCACAACACTGCCAGCCCCACACCCTGCTGCCAAGCCCCAAAGTCTAGGAAGTTCTGTCCAGCAGCACTTAAAGAACAGTGGATGGAAAGAGATCTCTCACATGGTATTTAGAAAACAAATCCATTTATTTTTTAAGTACTACAACTGATCAAAAAACTTCATGTTTTCGCTATAGTAGAGGCAAACAGCTTGACAGACCCACTTAATAACAATTTACCATTTCTGATGTGGCGTGGTGGTGGTAGAAAGCATAATTTCATCTGCTTTTACTGTGCTGACCTCTGAACCCCTGAATTATAACATGAGAAGCAGATGTGTGTTTAGACTCACAACACCCCATCACGTTCCTCAGTCTGCTGGGCATGGCAAGTGTCACTCCTGGTGATCAGCACAGCCACCAAGGAGGCTGCCACAGGGGACCAAGTGCCCCCTGCCCGAGACAGGTGCACACCACTGTCACATCCCAGACACATGTCCTCCAGGCTCATTACCAGTACTGTCATCAAAGCGGGCTATTATCAGTAAGAGCAACATCACACAGGAGACCCCCAGTAGGTTAACATCTTAGTGGTGCCTGTCAAAGGCTTATTTTCCCCCAGAAGTGCAGCAGGAAGAGTTTAAAGATAAGACAGCGAGGTCAGAGCAGAAGATGCTGCAGGAAGCTTTTTTGTTCTCAACAGAAAAAAAATATCTGACTAAATAAAACTAATTTGGAATTAGAAAACAGTTTTTTCAAGTCTGCCACAGGCCTAGTCAAGAACTATTCTTGTACATAAAGTGTGAAAGTCATAATAGAGCAAAAACTTTGAGTTTTTGCTGAAAATGAAAAGTTTAAGAACGTGTCTAATACTTGCCAGTCATGGGTGTATTTCAGTAATCCTGCAGGCCCAGGGGTCCACATGAAGGTTCTGAACACTGCCTGTTACTTGAGAAAGCAATGGAACCTCCAGCACATTAGCATTTTGGCCCTGACCCAAGAAAGCACTTAAGCACATGCTTAACTTTAAGCACATGAGTGCTCCCACCCACATAAAAGGACCACTTATTGAAAATTAAGCATCTGCAGAAATGCTTTACTGTATCGGCTCCTTTGCTGAGCATCTTACAGGATTACGTCCTATCAAGTGACTCTGGAAAAAAAATAAAGATACCACCTAGATAGGAATTGACTTGAGGCTGGGTTGCCGACTGCCAAAAGCTGTCTAAGCACATGGGGCACTGCACTATGGAGGCCATGTCCTCCCTGGCTCTCACAACAGCTGCACAGCAGCAAGGAGCCTCTCTTGAGGGCTGCGCATGTTTAGAGCTGCTGCTTCAGCCTTTGCCTTGTGGTTCTAAAAAAAGTTCTGTAGAAGCTATTCACTGTGACCATAAAATTGCCTGCTTCACTGAAGGCTAGGGTGTAAAGTACGGACCTGCCAAAAAGTGCTATGCTGCCTACACAAGGCAAGAGTTGCTTCCAGTTAACAGGAAAACAGCAGTCCACTCCAGGTTCACTGCTTTGGATCAGGCCCTAAAGACCTTAAATTATATACAAAGAAGGTGGTGAGGGGATAACCACAGCACAGAAATCAATCTGCCCAGGCACAGGGTAAGGCAGTAAAAAGCAATACTAAGCAGGCAGTGGAAAAAGATTGTGTCATTGTCACCCACATGCATTTTTTGAAGGTCACAAACACTATATGGTTCAGGCTCCCACACTAGAGTAATACTCATCAATTCCTCCAACTAGATTTCAAAAGGATAAACTACTTCCAGTGATGGATTATGTGGCCCCAGAAAAGGCCCAAGCACTCTGAAGTCCTTCCAGGATGAAGCCTACTTATGCCTTACTATTGAATGCTGAATCCCCTTCCTTGGGAAAGAAACCTGGGTGCTGAAGGCTCAATCCCAGTGAGAGCAACCAGGGAACTGCACATACAGTTCTGTGTTCCACAAAAAGCGCTTGCTTTAACATTACAACTTAATGTTACTATGACTGTTTCAGAGCTAGAACCAGTTTGTTAGTGACAGAAGTTTAAAGGCACTTACATATGAATAAGTATATAAGGAAGTGCTGGTGGAAACAGCAAGACAGCAGTTTATGGCTTACAAAATAATACTAGTCTGACCAGCAAAGCTGCTGGACCTGTCTGAGCAGCTCTGCTTTAAGATACAGAATAAACCCCTCCTCTGCAGTGCAGCTACATGGTGCTGCCAAGTCACCTTGAAGTCAGAGCATAATCAACTATTTCTTCTTCTGCACCGAGCTGTGCAACAAGCTGCTCCTGAGCCCAGAATGTGATTTATTTGTACGTAAGTCACAAGCTGGCCACCCACCATGTTTCCTACCTGCTGCTCCACACACACCGGGGCACATCCTGCATGCAAGACAGCACAGGCACCTGTCAGCCCCCGTAATTTGTGACACATCTGACAAGGGTGGCTGGAGCCACTGTTTACAACCAAGTGTCACTTTTGGCTGTGTGTGTTCCAGCTGCTGCTGTTGGGAGCACTTCCCTTGCCGACTCAGATCAAAGGCTGCACCAACACAAACACGAGTTTTACAAGTCAGTCAGCTGTGCACAGTAAGGAAGGTGTGTCTGAGATGCTCCCTAACATTTCTCTCCCCATACCCAAAACTGGCATCAGCTTGTACAAGGATTAAGATCAGGTAGACAGGAAGTACCATCAACAATGCTGGCACCAGAGGACAAAGTGACTGTAAGCAAGATTTATTAAGTAGCTTCGAATAAACATGCCTTAGTTTTCAGTGAGCTTCCTATAATGGACCAAATGTAAACCAGCTTTTTTTACTACCTAATCAGATACACAGACTGCTTCAAGATCTAGATACTTGTCCTGGGCTCAGCAGTAGCAGCTATTTTTCTCCTTCTTCGTAGCCGGTGCAGTGCTGTGGTTTTGATTTTCAGCCTGGGAACAGCGCTGATAACACCGATAGTTTTAGATGGTGCTCAGTAATGTTTACTCTGACCAAAGCTTTCTGAGTCTCATGCTTTGCCAGGGAGGAGGGGAAGCCGGGAGGAAGAAGAGACAGGACACCTGACCCAAACTAGCCAAAGAGGTATTCCATACCACAGCACATCATGTTCACTATATAAACTGGGGGCAGTTAACTGGAAGGGTTAAATCACTGGTCGGTCAGGCTGGGTATCAGTGGGTGGGTGGTGAGCGGTTGTATTCTCTTCCCTTGTTACTTCCCATGTCATTATTATTATTGGTGGTAGCAGCAGTGGTTTGGGCTATACCTTAGTTACTGGACTGTTCTTATCTCAACCTGTGGGAGTTACATTCTTTCGATCCTTCTCCCCATCCCTCCAGGAGTGGGGGGATGAAGGGGTGGGGGAGTGAGGGAATGGCTGCGTGGTTCTGAGTTACTGGCTGACTGAGCTTAAACCACAACAATACTTCAAGATCTATCTCATGGCACGTGAGAGTTTCAAGTGGTCCTTTTTCAAGTGGCAAAGAAAACCTTCATGCTTCTTAACTACACCTTCTTAAGATTAGAGGAACAATAAATCTTGCCACAAAGATCCAACATGCAGGTCTTGTTATGCAAGAAACAGCAATACACGAAGCACTGACCAGGCTGGAGCAAGTGAAACAGAAGTCAAAGTTTCCTGCACCATTATTTTGCTTATGAGTCTTGACTTTAAAGTTTTACAAGGAAGAAGACAACCATTTCTGCATTTGACTATTTCACTCTGAAAGGAATGTAACCTAGTCTTGGCTATTTTCTTTTCATGTGTATCTGGTAGATACATTTATCAAGAGATTTTTCTCCTCCACCCACTTAACAGGTTAACTTAACTTTGTGTGGCCCCTCTATGCCAGCATATTGTTTGTGCTTTTTGCAAGAGCCTACTTTAAAGTATGACATGTTTATGTAAGAGGCATTGATGGCTAACACAGGCCTCAACGCAGTAGGGCATTTGGGATGGTGTCACAGAGGAATGCTCTCCCCTGATTTATGAGTATGTTATAGTTATTCAGGTGGAGTGGCAGGACCTTCCAGTAAGCACCATCATGCAGATCAAATGTGTTTTAAGTTCACAGATCAGGCTGAAGCACTGACAATTGCAACAGGGCACTGGAAACTAAGCCCTCTGTTTTCAAAGAGAGAGCAGTCTCTGAAGACAAGAAGCTGCCTTTCTCCTTAAGCCTCGCTAACCAAAATCTTGCACTGTTCTCATGAACCCTGTTCTGCAACTGGATGACGGCACATGGGCAGATTCAGAGACAGATGCTTATGCTACCCTACAATATTATACCATTCTTTTCATAAGACAAATCTGATTCACTTAACTGTTTCCACATACTTTTTTAATTGCTTGAAGAAAGTCATTTGGCCCCTTTTAATCTGATTTATAATGGGTACAAACTGAAGAGATGTTCTTTAGAGACATGTGAAAGGTTTTCATGTTTATAAGCCCATACACTGTATAGTGTGCTTGCCTATAGAAAGGAAAAGCAAGCTTTGAAGCACCACCTGCTCCCCCACACCCAGTGTTTGGCTGGACCCTTTCCACACAATGTGTTTACTTAACATTATCAGCTCTTAATTACATAAATTTCTCTCATTTCCTTTGCAGACTGTTCACATCTGCAGTTTGCATCTTTGAGATGTCAGGCTTTATTTATTTCCTTATGCTGTTATACCTTCCCAGTATTACCAATTTGGCAACACAATTCTGTAAACCTGTTCTTGTATCAAAGCTTATCCAGAATTAACACACCTCCCATGAAATAACAGGAGCACAAGTCCTTCACAGCTTGTAAGAAGGGGGGAAAATGCAGGAAAAGAAGTTCTCCTCAGCATTTCTCATACTAAAACTCCTGGAGTTACTTAAGTGAAGCCATTTAGGATACTACCTGCTTTTAGGAGAAACTTACGACTTTTCTTAAAAGTCTGTTTAATAACTGTGAGCTTTATGCTGCTACTCTTGCAGAGCTAGTAAAGAAGGTAGCTCTTACTTGAACCTTAATTCCTTACTTTAATGTTAGGGAGTTACTTATCACTATAGTGAGCACACACGTGAAATACAATCATAGAAGAGAGTTGGAAGGGACCTTAAGATCATCTAGTTCCAAACCCCCTGCCATGGGCAGGGACACCTCACACTAAACCATGTCACTCAAGGCTCTGTCCAACCCGGCCTGGAACACCACTGGGTATGCAGCATTCACAACTTCCCTGGGCAACCCATTCCAGTGCCTCACCACCCTTACAGTAAAGAATTTCCTCCTTATATCAATCTAAACTTCCCGTTTCAGTTTGAACACATTACCCCTTGTCCTATCACTGCAGTCCCTCATGAATAGCTCCTCCCCAGGATCCTTATAGGCCCCCTTGAGATACTGGAAGGCTGCTAGGAGGTCTCCATGCAGCCTTCTCTTCTCCAGGATGAACAGACCCAACTTTCTCAGCCTATCTCCGTACAGGAGGTGCTCCAGTCCCCTCATCATCCTTGTGGCCCTCCTTCGGACTTGTTCCAACAGTTCCATGTCCTTTTTATGTTGAGGACATCAGAACTGCACACAATACTCCAAGTGAGGTCTCACGAGAGCAGAGTAGAGGGGCAGGATCACCTCCCTCGACCTGCTGGTCACACTCCTTTTGATGCAGCCCAGCATATGGTTGGCTTTCTGGGCTGCAAGTGCACACTGCCAGCTTATGTTCATGTTAAGCTTCTCATAGACTGACACCCCCAAGTTCCTCTCTGCAGGGCTGCTCTGAATCTCTTCTCTGCTCAACCTGTAGCTGTGCCTGGGATTGCTCCGACCCAGGTGTAGGACCTTGCACTTGGCATGGTTAAACTTCACAAGGCTGCCATCAGCCCACCTCACAAGTGTGTCAAGGTCCCTCTGGGTGGCATTCCTTCCCTCCAGCATATCAACCAAACCACACAGCTTGGACATAAAACATGATGAGAAAGTCTTCATTAATTGTGGCTGTCAACCAACTCAAAAGTCTTATTATTCTTTTGCAATGTGAGGCAGAGCCCCCCCACCCCCACACATTAGCATCAATAACCAGACTCAAAATTCAGCTCAAAAACCCAAGGGACCCCGCCTAGTGGCTGGATGTAAGGTTCTGTATATAGCAGATACATATGCTGGTAACCAGCCAGTGGCACATGACTTCAACCATTCCACCCAGGTTTCCAGATAAGCAGTTCACATTTACACAAATAAAGGATTATGAACTTCTAGACAGACACCCCTTTAGCCTCAGAGGGAAATGCCAAAACCTGGAAGAAACAAACTACTTTAAACAGATTTCTAATACAAGACCCAGAAGAACCAGAGTCTCAGTGCACTCACTACAGCATACCCCCCTGCCCTTCTGTAAGACCTTCATTTGTTACAGATAAGATTTTGGAAATTTCTTTTAACTTCCTTTTTGACAGCAACAACTCCAGTACAATAAATCAAGCTTCAAGGGTCAGTTACATGCACTACAAGCATCATAAAAGGCATCAGAATCTGCTACCATATTTCCTTACACTGAAAAAAAACCCCAAACCCATAACCCCCAAAATAACCCCCACCGCAGCCTCACCACCATTTTATCCTTCAGAAGTGACCTTGTACCTGTGATCACTTTAAGATGAAAGTACCTTTTAGAGGCTCTTTGCTGCTCTGTAAAGAAACCCACATCAGCAGAGTTTACTTCAGCTCAAGCACCTTCCAGAATCTTAAGCCTCCTTTACTGCTCTTCCCAACTGACAAGTCTCCCTTTCCCCCCTCCCACTGCCTCTGGCCTGAGTGGCAGCAATCCTGCCCAGATGCCCACACCTGCAGCCAGCTCGGCCAGGGAGGCTGGGGCTGCACTCGGGTGCACAAAACACAACCCTTGGAGCAGCTGTCTCACCTCTTTGTAAAGAGCACTCAACCAAATTCCTGTTCCCTGTTCCATCCATCCTCCTTCAGTTATAGTCTTAGACTTAGAACTGCGATACGAAACACCAAGTTGGGGAACTAGTCCCAGAATGGTTTCCAGGTGGGGAAGGTTCAGGTGAACCTAATCTGTGAGGTACTTGGGAGAGGAGAACAAAAGGAGCCACCTGTAGGTGGGTTAACTGTGAGTGACATCCCCTATGATGGAACAGGACTGGACTATTTCTGCCTTTCTGTTTTTTTGTTGGGTTTTTTTTTTTTCCCTGTTTCTGTCTGTGCTCAATGCACAATGACCACAGGACAATGGAAAAAAAAAAAACAAACGTAGTTTGGTGGGTTTGAAAGGTTTTGAAGTCTGCTTAGGACTTAGCACAAACGTGAAAGGACTGTTAACTACATGCAGTTGCCTTACTGGCTTTGCAATTTTTTCATGCCAACACATACCCAAATTTACTTTATGCCAGATCAACTGCTTACAAAGTAAGCTCCATTAGAAAGTTCTCAAATGACATGTAATTCAAGGATCTATGAATAACACAGGAAAGATTACTCTCTGCTAATAGTTTCATTTACCTTTTTAATTTCTAAGTATTACCACAGAATCACAGACACATACTGGTTGGCATGAACTTCCAGGGGTCTCCAGTTTAGTGATCAGAGTAGAGCCATGCTAGACTAAGTGGCTCTGGGCTTGTGTGGTCAATTTTGAGCATCTCCAAGGATAGAGATGATGCCTCCTTTGTGGCCCCAGCCTATCATATTCTTTGGGAATATTTTTTCTAGAATTTGAAATTTCCCTCGCTCCAACTTGGGCCTCTTGCATCTCATTCAAGACATGTCTGACCCCATTTTCCATGCACCCTCACAGCAGGAAGCTGTTGACAGAGACAGCATCTTTCCTTGATGAACCAGCCCAGTTCTCTCCTGATGTATTCCTGGCTGCAGCCTCTCATCTTTGTTCTGTTCCAGTAAGATGATGTCTTTCTTGTTTAGGGTAGACCAAAACTGGACATCATGCTTCACAGGCTGTCTCTCACAATACTCTGCAGAGGGGAATAACCACTTCCCATAATCTGCTGCTCCTGGTAGTTGAGCTCAGATTCATAAAACTGTAGAATCATTTCAGTCGGAAAAGACCTTTAAGATCATCAAGTCCAACTGTTAAGCTCTTCTCAATGAAAACAAGTTTCAGACACTTTAACTCCTACCAACAAGAGTGGCAGCAGGACTGGCCTGATGGGATTTCCTCTATACATGTCTTTACACTTTTATTCCAGTGGAAGTGACCAACTACAAAGTGATTTAGCTGTAATAAATGCGTGAAGGACAGTATCAGCCTTTTTTTGAGCTATGAGGAGAGGGGTTTTCTGAGGACAAATCCAAAGCGGAAAAAGACCTACTCCTCAAAAATAACAGAGTTTCTGAATTCTTCTTCAATATTTTAAGAAGTCTTCTCTTTATTCTCAGAGTAAATATAGCACTCTTCTAGCTAAAAAAATGTTCCAAGCAAAGTATGTGGCACTGAAGATAAGGCAACTGGCTGACAACTATTTGTATAGGCAACTCTTTCTGTGAAAGTGGCCAGAGAAAATAAAATGTCTGTACAAATCATTGTCTTCGATTATTAGGCTACGTGATTGGAGAGTACATATACAGTATTACATGGACATTTCCATTTATATCTACTAATTAACAGGTGTACAAAATTAATGGGTTTTAAAATGAAATCAGTGTCCCCAAACCTGAGCTCCATGCTATCAAATCCATGCTCCAATTTGCTCCACTGCAAGCAAATCAAATACTCATCTTCCCTTTTAGCAAACATACGTAAGTAGTGGTATACTATTTTTTTTCTTAGCACGAAAGAGAATACAACAGTTTGTGTGGCACATCAGACAGCAGTTATCACCAAAATGTCCTTGGGCCATCAGACATTTCCTTGCTGAACAATCTCAGTGTATTATTCAGGTTACATTACCCCAGTGTTTAGAGACCTAGAAGCTGAATGATTTGGAGAGGCCTGGTGAGCTGGTTCCTCCCGCAGGACTCAAAACTGATTCCACTCACATTCACCAGAGGGTACTTGTGCAGTACAAGGCCAAGCTGCATAAAAATGGCTGGCAGTCCCATTTTGGGCCCAGGCTGTGGGAAAGGAAATAAAAGTCTCACTTTTTAAATCTACTGAAAAGCTTTTAACTCCTTTCAGATTTGTCATAACAACAATACACTTAAGGAATAATCTGCTGTTGGCTTAAACCTGTGCTCAGTACAGACTGCTAAAAATGCCGTTCTCAATTTGATATACTACACTGACATGTTGCATATTTCGGTATGTTTCATTCCCTTATGGTGGATGAAATTCAAAGGTATTACACAAAGTAATAGCTAGCCCCAAGTGAGGCAGCTAAACCTACAGATCTGGATGTACAACAAATATGATGTAGTCAAAGCTAATTAATTGCTCTATATCCATCATCATTCTGCCACTACAAAGTTCCTTCCCCTTCCTCTCAAGAGTTGTTTTCCTTCACTCTATACCATTTCTGACTTCTTTCCACCGATGTCCAAAGCTCTAAGGCTCTCTTACATAAACCTAGACTTCTTCCCCAGGCCTACTGGCACCATTTCCATGCATGTTTGAGTTTCTTGCTGGTTTATTCCAAAGGATGTCTATCTTGAGTTTAGTCCTGAACAAAAAGCAGCCCTGTGGAGAAGGACTTGGGGGTGTTGGTCAGTGAGAAAATGAACATGAGCCGGCAGTATGCGCTTGCAGCCCAGAAAGCCAACCATATCCTGGGCTGCATCAAAAGAAGCATGACCTGATCACCAGGGGTGATCCTGCCCCTCTACCCTGCTCTCCTGAGACTGCACTTGGAGTATTGTGTGCAGTTCTGGTGTCCTCAACATAAAAAGGACATGGAGCTGTAGGAAAAAGTCCAGAGGAGGGCCACGAGGATGATGAGGGGACTGGAGCACCTCCTGTATGAAGACAGGCTGAGAAAGTTGGGGCTGCTCATCCTGGAGAAGAGAAGACTGCGTGGAGACCTCCTAGTATCTGAAGGGGGCCTATAGGGATGCTGGGGAGGGACTCTTCATGAGGGACTGCAGTGATAGGACAAGGGGTAATAGGTTAAAACTTAAACAGGGGAAGTTTAGACTTTAAGAAGGCACTGGAATGGGTTGCCCAGGGAAGTTGTGAATGCTGCATACCCAGTGGTGTTCAAGGCCAGGTTGGACAGAGCCTTGGGTGACATGGTTTAGTGCGAGTTGCCCCTGCCCCATGGCAGGGGGTTTGGAACTAGATGATCCTAAGGTCCCTTCCAATCCTAACTATGATTCTATGAATTGAACACAAGTCCTCATTGCCATCTGGATGTGGCTCCATAGATGGTTGCTGCTCCTGCTTCACTCTCTAAGACCTGTTCTTTAGTCAGCAGAGACAGAAGCAAGGCACTGTAACTACCTTCTTTCAGTATCTCCTCTTGTTTCAGTGGAGGGATGACAAGGTAGGGAGCAGACATGAACTCTCCTTGTGCCCCTCTCCTCTCCAAGCAGAGACCAGGCACACCCACAGAGAGGCACCACACTAACTGGCAGCTGGCACTGTCTGTCTCACAGCAGCGGGGCATTAATAACCATTAACAAAATGCTATACAGTTCCAACATGATGTCAGTGGTATTAACCTCTGTCATTCCTGTATCAGCACTAGTGAATGACTGGGGTTTTTCTTCAAAACTTGCATTTGAAATATGCCACAGTATTAAAACCAACAGTGACTACTTAGAATAGCTCTTATTTTCCCGTTTTGAAAATGAACTATCAGTTACCAGTAATGGCTACATTGAGCAACAGCTGAATTTCTCTTATTCATAACTTTTTACAGAGCTTTTAAAAAGAGCCAAAGCAAAGCCTTTATACCCTTACAGGCTTGTGAGCATTTTTGGGAGATACTAAGGACTTGCCACTTATTAGAGAAAATAGACGCAAGAGATTTGAGAGTTTTCTTGAACTGATAGTTTATGAGCAAATCACTCTGAACTGGTATATTATAGCAAATACACTACTGCTTTCAGGAGTATGAAATTAAGTGTCTTTTCTCAGTTCAATCCAGCAACCAGAGCACAAGCAACTCTTTTTAAATAGTAAACTTATAAAGCCTTTTACAATCTTACAGTATCTAGGTATGCACTGCTTCCCAGCTCAAAATAAAATAAATGCCAGCACTATAAACAGATGGGATAATGCCTGTAGGGAAAGAGAATGAGAATTATTTATTACAGTAATAAAGATTACTGGAACAAGATACAATTTTCTATGTATTCAACAATATCTCTACTCTTAGATCCTTAACAGGAACAACCCTGTTAAATTTCACTGTCTTTAAGATGATCTGAAAGACTGCTGGACTTTCTTTTTGTCCTTTTCTTTTTTATAGTTATGGATTAAGAAGGTCATATTTCCACTGATCATATACTGTGTTATTTGCTGTCGAACTCCAAGATATGAAACATGTGTAACTCAAGTTAAGTGCAGTTATATCCCCCTATCTCCTACAATGCTTTAAGATGTCCATTTTATCACAATTAAGTCTTTGGTTCAAGAAGATAGGATGGGGCCATCAGATAAATGTTTGCATGGCAAACTAGCCCTGCCCATCTCTGGGTCTACACTCATGCCTAACGGCGATTACATTCAACAGGTACAGGGAGTGGATATGCAAGATCAGAAGGAATGGGAATGCTTTGTATCCCATGCACTGTATCATGCATGTACATGCTGCAGCTGTTTCTCCAACTTGGGTTCAACAGTTGGGATTTTTTAACCAAAACCGCTTTACCTCTCAAAAAAAAAAACCAAAACCAAAACACAACCCAAGAAGTTCATGTCATGTAGACCTTCAATTGAAAATTGAAAGAAGATACAGAAGATTTGCCACTTTTGGTGTGTAGAACACACCAAACAGTCATCTCAGCAGAATAAAGGTGAGTATAAACTCATCTTCTCTACAAACAACACTGCAACAAGGGATACTGCCACCAAGAGCAAAGTCTGTTCTGTACCAACCTAGTACAAATCTCCATCACAGGGCATTTCAGGGTGATTTTGATGAGAGCGCAGGGCAGGCTCTGCAGTTGTGAGGAAGCAGATGACAAGAGGGAAAGGATGCAACATTTCCAGTTCTTCAGCCCTGTTGCAGACCTCCTGAGAAATGATATGCAAAGTTAAATGAGGTCTTAGAGACACCCTCTACCAGGCAGTGAACCAGCCAGCAGCACCTCAGTGAGTGGCAAATCTGTATCCCTGTGGAAATGGTAGAAGAACGATTAATTTAACCCCATGTCCTTTCTAAGAAAGGATACTAAGTGATAGTGAGGGGTAAAACTTGTACACATGTTCCACTGTCTTTGTCGTGCATTGGCAGAGAAAAGGCGGAGCAGATTCCAGTTGTCCACCCCTCCCCTCATCACAGCAGTCAGTAGGAGGGGAGAAGGGGCTTTCTGCAAAGCCTATGCCTTTGAGGCAGCAGAAGGGCAAGAGCTCAGTTTTATGACTCTTGGCCCCAACACAATTTACCATTTAAAAACTAATCCTCCTCTGTTCGAGAGCACAAGGCCTGCTAAAGCTCTCATGTCCACTTCTCTGATTCTTCATTGTCCACACTGACAGAGAGAAGCCGAAGACCTAATCGGTGTGTAATTCAATCGCTGTCCAGGCTGTGTCACAACACAATGCTCTGCTTGTAGTGCCACGGGTTAAGTCAGCCAGCTACTGTTATGCACCACAGCAGGTGCGAAGAATGTTGCTCGGGCTAACTGTATGTTACCACTCTGTCAAGGTCCGTTTCTGACACTACTTTCACTCACCACTTAATGATTGTTTTTTCTACTGGCAGCAAGCTAATTGTCAGCTGTATCATAAAAGGGCACTTTCAGTATTTTTGACCCTGAATTGGGAATTCCTGCACAGCATAACATGGGCCTCATACAAAGTAAACCCCTCTGCTCTCCAGATCCCCAAAACATAGAGGTCTGTTAAAAAGCAATTTATTTCCTTAGCCTGAATCCAGCAATTAGTAAGTTTCGACTTTACTACATCCAAAGTGCTTCACTTTCTTGTTCCTCACAAGACAGGGCATTGGACATTGCTACACACCTTTTGGGAATGGCTTAAATCTGTGAAATTCCATGGTATCTAATTACATTTACATTAGCACAAGACAGGCACTTAATCAAAAAATTCTTCTCCACATGTAGGTGGTTAACAATCTGAAAAACAAAATTAAATGTGCTGCCACACTTAAATACAGATCTTGGGCCACTCTGAGAATGGTATTTGTTTGCTCGTTCGGGTTTTAATTTATACTCTGAAAGGAGTAGAAAGTTGCTTCCATTTTTCTTGAGTCATACCACTGTGCAAGGAAGCTAAGGTACAGAAATACAGAGGCAAGGCAACACCTGCCACTTCACTAAAGCCAGTGAAGCAGCAATGGGTGTGTGTATCACCCAGCCATGATACCAGGCAGGTAAGGAGGCAGTGGGGAGCTACTGGTGATAGACCCACAGCAGCATGAGTGAACTGCAATTTACAGAAAGTGACAAAAACATAGGGACAGAAACCACAGAGCACATCAGAGGATGTCTTCTCCTCACACAGATATACATCACACACTTGTTAACAGCCATGTGTAATGTTTCTTTCCATGCATAACAGTGACAAGTTCAAGGTCACAAGCACAGAAACTCCCTATTTCTAAAACAGCTATTTCCTTAACAGCATTGAGAATTTCATTTGTGTAGATTTTCTGGTGCCATTTCTCTAATTTTCATGTAGAGGAAATACAGATAAGAGGAATACCTGATGGAAAAGCGACACTGGGACAGAAATTGTACAAGCCTGTGCCATCAGTGGTCATCTTTTATCTAAAAGAACGAACAACTGAAGTCAGCTGGATAGCCTAGCCAGTTCAACAAGTGGATAAACCAAAACAGAAACAATTTGCCTGCTACTACACAGGTGACCTTAAATCAAAATATCTGGCTGTTTAGAGTATTTCTATGTAATTCTATATAAGAACTATGGTTACCAATCTTACCTAATCCTGTAAAGGGATAAAGTACTTCATCGTACTTTCAAAGCCTCAGAAGGCAGCAAGGAGATGAAGAAAGATGATCCAGCTTCTTGCCGCTTGCTACAGAAAAGGTCATAATATTCAATATTCAAGATATGAATTGGACATCTGCATTTACAATGTTTAATAAGTCTTGTTTAGCGCTGAAGCCAAGCTGCTCATTTCACCCATACTCATGTACTGTCATCATTGACGGCTGACTTCCAAACATGGCCAGACACCAGTTTACATAGCAGGGGTCATGAGACATTCTTGAATCCTGAATCAGGATTTAGCAATGACATGTGCCAAGCCTTAGAAGCATGAAGAGCATCTGCAACTGAGCACCTGCGGAAATCCCATTTCCTGACAAAGAGAGGCCTCCAATATTCGTATTTTCTCTTGCTCATAGGCCATGATGTACTGAAATATAGCCTGAACAGTCCTTTTATAGCTATGCAAGGAAATCTCCTTGCTTATCATTTACCCCTCCTTATGGAGATTCAGTGGGAACTTGGTTGAGCAATCAGCAAAGATACACAGAATGAAAAGCCTGGCTGACAGGATATGACTGAAACCACACACAGAGTAGGGATATAAAGCGGACATGCAGCTTATCAGAGAAACTGGAAGGATTCTGGTAACTTTAGTGCAATAGGGAAGAGGACAGCATCCTGTGGAGTGTGAATGCTGACAGTGACATATGCAGGCACAGCCACAAGAGTGCACACTCACGGAAAGCGAGGCCAGGAGCAACATCACTAGCAGCATGTGAATAATCAGAGAGCACGGGACTGCACAGAGACCTCTCCTTGGTCTGTGAGAGACAGTCCAAAGGGAATATGTTGAAGGCAAGCTGGAAAGAAAGTGGAAGGGGCTGGTTGTGAGGCCAGCAATAGGAATGACTTTGGACAGTTTATACTGTAAGACTCCCTGCTTTGCAGCTTTGCAAGACACCCCCCCAGTACCTCCTGCTGCAAATCTACTCTTACTCTAAGCTGCCTTCTTCCCTTTGAAAGCTGTGATTCCTTTACCCCAAGACATCCTGTCCTGCCCCCTTCACTCTAACACTGGATTGCTGCTGCTTTACCTCTGACATGGATTGTGACCCCTTCTCAAACTCTGGCTGCCACTTCCCAACCACCCACATCTGTTTGTTCCACACAGTTTCCTCACCCTCATTTCCCTGACACTGTCTCCTGTGGCTGCTTTGTACCCCCAGATTATCATTACTTTTGTTTTCTCCCCTTGCTGCTGGCTTCTGCAGTGTGAGTGTGAAGCCCAAGCTACCACAAGTACCAGACTACTAGCCTGAACACTGCTCTGTGTCTAATCTCACTTTTGCTGGGCTGCTCATTGCTGCTTTAAACCAATAACTCCAAACACTGAACAATTGTGAAACACTACCAGCCCTCAATATCCTCACTCGCTACCATGTACCTGTATCATATCTTCAAACAACAATACAAGCTTGGCAGTTTAGAAATCAATCATTTGTCATGACCCCGCTGGTCTTCAGTGGTCCCTCAGCCTCATTTTGAGAACCATGATCCATCATGGTGCTCTGCAGGCTCAGTGGATGCAGAGTGCCAGCCACTATTTCCCATTTCCACAAGGAAATGCTAGAACAACTTATGTCTGTGAAATGCTAGGTATAAAAGTCAAGTCTCTGTGGCACACTCTCTTTTCCTTCCTTGTTGCTGATCGGCTTTTTCTCCAAGGGACCTACCCCCTCCTCTTGGCCATGACAGTGTATATTCAAACAGCTGCTAGGGCTGGATGAAGCACCTGCTCTGGGCAACAGCAGCTGGAGTTCATTTTGGGTCCAAAGGGCCGAGGCCAAGCAGGCTGACCGCATGTGCACTAATCCAGTATCATCACCAACTCCACCAACAACAGGTGCCTCTTTGAAGAGGGAGGGAAAAACTATTTGGGGAGGAATCAGAGCTTTATAAAGGACATTATGGGCCAAGTCTTCAGTAGTACATGCTCAGTTAAAGCATGTACTCTGTTGAAGTTACGTGAGCAATGCCCATATACACCAGTAAGATTTGGCCTACTCTCAGCGCTGCTTCTCTTCTGGTTTTGGTTTTCGTTAAGATTTTTCACCTTTTCTCTCTGCTCTGCACTGATCTTCCTTTAGAAAAAGAAAAACCTCCCTGTTCCTCACTCCAGGCAGAACAATTAAGTCACAAGCTACATATTCCAAACTTCACATCCTCCTCAGTCCTGCTTGAGTCTTGGGAGTCCAGGTCATGAGCATGCATCAACAGGAACAAGGTCAACCCCATCCTGGAACAAATCAAATCGAACCCTGTCAAGGTCTCTTAAGAGAAGTCTTTCAGGACAGGAATCGTTAAGAATTGACATGCACTTGCTCAAGCCATTAGTCCACAGAGCCCAGTGAATTATTGCAGTGTATGGCCACTACAAAATGACGTGGGAAGAGCAAAATAAAACCCTGCCAAAACCAGCTATTGGCCAAAGTGGCTCCAAGGATAATTTTCTTATCTCACCTTGCTAGAAGTTGGTTTATGACCTAAAGCATACAAATCTCTTCTTAAAGTCCCTTTTAGTGTATTATGGATAAATGCTTGTATTAATGAAAGCCTTTACATTTTTTCTTTTGTGAGTCCTGCCATTCTTATCTCCAAAGGTCAGTTCTGCAAATCTGGTCTTACTCCTGGCAGTTACTCTTGTGCCTCTTTCTAGAGAACCTCCAAGTTCTTTGGAACCTGAGAATGAAGCTGAATTCCTAAAAGCAGCTCCACAGAGCACTGCCAAAAAGCTCACACAACATGAGTAAAAAAAAGTAGGCTTTCCAAATTCCTGTTGATGAACTATTAGACAAAAATATGACCTTGTTGCAAGCTGCTCACATGAACCAGTCACAGGCTTCATAAATTTGTGTTCCAAAATTTATTTTCCTGAATTGTACATCTTTTAATTCATGACTTTCTGAGATTTAGATTTGTTTAAGTCACTTTCCCTTGGGACCAAGTCTCAGCTGGGTTACATTACAAAAAGCAGCAAAACAGAGATGGTTGAAGGAGCAGAGCTGGTGGTGAGAATAGCACAGGCAGAAAAAACAGTCTCCAATCCATAACAGTTACTGGCATCGCATCCACAAGTACACACAAGTGTAAATTGTACTGTGTTGGCTTGCCCATTTAAATCAGTCTCTGAGAATTTCCCTTGACAAACACTGACTACAGGCTAGCCAACACTATTTCCTCACCAATGAACAGACATTCACACAACCACATAGGAATGTCCAGTGCTAGAAACATATTCTCAGCTGGTGCAGACTCACAGATTCCCTTTGTGGCTTTAACCACAGGACCAAAGTTGGAGAACATCAAAGCACTATCAGTATACAAAGACAATATTGCACACTTAGGCAATGGTTTTGTCCATATATATGCCTAACAACACGGCAATCATCACTTTGCACACTCATACTGAGCAGTATGGATACTCCATGCTGCTGCCATTCACAGCAAAAGCAATAAAACACTCCTAGCATGACAGGCACAGAGCTCTCCCTAACCCTCTGAATCCTCTCTGCAGCTCACTGTCACTGGGCACATTTCACGCAGGCCAGCTGCACAGGATTTATTCTACCAGCTTTGGAGTGTCGAAGATAACTTTTTTTGTCTTTGCTCCAGGCAGGCGCTTGGTATGCAGGATTTAAATCAGAGAACAAAATGTTCTGTGAAATTTGTAAATACTCGGGGCACAGTAATTTCTAAATTTTAAAAAAGACAGCAGCTAGAGGTAGTGATTTAAAAATCAAAAAGCATTTCACTGCATCACTGTTAATAACACCATCATGTCCTAAAGATCAGAATAAACAACTTCCCAAAATACTAGTTAATGATGCTGACTACCTTAAGTGATAGGGACCAAATATACTCTTGAGTTACACCTCATAATTCTAATGAAATCAGGAGAATGCCCAATTCAGCAAGTACTCTGCATAAAGACATTGAAATTGAGAACAACTTGTTTGATCCTTGCAAATTGGCACAGAAGACTGCCTGGGATATACTGCCACAGACCACAACCTAACATCTACTACTGTAAGGTTTTTTTAATAATGCATCTAAAGCCATTAAAATTAAATTAGGCAGAAAACAATAGGAAAGGAGATACCTTAGGGAATCGAACACACTCCAAAGGATAGAATGCAGATGGCCTAAAAGAGGAGTTTTGAGCAGGAAGTAGCAATAAAGGCTCATTTGTGACTAGAAGAGAAATGACTTCATCAGAATTTAGCATAGCCTTTAAGGTCTATGATGTCTGAGTGAAATTGCCCACTTCTGTTTTGTCTGATTCACCACCACTGAAGTCGTATTAATATAAAACTTAAACCAAACATTCAGCTGATGAATGTTCACTTAAAGTTTCAAATAAAGAACCTTTTCATATTTTTTTTTCTCAAGCAGTTTCATTCAAACTTTGAAAAGATTCTTTTTCAAACAAAAACTGTGAAAAGGGTCAATTTGTTATTTTTTTGTCACTACAGGAGCTAAAACATTTAGAATCATTTCCCCTTCACCTGTAAACATGTCACACACCTCTTACCATAGCTGTAGCTTTAACTTCTCTCTCAAGTCAGGTAGCAAATGGCATCAGTCAGGAGTACCTGCACTTCAGAAGCAGGTGCTCTTGATACTAGGCAAGGACTCCACAAACATCAACCATCTGCAGCATACAGCAGCAAGGCAAGAAATGGTTTCTGGATCATCAGCCCTTGCCCATAGTTTAAATCTGCTAGCCCAGATATTCTGAGTATGGACAGAGTGCATCTGTTCATGCTCACCTCAGACAGGTAGGTCTGATGCTCCCTCAAGGGCCATCTGGAGCACAGAGTACACCTACTGAAGTTTATACTCCCTGGAAGGCATTACCTGCCGTCACTGACTGCAGATGGCACAGACTGTACAAAAAGACACTGCCTTTTTCAACATACCAAGTCTTGCTTTCTCATTTGTCCAAAAGTACAGATTTTTACCCACAGCTATGGAAAGGTAGATAGAATAGAAAGGCAAGATATATAAATTATGCCAGGCTTTAGTCAGTTTGGGATTGCACAACCCCCTTATGCAATGCTGCCTGGGGTATGTCATGTTTCCAAAATTTCCACAGAATTCCTCTACATTTGCTCCAGAGTGGGACCTAGTGGCTTTAACCTCCAATAAGGGACTGGACTTACGATATGCCACGGACAGATTGCAAGGATGAGCCTTAAGTTTGCTGGCCTATTTTTTTTTTAAATGTGGCTTCAAATAAGAATTGCAGAATCTCAGAGACAGATGAACCCTGATAATTTATTCTAACTTACCCCTAAGCATGGCTCTTTAAAAAAACAAGTGGGTAGTATCAGCCAGTACCATCTGAAATTAAAAATCCACTTACATCTTAAATGTATTTATAAGAGAAGAAATGGAGATTGAAGGGCTAATGCTGCTGAAAAGGCTGAAGCTCGCTCAGCCTGGCTGCACGTCCCTGGCAGCCACCAGGAAGGGAGCACAGCCAGCCAGCCCCCATGGCTTCAGCTCTCCCTCCTGCCTGTCCGCCAAGCAAAACCGCGAGCTTCCTGAGCACTGGCAGACACCGGGCTCTTAAAGACATAGAACTGCCGAGAAGCCTAGTCGGCACACCTAACTATTTTGTAAGTACAGTGAGAAAAGACCAGGGGAGAACAACTCAGTGTAGGTGAATCGTCAGCATTTAAAACTGCACTGTCAAGAGTGCGATAACATGCTTCAGAGAAAAGTGACATACAGCTCCTAGGCACAAGTTAGTAGTGGCTGTGGTACAGTTTTACCTGCAGCCCCAGCATTAAGTCTATGCACGTATACACAGTCACACACACACTCAAACACGGCCACATGCAGCTGGAGTTGAGATGCAACAAGATAGCTGAAGGTGTCAACCATAAACCAGGTTGAGGCGGGACAACAGTCACAGACAAGAGTCTACCTATGCAGTTCATCAAGACGCAGTTACATCTTGGCTGCCCCCACACACAGCCCCCAAACCTGCTGTTGGGATGGCGCCTTCTGCGGGTTGATAGAAGAGAGGGTGGGAGCAAAGGGAGAGGATGAGTCTGCCTGAGGACTGCGGTTGTGGCAGCAGCTGGAAAGAGCCTACAGAGAGAGACGAGAAGGGAGGGGTGCCTGCGGACCTGCAGGAGTGTGAGGGCAGGTGCTTATGCAGGCAGGATGTGCCCTGAACTGCAAAGTCATGGGGCAGTGCAGTGGCCACGGTGGCCACCAAGGCTCCTGGCTGCCCTGCACGGCACCAGCCTCTCTGGGTCCCTGCAGCACCCTGCCAAGGAGGAGCTGAGGCCACCTGTCTCCTCTCAGCATTAGCTGAAGCAAACTCTCTGCTACTGGAAGGGTCCGACAGTAAAAGCAAGCATTAGTTACAGATAATCTAATTTAAACACTGCAGACAAGCAAATAGCATGAATTAGGAAACCATTCTATACCTGTACTGTGACACGAGGTTAAAGATAAGCTTTGCTTGTATTTTAGAAACTTACAAGCTTGTCTTCTACATTTCAGATGTGACATAGATAGGTCCATGGCCTGTGCGCATATTCTGTTTGAAGGACGAACTGCAGTCAGTAAAGTTTCAAAGAACTCTCCATATATCACAATGTCTTATATTATTCAGCATTTCGAAGGTTACTTAAGGAAGAGCTTCACTGCAAAAGAAGAAAGCCAGATGAGCCAAATTCTCAGTATCTGTGCCATGCAGACTTGTGTCAAGGAAGGCTATGGAACTGAACTGCCAGAGTAAGTTACACCAGAGGTGGAAAGTGTCACAATTTTACCAGGCTACAGATGCAAAGTGGAAAACTGAATGAAGGCAAAAAAGGCATGACTGCTTCCAGGACAACTGAAGAACACCCTCAAATATCTCAACTGGCTTTACAGACTGCACTAATGTCTTGCAAATACAAAAATATCAATGTCAGGAAGAAAAACTTTGACTCTAGAAAAGGAAAGCAATGGCAAACAAAGTTTCAAGAGTATGTGAGGGAAGTGCCAAAAAAAGGCATTTTCAAAAATTGCCTCCAAAATAAAAATAAATCCAAGTGTTTAACAAACAGGATTTGTGATATCTCATTTTAATAATCTTAACATATGTAAAATATGCGTGGCTGCAGCACTGCAGTTCTTTTCAGTACCTGTAAGCCCAAGAAACAGGCTCCTGTCTGCTCTGTTTTATATCAACAACATCAAGACTCTAACTTCAAAGTGAACAGGTTTTAAATTTTACGTTTGGGAAATCTTTCTCTTATACTGCTAAAACATGGTGATTGCACAGCACTACAACAAACTGGACCTTTCCGTTTGCTCAGTGACTACAGACAAAAAGCATTTTCCAGAGTGTCCCACTCACAGTCTGATCACAGTGCTACTGTCACCCCAGGGCCATCTTATGTTTTGCTGATGACTACTTTTGCTGTGAGACAGTTAAAAAAGGTTATTTTTCTATGCTTACTTAAGTAGTAAGCTCCCAAATTTCAGGTTGCTTTTTTACCTTTATGAGTCATACAGTGCAAAAAGGCAACAAAACAACTTGGAGGTTTTGCTGGCTTTTCCTCCATGGAAAAAGGAAATAAAAAAGAGTGGGATCAGATAAAATAGTGAAATGAAGCACCTGTGGAGAATGGAAAAGCATACAAAAATGGGTTAAGTGACTTCAAGTCCAGTACATGAATACATGTGAATTAATTGGTGTTCGTATGAATCACTATCCATTTCCTGCCAGAGAGCTTAATTACAAAACAAAATTATGAAGAAGGCTAATTCATAGGCACACATCTCATACATTTATTCATTTTTTTTTCCTCCCATAGGCCTTCACTTTTATCATACCTATTGACAGGCACTGAATGATCACATAAGAAAAAAGTTTAGCAGCAAAAGATACATTATCTGCAAAGCCCATGAAAAATCTGCCACAGCTAGAAACAAGCTAACAGATGGCAACTGGAGAGAAGCAACAGCCACAACTCCCGCTACCTGGGGTTAAAATGAGAGAGAATCAAGGTAGAAAACTGCCAGATACAACTAAATGTTTGTCAGGTAGTCTCAGCAGAAAGGATATTTGCAGATGACAGCTAAAACCCACCAACACTGCTGAAGAAGAGAAAGAAAGGGGAAGGAGGAGCATGTGTGTGTGTAAAAAAGCTTATTTTGCTGGAATTTTAATTGCAGTTCTGCATACCACACTGTGGTTGTTTAGCTTCCCACTCTGCCATACACTTTAAACACTCTTCAAAATGTTCTGTAACAAAGTCATGCCAAATCATAAAAACAAATAGACATGTTTCATAAAGGCACAGGCCTAACACTACACATTTAACCCCAGATTATGGGAATAAACAGGATCAATCCTGCCAGCAACCCTATTTACAGATGTCACCAATCCTTTTTACAATGACTTGCACGTAGATACCTGCTCTTGCTTTCCCTTGGCGAAGATCACTCAGTGTCCAACCCTCTTCACCCAATATCAGTTTATTGAGGAAGACTGTAAAGTCCCTTTGTACTTCAAGATTTAGAGGGAGTAAGGATCTAACCCAGATTCACATGTAACAAAGTCATATACAGCTATTGTTACCCCAAGCAGGCAGTTTGGAAGAGATATGCAAGACTTCCCCTTCAGTTTAGGGCAGGTGGGAAAAAAGCAATCCTACCTGATAGCAGGTAGCTCCACTCACTCTATGCTGTGTTGAAATGTTTTAACTAAGAAACTGAACAAGGTTTTCGTTTCCCAGAGTACTGCATTTCTTGAAAACCAAGACTTGAGATCACAAGGTTTTGGCACAGATAATACTATTCTCAGACGAGATACAACCAGCATGTGACAACACCTCATGCTATGTAGCAAGAATCCCTACATTACTTTGTAATGGAATTTTTCCACAATACATTTTATTACAGTACAAATGACATGTACTGCCTTTAGTTCTATGAAGCACAAAGCAAAATAAACTGAATGGTGTTCTCATAAAAAGAGGGGTTAAAGAACAGATGGAGACTAAGGAAACTTAGAGTCAGGTTTCAGATCAGCCTGATACATCACAGGTACCCTTAAGAAACGTCTTTGCATCTTAGCTCTCCATTACTGAAAACGGGTAATTTAACATTGACTACCAAGGAATCAGAATCCACCAATACAGATACAAGCATCTGTGAGCCAATATGCTTCAATATTATTGCTATGAACGCCACCTAACAAAACAGAACTGTAAACTATTTCCACAGACACTAGCTAACTTGCTTTCTATTGTAATTTCAAATTATTTGGACTGCCCACAGAAACAAGGTCAAGTATTCTGTTCAGATTAGAATGTCAATGCATACATGCATACACACTCCTCTTCTGAGGCAAAGAATTATTCTGGAAAAACCGAACACTTGCTACTACTTTGCTTGCCACAACAAAGACAGTTGGAATGGAGGGAGCTAAAAGGTAACTGCTAGAAGTACATTTTCCCAGCAAAAGACCCTAGTGCCCCAGTGAAAGAGGGCATATAGGCATTCCTGTCAATGAATATAATGTAGCTTAAGAATTTAGGTACTTATTTCAGCCTTGCAAACATTACAAGTGTACTTTCCTCACATGCAGTTTCACTCAAGTGCTTAAAATAAGCATATGCTTAAATGTTTGGGGCTTTTTAAAGTGAACTTAGCAGAGTTTTACAATTTGTTTGCTGGAACTTCAAATTTAAATACAGCATAAAGAATCAGAAGAATGAAAAATGGACAACTATAGTAAACAAAGAGGGCTGAACAGTATATGAGATGGAGGCACCTAACTAGAAGTATGTAAGCTTTTTTCTCATGAGCAATTTTCTGACATCTTTATGTGACTACTCTCAGATGCATGTTCTGCTCTAGATAGTCAGATCCAATAAGAACTAACATGTGTAACAGAATAATGATTTTGCCCTTAGCATCCTGGGTTTGGGGAGCAGTGGGGTGATCTGCTGGAAGAATATTCCACAGAACAGCACCTAACATTAAGCTTACTAAACAGAAAGTCACTGAACAGAAAATTACCAAATTTGAAGGGTGTTGAGATTACTTGTATTTCCACTCCACTGGCTTGAGTCTATTAAGGGTAAATAAATGTTCAAGCAGTAACACGCACAGCTCCATCCAACAGTAAATCAGTTGAAAACGTCAGAAACCTTTATCTTTAAATCAGTCTATAAACTGAGGATTATTAGTTACAATACTAAAGATGGCTCAATCGGCCTAGGTAGGACCAGTTCGACACAAACATTTCTAGCTCTAAGTTAGAACAGGTAAGGATTTACTCTGTAGCCAAGACCCATCCATATACACCGTTCAGTTCCCAGGATTTTCACTGACTGCACCCTCTGCACGACTGCACCTGATCGCAGCTACCATGAGCTGCTGCGGCCTCAACTGGGCCGCGATGCGCACTCACAGCTCGCTCGCTGTTAGAAACGTTTAAATGTGCCCGTCCTTGGCGACTGTCCCTCAAATAAGCCCACGCAGAAAGGCCGAGTCACTGAGCGGCCTTTCCCACCCTACCGACCGACGCCGGGCCGAAGGGAGACGAGCCGGGCCGAGGTCCCGGCCCCACACCGCTCCGGGTTTTTCACGGCCGCGCCAGCCCACGGGCGCGCGCACCATGGCGGGCCTGCCCTTGCCCGGCGAGGGCGGGCAGCGCGGCGCACCTCCCGTCGGCACGGGCAGGGAGGGGCGCGGGGAGGGGCGGCCCGGCGCCGCCGAGCTCGGCGAGGTGTGTCCCAGGTGCCCGCTCTATATCAGGCGACGCTTTGGGGCGGCTGCCCGATGGCGGCGCCGGCCATGGCTGAGCCGCGCTCCAAGCGGCCCCGCGTGACGCTGCCTGCCTGCCAGGCGCACCGTGCACTGGCCGGCAGCCGCGTGAGGCAGAGCTTCCCGCCCGCCGTGGAGGAAGGCCTCTGCGGCGTCACCAGCGCCCTGCTGGAGCTCGCCTACTGCCTGCAGGCGCTGGTAAGGCGGCGGGACGGGGACCGGTCGAGGATGTCCCGAAAGGCGGGCGAGGGCGCAGCGTGGCTTCCCCCCCCCCCCCCCGCTCGAGCAGCAGCCGGGCGGTGGGGTAACGAGGTGTGCCCGAGGGCTGGAGCAGGTCCCGCCGGCGCTGTCGGGGGTTAAGGGGGGTTTCAAAGTTGGGCAGGTATGGCAGAGTGGTTCTGCCCCATAAAGTGACCAGCGGGATGCGGGGCTCTTTCCGCACCCAGACCCGGCAGCGCAAGCGTGCTGCTGTCGGAGTCGGCTCTGGATGCTCGCTGCTACCGCTGCGCTTAGCCAGGGGCGGCCGCTGACACGGCTAGTGGAACGACTGCGAAAGTCCGGAACTAGCGGGTGATGAAGCAGGCGCTTCTGTTATGCCTGTGAAAAGAGAGACTGTTACAGGGAACACTAACAAATTTGCACTATTAGTTTCTCAGAGTTTGGGGTTTGTTGTTGTTGTTTTTTTTCTCCAAACTTTGTATGTAAAATAGCTGTGTGTGGTTAACTGGTGAAGTAAGTAAGTTTGCAAACACTGCCATTTCCTTTGGGTTTTTTGCTCCACATGCAGGAATGTTGGACATGAATTAAAAGAGTTATCAAAGTTATCTCTGATAGCATGTAACATGCATGCCAAAATTGTGTCTGATTTCGTATCAAATATTAAGGCAACATATATTCTAACAAAGCAGTTAAAATCAGAAACAAAATTATCAATGGTATCCCTTCTGATGCCAAGCATCCACTGAAAAGCAATACAAACTATATTCAACATATTCCCAAGATCTTTTGATCAAGCTTGGTGTCAACTATTAGTCCAATAAAAATGTAAGTATGCAGTAAAACATCTACTTGTTAAGCATGTGGATTAGAATTATACTAGTGATTGGCAGCTGGGTGGGATGGGGAAAGCTCAGTTAGATATTGACTGTAGATACAGCAAACCTAGAAATGTGAATATATTAAACAGTTAACAATTTACATAAAAGATTTACCTTAACAGTTAAGCAGGTGTGGTAACTTGTGCTCTACTTGAAGTCACATAGCACGTTTGCACTGAGGAACTGGTTATAAAACACTGAATCTTGACTCTCCTGTCAACAGAAACAAGAATGAGTGACTTCAGGAAAAGGATTATGCAAATACTTCAATGAATGTTCTTAATAAAAGATTCCAGTATGTGTTTTCCCTTGAATGGTTTTATGGTCACACATGTATGTGTGTCACAGGTCTGGGGTATCCAGATGGCCATAAAAATACAAGAGACAAACAAACTTGCAGTGTGGATGTAACTCTTCTGCATTTTTTCTAAACAGAGCAGCATAGATGAAACACAAGTATTTAATATCTAAACAGAGTAACAGATGAAAGCGAGGAAAACAATAAGAAGCAGAAAAACTTAGGAAACGCACATATTTGTTCCTTCCCCCCTCGCAGGCAGGCTACAAGCCAACAGCTTGAGAGGTAGTACTGCAACCCAGAGCATGTCCAGAAGACAAAAGCTGTGCTGCATTACATATGCATGTTTAGGGAAGCAGCAGATCAAGATACTAACTACCTCAGTTTGGTTCTTGGCATATTCCCAGCTGCTGCCTCACCTTTCTCAACATCAGAGCCGTACAGAGCCACTGCTGAAGCCAGTATAACCTGGTAGCTCTCCTTTGCTATCTGTTTCCAGTAAGTTCTCTTTATGGACAGCACTACCATCAATAAAATTATTCTAATGTAGGAGCTGATAGATCTATTAGCGTGATTAAAATACTGCAGTGGTTAAAGGTGTTACTTTCCCATACAGACCAGAACAAGTCCTGCAGTGGGTTTAGTGTGGTAATAACGCATTCCTAGACATGTGCACACAGTACAGTTCAGTAACAGTATTCTTTATTTTTGGAATAACATTATCCATAACATAGCTAATAAATAGATGGAAAATTATGCTTTTTTTATTTGACTCATCTTTCTCATATCTTTGAAAGTTAACTTTTCACTGGAATGCTGACCTGAAGGGATAAATTTGATGTTCTTTGTGTGACTATGTTTAAAAAATACAAAAAGTAGCCAAACAAAAAGCCCCCACAAAACATCAAAACCCATCCCCAACCACTCATAAATAAAAAATTCTGGGGGTCTCTGACTGCTGCTGGGACAGAACATCACTACTACAGTTACCTGCCCAGTATTAAAGGACAGAAGGATTTCCAGTAGAATAGATTTTTTTTCATTTAAGACCATAACTACTTCATTTATTGCAGAAATTTGGATTAGGTCTTCAAAGTGATTGTGCCGGTAGAACAGCTTCCATTGGAAGGCTCTCCCAAGTTTTCATAAAGCCATGTTCTGCTGCAACCAAGTCCCATCTCCAGCAAATCTTAATACTCATGTTTTGTGTGCTTAGGGTGAATATTTTGATCAGTCACATGTGGCTCTACCAAATGTTTCAAAGTTCTTCTTGCATCAAGCTCTGGAAGAGAGAAAAGCTGCAGAGGCTTTGATGAAGTATCAACAAGAAAGAGGTGGCCATTACTGTTCTAAAACCATTCAGGTGGGTAGTAGCTGATAAGTTCTCCAGCAGTTGCAATCCTCAGTAATTATTCTAACTTCTTGCATTATATTGTTGGTACTTCATGTCTGCATTTATCCACTATTACATTTCCAGATATAATTTCCTTGTCATATTAGCGGTCATGGGTTTATTCTTGATTGTGATGCCTAGAAACTGTGAGACATACAGCTGTAACTATGTGGTTGCTTTCTAGCACAAAAGAATATGAACAGTGGTCCCCTTTTTCTTTTATTCAGCTGCTGTTACCAGCACATTGTAATGGATTATGAGACTGAAACAGCCAACTTGTCTCCTTCACACTGGAACTAAACAGAAGCCTAGAATCTATTAGCACTTAAGAAAGGTAGTAAGGAAGTAGGTAGGAGAAACATCCAGCTTGGAGCAGCAGTTGTCCTGCTGGTGCACAGCTCAAGATAAAATTTGACCTGGAGATCTGACTCAGGCTTGCATAGGTACAAAGGAGTAACTCAAAGCTATCAGGGGAAAAAAAAATCCACCACATCTGTTAAAGACCAAGTAGCTGATTCTCCTCAACCAAATCAATGTTCTGTAAATACTTAATACAGAATGCTCTTCATTGACCTCACAGCAGTTGTTAAACTGAAGAAAGTGAAAATATAAAGGCTATCTTGAAAAACTTCTAAATATTCAGTTTCATTCAGGGAAGACCTTATAATGGCCTTACAATATTTAACAGGTGCCTACAGGAAAAATGGGGAAGGACTCTTTATCAGGGAGTGTAATGACAGGATGAGGGGTAAGTTTTAAACGGAAAAAGAAAGATTAGATGTAACAAAAAAGTTCTTCCCTGTGAGGGTGGTGAGGCCGTGGCACAGGTTACCCAGAGAAGCTGTGGCTGCCCCATCCCTGGTAGTGTTTAAGGCCAGGGTGGATGGCGCTTTGAGCAACCTTGTCTAGTGGAAGGCGTCCCTGCCCACGGCAGGGAGATGGAAGAAGATGATCTTTAAGGTCCCTTCCAAGACAAACCATTCTGATTCTCTGATAAGTTTTCCTGGGTTAAGAATGCTCCTAAAGCATAACTGCTGCCATGTGTATCTGTTCCTTGAAAAAGTGCATGGGTTCTGCCATTTCTATATGTTTACAGCCATCCAACTCTGCAAAAAAACAACAGATGCTCCCAACTAGAAGGAGCTGTTGCAAAATCCTAGCCCATCTTGTTTATAGCACCAGGTAAGTTGCAGGAAACCATCAATGAATACAGTAAGATGAGTTCTTCTCAATAAATGTAATTCTGTCTTTGTTTTTAGAAACCAAACTGTGAGTATGCAGTTGGTCTGATGAAAGCCCTGGAGCTAGCAATGGTACAGTGGAAAACTATGGTACGGTATTTTGAAGAGCTTTATGCCCTGAGTATTGAAAATGCCGACCCTCATAGCGCAAGCACTATCAAGAAACAATTTATTGGGCCCAAAATCCGGAAGATCAAGCTGATGGGAGATCTGCTGACCAATGCTCGCAGGCTTGACTGTTCCCAGGATGGCAGAAATAGTCTTGGGGATTACTTTATGGACCGGTTGCAGGAAGAGTTCAGAACAGGCATAGAGCCCTGCCTGCCTCTGCAGCAGTGTACAGGAGCTGCAGAGAGTCTGAAGCAACCCCAGAGAGAATCTTGCCAGCACAGAAACGGCATAGGGCCAATCTGTGCAACCATACACTGCGCTACCATGGTGCCACAGTGTAATGATGGGACAGGAGCAAAAGTGAAGCAGGGCAGGGAGGGCCTTTAACGCTGTGGCTGTTGCAGCTACAAGGCAGCTCCTAAGGCAGATCTGCATAGAGGATGGACTTGAGACCAGGACTCAGAAGACATAATGCTGTATTGCTCCTCCTGCCTTACACTCTGTCCTCTGTTGAGTGAGGACATAGCGTAAAAAAAAAATCTAGCCCATATCATTATTGTATTTAAATGACAGCAGGGTTGCTAGTTACCTAGATTGTTTGCATTAATCACACTTTTATATATGTAATTCTTCTTAAAAGTTTTTAAACCTCTTTTCTATCTTAAATGATGAATTAGTGAAAATTATTTCTAACAGTATATGTAACTTTTATTAAAAATAAAAAAGCAACTTTAGTATATGGAAATTTCTATATGGCAGAAAATCCAAAGATTTAATTTTATAATATTATGTATTTTATGTTACTAACATATTTTACATTACTAACAAGTATACTAACAAAATGAACTTTTTTAAAGAAGACTTTTAAAACAAGGTTTTCTTATCTTATTTCTATAATAGCAACTATTTAAATGAGTAGTCTAATTCATTTACTTATCACCCAGCAATTTTTAGTGGTGTACTTCTCCAGGATGAAGGATGCAAATGTTTTCTTAACAGTGGGAGTAAGATAATGTGCTGGTATTCTCTACAGTTATTTGCCTAGATGGCTTTTCTCATCCTCATAAAGCAGAGGAGATACATTATGGGTTCTTATTAGATGTGATCTTTACAAGTTCTCATGCATATTTTGCAAGTGTCACTGAAGACACCAGCTCTAGGGCTCTGTTCGGACTTAACCTAGGGTGGATGTTTTAATTACCATACAGACCCCTCTTTCAGCTAGCTAAATTATAGTATTACTATGACATTACTGCTATTTCTTGTATTTATCATGGTACTCAGTAGAGGAGTAAGATCCTAGTGAAAATACAGCACGATTAACTAGAATTGCATCCTGGAGAGTGGCCAGTTTTGCATTTCAGTTAGGGCAGCATTCAGTTAAGGAGGCTATTAACACCACCACGCCTAAGGCCTTTGCTTTAGCCAGCTTGGGTGAAGTTCAGAGCTGTCCAGATTCCTTCTGCTCATCTCCTACAGGAGAGCCTCTCTGCATACTGTCTACCAAGGTCACCTAAGAAGAGCAACTGGTTAGATCAGCTGCCTGCAGCTAGCTTTTTCATCTCTGTATATATTACCTTTTGCATACCTGGAGTTTGCCGCATTGACAGATTGTCTCACACTTTTATGTAATACTATGATACTTTTGTTATGCTTGACAATAAATTCAGTTCAGAAATGGCAATTTGCATCTATACTGTATTCCTCAATTTATCGCATAGGCATGCTAGTATTCTTCTTCAAGAGAGTTTTGCATGTGTACACAAAACTGCACCAGTACGTTTCTACTAAGAAAGTTGCAAGAGATGGAAGGCCACAGAATGACAATCAGAAAACTGCATTAAAAACACTGTACAACAAAACATTTTCACTAAACTGATTTTTATACACAGCTGCAGTTAAGTAGTGATTTCTGAAAAACGACATTATCCCACCTACTTTCTGTTGGTGTTTTAACACAGGACAGACAACAATGCAAATGTTTTCCCAATCTTTCTGTTAATATGATTCAACCTTGGGAGTGGGGGAGAGGATCACTTTAAAACAACCCCTCCATTTATCTGTAAAAATACTACAGTGTGCCACAAGAACAGCTCGAAGCACTTCTAGCAACATGCTAGATTTGCCTGTATTGAGATGGCTGCTCTCTAATATAGCAGTGTTTTAAAAGATACTTCCATCTGGGCTAGATTCCATTACCCATCCTCATGCTGAGCATACCTTATTCAACAATTAGTTCCACTGACTGCAACTCAACATGAATATGAGCAATGGAATCCACCCCTCTCAGTATTAAAATACAGCTCACTAAGTATGAACAGAGCAAAGCCACACACTGAATTACAAACTAGAGCCAGATAAACCCACTCCAAATACTCCAGAAGTAGGTAATGTGTGACCTTAGTCTTCTTCAAGAGCTGGTGACCTTCTGAAATGCATGTACAGCCTCCTCCATGGTTTCCAGCACTTAAGACTGTCTTTTACCTTAAATGAATTCCAACATAACAAAGAACCCAATATTTTGGGGTTTTTTTAAGCAGGACTTGATTCTTTTTTTCCCTGAAATACTACCATGTCTGTTTCTCTTCTCATTATTCATCTTTCTAGCCATACATATCCACATATTCTCAGATTTCAGGTCTTTCTCTCTCTCTTTTCCAAAACACATTCTGGGCTCTCTGCCTGAAGAGACAATTGTGTAAGTTTTCCATAAGCTCACAGTCAGCTATTTTCCCAGTCTCTGTCCCATGAAATAGGAAAGAGAAATCGATCAGTTACCGTAGATAGCAAGCTCCTCTTGCCTGCATGCTGCTTCTGCTAAGAGGGCACATATGTTCATGAATATAATCTCAAACTGTGTTAACAATACCTGTTTATTGCACATGAGTCTGTCCATGCTTCTCAGCACCGGAAATACAACCTGTCCCTGCCTTCTCAGCTTCCTTTTCTATAGTACCCTGCAAAAAAAGGAGATGAAGGATGAATGTGGAACAGGTATAAGAGCAACAACTCTTACGGAGAAGTTTAAAATTCTCTGCTGAATACTTGTTCATATACAAACTCTGTATCTGTACCTCCAAAGCAACGCCCAAACCATCCACACACGCAGTCTGGGGCAGCTCAGAATAGCAGCACCAGTGCCCTAAATACAACATCCAAACTGGAAGCTCTGGAGAGACTTAATCTTTACTGGAATTATGAGTTACAGCCACAGATGCTCCAAACAGGTATTACCAATAGCATAGTTATATACGCTTGCCACAAGCACTGCCTATGGGTGCCTACTCTCAGAGTGAGGAATTCACTTGCAGTCTCTATGTGGAGATCATGCTGTCCTTCATCCTCTACTATGACTACACAAAATTGAGCAGAGCACCTCAGGATCTGCTCTTTGCATGGACTGTTTTTTCAGTCCCCACCATACAAGGCAACATCTTTCTGGACAAATCCATCTTTGTGAATAATACTGGAAAGTGAATGTTAGTTCTGGCCACAGCAGCAGGAACAAAGTCCTCAAGGGCATCTCCACTGGAAGATCACTGAGCAGAATTCACCACCTGGTCATGGCTTTCTCATGACTATTTCACTTACATCAGTTCACGCACTTAAGCTCATTTATGGACAATTACTGGCAGTCTCCTTGTACTGCTTATCCAAGTTCCACTATTTGTTACCACTTTGCACAAGGTGACCACTATGCACACAAGTCCCAGAGTGCCATTTCCTAGGGTCAAATATAACATAGAAACACACAGTGATAGAATACACTACAACACTGACCAAATATTAGGTAAAATTACCTTTTCTACAAATGAAACCAATGATCTAGAGAAAGTTTAAGTGTCTTGAGTGAGTCACACAGCCAGCACCAAGCCTTGATATCCCAATTTACATGTTTAGTTGTTACAACATAACTATTTCTCATTTATAGTTATGCATTATTGTACACCTAGCACTATTTTTGAATATGAATTATTTTTACTTAAAAATACCCCTAACAAACAAACAAACCAAACCCCAAATCTGCTCATTCCTTCTGGATCAAAGAATCTCTGTAATAACAGTGAAGTGTTTCCACAAGTTTGCTACTCTGCCTCTTGGAAACAGCTGGGACATACACTTGAAAATGTGTAAAAGTGATCAATAGCTGATCTCCTTGGGACGTATCACTTTTCAGCATTGGACACACTGAAAGAGTGAGTCTGTACAGAGTCTAAAACATACAGCTTAAATAAAAATGTTATCTTTTGAAGATAATGACAGAATGCAACTAGCAGTCCTACCTGTAATTCTAGTCAAGGACATTTAAGTAGAAAATTGGGACTGCAGATTAGGAACTTTTGCAAAAAAAAACGAATCAATCACATAACAATAAAAGAAGTCACCATAGCCCCTCTGAGAAGTCACAGGCACAGGGACTAGATCATTGGTGGATGTCTTTTAACTTTTCAGAACCTCTCAGCCAGCCCTTTGCCTTGCAAAAGGCTGAGCTTTGCTTTTGATTTTGACTGAGTTTCAATTTTACCAACAGTTGTAACTGCAGAATAAAAATTAATTTTATGGCACACTAAGAATACCAATACCTATTTCAATCGTGAAGTCAATGAAATCAGACAGTTCAACTGCTTAAGTGCTTCTGTCCTGGAAAAAGAACCAAATTCCTCATCTCAAAGGATATTCCAAAACCAGAAAAAAAACTCTGGCACCCTTGAAAGATGTTACCAAAAACCAGCCCACTTCTCCAAGGTCCAAACTCTGCCACTGTTAGTTATCTGAAACAACAAATTCCTATTGCACAAGCAATCCAGTTCCAGCACAACTACATATGCAGCAAAATGCTACTTCACAAGGTGAAGTCTATCTCTTTTATGATTTCAGAATAAAGGTAAACAGAGGCTTGAGTTGAAAGAAGTACCTGAAATGCAAATTTATACATCATAGCTCATGTGAAATGAGTCATTTGCTGAAGTGATGGCTGAACGTAACTCAGGCCTCAGCTCTCCTCCAGTACATCATTACTAAGCCATTACTACATTGCTTATTTGGAGGAATCAAATACTTCCTGTGATAAATATGGCTACAACTTGTTCAGGCAATAGCTGGTGTCTCAGCCACTCCAGACCTCACCCTCCCACACAACCTGATTTTGCTCTGAGGTCAAACAGTTTCAATTAACAGCGCTGGAATCTTGTTCCATCCTTGGTATTTCTGAACGGTACCTGGGTCGCACGTGGGCAGGGACACCCTGATTCCCAAGACAAGACCCTAGGCACACACGCTTTTTTTCTCCTGGGAATTCCACCCCGGCCCGCCCCCGGCGGAGGGCAGAGAACCGCGGCTCCAGAGAAACTGCTCTCCGAGACTGGCGCGTCCACTTCCCCCCTCACCGCCCTTGTCAGGGAGGCCTGGGGACCCCCCGCCCTCCTCCTGCCGCAGCCGCGGCCCCGCTTACGGCGCGCAGGTGACGGCGGGGACGATCGGCCGAGGCGGCGCAGCGCGGCGGGCTGCTACCCCCACCTAGAGGCGGCCATGTCACGCCGCAGCCTGCCGCCGAGCGCAGCGCCACCACGCGGTCGCCATTTTGAACGCGGTCCCCAGCCGGGTCCCCTCAGCCACGACCTTCCCCACCCTGCCTCTCCCCTCACACCTTCTGCGCCCGCAGAGCGGGAACGGCCCCGGCTCTCCGCGGCGTCCCTGGCCCGGCGCCGGGGTGCCGCCCACACCGTCTGCCCTCACGAACGCCCCCGGAGTAGTTACCCTGTTGCCGCAGAGCTGCAGGGCAGGGGCCGGCGCCGAGAAAACCATCCCGGGGCTGGGGGTTTCTTCCCTGGGAGAAACCAGCGGAGCCGCCGCCGCCCACCGGCCGGGACGTGCAGGGAGACGCGTTGCAAAACGTCTCAGACCCGCCGGTGCGTGCGGGCAGAGCGGGAGCGCCGCCAGCCCCTCGGGGAGCAGGGTTGGCGCCTGCCGGCACCTTCGGGCAGCGGGGAGCATGGCTTTCCCTGAAGGGCTGCGCAGGGCAGGGCGGGGCGGGCTGCTTAAAAGTGGGGGAAAAAGAAGTAGGAAAAGAAGAGAAAAAGAACGTGCAGCCGAGCGCCGGTAGCGGCGGCCGTTAGCTCTGCAACAGCCCCACGGCCCTCAGCAGTCCCCCGCCGGCTCCCCGCAGCAGAGAGACACCGCGTCCCCCTATCCCCCCCCCCCCCCCCGCTGCTCCAGGGGCTCCGCAGGCCGCGGCCCCCTTCGCGCCCCGCCCCGTCCCGACCCGCCTCGACGGGGGGCGGGGGGGGGCTCTGGCATAAATGCGGCCTCGAGTGGCACTCCCTGACCTGCGCGGCTGGGGAGGGGCTCGGCGGCAGCAGCTGCTATCGCTGGGGGCTTCGCCTGGGAGAGGGGGTGAGGATCCCCGCTCTGCAGCACCGTCCTGGCCGGTGGCTGTCGCTGGACGTCCCGGTCGAAGCCTCCTCTCTTCTGATCCCCTCACTCACCCCCTCTGGCACAGCCACTGTCTCTGCCGCCGCCCCCATGGACTTACTGGGCCCAATGGAAATGACGGAGGGCTCCCTCTGCTCCTTCGCAGCCGCTGATGACTTCTATGATGACCCGTGCTTCAACACATCCGACATGCACTTCTTTGAGGACCTGGACCCCCGGCTGGTGCACGTGGGGGGTTTGCTGAAGCCCGAGGAGCACCCACACCACCACGGGCATCACCACGGGCACCCACACGAGGAGGAGCATGTCCGGGCACCCAGCGGGCACCACCAGGCTGGCCGCTGCCTGCTGTGGGCCTGCAAGGCTTGCAAGAGGAAGACCACTAATGCTGACCGCCGTAAGGCTGCCACCATGAGAGAGCGGCGGCGGCTCAGCAAGGTCAACGAGGCCTTTGAGACCCTCAAGCGTTGCACCTCTACCAACCCCAACCAGCGCCTGCCCAAGGTAGAGATCCTGCGCAACGCCATCCGCTACATTGAGAGCTTGCAGGCACTGCTGCGGGAGCAGGAGGATGCTTACTACCCAGTGCTGGAGCACTACAGTGGGGAATCAGATGCCTCCAGTCCCCGCTCCAGCTGTTCTGATGGCATGGTGAGTGCCCCTGGGGGACACCCTGCCACCGAGGTGCCCCAGACACTATTGGTCCAGACCTCTGCAGGGCGAGTTGCCTTCTCCCACCTTTCCTATAGCAGCTACCTTACATTCCTCTCCAGGCGTAAGACAAAGTGCTTTCTTTTGTCTTGAGCTCCAGCAGCAAAGGGAGGTGGGGATCCACGCATACCAGGATCTCTGAGAAAGAACAAAAATGTCTTACCTACTTTTTTCCCTGGGATGAGAAGTTAGGCAGGTCCTGCTGCGTCCTGGGGGAGCCAAAGGAGAGCTGCTGGGGGAGCACCGTGGGAAGCTGCCTGGGATGGGGACGAGGGGAGCTACAGGAGCCCTGCCTGTGCTCCTGTAGCTCCTGTGGTATCTCTGTTCCCATCCTTTGCTTTGAATCCTCTAAAGACAGCAGAGAGGAAGGTCCCCTTGGTCATGGTAGTTACAGGGGAACTGATAAGTGCCTGAGTTGCTTTCTGCCATTCATCATGATAACAGGAGGAGGGTCTAAAGCAACCAGAGTTGGTTTTCTTGACCCTTACAAAAAAAAAAAAAAAAGGTTTACTATTTCTCCTCTCACTTCATCCCCTCCATTGACATATACCAGAAACAGGAAGGAACCCCCAGGCTTTCAGCCATGTTCGTAAGTTACAGGGAGAGCCATGTAAGGTGTCTCATTGCCCCATCTTCTCACTGCGACTATAGGCTTGGACTCTGACTTGGGGGTGGTGGGGTGTGGTGGCTGGAGTGCAGGATTGCTTCTGAGGTGGGATATTGACAGCGCTTTTAGACGAGATTTATTTGCTTTTTCTGTGCTCTGGCAGTGATCATCATTACAAGTTAAATATCTGCCATTATGAGATAGTTGGCAGATTGGAGAGAAGACTTATGGGTAGGATCCCTCTTTAAAATACAGCCTTTTTCTTTTGTCAGAATGAGAAATTTTATTGTGGATGAAAGTATTGGAAACAAATATATTGGTCAATGTTTTGATGCTTTTTCTGTATGAAATGGAAGTGGGAAAAGAAACTAAAGAAATACAAAGTGACAAAGGTAGACAGAGCCTGTTTAACTTATGTTTGGAAAAACCTTCAAAAATTAAATGAAAAAAGATGCATTCCCCTTCTGGTCTCCCTGTTGTAAATTAAAGATATATGTAGGGCAGTATCTGATCAGAATGCTGGAAAACCTCATCTTACTTGTAAAGCTACAGCATTTGATGCAACAGCAGTGGTAATTTTCCTTTGGAACAGCTGTGCCACGTGAAATATTCTGGGGTGAATCCCCTTTCAGCCAAGTTAAGTTTTGCCTATTCAAAGAAACTACATCTTGATGGCATTCAGCTAGGACTGGAGTGATGGTGTGGACTGGGGGCTGAAAAGCAAAATGGGATGGTTACTGGGATTTCAGTAAAGGCTCTACCCAGGCAGTGACCTCACCCAGGTTGCTCTCCTTTCCAGATGGAGTACAGCGGGCCTCCTTGCAACTCCCGCAGAAGAAACAGCTATGACAGCAGCTACTACACAGAATCACCAAATGGTGAGTACATGCTGTAAGGGCTGCATGGAACATGGAGACTGGCCTGTCAGTTTAGCTGACCCCAGCTGGGCTGAAAGAGGAGCCTGTCTTTTCAGCTAGTGAGCTGTTGATGCTAGTAGAAGCACTGGATTTCCTCTAGATGTATTTGCAAATATGGGAGTATGTTATAGCTGCATTTCCTGTTTTGCAAATATAATATCTGGATGCAAATATATTCTTCCCTGCGATTAATTTTAAGTGTTTAACAACGTGTTTCATGAAGACTTTTCTAACTACCTATCATTGATCCAAACTGGAGTAATTGGCAGTTGATTCCAAATGCTCCCTTTCTATGGACTTAAGCCCTGGATCCATTCTGCCCCCAAAGCAGCACTTTGGTTGGATCTGTCTTCCATTTTGCAGTTACCATCCCTTATTTTCTAATAATTGGTTTCCTTCCCCAATATTAATTTCCTCTGAATCTTTACATGGCCACAGATGCATACTGTCAGCCAGTCTCACTGGGGTTTATGAAAGAACTACATCCTACTGACGTTAAGTACACATTGGATAAACTGAGCACCATTTTTGCTTGTTTTTTAGATCCAAAGCATGGGAAGAGTTCTGTTGTTTCCAGCCTTGATTGCCTCTCAAGCATTGTAGAGAGGATTTCCACAGACAGCACCACATGTCCTATACTGCCTCCAGTGGAAACTGTTGCTGAAGGGAGTCCCTGTTCCCCCCTAGAAGGTGCGAGCCTGAATGACAGTGGAGCCCAGATTCCTTCTCCCACCAACTGCACCCCACTTCCCCAGGATAACAGCAGCAGCAACCCTATCTACCAAGTGTTATAAAGGCAGGTCCAATGGGACTGCGCTGAAGACACATTGTCCCACTCAGCCACGCTCCGAGACCTAAGACTGAAAAGACTTAAGACTTGTTCCAGTTTTAAAATACCACTTAAAATTCCTTCAAATATATGACTTTTTCAAACCTATATTACTTCAAAATACACATAGATATTTATTGGTTGTTAAACTAAAGTTATTTAATATGTCTAGAGATGAAATTGTATACCATGAAATGGCCAGTGTTTAATCTGGGCTTTGGGGAATAGGAACCTGGTTCTTGAATGCAGAGGAGAATATAACAGTAGTGGCATGACAGATCCTTCCTATTACTCCTCTTCTGGCCAAAATAAGGTTGTGGACCATTTTTTATAAAATTTTTTGTATAATTGTAAATAAGAGTTGCTTTGCAAAAAAAAATTAAAAAAAAAAAAGGAAAAAAGAAACAAAAGCAAAAATGGAAAAAAAAAAGGGGGAAAAATTTAAAAAATATTTAATATTGCTTGGTTTGTTGTGTCAAACTTTATATATTTATACAATGTGGTTGCCAAGAATGTTTTCAACAGTATTCTAAATAAAGACCCTTATTTATAAAATCTGTGGTGTTATCATGACTTTCATTAGGACTTCTAGAATTACTTGTGCATTTAGGAGTGATACTAAGATCGCTGCCCTGGCAGGAAGAAGATACGAGCTCTGATTCAGCAAAGAAACCAAGAACATGCTTCAGTTGCACTACTTTCAACTACTTTGCATAAATAAGTTGCAGAAAAGGGGTCTACTTTCTTCATGTTATATCCTAGTGATTTGTAAACTGAGTCTTGCACATCACCTTAAAGAGATCTGTAAGGTAAATAAGCACGTTTCTTTTTGTCTCCCCGAAGTTTACAATTATACTGTAGAACTTGATCTTACAAAGATGTGTTAGAACTAAGAATCACAATAAATCAGGCTCTCCAAATTCCAGTGCAGCTACAAAAACTTAAAGTCATACAACAGTATCTCACAAGAGCAGGTACAACATTCTTGGGCAAAAAAATCAGATTTTTCACTGAAGCTCTAATTTTCAAGTGTTTGTACCACATTCTTATATTCTCAGGCATTAGAAACTAATTGCAAAGGATTTTTTGTCATAAAGTTCAAGGGACAGATCAGAGTTTTCCTCAAGTTCAGGTTGGAATTTAGGCCAAAGATAGGCAGTTTTAATTTGGATTTGAACTTTACGCATCGCTGGCAGCACTACTCCAGGGATTTACTTCTTGTTTAGAGCCTCTCTAAAAATAACCAGTGGGCTATGTTTCATTCAGTGTGTACGTGTAACCTTGCAAGCTTGCCATAAAACTGAAAAATGTTAAGCCCTGAGCAGAGTGTCATTGGTAAGTAACCATCAGGGCATTTCTGTACATTTAGACAAGTATAACCAGCAGCTACAGCCATAGTCAGGCAATCCATTTCTTGTCATATGCCTGCGATTTATGGCTTTGTTTAAACATCACAGTAAAAAACAAACAACCCACCAAAAAAAACCCCCAAGCAAACAAATATAAAAAAACCCCCACAACACCCTGAAAGCTGACTTTGCTATTGTCATCAGCTCTAAATACGTGATGACAGATCAGCCATTGTATTCTCTCTTAGGTGACTATTAAAGAAGGAATTTTTGCAGCTCTTACCTCTTAAGCAGGAAAAAGAAAGGGGGAACAGCTAATTCTATTGGAACGTTTCCCACTCCTTTAGTTGTGGGGGCCTTAAAGGTCAATGCTCCATGGAGAAGAGTGAGTGGCTTTGTGTCATGAGAGCAACAACGCACTTGCTTCTCTTCCTCCTGAGGCAGAGGCATGTTCTCATCCAAAGCCAGAGGAGCAGGGCAGGTAGCAGTCAGGGGGATTCAGTCTTCATCTGAGTTCTTGTGACCATGGTGGATGGTGAGTCAGTGTCGAGGCACAAGTACACTCTGTGGAGCAGGCCAGGTTTCCATGGATTGGAGGGGACTCCCAGCCAGGAGTGGCCCCTCAACATCTTCACTGAAGTCCAGCTTTCTAATGGTCTCCCATTGATTTCACTGTGGGCAGAAAACAGTCCAGCCTATAAAGATCAAGCTTACCCCTTCCATTTTTTCATTAAAAACAAAATTTAAATGAACTTAAGAATGTGTTAATTCATACTAGAATGAATCTGGAGGGTCTGTATTACAGTTTAAAAAACGCCCCAGGTTAGTTTGAAGCCTATATCACTAACTTGCAAAAACTAAACAGACACAGTTGCCTCACAAATCAATGTCTTGTACATCAACAGTAAAATTTTCACTGCCTCCAGCACACACTCAGGCCTACAAGGTGCAACATTAAAAGATGCTTTTGTGAAATACTACAGACCTTGCCATCCCCAGACTCTGAGGCGGGTAAAAATATCTATATTACTGTCATGTAAATGGCAACCAAGAAATCTTTTGCCAGCTCAGGAACTACAGAGACTCTGTACATACTGGTAGCACAAAGTTCATGCCTGCCTTACTGCAGCACCCCATTTCTGTGGGACACAATAGGGTGTACCTGGCTGTAAAGCTGACACGGCAGAGTGGACATGGGGCACTTGCACTCAACCATGTACATGCAGTTCCGTGTGAAGTCATGTATATTGCATTTCACTGATTTATTTTAGCAACCCAAGTTTCCACATACTGATGTTAATGTTACAACAGAGAACAAGCATTTAGCACATCCCAAAATAGATGGATGGATGAAGAAGAAAAAATATTCACAGATTTCCTCTGCAGATCCCACCTTTCCCCCACTCGTGTCAATGAGAAAAGTCCACTGCAGTAAGGCCAAAGAGCGTCTCTGCTGATAAATACATGTTTAAGTTACAACTGTATTATTTTTTTAACTTAAATAATGAAACTATGTTCCCTGTGCAATTTCTTCCTGCATATTTCTAAGGGAATATATTTAAAACAAATGCCTGGAGTTGCTCTACTCCCCTGTGTATCAAGAGGATGGCATGTTACCGACAGAAGTATATCCCAGTCTACGGGCAAATACTTTGAAATATTTGGGTTCAGAGCTTCAGTTTAAGTCCAACAGTGGCAGAGAACATAAGCACAGCTTAGGAACAGGTACAAGACTGATACAACATTTGCAAACTTTGCTTCTTAAATTTGGCTCCTGAAGATGTGTTTAGGTATTTAGGGCTGGTCCTACAAGACAAACTGCAGTCCAGCCTGGTCTACAGAAGCACTCCAGTGTGAGCTACAAACATACGCCAATAGCCTGAAATCATCGGTTTATACCACACAGGTTGCAGTTCAATATTCTGCACCTAAAGAAACACCACCTGATTTAAAAAGAAAAGAATGCAAATCCCACAGATTGACAGGCAGAGCCTGGGAGAAGCTGGGGATGACTGCAAACCAGAACGATCCCTCAGCAGGACAATACAGAGCCTGCCTCAACATGGGCTTGGAGGTTTACACTAACAGTGTTAGGATTGTCTGATGTTTCCTATGGAACACTACTTCCAAAGGGAAAAGTCACACAGCTACGAGGAAAGAAAAAAAGAAAGTAGCTGTCTTGAGCATGAAGATAAGTGTGTACCTTAGGAACTTGGTTTGATTTTATTTGGTAACTTAAGACAGCCCAACTGGGGCTGCATAACAAACCCAGTACTATCAGTTTATCTTATTCGAAGTATTGCTATGGAAAAAGTGAAGAGGAATAAATTTACACCTCACTTATATATGCTAAGTGCTTTGATTTTAAATTTCAACAGGTCATTTGCAAATATGAGAATGAAGAGGAACCTTTCTCCACTTTTAGTATTTCACCACAAAAAAGTGCAAGTTGCTGGTTTTTAACAATAACGTTATACACCGTTTCCCACATTTTCATTGGAGCTGTTACAGAATTTTTTCACATACTGAAAATTCAATTTTAGGTAAGAGAAATACAGGAACTATGCTTGGTAAATTTTTTTCCTTTTAAAAATTTTCACCCCTGTATCTAAATATATTGAAAAGTTATTAAGCTGGCAGTTGCTTTGCACCAGATGCTGCTCTTTTATACCCAAGATAAAAGAAAAAACCACTGAAAGGGCAAAGAAAAATAATTTTCATTTTACAGCTGGTATCTTGCAGAGACATTTGAAAGGGTCAAACTCATTTTGCTCATAAAAATGGTATTATCATCTTCAGAACTACATCCAGAAGTGGACAAGCAAACATTCGTATCTAATACCACCTGATTGTTAATGAGCAGAAATTAATATTCCCTTTTGTTTAAAAATTTTTAATTTGTTCCTTGAAATCAGTGGCAAAACTTCCAACTTCAGTGGGAATAGTTTCAAGGTACTGCATGTAATACTGTCTGGGATAGCGTTCACGTAGCAGTGCAAAGCCATGACAACCTCCTTGCTATGCCCCTTTGCTTGTGCTCTGCTCACTGAGCCATTACTATCACAGCCTTTGGGTATGCTGATCCCCTGAGCACGACGACACTGAACAAGCTTGCAGGCTTTACTACTAACCTGATCTCAAAAATACAAACTAGGAACTATCCCTGTAATAACTCTGAAAGTGTACAACATTTCCAAAATACGTGTCTGACACGGAGCCTGTGGCAGCAGGAGATGGTATGAAGGTCATTGTGCATAACTTGCATATGGCAATCTTGGCTTTGCCAACAGTGGGTAAAATGGTCTTCTTACAGTCAGAGTGCAAACCTTTGACAACACGATCGACATTCAGTGTGTGTGAGTGGGGGATGGAGCTAATAGGCACACATGTGAAAGGTCCCAGAGATCATGTCATGAGGCATACCGGAGTACCTCATTAACACTATTTACTAATGCTTCTCAGCTTGACCTCTCTCAGTCTTTCAAATCACTTGCTTTCCAGTAAAACTGTTGAACAGTCATGACTTTCTCTCCTTGATCTATGCAACACGCTCCCTTCTCAAAAGGTCCGTTGCACAACTGGGAATGTCATTAAGTGGAGACCAATGTCTCTTCTTTCAATATTTGAGATTTCAGGGCTAATGAAGGAGAGAACAGTACTAGTATAGAACTAGTATAATAATAAGAACTAGTATAATAAGAACTATAATAGTAAGAACTAGTATAATACAGAAGAGCCTCCAGATAGTCCTTTCTCACCCAGGTCCCACCAGGAATTGGGAATAAAGTTTGGCATAAAGCCATTTGGGCCAGTAGAAGGAACCCAGAAATTTCCCTGCCAACCCAGAAATCTACCTCTTACCTACAGAGGCACTTGTGAACAAAGACCTTAAAATTGTAAGTTTTTTAGTGAAAACTGACCTATCCTGTAACCAAAGGGCAATAGAAAACCTCCAGGTTTTCCCAGTAATACAGTCAGCATGGCATTGAACACACATTTCCTTTCTAAAACCTCAATAAATTTTATCTTCTATACACATCTTACAACAAGAGTGCTGTTTTATGTAAGACTCAATGTATAACCCCACATTCATCAATAGCAAAGCAAATACTGCATATGAAGTGAAGCTTTCCACCATTTATTAAAAAAGAACATTAAAAGCTCCGACAGACAATAACCCACTTAATGAGAAGATTGAGGAGACTGGGATTGTGGTCGGGGTGTTGTTTTTTTGCTTGGAGTCAGATCCACTCAGAGGTCTGTGTCTCAGCACAGTCACCTAGTGTTGCATGTCCGTGGTTGTAAAAGGGGGTCTCAAGGGACCAGATCTGGATAAGCTGGATAAAATCATGGAACTGTTGAAATCCTCTGGAAAGCTGACCTCCCTAACCCAGCTGAACTGACCTTGAGCCGGGTTTTTTGTCCAGCAGCGACATCTTCTGGACAAGACGTGAATTGCAGCGCTTTCTGAAATTCCTGGAGAATTCACTGTTTCGTATTCTCATCTTTCTATTATGGAAAATCTGTTGGTGGGGAAACAGCAAAAATATTCACGGTCTTCAGGCAGCACCTAAGGCCCCATGCAATAGGAACAGTAGGAAAAATACGTGGGAAAAGCCAAGCTCTTCCCCACCAAGAGCCTTCTACAGAAACAGATTGAAAATTGTAGGAATAATATGGGGGGGTTTATTACTGCAAAAATTTGGGGATACCACTTTATTTTTCTTTGCTTTAAGTAAGAAAGAAAGACAAAAGGTGAGAGAAAGTAGAAGGTCTTTGAAGGCATTGTGTGACCTGTGCTGCAAGCAATGTTCCTAGGGGAGATGAGTTGCTTACCAGAAGGCAGGTGGCACAGATGCATGGGAACAGATGATGACAATGGGACTGTTATGCGATCCTCTGGTGGCCAAGTCCCTCAGTATGGTGCAAATCATCTTGGCATGCAAGGTAACCTCCACCTAGCATGGAGGTGTAGAAAGAACAAGCTGAGAAACAGTCTTGTATATTTGCCAAGACCGTTTGGAGGCACACAAGGGAGAAGTAAGCAAGCATAGAGGCAACATACCTAAAGATCATCTACCTTATACTTTGGCCATAAAGCATTCCTTTCTTTCACATTGATGCTGTACTTCTGAATCCTAAAACAAATGCACTTGACTGACTGAAAGACAAAACCTGGAGAACTTGTATTTTATCTGAGGCTTGGGATTCATGCTCTGTGAGGACAGAAGGATCCTCATGGTTCAATGACAGCCACTGTGTGCAGAACTCTGTGTCTGACTGACTGTTGGGCCAGGCCATGTTTTTCAGTGACAATCTATCACATTTGGGAACAAATATCCTGCAAGACCCATTCATCTAAATCATGGCCATTTTCTTACATGTGATTCATTTTCAAGTCAGGGGTTTCTACTGTCACTGTGAGGCAGATTAGTACAATCCTGCCATTTTCAAGAGTTTCATTTTAGTCAGTTGCTTGCAGAAAAGAGTCCCTGGGCCTGTACTCATAAAGCAGTACCTTTTTATTACAAATGTCTTTATTTGGTCTTATGCCACCTGTGGGTTTCTTGAGGCTGAAGCCCAGACAATCCATGCGCCTATGAAACTAAGAGGTACATTTTATTGCTACTTGCTGCAGTGTGAGTGGAAACTACATTATTGCAATCAATAAGCAATATGTATGGGTTGGGTTTTTCTCCAGACCACTGGAGGGCAGCATTTCTATAAAAAAGAGGACACGGACATAATTCCTCTCGGCATACCTGTGGGCTGTTGGTTTCTTTTTTTCCCTAAACTTTTACATTCATGTCTTCCTCCATTCAGGTACAGAGTATCATTTCATACCACGACAACTGAAATGAAAGAGCTGAATTCCTGCTTAGTGTAAATTCATCATTCTTATTGGCTGTTGACACAATATTGGTACAATTATCTGTTGGAATTAGCACAGCAAGTCCAAATTCCTGGCTTACAAAGATGTACTTCGACATGAAAAAACCCACAGGCTTTCGTGCCTATATGGCAAGGTATAAGTTATAAGTTGCCTAAAGTTGGTTAGGATGAAGACTATCTTATAGTAAGCATTTACAACAGTTTGTAGAGGGAGTCCTGTTCTTCAAACAGGGCATGTAATGCTCATATTACAGATACAATACCATAGAAATACAAATGTAGGCAGGGAGGGACATGTCTTGTACTGGTCACTTCATTCCTTTTGGAGGGGAAGTACTGTATGTGCTGAGCACACATGCTTTGCACTCTCAAAGGCTGTCCTCTATAGAACTAGACACGAAGCAGCCTGCAGTTTAAAGCCAGCTGCACAAAATGTAGCCCCAAAGATGCCTTTCAAAAGCTCCACAAATGTCAATTACATTAAATGATATGAAAAAAGCAACAAAGTAATGTGCCTAATTAACAAAGCTAGAGATAGAGGCAGCCATTTGGTTTGAAGTACTTCCAAGAGAGATGTTAAACACAATGGCCAGAGCAGCTCTGGAAGAAATAAATTAACATGCTGGGTTAATATTTCAAGTTCCACAGGAGTAAAAAGTGCATGTGGTGAGGGGAAGCAAAGGTAAAAATATTGCAGGGTGCTATTTTGTTTGCTTGCCCAGGACACTTCAGCTTTTGCCATTTATGTTCTTCACGGTATGCTAGAAAATACGCAAGAAGACATAAAAGTATCCGCATTGTGTCACTGGATTTCCTAAATTTATCTTTTCCTCACCTGTTAAATCTTAGCTCAAGGTCAAGAGAAACCACTACTTTGAGTGAAGGAATTATGGGGCAGACACATTCACAAAAATACATTAGCAGTTTTCTTTTATCTTTAGTACTATGAACGACCACAGCTTAAAGATTCCTCTCACCATAGGACTTCTGAGAAACAAGTTCTGGTGGCTTGTTCAGAGAATGCCCTGAACATGGCTTTTGCTCCACGACAGTTTTTTTGCCCTTATAGTTAGGAACTGAGTGATAGCTGTCTGGTTCCAAATCTTAGATGCTTGTCATTGGGTTAGCTCATGCCACCACAAACTCGCCAGTTCCAGCAAGTACTGCGGCTTGAATCCTTCCCAGTACTCACCTGCTGGCAGCTGTTTCCATCTGCTCCTTCTTGAATGGTTCTGCTTAGTCCCTAGGGAAGAGGAGCAGGAAGATTGTCACACACTGAACTTGCTTGTTGGGATCTGGCTGCTCATGTTTTACCTGAATCTGTCATTTCCCCTTGTCTGCTCTGCGGCCTTTTTTTCTGCAGTAAGAATTCTGAGTGCTGCTGTGTATCAAAAAAAAAAAAAAGCTATTCCTCAGATGTGGATGATGAAATGTGTGATGATTATTCCTTCTTTTAAGTACAAATAATTATTATTAAAAAGAGATGTGGAAAAGAATTATCTGTTCACTTAATCCGTACAGCTGCTATGTATGCAGTGATTCCTGCATGCATGTTTTGTAGCTGAAGCCACATATCCTTTGTTATGTGTTTGCTTTGTGGTGACTGAAGGCACATGCCCTTCAAGCCCTCCAGAACCTCGACCATTACCTGGGGGCTTTTTTTGTTTGGGTTTCTTTTTTCTTTTTGTGGTAAACCACACAATGTAGAAAGAGAAAGAAAATCAAAACCAACATCTATTTCCATGTCTTCTCTTTTAGACACCAGCGCTTACCTTTCCAGACTTGCAGCTGAACCTTTAGGAACGTTGGGTGACTGAGCAAGTGTCTACACACATGTGGCTCCTCTATTAATCTGTCCCATTGTTTTCTATGTACTTGTTAACTTGCTATTGAAAGACTAACATTAATTGACCAGAGTGAGTTAAAAGATTTTACTTCTTCTTGACCAAGACGATTAGTTTTATATTTTCAGCTCTGAAAATTCTAATTCGTATTTGGATATATCATCTCTAGCCTGATTTCTAACTGGACCAAATCGTCTTCAAATTTCTTAGGCCTTCAAACACATGTGGCTGAAAATGAAAATGTTTTTTTCTCCTTCCAAAGCACATCAAAGTACATCCCTAAATACAAGCGCCATTCTGCAGATCCTCAGTGTTAGCTTGGGGAGGTAAGAAATAGTCAGTAAAACAAGCAATATAACATAACATCGAAACAAAGCTGAGGAAGAATCCATTATCAATCCCAATGTAATCATCTGAATTTCTTCCTAACTAGAATTATATATATTTGTGAATATATAGGCAAAACCACCTCCTAAGCATACATTCAGGAGAACTGACAGTACTTTCATTGACTTCCCACATCACCTTTTCTGTGGTGCACTGTCCTTTTGAGAATACATCTCTCTGCCTGGATTATGCAGTGATCAAACTGGGCTACAAGAAGCACAGCACCACTGTAGTACATCTGAATAAAGACCTTGTCATATCCTGAAGGTTCTTAAGGGCTTTGGCCTGATAAAGCAAATAAGAAGCTATAATACTTCTAAATATATAATAGAGAATGCAATCTTTTTCTCTGCTTTTTAACAGGCAGGATGCCTATGAGCTAGAGAGTAATTTTAAAAGAACCTGTAGAAGTGTATTTCAGATTTTCTTGCGGTCTGAAAAATTCCATAGAAAGAAGGCCTTTATTACGGTTTTGAGAGCTGGGCACCCTTTTTTTCTCATCTTTTTGCAGGAAAGACAATAAACATGCTATTGGGGGCTCTCTTATAGGGCAGGAATCCATCTGAGAAGCACAGAAAAGTCCAATTGTGCAAGAGAACAGAACATATCTGAAGTAAGATACACTTACGATTTCTTCTTGGCCAACTTTGAGCATCTTGTGCTACTGCAATCTTTCTCTGCTTCCTCATTATTCCTCAACCCCTTCTACTTCTGGAATACCTAGAGGCAAGAAATACAACTGCAAAACCTGGCAGAAACCACAGATGAATCAGACTCAATCAGTAAACAATGACTAAAAGCTCAGTGTGTTAAGAACAAGCATATCACTGTGCTTCTTAAGCTAAACCGTTTATATGCAAACGTGCTGCAAATCCCGTATGTTAGCAGCATTCCCAGCCACATCTGGAGGGCAGGTACACTTCTGTATAGAAGGCTTTCCCAGGTCCTCGAAACTCTGGGAAGAGCATCTTCCTATTCCCTGGAGAGCACAGACCATTCTCATTGTATCTTAGAAATGGAAGGCTGAGGACAAGCTAATAGGGGTGCCATTCTTTCAGTATTTGCCTGGATGTAGCACTCAACGCCTCATTTAACTGGAACAAAAGGCTGCTGTTATTATGGAGCCACAGGCCCAGGTACAAGCCAGGATCAAGAAATCTGAGTTCCCAGCAGCTGGCCCAAGATTTGCATCAGAAAGTGGATTGTGGTTTCCATTCATTCACACTTACATTGCATAAATCCTGATTATTGACAAAAGAAAGGTAGCAGATATCATCCTTAGTGGTAATTATTAAACTAGCATCACTGGAACTATTATACTTTATATTTCTTCACATGGAGCATACAAATAATCACTTCAACAGGATTAAATGTCATATTTCATGGGACTGGCAGCATAAATATTTACAGAGCTAGAGAACACCAAAGACATCTTAGAGTTACTGATTCATGTCAAATATTGAGAAGGTGGGTTAATCAAGGGATTTAAGCAATGCTTTAAACCTTTGAGTCAGCATTATTGAGACTTATTTGAACTACTCTTACCTTTCAACATCCGAAGTTTTACAAACCATTTATAACAATAATGATTTACAGGCTATTTTCCCATCTGCTTGTCTGGGAACATTTCAGTCACTAGTGCAAACTCAGAGTAGGCTGGAGAAGTAATAACAGCTGTGGAAAGTGAATCATTCAACAAGAATAAAGTTCTCATTTCAGTTAAAAAAAATAAGAGAGAGAGAAAAGAAAGAAAAGTTCTAATTATTTTTTGTAGGAAATGTTTTAATTATTTTTTTATGTGGTTAAATGAAAAAGAGATACTCGAGGGACTGAGAACTGCATCCCTTGTTCAAGAAAAGACTAGCACCTGCTGTTCTGTATTCTGTGTATAGTATATGTGAAATGCATATGTCTGCGTCTACGTGTTTGTGTCTGTTGCTACGCTCATGCCCCTGTAAATTGGCTGAGATTTTAAAAATGTAGGGACAGAATTAGTAGAGCTTTGTTTTCAGAAAAAGCTGACCAGGCCGCTCTCAGAAAGTCAAGGACATTTTAGGACTCCCCCAAACAAATAATCTGATAAAATAAAGCCAAATCATTAGTCATTTCTGAAACTCTAGAGCACGATGGGGTTAAATAGGTCAGAGCTCTGTGTGCTCCTTTACTCTCTTACAAAGGTAGATTTAGAGCCTTCAGAATGACTGCAATTAGCTCATAGTAACATATATTTAGCAGCTTCCCTAAGCATGTGTTTTTGTTATATGTTGACATGAATTTTCCAAGAGTCTAAATTGAATTTTCCTTGTCAGCAGCTGCTTGTTGTGCTGGATCACACCTAGGTCAGCACAAAGGTGACAAGACACATATCTATACCCTTCCTCTAACTACGGATTGTAACAAAGTGGTACATTAACCAAGGTGTATGCCTAATTTCAGTTACTTAAAGTAGATTTTTCTGTGATTTAGCCCCATAATTTCTTGAGGAACAATTATTTCTGTTTTGGGGAATGCCTCATCAAAGACAAATCCTGACACTTTTACTACAGCCTTGACTAGAATACCATTTCTGTACGTCCAGAAACTCACACTGTTTCAGATCAGTGTAGGTACTCCAAAAGAAGCAGGACCCAGACTAGCTATGTGCTGTATTCAAGCAGGTGCTGGGTGTAAGACAGATAGCTCAACAGCTGTTTGCAGTGCTTACCGTCCCTCTTGCCAGGAAGGAGCAATCTTCTCTTTCTGTACAGGAAAGACAGTTTCTCTACAGGAAACCTCCGTGGTCCTTTAGCAAGCAGCAGAACAATTCCGCCAACACCTTGCCTTGCTCAGGTGCACCAATCCAGTCATCGCATTTACTCAGCTCCAACAACCATGAAGTTTCAGCAAAACCAAACGTATTCAGGTGAGAGTTTCTTAGTTAATGGAGTAAAGACCAATGATAATCACTAACATATTGCAATATTACTTCCATTTTTTTTCCAGTGCAACTTCCATTTATCACAGTTTAATATGCATCTGTGTAACACTGATGTTTCTACACCAGCTCTCTTTCTGAGGAATCCTAAAGGGATTTGCAAAACAAAAAGAACCTTCACTCACAAACAAATGTTAGCCCAGTACAAACGGATGGAGAACAAAATGCAACCCAGCAGGCAGAGCACAGTAAACATTTCTCGGCTCACAGCAAAGCCATGCAAAAGTTGAAAAACATACATAGAAATGAAGTACGTATTCAAGCAAAATTTAGGTAATTATGAAAAAAACCCTAGCTAGATCTAGATTAAGGTTCAGGAACTAGAATTCAGTTATAACTTCTGCTGCTCTAGCTACTCTCATTAAAAACAGCATGACTTCTTTGAATCAGGCTTTGGGCTACACAGCCCTTGAGACCTGCAGCACTTCTGTGACTCCCTCAAGCAGCTTTAAGCACCAACCATTTTCTTCTCCATTCTCATTCTTTCAATGGAAGGCTTTTGTCTAACTATTGACAGTTCAAAGGGGTAAATCTAACCTTTCAGAAAAGTAATATAATCTATGCAACTGCAGCATGCTTTTTTCCTAAATGATTTTCAAGGACAAAATGAGTACTTTGCACACTGAAATGCATCTCAGCTTCCCATTTGAAGATCTCAAACCAAATGATCTACAGGGAACAATATTAACAGATAGAGCAATTCACAGCATGATGTAATCTAAAACTGATAAAGAACTGCACTGAAATACTGTTAAGTTGTCATGAATTTGATACAAGAGAGCACAAGCTGAATTCTAGCATTCAAGCATTGCAAAAGTGGTGTTCCAGCCCTATCTGCCTTTTGTTTTCAGATTATAACTCTTACAAATAAAGCTCTCCTTCTCAGCTTCCTCCAGCGTTAAAGCATTTTGAATGTGCTCCCCAGTTGCATGCAAAGTCACAGGTTCTCCGAACATCTCTTTCACTCTCTATATTGTTGCATTTGTTAGAATTGAGCAACAAGTTTTGCATAGTAACCCTTTTCTTTGACTATAAACTGGCTGATGAACTCAGACCTAGGCTTATATTTCAGGAATGAATGGTTCATTAGCTGTCACCTTCATTGGTATCCTCACTAGGAACCTCAGTAAATGAAAGGCTAAAGTGGTGTGCAGAATAAGATAATCTTGGTATAATAGTGAAGCCTCAAAGCATACAACAAAGCTTCCCTATGTGCTTTCTGTGCCTATATAACAGTCTGTGATTTTGATCTATTAATCCAGCATCTTCCCTAAGTGATAAAATGTCTTCATAGGAAAAAAAAAAATCACTCCAAAGTTACGAGTTACTAAGTTTAGGAATATTAGGGAATATACACTCAGTCATCTCCCACACTGAGAAGAAAGCTCCTTGGGAGTTAGATTAGAAATCACTGCAGTTCTTGCTAAAGCAGTAAGCAGAAAGCAGTGGGATTAACAAATGAATAGCATGTGAACCCACAAGGTATTTTTTTCTTTGCAGACATAATTTAGACTTCTGTGTGAAAGACAACCTACCTTTCATTGTATATTATTACTCTGAAGCATAGGGCAACAAAGGTGATACCAGGAAACCAGATACAGAGGTGAAAGGACTTACTCTTCCTGTGTCATCAGAACACAGGAGAGAGTGGAGTGACCTAACACAACTGATAAAATTAGTAAGGGGACTCACTCTGTTTTTATGCTACACAGTAGTTTAGAAACTAAAATAGATCTATGGCTTAAAGCTATTCTTTCACTGTCATCATTAAAAGTGTTGATTTAGAAGAACAGCTAAGGTTATAAGTATACCCAATGACTTTAACAGGACTGGTAAAAGTGCATATATACTCTCCTGGGTAGTAGCTGTGCAACTCGGGCCTCTCTGAAGGCTCCCACAAAGGAGGCCTTTAGAAAGGCCTTTCTAAACTCTACAGCTTGCACCAGGTTTTGGTCAGCCCAGCCCAAGGTAGATGATCATCAGAATCTCTCACCAGTTGTGAGAATCAGCTTAGGAGACAAGATGTAATTCCAAGACTAATGTTTTCCAATGCATTTAAGAATTTCTGATAACATTACTTGCTGTTGCTGCACCAGAATTCTTTTTCAGACTGTGAACTATCTGAACAACCTACCAACTCCACGCCTCCCACAGGGGTCTCCAAGCACTACTGAAGCTGGTTTAATTCCTTTAGCAAGTAAAACTTAGTAAGCTTAGAGCTTCTACAGTTGTGGATGTGACCAGAAAGATCCACTGGCCTAGGATTTACATGTCCTTAAATCTCTTTCCTGGATCACCTGCTTTCCTCAGGCTTCATAACTTAAAATGACAATAGATATCACAGAAAAAAGTAGATAACTCCTGGACTTATACATCCACCTTTGCATTAAGTAAGTCCTCCCTGCTTAACTTCTCTTCCCAATGTAGAGAAGACACTCATCAGTGAAGTATAGAAAAGACTGCTCTCAGTTCATTGATAAGGGATCTAAACTTTTACTCATTCTTTAATTTCATTCATTCTTTAACTCTACTGAAGTCAATGGCATTGCACGAGTGACCAAAAGCATGGTCTTGCCTCTTCAAGTTATTGTATTGTGTCTAAGATAATTCTAAAAGCATGGAGGAGACACACAGCTATGCTGAAACCAAAAAGACTGAACATGGGTTATGGCTGACTGGGGCAAGCTAATTTGTACATTCAGCACACGTACACAGGGGAGTATGTATCCCATTACAGCCTTGGAATTCTTTGCAGACTAAGAAGAGATCCTTTGACATCTCAGCACATGAAGATGGAAGCTTATAGCTTAAGATATCAAATCTGCTTAAGCAGTTATTCTGCAACCAAAAAGGATCTTTTAAAATGTCAACTATAAACCAGAAAAAGAATAGTTGTAACATTGTTATTTTTCCAGAGGACTAAGGGGGTAGAAGTACCACTATACAGCCTGGGATTAACCAAGCTTCTGTGGAAACTTTTTACCCACAAATTAGATCTTTGAAAATTATTTGGTGTGTTTTGTCTACCATAGTCCAAACATAACCAATTATGGAACTGTAGTTTTTTTTAACTAAACCAGAATTTTATGTCACTGTATGGCAGGCTTAAAGCAAAACTTTGCTGATACACAGTACCTGCTGGGATGACTTAAAATATTCATTATGTATAAATCAGGAACTGCCTATCTGGTGGTATCAACTACCAATAACTAATTAAACAAATGCAAATCATGCTGTAATCTACAGTGCAAAGCAGAGTCTTTGTATCTTCATATGCAGTTATGTTGTATCACGATCCTTGTTTAATAAATATATTATTTTTCTAATACTTTTCTCTCTCAAACTTCAAGGTAAGCTTCAAACGTGAAGTTCTCTCTCATTTTCCACATCAAATAATGTATGAATTTCATATTTCAATTTATATTTCTAAGAGAGCTTCCCATTTCAGCAGCTGTCTTGCTCTGGATCTCAGTTCCTGCTTGATGATCAATCTCTTATCTGAGGCCCTCTCACATGTGTTTTGAACTATCCAACTCTTCCATGCCTACCAACTGCTCCTTTATCAATTACAGCCTTAGTATGTTCAAAGAAACTTCATAGGTCACTTAAGCATAGCCTCCTCACCCAAGTCTGTGAAAACTATCTTTAAATGAGCTTTCTGGTTTTAAGATACACTTCCAGATGACTTCTAAGGTCCTGTATTATGCCTGGAAAAGTCACTGATGTGGGATAAGGCAACACAGAAGACAGGAGCTGATGACCTGGGAAAGAGCCTCTACAGTTGTGGATATGACAGGAAGGACACATTGGCCTAAGATTCACAAGTCCTTAAAGTTCTTTCCTGGGTCACCTGCCTTCCTCAGCCTTTGTAACTCTCAGAACCCACCCTACAGTGCTTTCTTATTGATCCTTAGATCTGTTATTATCAGAAGTAGTACTTACTATGGTTACAAAATAATTATCACTTGTGTTATTTATGTCAATGAGTCATCATTCTCTTTTCCTTTCTTAATACCAGGCTTGAGTTCACAGACCTGCCCTCACTTCCCTTCGTGCCCTCTGTCTGGCACTTCTCAAGGATTTTAGATAGCATTTCTGTGCTTGTGATTCTCATATTTCCCCCTCTGTCATCAACCTTTCTGCCTCTGCCTGGCATCTCTTCCTGGAGGTTTTGTCATCAGTTTATGCTTGCTGAGTTACAAGGTTGTGCTGGTTAGCCTCACTTTCCCTTTTCTCCTTCACTACTGACAGCAATAACATACCCCATTTCCACTATCCCCCCTCCCTTTCCTGTGAGTCACACACAGATACTGGGCCTTCCCTTCTAACCCTCCAGCTTCAAGACCAATCTGTTATCATTTTCATAGACGAATCTGCTGGTTAGGCCTCTTTGGTATACCCTACCACAACTACTGCGAAGTTCTCTTCTCTATACTCCAAACATAAAATGCTCCTTTGCAACCTGAGGAAGATGTGGATGATCAAACACCTCTCACAAACCTGACCACATCACTTACTCCTTAGCAGCCCTTCACTTGTTTTTCACCTACTGTCCTACTTCAAGGCCCAACCTAACTGCATTCCCCCAGTCTACCCCTCTTCTGTTGAGATCCGTGTAGTCCCCGTCACTTCTTCACTCCAGCAGTATTTCTCAACCACATACCCTTCGATCATCTCTCCACCTCATCCGCTTATGGTGACACAGCCTCCCATGATTCATCTATAATGGCTCAGCTTTCCAGGCTCTTTCATAAGCCCACTCCTCCTCAGATGGTGTCAGCAAATAAAACACAGAACATGTCTACATACCTCTGTTACTTCCCCTCCACACCACCATCTCCCTGCTGTTCTTCAAGCTACTTGCAAGGCAGGAACAGGTTTTCTGTAGATGTGAAACTGCTCTTGGCATTCTTTGTGAACTAATGAGAATAAAAAAGAATAAGCAACATGAACACAAATCACAACCCCCTACCAAGCCAGGTTTTAGGGAAGAAACAAGTGAACAGTAGGAAAAGTAGAAGAAAAGATGGATAAATAGAGCAGATGTGTAGGACCATGTAAAAGCTCAATGCAGTAAGGACATTCAAGTCCCATCCCTGCCGATGATGGGGGGCATTTATGTCCGGGGAGATGTTGAATTTTGCCCTTCAGTGCATCCAGTTCAGGAAGGACGACAACAGCCATGACTGACTTCAACAGTGCTAGACAGGGTTGCGCCGAGCCCAGTGCAGAGCACCACGGGCAAACCCAGCACTTCCCGACGGGGATCCTAACTCAGCGCGACCATCGCGCCGCTGAGAGGAAGAGGCCGGTTACTCGGGACGTGAGCGGAGGGCGCCCTTCCTCCCCCCGGGGGTATCAGAGCAGGGAGCCCCGTCCCGGCACCGGTACGGAAGTACTCGAGGTGGCTGCCCAGGGGCCGGTGGGGTCGGGGAGGCGGCGCGGCCGGCGCTAGGACCTGTGGAGCGGCGGCGGGGAGGGAGCAGCGCGCCTGCGCGGCGCTGCACGGCGAGCGGGCGAGCTGCACAGAGGCGCCCGGCGGCGGCGGCGGCGGCGGCGGCGGCGGCAGCGGGCGGAGCAGCGGGCGCGCCGCGGGTCCCCGCCGGCAGCGCGCTCCACCCGGCCGCAGGGGCGGAGGCGGCGCAGCGGGAGGGCGGTGCGCGGCGCTGTCCGTTCAGCACCGGCGGGCGCTCCCGCCCCGCTCCGCCCCGCACCGCCCGGGAGGGCGCGGGCACAGCCCCGCCGTACCCCCGCGGCGGCTGCAGCGGCAGCGGCGCCCCGAGCACCTGCGGGCAGCGCCGACGCGGCGGTTTTCCTCCCTTTTTATTTTTCCGGCTTTTTAACCCCCTGTGCTGTTGGCCACGTCCAACCAGGGAAGGGCCCTCCCCCTCCGGCACGTCCCCGCGCCCCGGCACCGCAGCGCCCGCGCTCCCGGAGCATGGCCCCCCCTGCCCCTGCCCCTCCGCCGCGGCTGCTGCAGCTACCGCGGCCCCCGAGCGCCTGACTTCAGACGAAGGCGGTGCAGCGCCGGGAGCCGCCGTCAGCGGCTGCCCCTCGGAGCGGCCACAGGAGAGACGAGCGGAGCCGGCGCCCCTCATCCCCGCGGGCCTGGATCGGGGCTCGGCTTAGGCACCGACTGCCGCCTAGCAGCTGTCCCCTTACGGGCTTGCTGCCTGCCGTGCTTGCTTGGATGATTCTGCGACATGCCTAATAAGAGACGAGATGGGCCAGGGCGACGAGAGCGACCGCATTGTGATCAACGTGGGAGGGACTAGGCACCAGACCTACCGCAGCACCCTACGCACCCTGCCCGGCACGCGGCTGGCCTGGATCGCTGAACCCGATGCCCACAGCCACTTCGACTATGACCCCCGCACGGATGAGTTTTTCTTTGACCGGCACCCAGGCGTCTTTGCCCACATCCTGAATTACTACCGCACTGGCAAGCTGCACTGCCCCGCGGACGTGTGCGGGCCCCTGTATGAGGAGGAGCTGGCCTTCTGGGGCATTGATGAGACCGATGTGGAGCCCTGCTGTTGGATGACCTACCGGCAGCACCGTGACGCCGAAGAGGCTCTGGACAGCTTTGGTGGGGCACCCCTGGATAGCAGTGCTGAGGACGGAGACATAGATGGCACCGGAGACTCTGGTGATGGTGAAGAGGAGCTGGAGATGACAAAACGCCTAGCACTTAGTGACTCCCCAGATGGCAGGTCTGGGGGCTTCTGGAGACGGTGGCAGCCCCGCATTTGGGCGCTCTTTGAGGATCCCTACTCCTCCAGATATGCAAGGGTAAGCTATGCAATCAGCACGCTCATCAAAACACTCAAACCTCCCTTCAGCCCCACTTCCTCCCAGCATCATAGGGTTATCTCTGCTGTCACAGCTGAGCAGCCATCCATGTGTGGCTGTATAAAAATCAGGCATGGGCTATGGGGACATAACCCATGTTCTCAAGCAGGCCCCATGCATGGGGCACGAGTGGACACCAAGGCATGAGCTCGTTGTACTCATATGTGGGCTTCAGGAGGGCCTTATTTTCTAAGAGGCTCCTAAAAACCCCAGAAGCCTGGGGCAGGGTCCCATTCACGGGCTAGGGAAATCTCCATTGTACCAGGGAATTTCCCTCCCTGTGCAGATTTTTAAAGTCAGTAGTCCCCCAGTAAAGACGGACACCTTGTCCAGCTCTCATAATAGCTAACAGCTGTCTCCCCTTTGCAAGATGGAGAAAGGATCACGGGAGCAGGCAGTCCCTGGGCAACCAGGGGATTTGGAGAGTTTCTCAGCCTGGACTGGAAAGGGAGTCTGTTCCTTTCTCTTTTCTCATACATAGCAAGTTAAATATTTATGATCATGCTTCTCTGAGAATGGGTAATTCAGTTGCTCACTTTCCTCCTCACTCTGTCTTTTCCCTTGTGGGAAATGCAGAGTATTAATCAGAGGAGGAGGTTCATTCATGTAGAAGGGACACTGTGTTTGACATGTTTCTTGCCTGGCTACTGAAGGACAACTCCTCCTCTCCTGAGCCTGCAGTTGTTTTGGAAAGTGAATGCACACTGGTGCAGTTCGCAGCATAGCTGTGGATAAAGATGGTCTTTAACAGTCACCCGACTTCTCTAAGTAGGTACCTGTCATGCTATTACATATGAGGATAATTACATTAATTAGGGCCTGATTCTGCATCTGAAGTCTAAAGAAAACCTTTACTTCAGGAACAGCAGCAGGATTCATCCCCAAGATAACCATATTGATAAGCAAAAAAAAACAGATAGGATACTGCCTTTGCAAGGAAATTGGTTTGTGTAGATTTTACACCTCTTTTAAACATACCTTTGTTACGGCATAACCGCTGCCAGACCTCAGTAGGGATGAGTGATGCTTCTGTGTGGGAGGATGATCAGTGTTCCTGAGGAAGATCAAAGAAGTGAGATCAGATTAGGGAGCAAATTGGACGGACAGAGGAATGAGAAGTGGAAATGCAAAGAGCAAGGACACGGGAGCGGGTTGTGTATGAATGGGTGGTGGAATAGCACTGCTGGAGATTTGAGATCTGAACAGAGATCTTCAGCCAGGAGCCGCTAGGTCTGCACACTGAATGAATGGGGAAAGCTGGAGCAGAGCCTGGAGTTATATCTTGGTGCATTTCTACAGATTCTTGTTTGCGTACCCTTTGGAGACTTCGTCCCTGAACAAAGAAGTTAATATTTTAAATGAATTCCTTTAAACAGCATAGGGGATAAAAGAATAATAAAATATTTACCATGAGATGAAAGGATGATGCTGTTGAATTGCAGCTTTCAAATCCCTGATTTCTGCCAAGGGAACATGGAAACTGAGGGAAGGCTGGAGGGTGTCCTTCAAAAGGCTTAGTTAGCTTCCTTTAATCAAGCCCAATGTTAGCAGGCATTGATTTGAATAGCAGATCTCTGGTGTCCAGGAATCTGTTGGTAAAACACATTTCAAGTCAAAGCAGTGTGCTTGTCCAGGATTTTCTGAAACGGCCCAAAAGGCAAAGTGATAATGTTGTGCCAATGAAAAGAATACAGAGGCTGAAAAACCCTTCTGCTTGGAAGCACTGTGGAATTTTAGGTTGGAGGATAAAATTTATAACCAATATTAAGTCTTTGTGATGTACCAGCTGGAATTCTAGTAGGTATAAAATCCATTTTCTAATTCTTTATGGGTATTTTCATTTAGGAGCAAGCATTTTATAGAGTGATTTGGTTTGGGTTTTTTTTTTCTTGCAGTGGATGTTACACCGTTTATTCACAATTACATGTGTGTACCTGGTAGAATTCAACCCTTGATTTACCTTTAACTTGTTCTTTCCTTAAAGTATCATTAAACTAGAGAAATATGAATTCTGGTCAAAGTTGAAGTGTATACTGAATATTTCATGGCTTAAATATGATTCTTTAACTTGTATCTATGGAGACATAGGCCTATATGCATTAATATTTTGCATGAAGGAAGATGGCTTTCATCATCAACACATGCATATACTGCCCATTAAGAAGACATTAGAAGATGCTTAACATTTCTAATAAAAGCCATATATTATGGTTATGGATATAAAAAGAGATGGGAGGTTGATTTATACTCCTGTAACCTAACACAGACATTGCAAAAAGACCTCAAACTCAAAGTGGCTAATTTACAGTGAAATAATTGATAGTATCGTTAATAAGTGCATGGTAAATTAAAGCAATCATAAGTAGAATCCCTATTATCTCACTTTTAATTGTCTACACTACTTTCAATTACAAACTGTATTTTGATCATGCAAAAATTTAAATTTACATTGCCATTTTGTCAAAAAAAATCACACAAATTTGTCATCCTAATTGTATCTGAGACTTGACCTAATGGTGGATATTGTATACATGTTTGCTGTCTACATATAGCACCAAACTGCATGTCAAGGTAACATCTTAATATAAGCATCAGTTTACATAACCATCATACTGTTACTCTTGGGCAAGTAAAAGAAATACAGTATATGAATAATGAGATTAAAATCTGCATAAAACCTGAATAAAGCAAGATTTCTCCGGACTATGTCTCATACACCGTTTCAGTGAATGCTTAGGAACCGTCTGTGGAAAGCTCAACATTTAATCAAATCTAGTAATTCTTGGAGTGTTCTGATGGACACTGCTTACAAATACAAGTACCTTTGACTGTTTTGCTTCACTAGCACCTAACCCGTGCTAAATTACATCTGATCTCATTGTAGATGGCTAGAGAAGACTAGAAGAGCATTTGTGTATTTCAGGCAAACCCAGCAAACTCTGCAGATTTTGTCTATTTCTAAACTTACTTTGGTAAAGCATAAGCTCCCAGTCACTAGTTGGTTGCCTTTGGATGCAACATAGTCAACAGTCTCTTGTTGAAACAATAGTGGCTGATTTTAATTAAATTCTATTTTCCTAAACACTAATTTCTTAAATAAGGTAGTTCTTTTCTAAAAAGATGAGGCACTTTAAAAAATTGCATTGTCTTCTATGTGTAATGGAAAAAGTAACTTGTTTCAAATCACAAGATTGCCTTAGACATTTACCGTAGTAAGATAAAGGGGTGTCACACTTCCCTGTAACTTAAAGGATCCACATTTGGATAAATGGAGGCAAAGTCTGGTACCTGGAGGTCTGAACAGTGTAACAGATAAGGTGATGCAGGTTTGCAGAGATACTGGGCGCATGTGTAAATAGACAGGCATCCAGGTGGATTTTCAAAAGCACCTGATCGGGCAGCTAAATATCACTCCATGTCAATGGATATTGTGTACCTAAACTGGCGAGATGTTTCTGTAAAGCTTATTAGGATGTCGTTTTTGCATCATCAGGGAACTTTGTAAATTTATTTTCTGTAAGTAGATGCAAAGGGTTAAAGAATCACACAGAAAATTACACAGATACACTAAACCAGCGTATCTGAGAGTTACGTTGTAATAGAGCTCCTGCTTTTTGCACTCATTAGACTTCATAGGTCCCTCAGTTCATAAATGTGTGAAAAATATTTCTTAGCATCCTCTCTCATTTATATTCAAGTCTGTCATGCTGGTTTTACACTAGCAAAGCTCCCAGTAATTTCCTGGAGTTTGTCCTGCAGGTATCTAACATCTTTGACCCCTTCCTCCTCCTCCCCAGCAGGATAAGGTTGTATTTGTGTTAATTTACAGTTAGGTTAGTCAGTGTTTGGGAACCAAGAGCTTTCAGCTGAGATTCTGCACTAGTGTTCACATTCAAATTGGACTTTTAAGCTTCATCAAAGAACCCTCAGGAGAGCTTTTGTTGTCATTCCAAATAAACATTTTTACTGTTTTTAAATAAAAGCTGGTGGGGGTCCTATGGAGAGTCCTCAACAGCTTGACATGACATCCTAGCATATGCTATACAGCTCTAATCTGGAAGAGGAAAGACAAATCTCTCACTTACCCTTTCCTCATAGTCTCCCTTCACGTCCTGCAGAACAATCTGCTTTTCTCAGTAGGGTGATTTTTGAAAGACAAGTTTCCGACACTGAGAAGCAGACAGGAAAAAGAATAGTGGGGAAGAGATAAGAAAAAGTTATTCCCCAGGGATTTCTTCCAGCTTTCTTTTGTACGTTCAAGAGCATTTCAATCTTGCTATGTTCATTTAAACTGATTTTTCTCCTTATAAACTACATCCTGTAGGTATAAGGTGGCTTACGGGATCCTAGTTCCTGAATAACCATATTGCCTGGAGGCTTAGCGGCTAGGGTGATTACCTTTACCCTGGCCTAGTGCAGCTGAACTCTGGAACTGGGGAAAGTATCAAGGAGTGGGAATAGATACTCATGACCCTTTACAAGGGGAGCTTATTCTGCAGCCATCTGAGGTGGGACACACCACACAGGAGTGCTCCATGGCCAGTGCTCCAGGGGGTCCCACTGAGTGTGAGAAGATAGGGAGAGAAAGGAGGAGAGCTGCCTCACAGCTTTCCCTTACCTACAGGCACCCCTCTCACCAGGAAGAGATTGCGTCAAAGGGGCCCTACTGGAGCTCTCCCACCTTGGGCCTTTCTGCAAGGTCTCCCCTGCAGAGGCGTATCTAATCCTGCACTGAAGCTGGCTGCAGTAATTCTCACCATACACTTCCACAATTAACAAGACAGCCTAATTTTAACTGCACGCTGCATTACAGCTCTGGACAAATGAAGAATCCACATTAAATGAAGTTTCCCCTGCACTTGTAGTATAATGGAATTACAGCTAGACATCTATTAACTACCACTATCATTCATTATCAATATAGTTCCTAAAATCCTATTTTATTCCTATTTTCTCCCATCAAGGGACATGTTACTGCAAATCCTTATATAACCCATTAGTAAGCATGGTATAGTCTTCTCTACGTCCTGTCTGAAGAAGCTTTGCAATGCCAGCTAGAAAATGTTCAGCGCTCACACCAAGTCCCACGTTCACCCCTACCTAACTAGCCAAGGCGGAAGCAGGTGCACATGCAAATAACTCCCGAGAATTATCCCTCTGACTTGAGAAGGAATACATTTTTAAACTATAACAAAAGGAAAAGAAAAAAAAAGGAAAAAGGATCCTAACAGCCATGCAGAATCATGACTTCATTGGTTAGAGTTGTTCTGAAACACACAGGAAGACATGCCTGCCCAGAACATCTTACAATCTCTTTGAAGTAACAACCTCAGAGGGAGATGAGAGGGATGATGTTATCCACCTGACAAATATATGGCTGCCTCGTACAGACTTAGCAGTTTCAATTCAAGGAAGGCTTTTTTTAATCCATTTGCCTATTTCCATTTTTATTTCTATTATTCTAAAACCTCAAAAACAGAACAGCATCTGTTGCCATTTTAATTTATTTTTTTTAATCTTACTTAATTTTAATGCTTCTAGGTTACAAAATTTACTTGTTTTAGCTCAGGCTGCGATTCTATGGATCATACCATCATATGCATACACATATATATACCTTCCTATCACTGCCACCTCCTACAAGGCTGAGTGGGATTTCCATATGAGGAAGGACTTAAAAATTAAACCATCCCAAAATACTTCTGAAAATGTAACCGTGGTGCCACTGAAATCAATATGAATTTAGTGACTGCTTTCAGTTGATACTTGGTCCCGCCTCTCTAATCCATCCCTATGTGCCTTCAATTATTATCTTTGCCCTTCTCCCGACATTGGCTATTTTGGTTAGGAAAAAAAGGCAACAAAATACTGGTATTCTCTGTTGGTTTATCATGAGACAAAGGACAAAAGATCTGCGGATCAATCATAATATTTCTATTTTGGAACGGCTCACAAAAAGGTGATATGTTAGACTATACCTAGAAAAACTGTTTTTCCATCTTGTTTTTCCTTCTGCTGTGCCATCTAGTATTCAATGGTGCTCAGCTTTCTCATTTGCAAAAATACGTGACTGATCTGTATATATTTATAGTAGTACTTTAGTAAAGTCTATACATACTGCCTTTCTTTTAACATAAGGAGAGATGTTAGCAAATAAGCAACAGAGGGCCCAGGCTTAGTGTTATTGAAATTCTGTGCCAAAATTACCACCGACTTCAAGGATAGAAATGAATTTTCCTGCAGTATGGTTCAGGATAACAAATTAATTGCAGTGTACTGCTTTTTTTAATAGGGACATTGCATATTTCTATTCCAAAGCACTGAAGTGCAATAGATCTTTGCAATTTATTAGGAATGTGCACATTCAAACATATTTTCATAATCGTTTAAAGACATGACCATCTCTAGTACATTGCATCAAAAAATAGAGCTCTAATACTGACAAAGCTCTTCATGATCTTACTGGCGTCTTTTTACTGCAAAGGACTATAGATCACATCCCCATTCAAACCACATGACTTAAATTAGTGTTCAACCAAATCATATCCAAGCACTGCATTTCATAATAAAAGGGGCTAGCAGGGATATTCAGATTGAAAAATGGGGCCCTAATTGATAATCAAGTGTGTAATCCTTTCTCATGCGAAAACAGATGGCAAAACTGAGTTTCCATTTTGTATAAGCTTGATTTTATGAAATTTCAGTGCATTCTTGGGGGTAAGACTAACAGAACAGCCATTTTGAGATCTTTGTAATTGTATTACACTTAGCTTCCCAGTTACTATATGATGAATTTGATCTGAGGAAAGAACAGTATTAGAAGGCTGACTAGGCTTTCCTCTACTGAATATTGCATTACATAAATATGTGATTCACTCCAAATGGTACACAGAAGTGTTAGGATCGGATGAAATCAGAGAAATCTAAGGAGAACCACCCCCTCCCCTGGAATATAAACTGCATGCTGTCATTTCTAGAATAATTTTTACATCTCCTGTGCTCAGTAAGGACCCAGATTTTTGCTATCTTTACTCCTACTCTTGTAGTGATAGCTTACTCCAGGAATATCCCCATTTCCTTTGGGCTGAGAACAAGGTACTACCCAACACGGGTACAGGTGAAAGGGTCAGGCCCTAACTGACTTTCATTTCTTTCAGATATGATTTATAAGATATAATGGGGGTCTAATAAATCATGCTATAAAAATTATGACTAAATTTCCGTCCAAGGCTTTTTGCAGTGATTGCTTGTGATGTAAGACCCTTTAATGACAGTGAGTTAAAATCGCATTGTAATGGCCCTTTGCAAATGCAATAAATCTCAGATTTCAGTGTGCTGTGGACAGCCAGCAATGTGTGTGCTGCTGCACATGAGCTACCAACACAGGCATACGCTGCTGGCACACGCTTACATAATTATGTTGATACTTCAGGAGCAGCAGTAAATCTTAGCACTGCTAGATTTACTTTGAGAAAATGTTTGATCAAGAACATTGTGGTGTTGTGACCACATTAGATGGTTTAAAATATCCTACCGGCTTTTCACTTGAAAACCTGCGAAAGAATGCCCCTTTTAAGAAGCAGCAAGATGGATTATTTGGTTTTAAATGACAAAGGCAAAACCTATTCTTACCAAGTCTTATATTTTCCAGAGCCAACTACAAGTTGAAATGAGCATTTATTTGGGTCTGAACAACCACACTGAATGCATCTTCTTCCCTTAATTTCCTGGATCATATAATTAGCATCAGCAAAAAAAATTAAAAATGTACACCGAAATACACCAACAGGATAATAGCTCCTTGTTTCAAATGCAGCAGAATCCCTATTCCTGCCCATGTTTTCCCTCAAAAAAACCCCAGCCCCACGTTTAAAACATTACCTGTATTTCCCTATACAAATATGGAAAGATCTGGTGAGCTCAGGTTGCTTATTATTTGACATGCATCAGAAATTCAGCCGCAGATTTCACTTTCAAAACTTACTCCAATCACCTTGTTCTAGTTCTCAGTTCGGATTCTTGCAGTCTTCAGTACGCCAGATTAATTGACAGGTATAGGTGAGGGAGGCCAGTTTGGTGGTTTATCCACTTATTAACTAAATGAAAACCTTCAATCAGAATGCTTCTAATTTGATAGCAGAATTTAAAAAAATTAATAGGGAGAAATCCCTAAAAACACGGAGCACCTACCACCTCCAGCAGAAGGGAGGTCATGTCTTATACCAGAAAAGGACACGAGCAAGGAGTTAAGAGAACATCAGTCAAATCCCACCCCAGGACCCCGTAGGACCGCTGCCACAGCTATCACTGATTTCAGTGGGATCCAGTCAGAGACCAGTGCAGACCTACTTCAGGCAATTTTTTCCAGGACAAGGACAACTGTGTAATTGCCAGAGCACTCAATGCAAAAGGGCTTGCCTCTGATCTCTGCTCTGAAAACAAGCACATTGTGCTGGTCCTGGGTTTGGTTGGTTTTGATTGGTTTTGGGTTTTTTTTGTAAGTGGATCTCCCCATTGCTTCTAGTGTGGAGTTTTGCAAGAAACCTAGTGACAGTACATCTTAGCACTTCCAGGGAATGTGTTCCACAAAATACAGAACTGACTTTAACTCGGGCTTTTTCAAGTAAAGCACTTGTAAGGACAAACCAAGAACAACCTAACCGTGCTATGATACCTCAACCAATACCAGACTGACTCAATTGCTGAGGACTGGGGGGATGTCTGGTTTTCTTTTTATGGGGTGCTAGCACATCAGCATAGATCTGAATTTTGCTTAAGCAACATAGAAATTCAGTGTTTGGCTGATAGGAGTTCAGTGTTTGTCCTACCAAGAAGTCCCAAAGGTACTAGTGATTTATTAAAAGACCTAATGTAAATTTCAAAACTGTATAGATTGCTTGAAATGTTAGTTATGTCTCAACAGCAGGAAATCAATAGTGCAAAAGTGTATTCACTGTTCTAAAGAAATCATCTTTTGGAGAACCTGCTCTGCTAAGAAAAGAAGCTCAGTTTATCTTGTAAGTGTCACTGACATGGACTAAAGGCGAAGTTTGAAATTCAATAGCAATTCTATAGCATCTTCAACTCCAAACCACAAATCTTCACATCAGCTACAGCAACTTCTAAACCTGACCATTTTCTGTCCTGAAAGGGTATCTTGGCTAGGACAGCAGGGTAAGCCTTTGTTCTTATTCGGCGATATTTAATATTCGTTTGGAACAGTCCACACATGTCCATAAACATATTACACAGACTTACGCAGTATGAATTTACTAGAAAGCAAAAAAATTCCAAACCCTAAAAAAACCCCAAAAACATGAGATTTGGACAGATGATTGCAAGCAACTGAATTAATACAGTTTATCAATTGAGCATTTGTCAGTAGATCTGACTAGAGTCATTAATTGTGCACCCTACTTGCTTACATATGTTAGCTCTGAAAAATCCTCCCAGGGGTTTTAAGCAAGCATCTACAGAATGCCAGTTCTACACAGGCAGAGCAGGAACAAATTAATATAACGGCACAAGCACATGAACACCACATTATATTAGCTCATTTAGACACATTATTTGGTTCTGCTTCAGTCCTTCCCATTTCTATGAATTTTACTGTGTGGGGAATCATATAAGACATTTAATCTTAATATGTCATTTTCAAAATAGGAAAACACTTTCTCAGGTTACTTGTTTTACATTTTATCATCTCCCCCTTAGTAAATGTTTATTTATGTAACTGGCACACCAGTGTTTTAGGAATCTCTGCTGATGATTCCTAAATTCTATTGCCATAAAACCAGCGTGTTAACAGTAAGTGTCTCTGTGAAGAGCTTATACTCAGATGTAGTGTTTCCCAAACCAACCTTCACTGGAGTATATCACCCAAAGCTATGATCCTGCAAGAGGTGCAGCGTGCATATGAGCTGTGCCAGTCAGTGCAAAGACAGCAGGGCTGGGCACCCACCATCTTTCCATCACATCATCTACTGGCTGGTTCCTACATCTTCATTTCTGAGGCCAGACTCATGAAAGGACACAGCCAAATAAGAAGTTTCAGGTTTTCAAACTTACAATTCCCAAAACACAAACCCTGGAGATATAATTTTTTAAATGCATATTACAATTTCCCAGTGCCTACAGTATTGTTTCTGTCTGTGCTCAGAACTGGTTTAGTATTGTTGGCAACTGCCTTATATCAAAGCCTTGTTAATGCCCGTAGTTTTTCTTTGCTAACAGGCACAGTCTTGCTGCATACACGCTGAATAGAAGCTGTTTTCAAAAACATGCTACTTTATGGTTTTTATTTTGTTTTTGCTTGGAATGTGAAATTTCAGGTTTAATATCTTCCTCCAGCTGCAGGATTTCATGTTTTCATCTGTCTCTGCTCAAGACACTTCTCAGCTTCAGACAGCTGCATAATCTAGGCAGTTAGTGAAGTTAATCTAGTTTGTACAGCATGAGGAATTCACAAACCGATATACTGGGTACGTTTCAAAACAGCATTTCCCAGTAATGTGGAACCAAGAAGCTGTTCCTGTGTGGTAATTTTGGGCTACTGAATTCAGCAAGACTAATAGCAGAAAACAGATATGTGTAGTGATATTGTCAGAAACAGCATTACTTAACTGCGTGGCAGGGCTAGTTTTTTATTTTCACTCACTACTTTGAAGCCACTTCCTATTAGGAAATAACCGTACGTCATCATCATGCTGTTGACCCCAGGCTGAGCCATGTGCAAAGATTCAGTGATCTCTGCATAGCCCCTATGAAGAAGCAATGTACAAAACATACAAGAAAGTATGAGATGATATGCAGAAGCAGAGAGAACTTTTACACCCCAGAGTCTGAGCGGTTCTGCCACACTGAAAAGCAAGCTCCCAAGTCAGAGTAAGGACACATCACATAATTTGTTTTGAAAAGACCTACATTTCCTAGGGCTATCAATCTGTTGCCTTTCACTCATGCCATATAAATACAAGCATTCTTGAAGGCTGCTTTTTCATCAATATCTTAACATAAACATTCTTTAATTGAAATGGAAGTCAATCACTTACATTTTATTACTTTTTAATAAAAGTGCATTATCACTATTAAAGGTAAGTGGTCTCAATTAAACTATTGCCAGGATAAATTTAACCTGGAAAAACACTATAAGAAGTCTTTGCAAGGTGAGGACCTTTTACAGCGTGTATGCTTTAGCTCTGGTATCAACAACCAACACAGATCAACCAAGATGATCAATAAACATTCTAGCCATTACATTCACTGCCTTTATGATACTCGCAAAACTAGTTCAAAATCAGACTGGAAACGGTGGATATATTATTAAATATCCCTCTCTACTGTAATTCACCTTATATAGGAGTCTTGCTAGGGGCTCTAATGAAGCAGAGGCAGTTTTGCAGTTTTACCATCTGTTATTACATCTACTCCTGCTGTAACAGAACCACAATTGTATTACAATTCAGAAGTGACAAAGATTGAAAAAAATATTTCCTTTCATTGTTTCAATAGCTTTGCTGTGCAGTCTAAGGAACAAAGTGTTTCAACAATAAACAAAACATTTAAAAAACATTTAATTAATACCCAAGATACAGCAAAAGAATAGCATTTTGCTCCATAACCGTGACACAATGAAGTATAAATAAGAAATCATATTGTATTCCACAGCCTTCAGATTTAGATTTAAATTCAGGATAACGTATCCTTTTTTACATCCTGCAGAAGGAAAAAAAAAACAAACCCCAAAACAAACCCACCCCAAAACAAAAATCCCTTTTGAAATATGAATATCATTGAACATTTTACAAATGATAGATCTGTGCTACCTAATATAGGACCACAGGACCAAACTGTAGAGAACTTAGGAACTGAATCCTGCTATTCCTCTTTCCATCCTAGGTAAGGACTGCAGGTCCTTTTTACCATGCAGGGGTAAAAACTCCAAAGAACACAACAGTTTAGCTTCACTTATGTGCAATGGACCAAAAATGAATACTTAATATTTATATGAATCACTGTCAGTGTCAAGTAAGATGAGGCTTATAAAAATAGAACCAAATCAGGGAATGAGCCTTAAGACTCAGTGGGTAAGTGCCTCTTTACGTACGGTATTATTTATAGGTATTTTTCTAATCTGTTCTGTCATCTTGTCTCTTAAATTATTAGAAAGGAAGAAAGAAGGAACTACGGCAAATGTAGATTAAAGAGAAATCTTACTGGGGACTGCGGCAGAAATATGAGCAAAAGCTATGAAGTTTGGAGCTGTGTTTCTAGGCTTCTTGTTCTCTGTATGTTCTACATTAAAACCAGCCTGTTTCATAATTAAGTATGTACGGGTTTTTAACTACTGTCTTGCAACAAGAGGAATGGTGTTTTTAACACTCTATGTTTGGCATCCAAAACATACGGCATCTGAAAATGTGCTGAAAACAAGCTAATCACAAGCAGGTTTCAGACATTGGGCTAAGCCTTGTGTCAGTGGTCTCGCTAAGCCTTGGACATCCTGCAGTAGCAAAAATCCCCTTTAGATATAAATGATGATCTCACAAAGAAGGTCACAACAGGGCTTTCAGCATCAGATCCTGATTTTCATAGCTCCCTTTGAAGTCAGTGACAGCTGCAGATGGTCTTTTTAAGTTGATCCCCAAAGGTACTAGTATTAATAACTTTTTAAAATGTCAGTTGCAATAGCTTTGTGTGTCTGTTGATCATCATTTGATAAGGAGACTGCCAGCACGAATATCTCTCTGCATCAAGAGGTTCTGTGAGTCTTAAGCATTTATAAAAGCACTTTAAAAACATCTACAAAAAGGACAAGATATAAACAAAATATTATTAGAATTGTGAAAAAAAATATTCAATATTGAAGTGCAAAATACTGAAGACAATTAGGATTAAAATCACCTTGTAAGAAAATCCTTACAAGCTAATTTTAAGAAGGCGGCACATTCACAATGCTTATGCTGGGTTCTTGCGAATAGGGGAAAACTATCGTCCATGTGTAGGAATCTAGGGAGGTCATCCTTATTTTCTTTCTGCTAGGAGGTGAAGAACTCAGCTAGGCAGCAATTAAGCTATTTGTCCCTTTATGCAAAGACTCACATTACACAACCTCCATCGGACAGGAATTAAAATTTGGTAAAGTAGGCATCTACTCTCTTCCCTGTATCTACATGGTTGTGGAATACTGCACAGGGGGACTATGTATCTGAGTACCATTTTTATAAGCACAAATGTGAAGTGCATTTTTGTACTCTTTTCATCCAGGTGGGATTTCAAAGTAGCTGTGTATCTGCCAACAGCACACACAACTGCTCTGTTTTTATGGCATTTCTTGCAAATACAAGCTTTTCCTGCTCTTTACTTCAGCAGCACAGTCTAATTCAGATGAATGAGAAATTTCCTCCAGTCTTTTTATCCTGATTGTCCTAAATGTATTTTAGAAGTAAGATGTATATGTTTACAGATGCAAGAATTATGGTAAATTTAAGGAGAGGTCCTAGATGGGAATGTTAGGAACAACAGGCCTTTTTTTTCTTTTCTTTTATTTTCACCACAAGAACATCTGATGGCATTGTTCATCCTAATAGCCAACCAGGTTTTATTTAGCAGTGCCAGTCTAACAGCTGTGATTTCCACTTATGGTAGCTGTGGGCACATCGTTAATTCTAGTAACTGCAGAACTTAAAGTAGAAATCCCTTTTTGAGGCATCCCATGCTCCTTACTTTGCTAATTCTAGCAGAACAGAACAAATAACAAACAAAAAGAGATTTCTATTATAAGCTTGTACATGACTGTCCAGATACAGCAGTAGTTTGGTCTAAAGATCTTCCTACAAGAGCTTGTAATATACACAGATGGCAAAGGGCTCAGAAGTACATTCAGAAAAACACAGTAGCCAAGTAGTGTGTGGAAACTATGTTCACAAGCCCTGTGCCGTGTTTATTGAGAGACCAGAAGCTGTATTTTGAGAGGCATATCAATAAAGATTTGGATACAGATAGAAAAAAAAATCATTCACTACTTGCACTGCATACGATACTAGCTATAATAACGAAAAATTTCAATATGACATAAAACTATCAAGCTGTGTAATTCCT